>CM065372.1:15830136-16430136 GCA_033032245.1 Poecilia picta | reverse complement strand
AGAGCCCGGCCACCCTGCGGAGGAAACCCATTTCGGCCGCTTGTATCCGTGATCTCGTTCTTTCGGTCATGACCCAAAGCTCATGACCATAGATGAGGGTGGGAACGTAGATCGACCGGTAAATCGAGAACTTTGCCTTTTGACTCAGCTCTTTCTTCACCACGACGGACCGGTACAGCGCCCGCTTCACGGCAGACGCCGCCCCAATCCGCCTGTCGATCTCCCGCTCCCTTCGTCCCTCATTCGTGAACAAGATCCCCAGATACTTAAACTCCTCCACTTGAGGCAGGACGACCCCCCTGACCCAGAGAAGGCACTCTACCCTTTTCCGGCTCAAGACCATGGCCTTGGATTTGGAGGCACTGAGCCTCATCCCGGCCGCTTCACACTCGGCCGCGAACCGTTTCAGCGAGAGCCGCAGATCACGATCTGATGAAGCCATCAGGACCACATCATCCGCAAAAAGCAGAGATGCGATCCTAAGGCCACCAAAACGGATCCCCTCAACACCTCGGCTGCACCTAGAAATTCTGTCCATGAAAGTAATGAACAGAATCGGTGACAAAGGGCAGCCTTGGCGGAGTCCAACTCTCACCGGAAACGAGCCCGACTTACTGCCGGCAATGCGGACCAGACTCTGACACCGGTCATACAGGGACCTGAGAGCCCGTATCAAAGGGCCCGGTACCCCATACTCCCGGAGAACCCCCCACAAGGCCCCCCGAGGGACACGGTCGAACGCCTTCTCCAAGTCCACAAAACACATGTAGACTGGTTGGGCGAACTCCCATGCACCCTCCAGGACCCTGCTGAGGGTCCTGGAGGGTCCTGATTGGACTTTTCTTTCAGATTTTCTATAACCAGACTTATAGATATGGATTTAACTTAATAGGTTTCTGCACGTATGTGCTCAGTTAAAGCTCTCCGATACCGGAGACTGGATTAAGTCGGTTATTTTTCATTTCTCCTAAAACTTATACTGAACAACCAGGAACTTATTTTTAAAGAAATATCTGCATGAAAAGACAAATAAAATCACAATATTTAAGAAATGTTTAACAAAAAAACATTTCCATATCTTGTAAAACATTTTTACAGATTACAGATTACAATACCTTGAGATCCCTGATCTTCTGAAGTGTCATTTATTTCCACCTGTGTCAGTCTCATAGGAGAATTGTTCCACATTACCCAGATCCAATCAGGGTGCAGAAACAATAGCAGCATTGTCTGCCACACATCACAGTACAGAGGAGGATAATATCCCTCAGCAAACCTATGAGCAGAGAAATACCTTTTGAGACTGCTGGCAGCTTTGACACAGCGACTCTTAGATCCATCATGCAAAATCTTTGTCTTGGGGTGCTTTGTTACATTTTAAGAGGCATGCTCTCAGGTGAAGATAAATGCAGTAAACACTGCTTTATGAATGAATAAATTTCCTCCGGT
This sequence comes from Poecilia picta, assembly GCA_033032245.1. Lineage (NCBI taxonomy): Eukaryota > Metazoa > Chordata > Actinopteri > Cyprinodontiformes > Poeciliidae > Poecilia > Poecilia picta. The sequence continues at coordinate 16,428,687 of CM065372.1, read as the reverse complement.
CCCAGCATCGCTCCATGGGCTGCCGTTAATAAACTGATTCATAGCATAATCCACACTCTCAAGCTTTCAGGGCTCCTTTTATAACCCCCTATTTATGTTTGCTGTTATTTCAGGGAGTTAGCTGAAAGGATCCAAACAGGAGGAGATAAATCACATTTGTCTGCTTTAATTTACGAGCTGGGGGTGGGGGAGGAGCAAAGCGCCCTTCCACCAAACAGCCACAAAGAGCACAGAAGGAAAATCTGAAAGAAAAGTCCAATCAGGCACATAATCTTTCTCTACAACCTGCAAGCATGAAGTGAGCAAGTTCATTACAAGCCTCATTGTGCGTAACCACAAAAAAATGAGAAAAGTTATTCCCAAAAGTGTGGAGCGTACCTTTCTTCTGCCCCCAGAAAGAGCTTCTCTTCATCATTGTTAGCACCTGTCTTAAAAAAACTAACAGGTTTTCTTTGTGAGGAAATCTTTTAAGATGCTTGAGAAGTTTTATTTTTATTTTTATTGGTTCCTTGAAATTCATTGCTTTGACAGTTTTAGCTAAAGCAAATGTTATACAGAACCTTGCGTACATGTTGCTTTCCACTTTTCATAAAGGTTACAAGTTTATGTGTGCCAACGCAAAGTAGCTCAGAATCGTGACGTAAAAGTAAAAGAACACTTAGTTTACAAATAGAAATAAAAATAAGGGCTAAAGTCCTATTTAGACACCCTTCTGAGTCAGCGCTTCGTAGAATATCCTTTTGGTGAAATTACAACTGCAGGTCTTTTGGCCACAAGTCTAAAGGCAAGACTTTGCACAGTGCAAACCCAATAGTTGTCCTGTCAACACATTCTTCCCTCCTGAGCTGTAAATCTCTGCAGGGTTCCCATGGACCTCCTGGCTCCTATGATTAATGTTCCACTTGCTCTACTTGCATGTTGGAGGTTGGTGGTCAGGTCCTAGTAGGGTTTGCATGTTGTGCCATAATCTTTCAGTTTTCTGCTATTGAATTGTAGCTTGGATATTGCATTATAAGCAAACCCCGCTTTGAAAATCCCTTTAAACCGCAGCCGTGATCTGTCTGCGGTGTTGTCTGGTCGACATGATGAAGCTTGTTCCTTCACGTTCTTCCATAAACCTTTGAGGCCTTTGCAGAACAGCTGCATGTATGCTTTAATTCACTTGCAGTCATTTTCTGCTTACTGATCAGGTGATCTCTGAAGGTAGTTATTTGGATTGCAAGTTCATGTAGAGTATCAGAAAAAAGGAAGCTAACTACAAGTGCATGCACAACCTATTTTTTCAGATTTTTATTTGTAAACATAATTAAAGAATAAAATGACAATGAAATACGTTGAAATCTGAACATGACAAACTGTTTTATCTTTGTAAGATAGTTTGTACTGGATTTCCTATTCCGGAGGTGCACAAACAGAAGGTCACAGGATGAATTCCCCGTAAGAAACATGCAGTGTCTTTGAACCGATTCTGGCATTTTATTGGGACATTTATTATTTCAAGGAAAATATCCTTGCTCACAACTAATAGCACTTAAAAGTAATGTTAACAACTTGTATCAAACAAATGTAGGAACTGAAACACAATATTTTTTTTATTACTGCTTTATCCCAAAGCATCTCACTATGCACCGAGGCACAATATACAGACATTTCAATTGGCCTGAAGTGAAACAGGTGAAATCAAACTGAGTGACTTCTGTGCCAACAGTGATCCAATATGCAAATATTATTGACTCGTGGTCCAAGTCTAACTGAGCGGCCATCTGTTCTCAAGCCACTAAGTAGCTGTTGAACGAGACCTCAGACAACAGTACCTCTACACTCAGCACTCTAAAAATAACCTACGTTCCATGTTTATTCATTTATGCAAAAACAACAATGAAAGCAAGTTTATGTTACTTTCAAGAGCACAGTTGTTGTCCTTTCTCGAATAGTTTAGTTGAAGCAAACGTTTCTCCATTGCCGCTAAAATGTACATTGTAATTAAACCAGGAGTAATCTATCAAACTGTCCCCTGAACTGGAGGCTTTCCACAGGCCCCTGCAGTTTTATTTAGAATATAAGTAAAAGCCAAATTGCTGTGAGACAGAGGATGTTTTACTCTTTGCATCAGCTGTTCATCATTGTATAGTGGAGTTTTACTCAGACGGAATTGGTCAATAACATTCTGGACACTACATAGCTTAAATATTTGTGGCTTAAGGTTATAACTTTGGCAATAGACAAACAATCTCTTGTTCTTGATTTCTGTAAGGAGGACTGTGCATCACCACGCAAATAAAAACTAAGCTGTTTATGGGTATCTTTATAGAAGTAGCACAATTCTGTATATGAAGCAGATTACACATAGCACTGCCTGATGAATTCTGAATGACTAATGCAGAGGGAAGTGATAATAAAGTAATTTGTTTAGCCACCCTAAGCACCTCACTTGGAAAGAATTGCATGCGTAGAAAAACATAGCCATTAACATTCCTTAATAAAACGTTTTCAGACGTAATCTGAATCAGTTCAGTTTATTAGTTGATCCGCGACTGAAAAGTAGGCCCTAACAAAGCATTCATCTCCTATCTCTATGGTAGAGTTATTTGCACGAAGTCAGACAAATTTAGCTCTAGCATACAAAGACAAAATTACAGCAATACGGAATAATTCTAACTCTAAATATACCCCCATGAGGATCACATGTTGGTCTTGTCCCTTGGAGCAATACTGGACAAAAGAGCTGTCATAAGAATTCAGGAGCAGGACAATAGACCGCCTACAGGTGGGGATGGGATACGAGATCATCAGCAAAAAGATCGGTGCGAAGATGATCAATGCCGGCTTGAGAATTTCAAAATAGAAAGGTACAACGTAACAATCACTCATATTTGGAGCTCTGTGCATGGGGTAATAAAAATTGTGAGAACGGTAAAGGATCAGCCCACAATTTCACAGAAAATCATTTTTAATGATCTCCAGAAAGCTGGGACTGCAGTCACAAAGAAAGCTACTAGTAACTCACTTTGCCATAATCAACTAATCACCTGAATTGCCTTCAATGTCCAGCTGGTTAAGGAGGCACATTTACAGGCCCAGTGAGCACCTTAAAATATCAGAGAAGGGTGGGAAGAATGTGTGGCCAACGCCGAGATGTTTAACAACACCTTGAGGTTTGGTGACAGATGGACCATGAATTCAAGAATACCATCCCACATGGAGCCACATGGAAGGAGAAACATTATGCATTGGAGTTTTTCTACTAATGCACAGGAAGAGTAATGCTGCATTTAGAATGAACGAGTGTCAAAAAGGTCAATAGACATTCAGCTTGTGGTCCTGGATGCTCGTGCATTTGTAAGTCAGACACTTGATATCAAGCATCAAAATTGCTCTCAGCACGTGTCTGAGGAAAGTGTGGAAAGATGCACATTCGCAGGCAACCTCTTGACTTTTGCCATTCGTCTCTGTGAGTCTCTTTTGTCGGCATCTTTTTTCCTGAAAGCAAGAGAGGCGTCATCGTCGGATGCCTCTGCGCCGCGTCTGGGTTCACCAGATAATTCGGAGGTGTTCTGACATTAGTGAGTTTCACCACCTACTCCAGAAGTTAAGCGGTGATGAGGATTGCCTTCAGTACTATTTTCGTCTCACCCATGCTCAGTCTGACGACCTGCTAACCGGCATCGGTGCCTGCATTTCCTGAAGGCACCGATTGATTGATTGAAACCTCACAATCAATTAGATATGTGAGGTTACCACCTCACATATCTTATTGATTGATTGATTGATGTGCATCGTCCAGCTGCAAAAGTTCTGATTCTCCAACTCTAGCATCTGCCACTTTGAAAGCACTGTACATAAAATGTTAAAAATCTAAAGAAGGACAAATTGTTTCAAAACATTCAGCACTAGACAATCGTTGAGACATCTCAAAGCGACCTAAATGCATGTACACATACATTTTGCACTAAAACCCCTCAGGATTTTGAAAGCTTCTGCATAGGGAAGTGGAGCCAAATCACTTCTGAGGTGTGTGCAGACCTGTTCACCAACTTCAAGGAATACAGTATTTAGCCATATGCTTGCCGACATCAGTTTCAGAATCAAAGTAGTTTTGCTTGAGTATGAAATACTTATTGCCCTCAGTAATAAAAATTAAATGTAAATGTTTTGTTTCTTGCTTTTTGTGTTAATCCTTTTTATATTTCGTCTTTCTGTTAAGTTATATGTGCCAACAATATGGTGGGTTGTTCATTTACAATCGAAACCAGAAGTTTGCATACCCCAGATAAGAAGGCACATTCAGCTTTTTATTTCTGTCTGAAATTAAATCAGACCAAGCTTCTCTTAGTTTAGATCAGCAAGTAGTACCACAGTTAATATTTGCGAAGCATCACAAGATATCCATGGTTTATTGATGTGTCAAGTACCAACCTGATAGAAGTGGAGACCATCCAAGAAAACAGCTAGGGAGATTATAAATGTTCGCTATATTTTATTTATTTTTTTAAGGAATCCACAGCAGGACAGCCCAAAGAGTTATATAAAATAAATCATCTCCTCAAATGGACCCCAATTAGATTTGAAATAACCAAGTAAGTCTGCCACTGCAGGTTGAGCATGAAATGTATAGCTATAAAATTCAAAGTCCTTGGTGTTTGGAATAACTTATTACCAGAAGAAATATATATTTTTCATGCAGAATCTGAAGGTAGCCTTGGGTTCAGCTTTTTAATTAGCAGTCATTTTTTTCTTTTCTCAAAGTACATGACACTGTCAGTGTTTATTGTTTGGAAATCATTAATGCCTTGCTAAAGGTTACTTGTGTTATTGCACAATTTATGGTTTATACTTGGCTTCTCTCTTGAACACAGAAATGAAAAGCTCTCTGAGCTGTTTGAAACAGACAGTAATATATAATAAAATAAGAATTAAATGATTTCCATCCACCCTCCAACCAAACAAAAAAAAACCTCTTGCCCCTTATTTTTCGCATTGTCAAAGGCAGAAATAATGATTTCCCATTTGGTATGCATTTTCCCCGTCTCTCTCCGGTGGATTTTGGGGCGGGGGGGGTGCAAGAAAGGCAGCGTGGCGCTTATTAAAAGTCGGACCTGCGCACCGTATCTTATCAAATACAGAGACAAAAATTACAAAAACAACCCTCTGTGTTAGATTGTCTGGCTGAATGGTAAATATCAGACTTATAATGAGCTTTCCCTGTTGCCGTTTCCCTCTTTTGTAATGTAAAGTGGTTAAGCACCTCTGAGAGAAGGGTGCTTCTTTGCTTCTGTAAACATAATTTCCTCCATTGCTCACGTCCCTGGGACATCCAGTTCCTCAGTGGCATTAAAAGTAAACCCCTTCTTCAATAGAACCCAATTACAGAATTTTTTTTTTTTATCATTTGATGGCTGCCTCTAAAAATAACCTGCAGTGACTCATTCTCAAAAATTAAACAGAAATTACTATATAACTCCCAAATAATATTTTCAGTTTGTTAGTGTTTTCTGCATGTGTACAATGGATTAATGCTCTTTTCTGATGCAATGTAAGTTTATCGTTTCCCCTCAGGCTTTTTTAAGCATTTTTTTAATATGCCTGTCTGTGGATGTGCTTTTAGCAAACATTCCCAGTGCTGACCTGCATATTAAACAAAGCAATGTAGTTGCTCCATGTCATAAACAAACAAAAACATGGTAGAAATCCCATAGAATTATAGTGTGGCTAATAAAACCCTTCACTGAGTCAGAGGTACTGAACACTGACTGTAAAAAATGTGTTTATTAACATCTACAATCCATCCAGCCATCCATCCATTTTCTTGACACCCTTGTCCCTTGATGGGGTCGGGAGGGTTGCTGGTGCCTATCTCCAGCTAACGTTCCGGGCGAGAGGCGGGGTTCACTCTGGACAGGTCGCCAGTCTGTCGCAGGGCAACACAGAGACACACAGGACAAAACAACCATGCACACACACACACACACACCTAGGGACAATTTGGAGAGACCAATTAACCTAACGGTCATGTTTTTGGACTGTGGGAGGAAACCGGAGTACCCGGAGAGAACCCGCACATGCACGGGGAGAGCATGCAAGCTCCATGCAGGGAGGCCGGGGCCGGGAATCAGCCTTCTTGCTGCAGGGCAACAGCTCTACCAACTGCGCCACTGTGCAGCCACTTAACATCTACAATCAAAAAGATAAATTTCATTTTTTCATACAAAATCTTTGGAAAGTTTAATTTTTATTAAAATCATTTGTTTTGACAAATATGTTCCTAGGAGAAGCCTTATACTTGCCTACATTTATGTATTTGTTCTCTTATGAGACCAGAAGATCTTACTTTTGTATAGTATTTTAATTAAACTTTTAATTTTGTTGGAACACAAAAGCAAATTAAAAAGACACACACACACAAAAATCCAGTATGTGGCTCAAAAAAGCAATACGTTAAACTAAGTTCCAAACGTGAGTTTGTCTTGTCTCGTTGAAAATAAAACTATACACAAAAAGCTCTATGATCATTTGAATGGACATAACTCCACAGCAGCAAACATTTTATGGTAAAATCAGTTAAAAGATGTCAGATTTGTATTTGTAATTTGAATTTCCATGTAAAAAAAAGGTATTTTGCATGGACTTTGCTCACAATTCTAAGTTTTGATACCTCAAGGTGACAGAACTTTATTTTAGCATAACTTGTTTACTTACTGCGTTTGTACCTCCTGCAAAGATGTAATTGAAAGCCCATGCTAACGTTTTTGTCATTAGTGAGTTGGATATTTGTCTCGGTTTAGGCTATTTTATCATTTTTCACTTAGCGTCTGCATACCTTTGTACTGAACATTCGCTCTGCAGTCTGTGTTTACCGTTTGTATCCTAGAGCTGTTTGATGTCCTGAGAAATGAGTCAGACGCTGAACAACATTCTAAAATTTTAAAGAAAACATATCCAGCTGTCACAGCGGTACAAGACGTAAAGTAGCTCTGAGGATTTTTAGTCCAGGATTTGTACTTTCTTTGAAATATCAGTGACAAGACTCATGCCATCTGTCACAGAAGTACCCTGCATGTTTATTATTGTCAGTTCTTTGGAAACTCAACTCCCACCACGTGTTTGACAGAAACCAATTTTTAATTTTTTCGTAAACCAAAATCTATTTTTTCAGAGTGGCAATGGCGTATGCAAAAAGGGAGTAAGGCTAGGGAAAGGATGCAATTGGGATGGGTGATACATTGTACAAAGTACTGCAACTGTAGCAGTACTTTATAACATGTCAAGTCATGTTAAGAAGAAAAATGTGTGTCGAAGGTTTTCCTTTCAGATAGTAAGTGTTGACACACTAACAAGCAAATTACCATTAAGCCTCTGTCATCATGGCTATACATGTAAAGTTTTCATATCCTGACAGATTCTTGTAATTGCCCAAATTTCCCATTATTCAACACACAGAAGCAAAAATATGTTTCAATTTAATACACAGATGAGGTCCTGTACTGTAACAGTACCGTCTTATTTCTCACGGTCATATATAAAACAATGTGAGACAGAATTTTCACATTGCAGAAAGTAAAATCAAGAAAGCCAGGGTTTTTCAAAGGTTTTTTTTTTTTTTTTCCTGGAAGTTTGAATGATTGCACTGACAAAAAGGCTGCAACACCCCTTCCTGCCTTTGAGGTTTCTTTTGATCTTCAAACTAATTTTAATATCAGACAAAGATATCATCAGAAAATGCAAGAATCAGAAGGGATTTAATTTAATGAGAGGAAAAAGTTATCTAAACCAAGTTGTCGCTGTGTGAAAAATCTATTGAAATTTGTTAACAAAAACAGGTTAAAATTTTACCCTGAAACTAACTAAACTTTGGGTTGTGCAAGGTGCTCAAATATAATTAAGATATTCTGAATTATCTTTCTTTTATGTAATTTTGATGATTATTGAATCAATAAAGGATTTAATTTAGCATTTAATCAAATGTGTACTACCATAAGGTTTGACATTAGAATAAGTTTTAATCAATTAGTCAATTTTTAATCAGCTTAATTTGTCTTAATTGTTGTAATTAATTATTTAATCTCCCACCTTTGTTCATTATACGTATCTTACTGCTCTCAAATCTTGACTTTACCAAATGTGTATTAATATTTTTGGTTGCTGAAGTGTGCTTACCCATCAAGACGCCACACATCCCAGATCATGAAAGCTAATTGTAGAAAGTCACATAAAGATTAATTTGTATTTTGAATAAAAATGCTTCCAGTTACCATACGAATACTCGTACCACCTCTATTATTATTTCTACAACTAACTATTAATGTTAGTTCATTATTTGGAAGCATGGCCAACACGGACTGAATGGCACTTTCTCTGCTAACATTGTTAAGCTATAGGCAGACTACAATTCTAAAACAACGCAGGAAATCAGTGTCATCGTTCACAACTTCTTCTGCTGTTCACTGATTGCCCTAATAGAAAATCTATTGGAGACAATCCAAGTCAAGGGGAGAAAGCTCAGACTATGTGTAAATGAGTTTTTGGGGGTTTTTTTGGAGCAGAATTGCACAGGAAGACATTCTCCAGGTTACATATTTTATAAAAAAATACTTTTCTTTGGATAAGCATCTAGAGTGTATGTTAAGTTAATTACCAATATATCATAGACTGCACAAATATTACAAATCCTTGTTCATTTTTGTTTTGTCTCTGCAAAAAATCATGGGTGATGTCACCAAATACAAGCCACACATAAGAAATACTTACAATATTAACATGTTTGCATATAATTCCATTCATGACAGCAAAAAAAAAAAAAAAAATAGAATAAAATGAACTAGATCTTGTCATCTTGAGCTTTTGTTCTTGTGCATTTCAGCTGTTTTCCTCCCCAGGCTGAGATTAATTGTTTGTACATTCAGCACTGACAACAGCGTTTATGAAAGGAGGACTACAGATACAGAGCTGCATTTCAGGTTCTCTCTCTCCGTATTTTTTTATTTTATTTTTTTTTTATCTTTCATTGGTTCTCTTATTTACCACTTTTCTTTGATTCACCGGAGGAGAAACACAGTGGGAGAATGTAATGGGAATGTGTCAGATAGAGAACTTCAGGCAACAGCCTGCAGGGGTAGAAAGGTGATGTCTCAATTTATGATTCACCTCCCACATTGTTCGTAAATTTATCACCGAGATACCACCTGCTGCCACTATTGATGCCTTTGTCACCCACACAAGAGTGGTGACTGTGATACTCTAGAGAACCACTGAAACACTGCGAAGGCAGAGTTCACAAAGGCTCTAGTAAGTAACTAAACTTTTAAGGAGATGTCTCAGAAACATGAATATGTGTACTTTCTATTCCACAAAATTAGTGTAAAAAACATTCTTCGAATTAAAGGAACTGACTTGTATTGTCTGTATTTGTATTGTATTATTGTCTGTTTTATGGGATAAAATAAACTTTGTACCAGACAGGCATATCAGGCTGAATTCTGCATTCTATTAATAATCTGTTCCACAGGGTGGGGGGATTTTATCTAAGAAATAAAAATGTGTGCGAAGATCTGAATAGATTTTATCCATGGCTGAATTAATTCACCTCCTGCATTATCCTGTTCTACGACTCACATTATTGGTTTGGGTGATGAGCAATTTCAAATGCTTTCAGAATTCAATGTGCTGTATCACTGAGGTACGGGATTATGTCTTTGAACACTGTTGAACATTATCATAACTTAATAGGCAGGATGTGAACTCAGCTGACCCACAGTTAGTCAGTCTTTAAAAGGTTTTCAAAAATACACCTGATCCATCCCTGACCTCGCCTCCCATCAGTGCGGCCAATTCTTATTTTTTTTACAATTGAAGAAAATCATAACCACCCCCCACCCCCAACTAAGAAATTTTTAAATTATTTTCTACTAAAATAATTTTAAAATGTGCTCTATGTGGGATAATGCTTGTATAATAACTTATCCTTACTTACTGAAAATTGTTTCTCCATCTTCACCAGTGGCCCTGCTTACTAGACCATGCAAACTCCATTGTGTAGAAAAAGCCGTAGTGTAGCAGAATGCAAGGGAGAGTGTGAGAGCAGCATATACACGAGCTTGATTGACAGTGCTAAAACCCTCCTCCTGAATCTGCCTGGATGTTTCTGACCAAGCAGTAGGACCACAAAGAGGAAGCAGAGAAGATTATCTATCTTATAATATCATGGCACATTAAGTTTTAAAAATGAACACAAAAACCATATTTTTAATAAAAGTTGCCTGCTGCAGTTTTAACATCGGCTCCTGGGTGAAACCTTTGAGCAAAACATTTATTAACTCTGTAGCAGTGGCAGTGAACTATTACAAGTAAAAACCAAAAGAATATTATTATATTATTTAGTGTTTTGTGAAAGGTTTGTGTTGTTGTAGAGGACTCAAACACACACAGGTGGTAAACAGAGTGATGGAGTTGCATCTTGTGACAAAATGGGTAGATGTGCAATAGAAATATTATTCTCCAGAGGAAGGTTCAATCAAGGCTCATACCACTGAGCCATTGGAAGAGGTAAATTGTGAGTCTGGCGATGACTAGAAGCATACAAGGAGTATAAACACAAGGGGCAGTGATTGCTGAGACAAGGACCAGGTGAGTTCATTTACACTGATGGAGAACACCTGCGTACCAGGAGCTTTTGGTAGCCAAGGAAATTAAAAGAGTAAAATGCACAGAGGGGCGGGAGGAATAGGTAAATGAGCCCAATAACGAAATATTTCAGTGATTCATGAGAATAGGGACAAAACAGGTCCTATGGATAAAGCACAAAATTTGAATAAAATACACACAAAATATATATTTTTTCAAATATCTGACTAAACTAACCTGGGTCATGTGAGCACAACAATGTATATTTTCCTGGTATTTGCTGAATATTTTTTTTATTTTAAACATTGTAGTCGGTGGATGATGCCTGTAAAAGCCCTTATCCAGGAGCAGAACTCAATATATTATAATAGTTTATCACACCTAAATAAATACTAAAATTATATATTATGACAATTAAGTATAAATAGTCATATAAATAATTATAAAAGTATCAATAAATTTAATTAAAATCATTTTTATATATTTTCCAACTCCATTGAAATTTGTCCCTAGTTTTGTCAACACCGTCAGACATAAAAAAAATGTAAAAAAAAAAATCAGGCATTATTGGGGGTGATCAGAACTTCTGAGGACCCCATGACTACTTCCTTTCTCTTCCTTTGATAACAGCGCTAGTTAGCTCTGGTTAGCATATGTCATTTTTTAGTTTTTCTTCTTTTTATTCCTAAGTTGCTTGTCACAACCATGATGTGTCAACATCATAACTGACAATTTACAAAACTTTGATGAAATTTTGTGAAATAAAAGCTTAATTTTGGTATATTATAAAGATTTCATGGACCTGATGAGCTACAATATGACCTGATGAGCTACAATATGACCTCCTTCAGACCTCCTTCCTTTTTCCTTTTACTTGTTAGTTTGTCATCACCTTCAGTTCTTTGTCAACTCCATCATGCAGTGTTTTTTGTTTTAAATAATATTTATTTTGTTTTTTGAGAAGCATTTGTCTGTAAAATTAGTAAAAATTTCACTAATAGGGTATTTTAAAAATAATTTTATATTTATTTTTGTTAGCTGGTTGATTAAAAATGTATTTAAAAAAAAAAATGTTGCAGCTGGGAGCCTGCACCTTAGCATCTTTACATTTCCAAAACATTATTTGTCATATTTGCATACAGAAATAATAAAAATAATAAAAAAATATGGGAAAATTAAAACCCATTTTGTCCCTATTCTCAAGAATCACTGATTTGTAAAAACAAAAGACACACTGAGAGCACAGAACACAGGAATAACTCAAAATACAGGAGACCAGAAGGTAGACAAAAAAAAGGTCAGTGATCAGTGCAATTTCTTGGTTTGTTGCTTATTCTTTTGTCGCCACTCCTGTTCACATTCACTGTCTCAAACATTAGAAGATTTCCAACAAGACTGCTGTACAATATGTGATGAAAGTGCCTATGGTGGCTCTATTTATCAGACACAAAGAGCAGGATCACTGCCAATTCTCCTTTTTCCACCTGATGCTTCACCTCAGGAGTGCAATTTTCATAGATAAGCATTCTAATCCTGGGGTGACACAAGACCCCGGGCTGAAGAAACTCATACATTCAACTGTGCTATTGCTGTGTGGAAGCCGCTTGCTGTCCTAGAATCTAATATATCACTGTGAACACAAATACTCAGGATATAAACCTGGCTTCTGTCATGACAACCTCTTCTTTTACTGCCGCAGTCTCCTTTGATCATCTACAAAGCCGGATGACTGAATGAAAACTCTTGTTTACAACACTTTAAAACTCCAGCTGCCTCAGAAAATCCTGACACCAATAGGATTTTTTTTTCTTTTTATCTTCACGGGGATATACATCCTGCATTTATTTTTTTAAAATCATTATTCTAAAAAAAGGATTTGGGCCAACTAGTTTCTTTATGAAGAAAGCTTTTTTTTAGTTTTTTTCTCATGATGGTAAAATGTTTTCCAAATTGTTCCTCACCTTGTAAAAGAAAAGCCTTTATGCTTAGGAGATTGGGTTTATTTGTGATTACAAATTCACAGAGGGCATAGAAAAATCCACCAGGAAGCCACAATAAAGCAGAAAATCAGTGGTGCTGTTTATCCCTGCTTCTCTTCAACCACCACCCCATCCCCCGACCCGCTTTTCAAACCCCACTGGCATTATTCTATTCTACTGATGAAAGAGATTGCCTGGGTCTTGCACTAATGAATTGGCATTATTATTAAATGATGTTTGTTAATTATGACCTAGTTTGCTATGAGTGAATCACACAGAAAGCAGAAACCGATAAAAAACAAAAAAAAACCACCATGAATTAAGGGCTCACAGTCAGAGCCAGCAGTTAGTTTTGGAGTTAAACTGCTGCTTGGCTACAACCTAAACAAGGAATCTATTTAAAGATCACTGGCGCTCCCTTGTGGTGTGGCAGGGAACATGTTTTTTTTTCTTCGATTCTTTAGTGGAAAACCTTTTAAATATGTTAACAGTAGAGCTTACTGCTCAATTTTTAAGATCTGTTTTGAATAGCACAGCAGGTTACATAAGGTAATTACTGATGTTTACTTTATTTTATTTTTTTTGCTAAGATCAGACATCCTGCAGCATTTCTCTTTCTCTAAAAGCAGAGATTAGGGCTTTTCAAGTATGTGCTTGCAAGTTTAATTCCCCCCCGCCCGATTTTGCGCCCCATCTTTCGCAGAGCATGGGGAGAGAAGTGGAGCAGATGAAAAGCTCTGAGCTTCTCATCTCAATGATCAAATATTTCCTTTTCATTTGAAATTCTGCTTTGTTGTTAATGATGTTGACACAAACTTCAGTCAACGTCTGATAATTTTGATGGCTGGGTGTTTGACAAATGCAAATGAGCAAATGGTAATTAGAATTTTTGATCCAAACTGCTTTAAGAAGCAAACTTTTAAACTCTCTCTGAAAAGTGATTATCTTGCTTTGGGCTGGAGGTATTAATGCTGGAAGCAGGCTTGATCTGACAGTGACACCTTGTGGAGGACATCAGCAACATGTTTGCATTCGTCACAGAACGTGGATCTCTATTACAGACAGTGCCGGGACTACTGGGTTTGCTGTCAGACATTTCAATCATAAAGGCAGAAACACGCACAAGACAATGCCATTAGAATATCTCAATTTCAAGTCCGATTTGTGTGTTTTTTAAATCAAATATCAATCAACAATAATATTGTACCATCTATCAATATTCTGTAATGCTGCTCTATAGTTGCCTCCCAAGTTCCCATTACAGTTTGAACATATTTCTCCCATAGTGCTTAACATATCAACACAGATACAGACACATACAATCCAATCATCAGATGTAACAGTTCCTTTAGGGGAAATTATGCATCTGCGCTCATGACACGTTGATCTGGTCCCTTGGCTTAAAACACTTTATTATTTTTTACCTGAAATAACTCAACAAGTGACCTGGTGTTGAGGGAAATTCAAAAAGGAGAAAGGTGTGGGGTTAAATATTTTTTACTGACAGGCAATATGTAATCTGTGGAGTGAAAGGAATATCAAGATATATTAGCCCCCCGTTTTAGTTGACTAAAAAAGTGCAAATTAAAGGTTCTAATTTATGATTTTATGATTGCTGAAGGACAAAGTTAATAGATGATGGGATTTGAAATGTGGAGCCACTAGCAAAAGAAATAAAAAAAACTCTTTAGGATTTTCAGAAAATCTTACTTCTTGGTCTTTCAGTGTGTCCAGAAATGCCACAACGACTCGTCTGAATAAAGATTCTGCTTAACAGAATTTTTTTTATTTCTTTTTTTCTAATTTATAGCAAATAAGCCTTTCTTATTTACAAAAAGGAAAGATATTGCTTATAGGGTTTTTCCAAAAAAGACTTCGTGAAAAGCCCATGATCTCATGAACTTAATATCTTACCTTCAATAGATAACTCTCTTATCATTTGGTTCAACAAAGCTAGTGGGGTTTTACAAGCTCACTGTGGAGTTTTACAGTAAGTAATAAGGCCCATTATCACTGCCTTCACTAGCTTTACTTTTTTCCTGCCATGCATCTTGATGTCAGGTTCTTCAAGTAAGATAACATCAAAATTCATCTGACCAGACCCCCTTCTTCCATTGCCCTGCTGTCCATTTACTAAATTTACATCCAGATTGTTGATGCTTTCAGGGCTCTACAGTAAAAACCACAAACAACCTGAATGGTCAGCAGGAACAAACTGTGATTCACTATAACACCTTCTTCTTATAATCAGGGTTATGACACAGGTCAGGCTTTGCACCCCACATGCCTCAGTGAGTCTTGGTCTCCAAGGTGATCATTTTTGATAGTTACTGACTATCGCATTGAGCAACATCACAACAGCTGCGGTTCTGGAGATACTCACGCCCAGCTGTCTAGCTTTATCAAACTAACTCAAATTCTTAGAATTGCTCCTTTTGTTCCTGCTTCTGACACATCGATTTTGAGGGCAAAATGTACATTACTGTTACAATGAACTGTTATGCAGTTTCATAATGTTTGGTGTTGTTTGATTCATTTTTTCCCCATACAAGTCAAGTCAATAAGACAAATTAAGGTTTTAATCATCTTATTAGGGTTGAAAAATGTAAGGCTCATCTTACATTTCAGTAGAACTAAAACTCGTGGGAGCAGGAGGTTTGTTCTTACATTGCTGCATGACTGGCTTCATCCCACTTCCATTCTTCACCGACCATATGTCTGTCCCACGCAGCAGAGAGGCTATAGAGTGTTACAGCCATTATGTATGACTTTTAACAGACCTCTCCTTCATACATCACTTCAAGCCGCCAGGGAATTTATCCACTTTATCAGCGCTGAGTCACAAAGTCAGTTCAGCGGAAATAACTCTCGGGAAAAGACGTCATTTTAGAGAATCACTCTTTGGGCTCTCCGGGAGCAGAGAAAAGCTTCTCCAATCCTCTCAATGCACATCACTCGGCCCTTCTGTTACACACTTCTGTTTAAACTCTAATACGTTTCATTGGGCCAAAAATAATGACACTGTGCAGCGTGAAATTTAACTTAATGTTCCATTTGTGAGTGAAACACAATGGGAAGAATCAGCCTCTTAATGGGTGTTTTTTTTTGGCAGAAGCAGTACCCTACAATTTAAAAAATAGATTACTGTTCATCTCCATAAAAAGCAGCTTTGGGAAGTACCGGAATATTGCCGTCTTTTGCAGGCTTCCATTATTCTCATAATGGAGCTTAAAATACCCTAAGTGAAAGCATTCTTTAGGCGTGCTGCAGCCTGTATCACCATTGAAGAACATTCTAGTGTTTTGGATGTGTTACACAGCTCTGTGCCGCCAGGGCTTCGGGGAGGGTGAGGAGCGGTGTCAGATTCCAGACCCAATGAGGCTTAAAGGAAATGATGTCACCCTTTGCCCAGACTACCATGATTCATTAGTTTCAGCCTGAGCTTTCATGTTGCCCTATATTAGGGGGCCCTGGCAGTTGTGGCTGTCTTGGCAATGCCACGCTGAGAGGGAAAAATACCTGGTGCGTTACATTCTGCTCTCAACACATACTGGATTTTCATGTTTCTTCTCTCCATTACAAACAAGCCAGAGAGTTTATTCAAGGTTCAGACTGCAGGCTGAACTCTTATACACAGGGAGCTGTAAATCGCAGCGATTTAGAGCCTTCTGTGAGTATTTTATTTTATTTTTTATTATTATTATTTTTCTTTAGTTTGGAGACTTAACCATGAAATGGAAACAGGAGGTAGTCCACCACAACCTCTACAAAGCAAAGTCAATGATCTACCTCCCCTTTCAGAGGGGAGGTAGATCATAAGATCTCTGTAGGAGAACTTGAAAACAGCAGGTAGTCAGCTTGCCCGACGCTAAACCGTGAATTCTTGGGAGACCGTTTAACCTGCTGGAAGCACAAACAGAAATTATACACGATTACGCATGAGGCTGCACGTAGACAAACACAGCCCAGTTCCCCTTTCTGTCGGCTCAAAGCATGACTACCTAAAATATGTGATTTGAGATAATCTGTGTGTGTCTGTGAGTTGTATACTTTAGATTTGCTTAAGGGCTTGATTATGTTTTTTTTGCAGGATATCATGCCCCATTTCTTCTGCTTTTGTCAGAGTTAGGTCAGAGTTGACATGACTTTTGTTATTGTTTGGCAGGAGCAAATCTGCTGACCTAAGTGAGACTCAACCTTTGAACTAGACCTCAAAGAATCCAACTATAACTAATCAAATTATTTCTTTCTTCTTTTTTTTTTAGCTCTTCACATCAAGGACTGCAGAACAACTTTCAACAAACATAGTATGATATGACTGGCTTTTGTTTTAATTCTGAAGACTACCGCAATGCTACATTTGTAAAATTGGAATGTTCATCAGTTGGGTTGTTTGAATGTTGTCGGTTTTCTCTCACCTTCCCTTCTACCCCGTTTTCCCGTTGTGGTGTTGATCTCTTCCGAGACAAAGGTTGTTCCTGCTGCCAAGGCTGTTCCTGCTACACTGCTCTCCCACCTGCAATGTATCATGTCATCAAGTTAGTATAAAAGCACCAGCGGGACTCCCAACCATTGCCAGATTGTCTGTCTCAGTTGTGGTATTTCAGCTCTTTTTCTTTTTATGCCTCCAGGGAAAGCTGGCTACATTCTCCTTGAAGTTTTTGTGCCTTTCAATTACCTACCTGAAGCTCACATTGTTTCTCTCCTGGATTACCCTTGTAATGCCTTGGTTACTTAATGGTTTTTACTATGTCTGCAATAATTATGTAGGAAACCCACCAAACTGCATGGGAGGTGATCTGCCAAACCCCCTCCATTTACCTCAATTGCCTCACAAAGACCACATGTAAAACAACCAACCTTGCTGGAATCACACAAATCAAATGCTAATCAAAACCAGTGCATTTTAAAAGCATTAATCTTTACTTTGTCACATCACAGCCACAGATTCTAACATTTAAAATATTTCTATGTAATATTAGCATATGTACAATTTTACATAATCCCACTTATTAAATTTTTTTTGATATATCCTTTGCAAGCAATTGCCTATAAAATTCATCTAATTAGTAGAGAGCATGTGTGTGGCATTTAATCTCAGCACAAATATAGCTGCTCCGTTAAGACCTCATGGAGATTTGTTAGAGATAAATGGGTGACCAAGGAACACAACGTCTTACCAGTTCACCAAATTTAACTTCTTTACATAAAAGTAATTCTCGATTAGTGGTTTGACATGTGTTGGGTCACTACTTACAAGTGAATAATATCATAAGCTCAAGTAGCGCCCTAAATATAGCTCAGAGTCACTCATGCTGCTTCTGTCTTCAGCAGCCACGTCAAACATCAGTCGGCTTGGTAGCTTGTCAGGGTCTTGGCGCTACACTCCCTGCTCCAACTTTGATAGACGATGTGGTATACCTTGGATCATGAGAAATTGCCTTTATTCCTCCATGCGTTTATAAACAGTAACTTGTACAACTTTATTGCTGCCATTTTTATAAATTGTCTTGTTTCACCTATTTTTCAAATACCACCATCTCTTAATTGTGCAGTTCTTTTTTTTCCAAGGTATAACATAATTTCCATCTCTAAGCCAAAAACAAACTGTAAGCCTACCAGAAAGTATCCGTCGAGCTCTTGAGGAGTGGTTGATACAGCTCACGTGGGGGAAATGACAGCAAATAAGTTGTGTACTTATGTTAATGAAATATTGGAAAGAACAATACCATTAAAAAAATCAATCATAAATATAAAGGTTCTCTTTGAAAGACCAGATGAACTTTTTGGTTTGTTTAGGGAGTCAGACACTTAACTGTGGACACACTTTCCCCATTTTGGATAATAGTGTCTTCACTATCATTGTGGGAATTTGTTCCTTCAATATGGACAAAATATATGTTTGGAGTAACACATGAAGGTAAGAAGTGGGACAATTTAGAGTTAAAGTGTAAGAGTTTGCTAACGTCTTAACATCATCTCAGTAGTTCAAAATCCAGCAGTGTAATTACTTTACATCTTTTGTACAATTATTTCTCTCAAAATACTTATTTGCCCTCAAATTGCAACCATAAAATTCAAACAACACCATCAGGCCTCAGTGGAGATTTGGAAGACTTTTGACTGGAATACACTTTTGGTCTTAAAAAATATCCTTGGCTGTAGAAGTCTTGAATGCTATACCCATCATGATTAGTTTTACAGCACCATAAAATACAACACATGGTTGATCAAAGTAGTGCACAACAGGTAAAACATGAGACACAGTCAAAAACAATTAAACCCTTAAAACGCTAACAATTACTGCTACTTTCACATTGGTTTAACAAAAGAATGTTTTTGACTAAGATTTAAACACAAGAACAAAGTGATCTCTTCTTACGTGCTGAGGAAGCTCAACCCAGAGCTTTGGGGCCACAGCATAAAACTCTCAATCACCTCTTGATGTATTCTCTAATTTAGGAGTCAACCAGTACCATATTGATGTACAAGATGAGCATTCATGAAGAAGCTGCTCATTAAGAAATTTAAAACAAATAGAGTAAGCTTAAATTGATCTTGAAATAGGAAGTAAGTGCAATAAAGCAAACACTGGAGTGATATGCTCTTAGAAAAACATATTTGTTATCTTTATATATTTTAATAAATGAAAAACAAGAATCACCAAAGAACTGTTTTAATTAACAAAAAAACTCATAAAATTAGATGATTGTTGTTAAAAAAGGCCTTCCTAGAATTTAGAGTATAACTGGGTAAACCTCATATTTAACCTTCTTAGGCTACAGCATAACACACCTTATATCCCAAAAAAACATTCATAAAGATTAATAGTTCTATGCACGGTCTTATAATAAAGTTGTTTGAAGAAGGATGAATGCTCATTTAAGCAGATAAAATTCATAATATTTTTCCTTCCTTTTCCAAAAGCTTTGGTGAAATTTTACCACATAGTTGCATTCTTTGGTTACTCCCATGACCTAAAGCAGAAAATATCCAACAGTTTGCAGTAATTAGCAGTTTTAATGAGTTGTCACACACACTTTCACAGCAATGGAGCTCAAAATGCTGGCGTGAGAGGAAATTAAAAGGATTGGCCAGAGAGGGAGGAAAGACATTTGACCTTTTGAGTCAGTTTTCAGCTTTGCATTTGTTGGGAACGGAAATCCCAATCGATGAATCATAATTTGTATTGACACACGGAGCATAAATTCAGCCAAGAAAAGAATTCAGACTTTACTTATTTTATTCACTTTCAGCGCTGAAAGGAGACGCTTTTACCATTACATCCGAGAAGAGTTTCTAAAAAAGTCTGTGCAGCGTCTGAGGAGAAGGAGGAAGGCAGCTGATTATATGAACTGAAGACACTCCCTGAAATCTCACCACGTTTCTGTGTCCTTGATAAGTTTTTGTTTCGTGAGGAATGGACCTTAGAGTCTAACAGAATCTAAAATGTAACTTTTTACTATGGGCCCTTTGTCTAACAGCATGTGACTCGTTCTCGACCTTGGCAAAGCGTCTCAACATTCCCCCTGTTGGGCTCTAAAAGAGCCCAAAAAAGAGAATGTAAACCCTAGAGTAGACACTGTCCCTTCCGGAAAACATCCCCGAGGCTTTTACAGATGTTGATATACATAGCATCAGTTCAAATATCGATGTTGTCTTTCATTTATGTCATTTCATGTCATCTCATTTTTGGGGGTAAAAACGGACAGGGCACCCCTACGCCTCTTAGGCAGTGGATCGAAATCACAATGTCCCTCTTACAGTCTAATGGAGAACATATAAAGAAAGAAAATTGTTAAAGGAAAATTGTTAAAGTTAGAGTGTTAAATTTGGAGGAACTTAAGTCTATGGCATGACCCCTTTTTTTATTATTTTTTATTTTATTCTATTTTTTGTGGAAGAAAATATTTTTGCAGTTTTGGCAGAGCTTTGTCATCTGTAAATACACATCAATCATCCAGTCAAACCATGACACTTTCTGGACCCAAATATTTTAATTATTACCTTTATGTTTCTTGTTATTCATCATTTCTGTTATTTGTTATCTCAGGTCAACGTCATGCCATAGAGGGGTAATGAACTATAAAAGAGCAAAATCCGAAAAAGTTTTTTTTGTAGTAATACAAATTAAAAAGAATAAATGTTAAATTTATGAGAATATGATATGGGTGAAGTGTTAGGAGGATATAATGTATTTAAAGTAAAAATCAATGTATAAAAAGTTATATTTACTAGATTGTTAGAATTAACCAAACTGTAAATTGAATGAAATGTTAAGGTGATTTTTCAAAACTAAGTAAAATGGAAAGAGAAATAAAGTGTTGGGTTAATATTTTAAAATCAATAGAATGTAAATGAGTAAGAGTTACTAAAATGCAAAATCATTAAAATGTTAGGTAGTGTGCAAGATTTAATAAACCCAAAATGAATGAAGTAATGAATAAATGTGAGATAGTACTTAAAATAGAAAACCCAGACAAAGGAATGTTAAGATATGACTACTGAAGTTAATAAGTCATGAATCAATGAAATGTTAAGACATTAATACACTATGAAAGGATGCAAAGTTAACAGATGAAAAGAAATGTTAAGGGCACAGAATATAAAACAAGCACATTTTGAATTTGCAAACCAATGAAGTAAATTAGCATTACAGGCAGTACAATCAAAATCTAATGATATTATGAAACTAACATTAAATGATTAAAATTCTGTATAAGTAAAATGTAATGGTACTAGTAAAGTCAAATGCTTAAGTAACCTAAAAAATGCAGTAAGATTGAAATTTTAATGAGATCAATAAACTGAAATTAGATCAGTATTTGCTATAGCAACATCTATCACTGTCGAATCAGTTTCTGCGTGTGTCCAGATGTAGAGGCGGCGCAGCAGATGTGAAACCCCGACAGGCCCAGGAGGCTTCAGTGTGGCGTTTCAGCTGTAACTCGGTCCACCAATCGTGGAAGGCGCCCACAGTCTGACATCCCGGCACACCCAGAAAGGATTGGACTTCATTCTGCAACAGAAAAAACACAACAAAAAGCAAAATCAATGGATTATATAAAGAACATTAAAATGATGGAAAAATATCATCTTTTATACTAGATACTAGTACTGCCCTTATAGTCTAGAAAGCTGGAGTTTCACGGTCGTCTTTTGGTTCTGGGGAACCATCTGATAGGCAGGTGGGGTTCAGTCGGTACCGCTGCTCTTCTCTATGTTGGAGGTGATCCACTGAACAGCCAAGGACCTCAGGCAGGGAACAGCAGCATCCACAGGTGATGAGGAGGGAAGATTCTTTGAGATTGTGCATCATCATAATGTTTTCTTTTTCTTTTAAAAGGCTGCTCCCTGAAGCTGAAGATCAAGCTTTTTTTACTAAGCCAATAGAGGATCAATATATCACTAGCATCTGTTATTTAAGCTCTCCTCTTAATAATAGTTAATGAAATGTTCAAACCAAATAACATATTTTATCATTCAAAGATAACATTTGCTTGTTGTAAGTGTTGGTATATTCATAGGATCAGACAAAATCAGAAACCAAACCAAAAATCATGTAAAGGATCAGATTATAAAATGAAAGTACGAAACGGCCCACAGGCATGTTTTATCAAAGAAATATAATTTGAAGTGTATATATGAATTATCCCTAATAGAAACGTTACCAGAAATCTTAAACCATAGTAAATCTTTTGCTTTTTGTTATTTTAATTAAAGTCAATCAAATAGTCCTTATTTAACTAGAAGTCGCCCACTATACTAAAAGTTTGTAAAGCTGAAAATCATTAGTGTGAAAAGTCAATAATACATGTCAAACTAAGATCCCTTGTAATATATTCCATTCATAAAAGACCACACTGTTTTGCCTCAAACCAAAAACTGTAAATTAAGATTATGAAAACTGTTTAGACATTATTACCTTGGATCAACAATTACACATAGCACTATGTTCCTTTTTAAAATTCTGTCAACCCTTTTGACCCGCTTTAAGCAGTTCCATAATAGCTCATTTGTAAATCCCAATTTAGTTTGAATCCTCCAATTTTCTTCTCATTTTAAAACCCTCATATAATGATTAGCCTTTTTTTTTTACAAGAATAAAAATTTAGGGTTTTAAATCTCAAAAGTTTAACACTTTTAACCTTTGAAAAATCTGTTTTTTTGAAAACCCATCTATAAAAGATTTATTTAATTGAATTTCCCTCTTTTATAGTGTTCATATTTATCAATGTTTCTGGCAGTTTTGGGGAGAAGTTTGATACAACTATACAAATTATATATTAAATTATATAATTTTCAGGTTAGACCTTTCTGCATGACTTGATTAAACAAATTATTTTCAATCATAGCAAGAGAGAATTAGCAATCAAACAACCCCTTCCATGTCTTTAAAAAACTCTATTTTGTAGAAATCTATTTGACATATGACATCATTGTTAATTTTAATGTATTCAATTCAGAATATTCAGTATTACTTTATAAACTCATTCAAATAGTTCAAAACATTTGTGAATTTTGGTTTAATTTCTTTTATATTTGTTGAAGTCCAAAACTGAAAAATTTCTCAATATATTAGATTTTATTCCGAATTATGATTTGTAGATTAATTTGTAGATTAGAGTAATTCCATGCATCTCCCCCTGTTTCTGTATTGAAACACTGTTTAAGTGGTTCGGTACACAGTGTTTCGATACAGAAATTCCTAATAAACCCACACAAATCATTTAGCCCAAATTTCTTTCTTTGCTAACTGTAACAGTTGGATGTAATTTAAACAAGGTGTTTACACCTCAGTGAAATAATTTAACAGTTGAATATGTGCAGTAAACCCATAATTTGGTCCTGTAATTTTTCTGAAGAGTAGATTTTCCTAAGATTTGAAATGGATTCAAATAAACTTAAATTAAAACTTGAGATACTAGTTGTCATATTTGTAGCCACCGTAATTTGAGTCAACTAGAACGTAGACTATCCTCTTTTGTATTTGAAGTGTGGTTAGTTAGGCTTTTGTAAATCAGAAAATTAACCATTTTACCGTACTTTTATCCGTTTCCAATTGTTTTCATGCTGGAGGGGAGAAAAACATTAGCCAGATGTGGGACAAACAGAGATAATCATTCAGGCAAACAAAATATTTCTATAAAACTGCAGAGAGTTCTAACACCCTGCTGCACCGTTAAACTTATCCTGGGGATCAAAATAGCAGAGGTCAGAGTGCAAAGGCAGTAGATCATGAATGTGTTGTAAATAAACTAAGGTGGGAAAAAGTGGCATAACACAATTTGAAAATTCAAGTAGAACAATTAAAAGTTGAAGTTTGTTGGCAGCCATTTTGTCTTCAACCTGTAGACTGAGGGAAATTCCAGGCCCAACCAGGACAACAGATAAGCAGGACGGACTCTGAGTCTCAGGACGACTTTACATGTGATGTTCCGTTTGCCCCATCAGAAACTGTCCAGGGCAGCATTCAGTCCCGCTGTGTAGAAAAATCTGGACAAAGTATGTGGCCCCCTTGATAGAGTGAGGGGAAGAGATTTAGAGATACAGTAGATGAGTCTTTGTTTTCAAACCTGCGTCTCACGGTGGGCAGAAGCTGGTGGTCTTTTCTGCCTTAGGAGACCCTCAGAAATGACGCCTGGGTCTCGTCCTTTAACCAGGTGTTTCCTCAGAGATCAGATCCTGTAAGCTGCAATCCGCCTTCAGGTGACAACAGGAAAAATCAATCCAACCTCACTGACCTCTGTAGAAGATGTAAGAATCGTCCAGTAGGTCTTTGCTCTCAAACAGCAGTCCAGCAGAAGATGGCACAACTCATATGTGTAGAAAGTGCAAATGTCCAAGAGTGGCTAAAAACAGTGGGGGCCTGAAATCTTCTCTCCTCACATCTTCACACGGCGAAACCTGGCCCCACTGTCCCCGTCAGACCACAGGACTACTAGAGTAAAATACAAAGTACATTAAGAAAATAGCAGTGTATGCCACCTTTTACTCACATGATTAAAAATTAAATGTTTTCTGTAGCTTGTAATGTAGAGAAGAGTTGCCTCTCTTTTTTTGTTTCTTTTCAGCCAGGCTCAGGGTCACTGGAGCAGCTCAGATAAGATCCACTGCCTCAGTCTCTGAGCTCCAAAGAGAAAGAAAATTAGAAATGTGTCAAGATGATTCACCCTCAGATGTTTAGAATTAACCAAATATGGACTCAACTCCTCTCGAGTTAAACTCTAAGAAATTATGAAAATGTATGCAAAATGTTGTATTTCCAGCTTTATACACTTTTCATAAATTGGCTATTCAAGTGCATATGTAGAATAATTACTTTAATAGTGTCCAATTTTACACAAATGTGATAATGCAACGCTCCAAAACAACTAGTCAAATTTCTTTAAAACTTTAGGTCAAAAGAAAACTGTAATCAAATATTCTTTATGCCATTGATAGAAATGTTACCTTTATCCTGAATTTTTCAAAGCTTCTATTGTTTTATTTATTAATGTTTTCTTGAATTAAAAAATTGTTCACATTGTTTTTATTTTAAAGTACTATTAACCCAGATTTTCTCAATGATAACAATTACATCCAACTGTAACTCAACACAATCAAAAAGTAGAAGTGATGCATAAGAAGTGATTTATCAATCATTTTTATGCAAATTAACATGGCACAGATAATGATTGAAGCTATTGAATTTTAATTCAGTAGCTTCCAATTTTAATTTAATAAGAGCTTCTATATAACTCTGTGTTTCAGTCATGCAGGAAGGTACAATATGAGAGGTCATTAAACAAACGTTAACTGAATAAATTCATAATTAACCATATCTGTAAACGACTAGAAATTAGAGTCTATTTCTTCTTCACCCCCTGTTGATATAATTTAAAACACGTCTGAAATCAATTTTGCATTTGTGACTATTCTCCAAAACTAAAATATTACAGGGTGTGTCAAGTTTTCCAAATCTTCTGTCTAGAATAGAAAGTAGACTATGAGATGTTTTAAATTTTAGCAGTTCTATTTTATGTTTATCATTTATCATTATCATTTCCCCCCTTTTTTATTATGTAAATAGAAAACAAACATTTCTGACAACAACATTCCTATTGTTATCAGAAATATTGTTCAGAGACTCCTTCTGTACACAAATGTCCAACTTAAATTGTACTGCAAAGGCCAAAAGTTTTAGTTATTTTAAACGAGTTCAGATCAGAATTTGGATCGCTTTCCTAAAAAGCAGTGTCAATGTGCTGTTTGAACAGACAAAAGAAGAATTGATCAATTTAGGCAGAGGAGTCAAAAATGTAGACGAAGATTATGCAGTACTGTAAGATGTCTTTGCATTTCAAATCAAATGTTTTGTTGGACTTTAATTTATGCATCAATTCAATCCAAATTTAAGGCACACAAGAGTTGTGAGCCAGCTGTTGTCCAATCAGTTAGTTTTATATGATCAATTATTATCATATCCACTTTAAAAATTTCATCATGCCCAATTTGTGCCTTTCTAACAAGACACACATGTTTCAAAACCAGCAGTTAGTTTAGTTAGTAGGTTAGTTAGTTTGTTATTAAAAATAAAAACAGCAATAATGTTAATAAAAATGAAAATAAAAATAAAAATAAAATGGCAAACCAAATAAAATAATCTTGTAATAAATGCTGTCTGGTCTTAAACCAAAGCTGAAATGTGATTACTCCTTTTGAAGATCTTATTTCCCACTTTGAAGCAAGGTAACCGAATTATCTGGATTTAGAATCATAAATTGTTTTGGAGACAAGAATATTTTGTAATGAACCTTAATTGAATCTAGAGATGCTTTATAATCGCCCTTTGAATCAAACGCAAACTCATATTTAGTTAAAAATCCTGTTCCCTCATTAGATATTTTAAAATGACCCAAGTTTCAAATGAAAATAAATCCTGTTTTGATGAGATAAGGAGAAAAAATGTTGATTAGTCTATGATAAAGTTCAAGTCTGCTATAAACCTCAATTTTTCAAGTTTCATAAAGTTTAAATTTTAACCTGTCTACAGCTAAGCAAAGTTCAAAAACCTCAACCCATTAAATGCCACTTTATTTTGTTTATAATTTTACCCATTATGTAATTTCATTCATCTTTAATTTTACCACAGGTGAAAATAGTGAATTGTGCAGGATTAGTTTAGTTCCAATCAGTTTTCCCTTAGCGTCATTTATTCCTTTAAGCCAGTATTTCCCCAAAGGCTGTCTGTCTAACAGGTCGCCTTCTTTCTTCTGCACCAGGTATTCTATCCCCTTTTTTCAGTTTTCTCTTTCTCCCTTATTTTGATATTCATCCTGCTCTGCCAAGTAAGTTATTAATGCATCTATTTGATCACTGAGTGCAATCCATGTCCCAGGGCCCCATTTAGGATCGAATTGTTTATTTGCAGGTGCTCCCTCCATGAGTTTTAGGCTAGAATTTAGATTCCACAATCACTTTTTTTTTTACCTCCTCCTCTTTTTTTTTTTTGCTCGCACCGCGGCGAGGAAACCAAACTCAACAGAAAAACTTGCTCGCACGGCGGCGATCAAGTCGAAAAACCACAGATAAACTTAAAGCCCTTCTACAGATTATATTTCCCAAATATTTATCATGATTTTAAAACATATTACAATAAACAGAGAACAGTACCTTTGGACACATAACGTCTGCACAGCGGCAGAACCTTACGCACACAGCTGACAGACACACACACAGCTGACAGACACACACACAGCTTTACAGATACACAAAAATGGATCCACGCTTTTCAGCTCCTATGGTGCCCTCTCTTAACACTTACTTCACTTATTTCACTTATTTCACTTATTTCACTTATTACTACTACAGAGGACGGGCCGCGGTTGACCTTTATCTTATTCTCTTATTCTCTTTATCTTATTCTCTTTTTCTCTTTTTTCCTATGGTGGACCGCTCTCAACGCTTTACGTTTCTTGAGCAAAGTCGCAGATTGGCTGACCCGGTTCTTTTTACGGGTGCATCACTCCCCGAGGATAAAACCGACAAAACCTGGCATCAACCTTCCCCGCGTCCGGCAGAAGGGGGGGGGCGCCACTCCCCGCTGCAAAGCCAATCGCCCCTTTTATCTTTATCTTGACTATAGACTATTGACTAACCTTAACCTTACTCCTATGAACATCTTGAAAGCATTTAGACAAACCAGACGAAAGCTGTACGAACGACACCTGACAATCGAACAATGGCTGACAACTTATCGACAACTCAGTGACAAGCAGACAAACATGGGAAACAGTACAGACAACGGCTGATAACTGAAATTTATACAGACCTGAGAAACAGTACAATGGTGTATTAAGGAACAAGTGTCCTTACCTTTCATTTGCGCGCACTACACCAGAGTACTGTTCCGGAAAGTCTGCGCCTGAACGGCCAGTCCAATCTCCTCTCATGTGTCAACACAAAACCATCCTCTGCTACCAACTGTTGGGAACGGAAATCCCAATCGATGAATCATAATTTGTATTGACACACGGAGCATAAAATCAGCCAAGAAAAGAATTCAGACTTTACTTATTTTATTCACTTTCAGCGCTGAAAGGAGACGCTTTTACCATTACATCCGAGAAGAGTTTCTAAAAAAGTCTGTGCAGCGTCTGAGGAGAAGGAGGAAGGCAGCTGATTATATGAACTGAAGACACTCCCTGAAATCTCACCACGTTTCTGTGTCCTTGATAAGTTTTTGTTTCGTGAGGAATGGACCTTAGAGTCTAACAGAATCTAAAATGTAACTTTTTACTATGGGCCCTTTGTCTAACAGCATGTGACTCGTTCTCGACCTTGGCAAAGCGTCTCAACACATTCCAGAGAGCTTGTTATGTTCAACAGATCTGTGTGATTTCTAGCTCTCTCAACTTCCTGTGGCTTCTAACCTCACATAAGGAAGTAGAGTTTCCACATGTCCTTCAGAATAACCACTTGACTTTGGATTGTGCTCTGTACTGATTTCATCAGACCTTCACCTTCTAAGGCTAAATTTACTCAGCCATCTCACAGTGAGGACCCACTGCTAAGCTTGGTTTTGCTCTATAATTACTGACCAACCTAATATTACAGAGAAGTACCTCTAAACATATACCAAACCAAGGAACATTACTTCCTGATTCCAAAAATATCAGCAGATAACAACTCACGTAACACACTACACAGGGCCATCGTGTGCAACATTTCTAATTCAAAAGCTGTCTGACAAAAATCGCTGTTAGTTTAATGAATCCACAATCCATTCCTGATCTTCCTTCACCTATTTACTCAGACTTTTTTTTGTTCTGTGCAAACTTCTTTTGTAAAATAGTTTTATCCCCTTAGGCAAATTTGTGAATCTGAGAGAAAAACAAAGACTTAGGCAAGATTCCCAGATGGAAGACACAGTGGCACAGTAGAGGCCTGCAGACCATAGTGTCCAGTGGGGAATATTCCATTGTAAAAGCACCAACAATATTCAAAGAAAAAAAATCCCTTACTTGTGGTTGGTCTTTTAGGTTGCAGTCAAAAAAGGATAAGGGTGGATCACAACTGGGTTTTGTCTTGATGTGTTGTGGTTACCAGATTGCCAGTCTGCTACTGCAGTGCTTCCAATGCCTCTTTCTCCTTGGAGGGCAACAGGTTCACATGGATGGCTCAAAACAGACACACCCTCAGTGTGAGGGATTCTTCATCTGAAATATCTGATCAGACTTCAGGACAGAAGTGCCTGCTGCAAATCTTACTGAGGCTCGAGACTGGCAGCCTACAATTAACTATGACTATTATACAGAAAGGAAATGACACAGTGCTTTCTATGAAATGAAAGATCAAGAGTAACTATGGGAATGATCTCATGTCTTCTTTTCCTGAAAACATTTACGTAACCTTCGGCGCTGAAAATATAACAAAAATGGCATAAATGCAGACTGAAAATGGTATTTGTGGTTGAGTTTTATTTCCCTCAAGGAACCTTGCCAAAGATTAATGAGGTGAGGTATTTAATTATAAAAGAGCTCGTTCAGGCAGACTCATGAAGTTTGGTGTATACTGAAATTATCAACAAAACTATTGTTTTTCTTTGTTTAAGTGCCTTTGAGTATAACTGATATTACATAATTACTACCTTACTCTTGATTATTAACTTTGGGGGTAATCTAACCACTAGAAAACATTATCCTTATTTTATGGTATGTTTCTAACAAACAGATATGCATTGACTATTAAAGTTTAACAATAATCTAATACTTTATCTTGAAGGTTTGTTGGCTTTTTGTACTTTGCTGTGCTTTGGAATGCAAAGCACTTGGAATACAAGTGCTTTGGCAAGACCTGAGAACAGGTGAGACCTGATATCGACTGATATTGGTCAATATTTGCCTCTGCATGGTCGACCTGCTTTTATCCTCTCCCTTTGCTGCCATCAGCTCCTTCTGTAACTCAAACACAATGCAACTACACATCTCACAAGTGTAAATCCCAAACAGGGACTTCTTTGTGAGACTTGTGTCTGGGTGGGTCAAGGAGACGAGTGTGAATATTGTCAGATGGTAACCACCATCCATATGTCCAATTGTGTACCCACAGCGGCGTCTTCGGGCACTCAAGCACTGTGGGGTACACTGTGTCAGGTCCACATGCTATTTCAGGAAGTTATGACAATCCTGAAGCATGTGGACCTGACAATGCGGCAGCAGCAGATAGTGGATGGGAGCCTAAATTGCCGTGACACATTTTAGCTCCACCACCAGGCCGTCAGTATCGAAACTGAACGTGACGTCACGTTCAGTTCTCGAACATAGGTGGAGTAAAAACACAGCACATTACACACATTACAGCATGGTCTATAAGTGTCTGTGAGTTTAGGGACCCAACCTCATGAATGTCAGACTGGGTGACTTCCATGGTGTGCAGCACGGCTCTCAAATGGCAAATGACACAAAGATAAGTTTCAAGTTACTTATGATTCCAAAATACTGACTTATTATTATATAAATACGCAAACTAATGTAATGTCTTAAATAATAAAATGTACTTTATATGTTCATGGGTATATAATAAATGTATGTTTGTCTCTATGTGTCCCCCATTAATCCCCCATGTATTCAACATGTCTCCCATGTCCAACGTGTCCAGCCGACGTCATGTGTCCAACGTGACCCATGTGTTCAAGGTGTGGTCAGCAAAGAAAAAGGAAAGCCGAAAACTTTTTAGTACATCCATGAAGACTGCACTTTGATCAGTCCATTTTGAGAAAAGAGGGCCACAGTCGTAAAACTGTTTTCATGAACCAAACTTTTTCAGGATAATCGCTCTCAAGTTCTTGCACTTTTGATCCCACCTTATAAAGGCCAGGTATTTGCAATAACTCATGGGGAACTACATTTAGGGGAAAACTAACATTTGTAATAATGTTTCTCACAAATTTAGGGAGAAAATAGTGATATAGTGGGTTCTGCCTTTGATGTGGGACCTTAACAGTATTCAGAAAATCCGATGCCATTCGTCTGCTTATTTAAACCAGGCAGTCAAGGAAAACTGGCTATATAGCTGTTATCAGCATGAAATGAAATGCATTTTACTTGGCACCAACAAGTGGCAGCAGGTACAAAGACCTGGGAAATAGATTATTGTGGGCCTCAGCTAGGTGCAGATTTTTTAATAGCATTTCAGACCAAAAATGATAACCTGGACTTTAAATTGATAGGGTCTAAGCTGTAGTTGACAGCTAAGTCACATTTATAATTATAATATACAATTATCCCCTCAACCAAGTATTGGAATATTGGTGTGAAAAATGGATATGATTGACCGAGCTTTATTATGCTGCGATCCAGTATGAAAATGATAAGACTGGGTGGCTGTCTCTTGTGTCATGCCAAGAATCACAAACCAACTCTGGTGCAAGTAGCAAGGAAATTGACTTCATGTAAGCAGAACCAAATGTGTTTATTCGAAAACAAACACTGCAGCAAGCAGACTCTTCTGAAACATGTGCTGCTCCACTGCCTGTCTTTATCAAACATCAAGAGTGTTTTGATTTCAGTGTCAAAATACAGTCTTTTGAATATTCCGAAGTTTCCCCAAATTATTCTTGCTGCATTTTGTCATCTGGGTCTAAATATGCGGTCAGAATAACCAGATTTGTAGGTCTGTACATCAGATCATTGTTTTAGATTCTTCTTGCGTCTACAAAAACAACAAGTGTGTTCTTTTGAAATGTAAAAATCATAATTTGCAGTCCACATGTGGACTGAACTTAAAACTTAAAACGGGCAACAGAAATGATCAAACTAAGCAAAGACAGCAAAAAAAAGCTAGGCCTAAAATTATTCATGCACCTGGCAAATTTAGATTGAAAATGTCAAGATGTGAGAGTTTAAGAATGAACCTAAATGCAGACAGGACCTGGGAGCATGTTAATGGAGAAATACAGACAAAAACTTACAAAAAACTATGGGAGCACAGGGACACAGAGCCAAACAAAAACCAAGAATCCAGAACAAAACACCTTCAGGAAAATCCAGGGAAGTATCCAGGGTCAATGGGAATTAACAGGAGGAATGAGCAAGGAGTATGAGCAAGAGAAAGGTTACCAGGGTCAATGCTGCAACAAAAGTACTGAGCTGATTAGCCAGCAGGTTGCAAGTGTGAGGGAAGAGAGAGACAACGTGGCACAGGGGGCGAGAGAGAGCACACAGGAGCCTAGAAAATTAACCTAATACTAAGGAATAACCCAATCTAAGAAACATGACATAGTAACAAAGAATAACTAGAGACAAAAAATAAACTGGAATCACCAATAAAACAGAAAAAAGACTGATCTAAGAAAGAGATGAAGGAACAAAAAAATAAACAAACCTCAAAACAACTAACAGAAAATGCTTTTTCATTTTTACCAAGAAGTTTGTTTCTGGAAGGAAATAAGATTGGCATCGCTGCAAAAATTATAAATGTAAAAAGCGCAATATGGGTCAGTTTGAAAAAAGAAAGTATTTTATTTACATTTTATTAAACAATGGTGCACTGATATTTATTATCTTCTCAATCAATGGAAAATAAATATGGAATTACAACAATTAAAGCCTTAAACAGTTCTTCACATTTCCACTGGTATTTCACAGTTTGTCGTTGGAGCTTTCTTTCAATAATCTTTAGAAAAGATTGCATCTACTTTAGGATTGATGGATTGTCAACAGGGGCACCCGAATGCAAGCCTCTTTTTTTTCCGTGCACTTTTATCGACCTAAGACACGTAGCCTCTGTGTACCCATACAGACACACCCTGACACCAAATTACCCTACACTGGTATTTTTTTTTTCTGCTGAAATTCAACCTACAAAGAAATGATTGAAGGCGCAAAAGTCAGACTAAACACTCTGAAAGATCATTCAGAAGTCTCCAGAATAGCTCATAAAAGTCCCGCTTTGATTTTCTTAGCTGGCTATAAATGGAGCTCCTGTGGCTTTAGACATCCTCCACCCATCCTCTGTTCCTCTTTTGTCTTCTCCATAAATCAATATATGTTTGGGAGTGTGGGGCTGCTGATTGTTTTTACAAAGTGTAGATGTGTAATTTGGATAAATGGTATGTACAAACAGTTTGCTATAACGATGGTAAACAGTCTGGCTGGTTAGAAAGGGAGTGTACTGATAGTCTCAAGGCATACAATCTGCTATAATTGGTAGTGTACAATCTGAGCATATTTGATTACCCACCTGGATGATAGGTGTGATGACAGGCTCATAATAATTCCCCCCTTTTTTTTTTTTTTTTTGTTAAATAGCCCGGATCAAAGTTCCCATTTCTTGTCCCTGCCAGCACATCATTGGGTTGCATATAATTATAGATATTAGGCTGCCAGAAGGGAGTCCATCCACACAGGTATATTATTTGTGATTTCATACGTAGGCTTGAAATGGTAAATTCTATTTACTCTTTTTTTTTTTTTCTTTATTCTCCTGTGGTGTTAGAGTAACGCTCAGGAGGAGTGTGGGATGTTGGATAGTGGGGAAGTAGGGAAGGAGAGAAAAAGGGGTGGTTGGGGAGTCAGTTCCCCAAACCACACACATACACACACTAATTCAGGATGAGTGAGACCTCACACAGGATACGAATCTTGCAGGGTCCAATGGACCCCATCTCTTAAGACCACGGCTACACAGTGTATTAATGCTGCAGCTGCATTTAGCGCAGCCAAGTATTTCTTTGATTTAAATTGAAGGAATTTGATCCAACTGCTTACTACAGCTGGCATTTAACTTTCTCTTGCAGCGAGACAATAAGTATGCATCAAACGAAGGATTTTGTCATGTAAGCAAATACAAAGTTTAATAAACATGTTTGCTTCTTACAGTTTTCTTGCAGTAGTTGCTTTTGTCTTGACATTTTTTCTATTCAGGGAGTATTTGCGAAGTATGATTAATGTTTGTCAGATTTTTCCCCCCGAGCTCTGGATGTTTGCAGCTGATACTGAGTTAACATAACCCTCCAGGTTGATACTGTACTGAATGCTCTCTTTGCCAGGCCTTTGAGGATAGGTGGGCAGCCATGTTTTGGAAGGTCTTGGACACTGCTTTCAGACTGAAAGAGATTTTATTCAGGCATAAATGTTCTTTTTTTAAAAGTAAAGGTGGCTTATTAGGCACTGTGCATCTTTAGAAGTGCCTTTATAGCCTTTTTTTCTATTTTACTATTATACACTGCTTTGTGTTGGTCTGTTGTATAAAATCCCTATAAAAATCATAAATGGTTGTAGCACATAAAATGGAAGAAAAAAAATATTCCTCAGAATACTTCTGTAATTGTTGTCAATACAATAGATGTGTTGATTCTAAACAGAACTGGATGGGAAAGTTGAGCAAATAACCGGCCAACGCAACAATAATAAAATTGCAATAAAACAGCTCTTATAAAAGGCTTCGGCTCACAACAAAGGACTCAAACTTTGTCCAAAAAATGTGTTTCATTTAAAGCTGACACACAAACACTTAATGAACAGGTGTGGATCCAGCAGAACCCGTCATACATTCTTTCTTTCTTTATTGTTCATTTGCATGGGGAGAGATGTTCATTATGAACAAAAACAGAGCACAATAACATTTATGGCCTTATCTAATTTGCAATGCATGTCCCCAGAGGGAGCTTTATCAACACAAAACAATTTAAAAAGACATAAAACAACATAGCAAGATAATAATAAAGCGAGGATGAAAAGAATGTATGTTATAGAGGCCTCCCACCACCAGTGATTCCACAGTAAAAAGCATGAGTTAATTGTATAAAAAAAATACAGTATATGTTTTTACTTTACTTGATGGATCTTTTCTCATTCCACTTTTTAACATTTGTGTGAAATGAAGATTAATGATTTCAAAACTCTTACAGAGACGCACAAGGCCAAAAAATACACAGCTGCACCGAATCTCTCCTCACTTTTTGTCTCTTTGGAGTATTTTTCCACTAACTCTAAATTGCACTGTGCCTGAACCCAGATACCCCCAACCTCCGCCCTCTTCCTCAAACATAATTAGAGAAATTTACAGTGAGCTAGCCATGTGGTATCCTGTATATATAATGCGCAAGTGCACAAATAGTTGGGCCCCTTCAAGTGATGTGACTGAAAAGCTGATTTGGCCTAGATATTAAAGATACGTTTTTGGAAGTTTAAATATTTTCAGAATTTTTCAGCATGAAGTCAAGCAGAAGTCTGGAAATGTATGTATGTATGTATGTATTAATGTATGTAAAGTTAGCAAATAGTTTGTTTAGTTTACTAACAAATTTCCTATGTCATTAGTAAATTCCAATCATTTTGTTTTAGCGCAAAGTTCAGTTTTCTTCCCAATTTTACCTTGTGGGTAAAGCTGCAGTGTGTAACTTATATATAAAAAAAATTCCCTTCTCACCCTCTGCGGGTGGTCTCTCTCTTTCATCCTCTGAGCTCAGGTCCTCTACCAGAGGCCTGGGAGCTTGAGGGTTCTGCGCAGTATCTTGGCTGTGCCTAGTACTGCACATTTCTGGACTGAGATGTCTGATGCTGTTCCTGGGATCTGTTTTAGCCACTGCTCCAGTTTGGGGGTGACTGCCCCGAGGGCCCCGATGACCACAGGCACCACTGTGGTCTTCACCTTCCAGGCCTTTTCCAGTTCCTCCCTGAGGCCCTGGTATTTCTCCAGTTTCTCATGCTCCTTTTTCCTGATGTTATAGTCACTTGGTATTGCTACATCCACCACAACGGCTTTCCTCTGTTCTTTATCCACCACCACAATGTCCGGTTGGTTCTCCATTACCATCTTGTCTGTCTGGATCTGGAAGTCCCACAGGACCTTAGCTCGGTCATTCTCCCACCACCTTTGGGGGTGTTTCCCACTTCGATCTCGAGGCTTCCAGTCCATATTCTGCACAGATGTTCCTGTACACTATGCCCGCCACCTGGTTATGTCGTTCCATGTACGCTTTCCCTGCCAGCGTCTTGCACCCCGCTGTTATGTGCTGGACTGTCTCAGGGGCCTCCTTGCACAACCTACATCTTGGGTCTTGTCTGGTGTGGTAGATCTGAGCCTCTAATTCTCTGGTGTTTAGGGCCTGTTCCTGTGCAGCCAGGATGAGAGCCTCTGTGCTGTCCTTGAGTCCAGCTTTGTCCAGCCATTGGTAGGATTTCCTGATATCAGCCACTTCAGTTATTTGTCGGTGGTACATCCCATGTAGGGGCTTGTCCTCCCATAATGGAACCTCTAGCACCTCATCCTCTGTTCCCCATTGCCTGAGACATTCGCTGAGCATATCGTCCGTTGAGGCTTTGTCCTTGATGTATTTATGGATCTTGGATGTTTCATCCTGGACAGTGGCTCTCACACTCGCTAGTCCTCTGCCTCCTTCCTTACGGCTCGTGTACAGTCTCAGGGTGGTGGATTTGGGGTGGAACCCTCCATGCATGGTTAGTAGCTTCCGAGTCTTAACATCCGTGGCCTTCATCTCTTCCATTGGCCAGCTAATTATTCTGACAGGGTATCTGATTACTGGTAAGGCATAGCTGTTTATTGCACGGATCTTGTTCTTGCCATTGAGCTGGCTTCTCAGGACTTGCCTTATTCGTTGGAGGTATTTGGCTGTGGCTCCTTTCCTTGTGTTAAGGAAATATAACCATTTTTAGTGTTTGAGTTAGCTCTATCGTTTACTTGAAGTCACTGGGGTCGTAAAACCACAGGAGACAAGCAGTCTTATCTGTGTGGGGATCATTTAAAACAGGCCCACGTTTGGTCTCAGGAGGGGAGGAATCTCCGGTGGACATCTGGTGGGGTAAACTATTGACCTGCAGTTCACCTTAAGACAATTTGGTCTAAAACAATACAGCTAAGTCTCCTGAGGCATTTGTAAGTTGTAAAAGTCAGCAGGATTTTTAGAGTTCTGGTTATCTTCAAATAACATCAAGGAGGTAAAAGTCTCTTTGATGTCTCGCCAGATTGTAGAGAAGTGCCGTTTTCAGGGGTGCTCGGAGGCGGCTTCTAATTGGTCGAGAGGTGTTGCCCCCTATTTGAATAGAACACACCTACTAGCACAAAACCTCTTGCGCAGGGAGAATAAGGCAGAAATAGCCTATTTTTTTAGCTCCTTTTTGGGCTGGCTGTTTCTCCGAAGACGTCTTCGATATTTCTTTTTATTATTCTCAGGTAACCAATGTATGTTTCTGTGTTTCTTTAAATTTTCTGTCTTGTGTGATACTTTCTTCTGATTGGATTAAATTCTGAACTTCTGTGACGCCATCACGCTGCTTACGTCTCTTCTGTGTCTCGCGAGAGTTATCAGACCGCGGACAAGAAACCGGGACCCAAGAACAAAGGAAGAATCGAAAATGGCATAGTTTTAAAAGTTTTACAATAAGAATCCCCTTATGAAAATCGACACTTGTGACCTCATCGAGGTTGCCATTTGCTTGTGGTATTCCCAGGTACTTGTAACTGTGCTCTATGTCTGCTATTGTTCCTTCTGGGAGTGAGACCCCTTCTGTGCGGACGACCTTCCCTCTCTTTGTAACCATCCGACCACACTTTTCTAGTCCGAATGACATCCCAATGTCAGTGCTGTATATCCTGGTGGTGTGGATCAGTGAGTCGATGTCTCGCTCACTCTTAGCGTACAGCTTGATGTCATCCATGTAGAGGAGGTGACTGATTGTGGCCCCATTCTTCAGTCGGTATCCGTAGCCAGTCTTGTGATGATGATTTGGTGATTTGGCTGAGGGGGTTCAGGCCTATGCAGAACAGCAGTGGGGACAGAGCATCTCCTTGGTATATGCCACATTTGATGGACACTTGTGCAAGTGGTTTGCAGTTGGCTTCAAGGGTGGTTTTCCACAGCCCCATCGAGTTTGCAATGAAGGCTCTTAAGAGTCCTATTGATGTTGTACATCTCTAAGCATTCATTGAGCCAAGTGTGTGGCATTGAGTGATATATATATATATATATATATATATATATATATATATATATATATATATATATATATATATATATATATATATATATATAGCTAGCAATTAGAGCCACATTTTATTGTGATTTTCTTTGAAAGAGAAACACAAAGTGGTGTGTGGTTGGGGAGTGGAAAGAAAATATTTGGATTACAATTAAGAGTCTGAAGTGTGGCCTTTATTGATCGAATAGTGTCTTGAAATCACAATGCACCATGGTGGGATAATTTTCCCCACAACTTGGAAACAGATTAGAAAACGAATGGAGCTAAATACTGGGCATTACTGGAAGAAAGCCTATTAGATCTATTAAAAGTTGCAACAAAATTAAAACTGAGGCAGAGGTTGTATGATCCAGCATGGACATCTAAGCTACAGCTGAGCTACAATGTAATATTTTAGATGAAAGGGTATGTCAATGTGTTAGAATACACCTTCAAATATGCAAACTTAAATCTTATTTGGAAACTGTGGTAGTATTTTACTTGTAGCTATGGACTTAAGAGACTTAAATCTGAATTCAGATTACTACTTAAACACATTCCCCAGTTTTGAGACGTGGGACAACTGTGATCACACACTGGCTGTGTTAAGGCATTTCAGTGGTGATTATAAACACACTTCTTAAAAATCCATTCAGGGCAGAGTGTAAACTGTGGCAATGCCTAAATCACTGCTCTCCTCCTGGAAACAGTATATGTATGTTATTCTGTTACTTTAAGCATGAAATGTCAACAAGTTAAAGCGTGCCTAAAACAACCTGCCTTTTAAGATTCAAATACAACATCTTCTTTAAATTTCCTTGCTTTGGACTAAAATAAATCAAGCTTTCTTTATCCCTTCCTCTATTTGATAAAACCATTTATGTGGCATTTTTCTATCTCGGTCAGAGTGCAGGTTTTGCTGCATTCCTGGTTACAATCAATGTCACCTTTCAGAGGGTATGAAGTCAAGCCAGTTCAGGGGGAAATGATGGACACAAAAGGCTCTTTCAGCAGCAATAAGTCTCCCTCCCTAGTCTGACCCAAATCTCCCCCGTGCACCTATCCCCCCGACCCCCTCATCATAGCTGGCTCATAGCAGCTACTCAGACATTCAGCCTTCATCTCGGTTTTACAAGCAGCAGAAACGTGCCTTTGGTCAGGCAGCCAGCAGCGTATGGTGGAAACATGGCCCCTAGAGGTGGGGACAACTCTCTAGAGGTTGTGGATGTTAAAATATAATGAGAACTGATAAGAGATGTGATACCTTAGATGTTTCGTATCAGTGAAACACTGGTTTGAATTTATTCAAACTGACTGAATTTTAAACATTTTAAAACTGACTATTTTAAAGCATGACACCTTACCCTGTTCCACTCGATATAGATTCCCCATCTGCACGTTCTCAGTCTTTACATCTCTGGGCTGCAAAGTTTTCTTTAGGTTACATGTACATGTTTGCACACTCCCTCCAAGATACACTGAACCACATTCTTACCTATGTATATCATCACACCACATCCCAGAACACACACATGCAGCTCTCTTCAGAGCAAACCGGCCTGATTGATTCTACATGTGACATGTCCAAACGTGAGAACAACCTGAAACAGGGATAACACCATGTAGGTCTGTCCGTAAACGTGATGAGTGGGCAAGTTGATAAACTGTGGAGGACCTTTGACCTTTCTTAGTTTGGGGTGCTCATTTTTGTTGAAGTGAGAGTGAAAATATCATGGTAATATGAAAAAAGATGCCTAAGGTCCTCAGAAAGAACATTGTAGCAACTTCTGAGACCAGATTTAAAAAAATGTCTCAGATGAGTTTAAGCTTAGAGATAGAAGTGTCAATTAAATTCAGTTCAATTCTGTTCACTAATTTACAACAAACACTAGTCCTCTTATACCACTTCACATGTAAAAAAAAAAAAGTAAATTGAACTGAATTATGTAGATTCCAAGTCAGGTAGATGGATGTCAAATTGATGTTAACGAAGTCATTAGATGCCTAGGTAAAATGGGCATCTCATGGCAACACCAAGCAGGTGATGTAATCCAAACGTTGTTCTGCAGACATCTGCAGGATTTACAGGAAGGACTGACCTGGTATGAGAAACCAGAACAGTAGCACAATCATCAAAACAATACAGGAGCAACCATTCTTAAACAGATTTTATTCAATCTTGACAATAACTTAAACATGTTCGCTTTCTGAGTTTCAAAATCCAGTCACTCACATCTCTCTGGAAAAAACAGGCATTTTTATTTACAGAAAAAAACAAATGTTTGGCATTTTCAATAAAGCAAGAAAAAGCAGAGGGCAAGTAAAATGTGAAAATTCTAACAGGTGAACTGAAATCTGCTGACTTGCTTGTTAGTAAAAATACTGACAAAATAGCCCTTTTCAAAGTTTCTTCAGCTGCTTCAGTACAGAAAATCAAATTAACATGCTATCCAGCAAATAAAGAAGTCGAGTAGCACCAGTAGTAGTAAGCTTCAAACTGTGAAGAACATTTTATATATGAAACACAATTACTCCAGTTAAATGTGCACACATGCTTCAGCTGCTTGTTTGTGAAGATACCAGTGTGTATGACGGCTACCATGATGGTAAAATCAGAATTATAAACATTATGGCAACCTACAGTACACATACGTGTTGTCTGATTTTATTTTTACTTCCAATCTTCTCTATGCCATTGATTTCAGTCACTTTTCTTTACTATTTTCACTCTGTTTGACAGAGATTCTTTGAAAAAAATCATTCTTTCAAAGCATTTGCTTTAAAAAAGAGAATTGCTTCGTGTGATGACCAAACACAAAAACAAACCAAAAATAAAAAATAAAAAAACTAAAGCAAAAATAAAGAAAAAAATAATTTATAGCAGGGCATTCAAGGACAGTTCAAGGATCAACAAAGGACACAGCAATGTAGCGAGTGCCATTGGTTGTGGGTAGACCTTCGTGGAGATGAGTCAGGCGTCCTGGGTGCATGAAGCTCCAGCCTTTTCTTGGTGATTCTATGGAGCAGTTGTACCGATGGAAACGGCAGCCTCCCCCCTAATTTGGGTGTAAACAGTGTAGATGAAAAACATTGTGTTTTTAAGATGCCCAAAGTGCATCATACAAGAACTTTCACCAAGTCCCTTTAAGTATATCCTTGCTAGACCACAGGTATTTTCATTTTAATGTCTTATTCCAAGCTAGTGTTGCCCCATTGTCTCCAACATAGGAGTGTTTTCATGGAGTCAATAGATGCTTTTCTCCAAAAAAGTTTTACTTTTGTCTCACAAAATGAATTATGTTCGTCTGATTGGAAAAAAATTACACTTACAAAAACATCACCTGGAAAAACAGTAAAAATATGCAACCTTGAAGGGATTTAAAGGCCAGGCCAGAATTAAAAGTTCTCTTCAGCTTGCAGTATTAGTAAATTCAAACAGATGTATTTTGAACAGGAGTTGTTAGAACAAAAAAATTGTCAAGGGACATACATCAAATTACATATATATGAAATTTGATTTGAGACAGGAAATACTGAGAGGCAAAAAGGTTTATGAGAACATTCACAAGAATTCACATTCATATTCATATTCAAAAGAATATGAATTATATTATTCAAGACAAAAATTTGCTTAAATTTTATGAAGGGCCAAAAGCGTTTTGGTTAAAATAACCAAAAGGTCCAAGATTTTGTCTATCACCATTGTGTTTCTGGCCGAAGAAAGAAAAATGACCAACCTAATAGCAATATTAGAATAAACTGCTCTAGTCTAAAGGAACCAAAATGGCAGTCTGTGACTTACTTTCAAAATGCATCTTACCTGAAAATCAGTATTCTTGTTGTTGAGAGCGATGTTGATGGTGAAGGTGGAGGAGTCGTGATGGGGCCTCAGGAAGGCCTGTCTGTTGGGTGTGTATTTAACTACAAAGTTCATCAATGCGTATCCCTGCAGTGATAGAACAGAAATACAGTGCGTTACTGGCTAGTCAGAAATTAATGCATTTGAAAATCTGAATGACATGCAAATAGGGGCCTATAAACACCATCAGGCTAAATTTTTTTTAAACAAAACAATTCCTGAATTGTGTCCTATATTTAAAAGAAGCATGTTTCTGGCAGCAAAACAACGCAGCCAGAAGGTTGGAGCTGCGTGTGGAAAGCGTTGCGGAGGGTTGCTCTGTGAAGCAGAAGGTCAGCTGAGACTGAAGCTACAGGGAGCAGCTTTGTGGAAATAGTTGGTGCTTTATGAGAGATTCAAGGTTTCCTCAAGCGTGAATGAAGGAATCAAAGCAACACAACTTGCATAGCGTTTTGAGGGTATTACATTAGAATCTGAAAAAAAAAGTCAATCGGACATAATATTCATGATACTATTACTCCTCCCATCCCCCGGGGGGTTCATGAGACAAATTTTAGCTTTTAGAAGAAAGAAGAGGGGTTTGAGTCATGTCAAACTAACCTTTGTGTAATAACCGGAGAAAACCTTCAATGTGACGGGCGATATGAACTCCCGGAGAAAGTGCAGCCACTCCT
The DNA here is from genome assembly GCA_033032245.1 of Poecilia picta. Classification (NCBI taxonomy): domain Eukaryota; kingdom Metazoa; phylum Chordata; class Actinopteri; order Cyprinodontiformes; family Poeciliidae; genus Poecilia; species Poecilia picta. The sequence goes on along the minus strand of CM065372.1, from coordinate 16,386,095 downwards.
TATCAAAGCCAATTTGTTTCATGTGAATGTCATCCGTCGGAACTGTCTCATAGCCTCCGGCGATCCTCTTGTCCTGAAAGAAGAACAAGAAAAGAAAGTAGTGCAATTAACAATGGAACAAATGACCCGCCGTTCTCAAAGTGTGTGACCACAGCTTTCACCGTGATGATGATGCTGGTGTGTCTGTGTGCCAATAAAACCACAGGCAGGGCTGTTGTCTGTCAGCATGAAGCTTAATGACCCATCCAGGAGAGTCACTTCCCGAACAGAGCTATTCAAAGTGTCTGTATGAATTCAGTCTGTCCCGGCAAACTCAGAGACACGCCGTATAACCAATTTAAAGCAACATAAAACAGGCCAAACACCATGAAAATAAATGTTGATCATTATGTCTTTCTTTAGTGCAGCTTCTCATTTTAGACATGGGAACTATTGTAGTTCTGTGTCTATGAGATTTTCTGTTATAAAGTAAGAGCTCCCAAACCAGGAATCCAATAACTCAAACTTGTAGCCCTGGGAAAGAGATAGGATTTGTATCATTGCAGGATATGTATTGAACTTCATCAGGTTTAATTGTAACCTATTTTCAGAAGATTTTATGTCACACCCAGTGATTGAAGTTATAACCTTTTTTACACTGGTTGACGCTTATTAAAGCCCATGCTCTCATTCAGCTAAGACTGAGATGTATTTGAGAGCATGTAAATATCTTAGCCACAAACTAGCTACCTAAAACTAGCTATACATGCTTTTGGATTTTCCATTTATTTATGAATCTAAATACATTTAAAAACAAGGAACTAGCTGTATTCAGGTTCTACTTCTCCAATATGACTTTTTACATTATATATAATCATTGCAGAAAGAAGACTGACACATTTTGGGTGCGTTCACACTGCAGCCTGAAGTGACCCAATTCCGATTTTTTTGGCGTAATGCGACCTGTAGCCGATCTTTTCATGGCAGTGTGAACAGCACAGGTCGGATTCTTTTTCGAATGTAACCCATATCCAATACGTATCCGATTCAAATGTGACCTAAAGTCCAGGTCGCATTCATCTGAACTGAAGTCACTGTTCCTCAACAAATCTCACTATTCTGCGTCCTGATGCGCGCAAGTGGGAAGGAAAACAACAACCATGACGGACTATATGAGGATTAAGTTGTTAATATGCTGCTCCAGCCGGATAACAACGTCAAATATGTAGGCTAAGCTCCACCGTTAGCCTCCATGTTTACTTCCGCAAACACTGAGCACTTCTTCTTTTTATGGCAGGTGGAAGAACACTGAGAATGCTGACGCTATTGTGCTTCTCTACTGCGCATGCGGGACACTTTCAAGTCGTTTGCCCGTTTACACTGCAGAACGCAAACAGGTCGCATTTACTCGCATTGTGAACGGCCCTGGCAAAAAAAATCGGAATAGCCAAAAAAATTGGAATTGGGTCACTTCAGGCTGCAGTGTGAATGCACCCTTTGTAAGCATCTTGGGTTTCTGTAGTGTATTACGCTTTTTTGAAAAAATTCCATTTGACCCAGTCATTGTTCAATAACTATTGGCAGTGAGGAATTTGTGGTGAGTGGTGACTGAAATAATTATAGAAACCAAATTATGCCACATCATTTATACAGTGAAACCCTAGAACAATGTGTACTTTTCTCTTACCATGACTGTAGATGTAGCCATTAAATCAAAAATTATACATACGAATAAAAAAAAAAGAAAAAGAAAATGTTAGAAGCAGAATATTATTTTTAAGCACACAAAATGCTTATAAAAAGCAAATAGAAATCCCAGAAAACAGTGGCCACAGGCATGTGCTAGTATTGCAATACCTTTCACTTTTATGCTCAGGAAGTCTCCACCAACAGTACTGACCTCATGTTTGCCTCCAGACCATAAACCATAATGCTCCATCTCCTCAACTATTTCATCACACGCCTTCTCTGAGAGCACTGGGAACCAGAACACATCTGGACAAGGCTGCAACACACACATGAACACATGATTGGAGAAACTACAGAGGACAGACTTGACTCACATCTTCACCTGGGGTTGTAGCTGCTGTAATACAACACCCAGACATGCTAAAACCAGATGTTGGGATTTCCAGGCGACATTATGTCACTGTCTTTCTCGCACTCTCAGTCTGTACATGTGAAAGCCACACATAAACACAAACCTCCTCCAACTGGTTCTCAGTGAAAATTTGTGTGTAGTTTGGGTGGATGTACTTCTCCTTCCAGTCCTGCACGCAGAGAGATTTTTAGATAAGCAGACATTTCTTCACGCTGTTTGCCGACTTGCATACCTCACAGGACTAATCGCTCTCCCTACCAGCCAGGAACCTTTTTTTTTGCACTAAAGCTTTCTATTGTATCATATTTCTAATTCTGCCATTACCTCTAATAAGTTTTACAGGTGGCAAAAAATAGATTTCACATGCATGTCAAAATAATGAAAGACCATAATGACTTACCGCAGGGTTTTCAAATATCTGCCACAAGTCGTTGTTGTAACGAGATACGTTGTAATTAGCTGTGGAAATGAGCCTCCCAAACTCATGACGGTTGGTTATGTACATGAATACTCCCTGCAGCAAACAGGGAAATAAATGCTCTTAAATTCCATACAAATGCTAAAGACGAAAAATCTCTTGATGTCTCACTATTTACAACAGATGTGCGTCTACATAACCATAAAACATGCAGATTTAAAGCTTGGTAAATCCCTTAGAGGTTTTGGCAAACAAAAGAGAATAAAAACTGATTTAAGTGTGTCCAAAAACACACTGAAATCATGCTTAACTCTAGGTCCAAGTAGACAGGTGGCATATAAATAATCTGAGATTATTTATTGGTCAGTCTTCTCTGAGTTGCTCTTGTAAGGACAAGACAGTCATTAAGGGGTTTGAGGGAGGGGGAGGCAAGACCAGAAGGGCATCTTGGGATGAAGCAGATCTAGAGAGGATGCTCTAATTTCAGTGATGCATAGGGAGGGTGCTGTGTGGGAGTGGATCTGGACTCACTATCAGACTAGGCTTTGTTAATGTCAGAAATCACAGATTATGGGTCTGTTTTGCAGCCGTGTGGTGCTGAGTTTCCAAATTGCAATTGTCTCGGTTCGTATTTGCAAAGATGTGATTCAGGCCAAATGCATAAGAAGCGAGGTAAAAGGGTCCGTTGTGTTGGAGCCTAGTCTGAAATCAGTCGGTGTGTTCAGTGGGGGAGGTGCAACTAACGCGTGATTGGCTTGTAAGGGCAAAGCATCAGAGTAGAGGACTTGCAAAATGACTCTTAAGCCCTTTAAAGTCTATCTAAATCTAAACTGCTTATAAATTGAAACTTTTCACAAACAAAAGGTTCACATTATTTTTCCCAAAACTATAAGAATTCTTTTTTTGTTGTTGTTTCTTACACTATGACAGACATTACAAAAGGATTCAAACCCTTGAACTTTTTCTTACTATTTTTTTTGTTTTACATTTTCACATGTTTTATACACAAACGCAGATCGTATCCTGTCTGTTTTTCTTTATGCATAGTAGAGAAATTGAATGAAAATAATGTATTTGTATTGATGCCATCATACTGGAAGATGAACCTTTGCCTCTTAGAGCTCTAGACAGATTTTCCTAATTACACTGTATTTACCTCCTTCCATCTTCCCTGCCAGTCTCACCAGCTTCCCTGTCTGTGTTTATAAAAAAAAACATTCTCACGGCATGTTGTTGCCAACACTACAGAGACCTCTATTTTTCAGGTTGACAGAAATTAATTATGAACTGATTGCACTGGTTTTAAAAATGATGTGTTCTTCTCCTTACATGTCACTGGTTTGTTAAACTTGTGTGTGGGCTAACCATATAAAATTCCAATTAAATACACTGAAGTTTGCCATTGTAAAATGACAAAATGTGGAAAAATTTCAAGGGGTCATCCTATTGTAGAAAATTCTCAATCTCAACGTTAAATGTTATTGGAACCTGACAGTTTAACTTAGCACTGCCTATTACAAGAATCACAATAAATTCGTTTCTGAGTGCAGTACCATTGAAAATGAAAATATCAGACAGCAGAACAATCAAAGGAAATATTGACCTTTGGGGACCTGAGCATATGGAATGATTCCGGAGAAGGGGAGTCTTTTTCCCTCTGACTGGTCTACAATAAAGGAGAAGCATCATGTAAATAAGGCTGCATAAATTTTACTCAAAAGTAAGAGACAAAGTGACAATTAAAATTTGTCCATGTCACACATAGTAGGAGTGAAAACTCGCCCGCATGATCAAAAGAGCAAGATTCCCTCTGAAGCTGATGTTTTTTCGGGGTTAGTATGGGAAGAATGCATACAGAGCAGGGTAGTGGTTCAGCTCTGATGAGAGGTGACAAGTAGATGGCACAGTGCAGAGCCAGGTGAACAGTTTAAAGGTGTTCAGAAAAGAAAAAAAAGCAAGAAGCAAGATATATGTTGTCAGCTGCCAAGCCAAGCATTTCAACTGACTGAGATCATGGCAATAATGGTAGCAAAAAACAAAGGGTGATGGGAAGCAAGTAGAGCAGAGTACCTTAGTGCTCTGTAGACAAACCAAGAACATGCCTTGGTGACAAATACATTTCAAAACACCTACATACTTCCCTGTTTTTGGTTTCCATTGAGTCACTGACTTCTGTTACAAGTTAGATGTGTTACATTTTCTACTGGCATTATTAAGCCTTCTTGGTATACAAACAAAATCATTTTTTAATACCTTAACACTTCTGTCACACTATTGCCTGGCTGCCTTGTATTTTTACTATTCCCAACATGCCATTAAACACTCCAACATTTGCCATTCTACAAAACTGATACTGTAGCATATGCATATATATTAAAAAACATTTTCAGATGTGCCAAAATATGCACCAAGTATAGAAACAGTGTGGCAGAAGCTTATTAATAGCAAAACATATTCATTGTAATATTAAAAATCCTACACACTATTTTTCCCCCATCTTCTTACCATTTCTCTGGAGTTTCTACACATAGCCATATCTGGGTCCAGTTTCTCCAGAACAAAATGATTCCTTTCTTTAAGTTCATTCCTCAATACAGTTCCCTTGATGAGGTATATGTGCGCCATGAAAGGAATGTTCCACACACCCCTTAAAGCAAAAAGAAACATACAATATTTCACTTTTCTTCCACACTATCCTAAGGAACAATGAGAGTTTAGTGATTTGATTCACTTCATGCATGATTTAGGATTTAACAACTACTGACTTGTAGTAACTATGTGGTTAACAAAGTTGATGTATGTTATGTGATATTAAAAACTTTGTTTTGCTTTTTTTGTTGTTTTTTTTATTTTTGCTTGTGACTGTTTAGTTTGGGATCCAAGTAATGGCATTTTTAGATTACCTTATATTAATTCCTGCCAAAACTCTTTATCATCCAAATGTCAATTGTTTATATAATCTGCACATAATACAATTACTGTACAATTAGTGTTGCTAATATGGCTTTTGTTTGGCACTAGTAAGTTGTGCAGTAATCTTTTTTTAAACAGCCATTTTTTAAAAAAGCCAGCAAGCTTATCATAGGCTACACACATTATGTTGACAAACAGACAATAATCAATCTGTTCTTATGCCTTTACAAAGAGAGTTACAGTGAGAACGAAACTGTAACAGTTGTTGTTGGGTAAATTGTATTATTATCAACTATTTGTTGTGCCTTTATTTTCTTAGTTTATGTACTCTTATTAGTTTAGTTATATATTTTAAGAACATGTTTCTGTATTGTTAATCTTTCTGATTTCCTTTCTCAGAGGGCCTCTCTGAAGAAGAGCAGTGACAGCAGCTCTTCACAGAACGCCTGGTTTTGACCTCTTAGATTGTGATTGTTAGTGATAATCTGTGGCGCTGTAACTGTGTGAAAGTGTTCTTCCCCCCTCCCTTTAGAGTTACAGGCTCTCTGTGATTAGGGATCCTAAACACAATAAAAAGAGAGGGGCAGGCAAATGTGCTTTCAGAGCAGTAGGAGATTTGTAACTGAAAGCACATCTCTGTCTGTTCTCCTCGCGAGTATTCAGAATCCAACTCTCTTGTCTTTTCTGTGTTATTTGCTGTGTTTAATAGGTGTCAACTCTGACAGTTGTCTAGCAGAACAGCAAAGCAATTTGCTGTCATGAAAAACACACAGAACATATTATGTTGTCCTGAGTAGCAATGGAAGGCGAGTTAAGTGTAGCACAATCACTGCACTATGTAGAATATGTAACAAATGTGCACTTTAAAGGTGAACTTTCAAGTATTTGCATTGATTCTAATAGCTACTGGACTTATGTTGCTATGTATCGCTAATAGTGGCTAAGAATGTTGTCAAAACACTGAGATGCATTTGATAGGAGTTACATCAACACTCGGAGATAAAACTTGCATGCTGTGTTTGAAAAGTTGAAAATAAATGAAACGTTGTTAAGTGGTATACGCTTGACTCACACTCGTTTCCTTTGTACAATGTCGACATAATCCTCAGATCGTGCATAGTAGCCATCCAGACTCAAGGCTCCCCAGAAATTTGACCAGAGTTTGCCATGACGAGTGACAAGTGGTCCAATGACTTTTCTGTGAAGGCAAAGTGGAAAGAACGAATAAAACTAGACCGACATCTAATGTAGATACTCCCTTTAAAAAAAAGAGCTGAGCAATTAACTTTTGCTTGAAATAACTGCCAATTCAGTAACAAATCCCATAAACATTTAATGGAAACCAGGTCCACTTACTATGTTTGATTGAATTAAAATGATTCCCATGCCTTGCTTCTGTTAGCTCTAAAAATGTTTCACTCTGTCACATTTTGGAGGGGAAGTGCATCGACAAATCTTATTATTAATAAAAATATTCTAAATGCGTTGTGAAATATCATTTTGTTACAGCTTAATAAAAAAAAGACATACCAAAATTGTTTTAATTTAAATTAGAAAGTCGTATGTTCTACGACAGACTCGTGCAAAGCACATTCTCTTTTTTTTTTTCCCCCAACAGTCCCAGTGCCAGGAGAAAATTCCCATGGTGCCTTTAAATATCCTAGAAAGTCTCTCGCCTTGCATGCTTCCAGTCGGTAGCAAAAGCCACAGTGACATCCAGTTTATGGGAAGGTTTCTTCACAATCATACGCTGCAGATGGGGAAAAAGGGTTTGCGTGTTTTTTGTTGTTGTTTTTTTGCATGTGTGTTTTTTAGGTATTTCCAAGTAGCATTTTTGGACTAGTGCACCCAACTCCATCTGTTTCTATGAGAAGGGGCAAGAGAACTGGAACCCAAAGCAACCTTTTAAAACTTTAATTAACTTGGCTGTAATGTTCTTGTGGGTTTGCCACTTCAGGAATGAATCCCACACTTCAGCATGCTGAAGTTACAGCTAACTTCAGCTGTAACTTCTGAACTTCTGTACCTTCTGGTATGACTTCTGTTTCAGCTGTTGTGTGAGTACCTGTTTTGTTCAATGAGGAGCTTCAGCGTTTGCTGGTTGGTGAGCATGACATCGGAATCTATGCTGAAGTAGTAGCCACATGAAGAGTCCTTGCGGCAAAGATCCCTGATAAAATAAACACGGAACATTGTCAAAAATGTCTTGTTTAAATGCATGAGAATTTTAAGCACAGAGTCTGAGTATCTTTAAACTTTATGTAGATGATGAATTATATATATATAACACATTGGTTGTATATTTCATACTTAGTGTCATGTATCCAGGTAAATGCAGAGAGCATGAATTGTTTATAGTGGGATTCTATTGATTTTGTCTTTCAGACTGGAGATGGCAATAATGGTAGCAAAACTGGTAGCATACATTATGTCCCTTAATGGGACTTAATGTATGTTAAGGCACATACATTTAATGTCTCTAATTTAAATGAATTGAAGAAGTTTTAACTAGAGATGCACCAATAAATCAAATTGTAAACAAACTACAGGAGGATTGTAAAATCAAAAATGTATTTTTCCAATCATAAAAAGCTCTGTATGTTAGCATTACCAAGTTGTGCTCACAGTGCGGCAGTTGTTATTTAAACAGGAAATGCAATTTGCATGTAACGGGGAAAAAAAATGCAATTTCCATATAAGCTGTACATCCAGGCAACTATAGTAAAAAACTAAACCTGTGAATGGTTGAGAATCCTGTTTCCTTCTCTAATTTTTCAGTTTGGATAATTTCATAACTGAGTTTTTTTGCATACAAAAAAATGCTGTCTTTTTAATTACAGTTCTTGAAGAAAAGCTTGTGCTGGCAAGTGAGATTTGGTGCATCAGCTTAAATACAAAAGTATTTTCAGAGCTAGCCCATTATGAACCGGTTACCTCAATCTTGTTTTGTTTTTCAAGCAGAAGATTCTGAAAGATATTTGACTTAGAAGAAGCGGACATACATTCCCATGTTCCTGGCTTCTCCTTGGCTCAAATTTTCCTCTGGTCCCACAACTTTGAAGCTCTTGAACACATCCCTATTCTCCTCCCAGAACCTCTGAATGTGCTTCTCGTGATAAACCTCCTGGGCAGGGAGCCAATATTAACAGATTATTGGGAGGGATTTGAACTGCAGTAATCTAGAAAAAAGAAAACCCAAAAACAGCTGCACACACTTACGTTGTTATGAACAAAGAGTTTCAGTTTATCTTTTGGATAGTCTAGAGTGAGCAGTCGCTGGAAGAATTCAGGGAGGAATGGAGTTGGCTGTTCAATGAACACTCCGACCAGCACGTCTGGATACTCCTGTTTGGATAAAAGGAAAGATAAATCAATTCTGCTTTAAACAGCTAATCAGAGTGATGCAACACTGTTTTAAATAAATCAAGAATATTTACAGTTCGCTTCAAACGTGCAGATATATAAACATTATGGCTCTGCAGATGTCGCCAACATCACTAAGCACTAAGTAATGCTCCAACAGAATAGCATTACTTAATGCTATTCTTTGCATTGCATGCTTTTCTCCTACACTCAGCCCAAGTGATGATTGAAGGCACATAAAAGACTCACAAAATGACACTGTGGACATGCTATACATAGATGGGAATAAAGGAGGACACAGAGATGAGGAAAGATTTTCCCATGATACTCTGCTTAGCCCACACGGGCCAGTCTGGACTTGTGATCGTCTTGACCAGTTCACAGCAAAAGGTCTGGGCCAGGGATAAAATGCCTCCTTTGCCGAACCATCTAATTTGCACGTTCCGCAATGACTGTATTTCAGGCACAGGAAAGGAACCTCAAACATCAAGCCAACACAAGCTTAAATTGTTACACCAGTACTGGAGACAGAGTGGACCAATAAAGAAGAAAAGGTCGCATTGACAAACTGGAGCATTTACAATGAGATTTAACATGAAGTAGATACAGAATTTGGGCTTGTCTGGCTAGTCTTTGTTGGTGGGTTAAGACTTCCAGTGACTTTGCAGGGCCAAAGGTTCAAAGTTAAAGTTCGTAAAAGCCACACAGGACTGCCAGTGGACTGAGTTCAGCCGAGTAGAAAGGCACAGTGTAGACACAGTTGGAACAGTGTTCCCACATGACCCGATATCCTGGTCGTCTCTGTCCCAAACAAACAAAGAGACACAGCAGAATGATATGTCTTCTCAGGCTATTTTACTTCAGCAAACATTTCTGTATTCATTGTGAAAGGTCAGCTGGAGGCTTTTTATGTGCCTCAGTTAGTGTTAATGTAGTTTTAAAAGTTTAAAACATTTATAGCTAGTGAACGTTCTCACATTTGTGACAGGGTAACTGCAAACAAGACAAGCAGTGCATACTTGAAAGAGGATAGGAAATTATATATTTTTCCTCAAATCTGAAAGTTGCATTCAACCCTCTCGTGTCAATTGGTTTTTAGAGCTGCAAGTATTTTGGGGCATGTCTCCAGCACCGTTGCTTATCCAGAGACTGAAATCTTTGTCAATTTTCCTTGCAAATTAGCTCAGTGTCAGTGACTGCAAGCTACTGTCTTGGTGTACTTGGTGTACTGTCACCACGTCTTGGTGGGTTTGTGGTGGCATAAAATTTATAGTCAACATGTGCAGAATTCGCTGAGAATAGACACATATTTCTCATTTTACGCATTTAGTTCCATTGTTTAAATCTAAACCAAGGTTCAAAATTCCCACAACTTTCTCCTGGACCTTTTCCTGTATTGTTCTACATATTTTTCTACTGCATTTTAATAAAACCACAAGGCCATTACAGAAAAGCTGCATTTACTCTGAGACTAGAATACACAATTGTAGTCTCCAAGGTAATTGGTAGAAGTGAAATTTTGCTGGGATATCAGAGTAAAGTGTCCTGAATACAAATGCAAGCCATTTATAAATTCACTTATAATTATATGCAATTTTGCATTGGACCATCACAGAAAATCCCTAAAGCAAAGTTTGTGGTTGAAATGAGAAAGGTGAATGATTTTTTTTTTCAAATGCAAAGTCCTGATGTTATTAAACTGTGAAGAAAAACTTTCAAAAACAAAGCAATAAATAAATAAAAAGGAAATTGGTGATAGATTCCAAGCTCAATGCCCAGAGTGACAAATTCTGTAACATTCTTCACAGATTGAAGCACACTGCCTGAGACGCTTCCGAAAGCCTGCCAGTCTTGCCCAACTCCAGCCTAGACTGACAAATTTTCAGCATGACCGCTATAACTCACTATTGTGGAAAAAAGCCGGATTGCGGAGCCCACTAAAAGGCAGGCTGGTCAACAGTGACTCCCCTTTAAATGAGCACTTCTCAAAACCTCAGAAACCATATCCTGCACCACAGCCATGCAATGCTTCCCTTTTCTCCTGAGTAGATCACATCACGTTTGTGCGCCTTAAAAATGTCCAAAATCGTACAAGGCTATTATTGCAGGAAAGAAGGCCGAACTGACAGCCTCACTTATCTGTTGAAAGAAGACAAACCAAGCTCTGCTCCGTCTGTCTAAATGGTTTCCCGGAGCTAGACGGCTCGTACTGGAAATACAAGAAGCTGTTTCATCTTTTCCTTACTTCACAAAAAATTAGTACAAAAAAAAAGATTCCATGGCAACAGTTTTAGAAAGAACAAGCATTACAAACAGACGGAAAAGTGCTAAATGTGAATCACTTACATGTAACTGAGACAAATCCAGAAGATCGTCGTCACAGTGGCTGCACCCATTTTCATAATTCCATGCGTTGGGGACATAGTTCCCCAGGTAGTTCAAGTACATCTGTGGAAAGAACAAAGTCAGTGTATGATCGTTATTTCCCACATGGGCCAGTCTGGACTTGTGATTCATAACTGACTTTTTTAAGTGGTCAAAATTAGTGGTGCAACCAAACAACTGGTTTAGAAATCAGAGAATGTTCAGTAATTGATGTAATGGACAAATCTTTGTATTTTGACTACTGTAATAAAAGTCACTGGAATATAACATGTCAAATATTGGTGCCAAATATACATGACTAGCTCATAAGTTTTTTTTTTTCATCTCAATTAACGTTTTATTGATTTTCTTGTTTTAAGTGTTGTGTTAATATTACTTTCATTTGACCCTCCTCTATGTCAGTGTTGTAAAATGAAATAAAAAAAATAAAGTTTTGTTTTTCAATGAAAGAAATCCAAAGTAAAACACTTTTGAAATTAAACTTATGTACCGAAAATGAAATTCGGTCATTGGTGACAAGACGTCACCACCAATATTGATTTTAAAACAATCTATTTCACCACTGAGTTGAAACAAAAGCAAGTAGACTTTAGAAAAGTAAGGAATATGTTTGGTATTTTTTTTTATCTTTTTGTAACACTGTTTCTCAGCAATATGTCTCATAATATTGGAAACCCTGTTTATTATCCTATACATTCTGCCATATATGTAAGAGACATGCATTGAACTGAACATTTATCTTAAAAAAAAACAAAAAAAAACTAAGAGTGTAAAAAAGTCTTTCAAATTCTGACCACTGCAAAACCTTTTTAAGTGGTATCCTAATATTTTTTATTATTTCCTCAATATTCTGATCTCATCCATTGCTGCTGAGTGCTTGGATATTTATCTTAACAAAAGCATTTTGTATAACAGTATCTAATTTACTTTGCTAATTTCCCCATACTAAAGTAGACACATAACCTTCTTGCAACCAGAATGAGCTATAGATGATTAAACATGAGGTAATACAGTATTTAACTATATGCCAGTTATTCAACTGTCCAATCCTAGAAAGGCATGGATTTAGTGCTCTACCATTAAGCGCTTCAGCTGCAGCTGGTATGACATTTTGGGGAAAATGACTCAATAAATTGGTGGGTTTTGTTCAAAGCTCATGTGGTCATTAGTGGAAAAAGATTGTGATGAGTTAAAAGACAGGAAATATCAGACTGAACTTTCGCAGAACTGCCGCATTATCTTATAGACATCGTGTTAACTTACTGACTCTCTTGGGACTGATAACTGAGTGATGGCATTGAGCAAATGAGAAACACATGCTCAGGAGCATTAGTAAGCAACCTTGACATGGATGAGAAGCCAACTATAGCGAGGGTCATCTGGCATGTTTCCAGTAAGCTGCATGTTTTTTTTCCACTCACTGTGGGGGAATGTATCAAGTGGAATACACTATTCATGATGTGTGGTTATTGAGAAAGACATAAAGGCCTAGGGTAAAAAGAAATCCATCTAACATCAAGGTATACCAGATTTTAAAAAGTTGTGGTTTCAAAACCACCAAAGGTTCTCATTATATTGTTCCTAGGGTTTTACAATCCTTACGGTAAGTTGCCAGACAGACTGAAATATTTCCTGGTTTTATGGCGCATAGAGCAGTGTAGTACTGCTCCTCCCCAACTTGTTGCTGCACAGGTGGTCAGGTGGCTGAATGAAAGCAGCTAAATATTTCCCTCACTTAGAAGAAAGACAAAATCTTCTCTCTGGAAATGTCTCCAGGTGTGAATAATGACCATCTTTAAAACCTAAACTGGTTTGAACCTTATTTTCCTATTTTATGTTTCATCATACTTATTCCCTTACATGTTCTCCATTCATAATTGCCACATTCTGTTAGTATTGCCTCAGTTAGTTATGTGCACACAGTCTACTATAAATGGTAAATAGACTGAACATTTATAGCATAACTTTGACCAAAGCGCTTTAGTGCAAGTGCCACATTCACTTAGTCGAATTAGCTAACATGCACAAACACAAATAGGCAACTTGGTGTGAAGAGGCTTGCCCAATTGCGAACCAACATCTGGCAGAGAGGGAGCTGGAATTAAACTCATAACTTTACAATTGCAGGGTAACTACTCATTCCGCAGAGTCATAGCTGCCTCTAGGTGAAATAAAGCACTGTTAAAAGTGCATTCGCTGAACATAGTAATACATAATTTCACAAAAGAACAAACAAACAAACAAACAAAAAAGAAAAAAAAAACTTACATTCCACATACTCGAAGTAAATACTGGTTTAGAATTAAATAGCATAACTATGTGAAAAACTAAAATTTTGTTTTATAGATAGTAAAATATATCTAACAAGAGTTTGATTCATTAAAAGAAAGTCTGGCCAGCAAGGCACCTTAAACTTTGATGTGGTTTTAAAACCCGTTTGTGTTTTCAAACCACAACTTCTTCAGTCTTCATTCAGACAGTTTGACTAATTACACAGTTAATATCAAGTATTTATAATGTTACTCTATAAAAAACAAAGGATAAAAATATGTCCTGTTTAATCAACACAATTACTTTAAAATTACCACAAAATTTACCAGGTGGTAATTCAAAATGTTTGATTTAGCAAATGGTTAAAAAGGAAACAAACAATAAATGTTAAAGATGTTATTTTTATAACCAAAAATAATTATGTGATAGATTGTCTGAGTGGCAGTAGAAATAACTGTTGCTTTTTTATCTGACTGTTAAAGAAAAAAAGTTAGACAATGATAGACATTTTGCATATTTTTAGGGTTGCTAGAAAACTAAAATATTCTTAAAGAGATTGCCATTCATGAGAATTCTTTACAAGCCCATTCCCACTTGTACCAAAGGGCAGAGCTTCATACTCACTTTAGTGTTTCCATTTCCATGGACGACAACAGGCAACGAATTGTATGCTGTGTTTCTTACTCGCACTCTGTCGGTTCCAAACTTAAGAAGCACCTCATCTGCCAAAAAACATAAAGACCACCAGATTTCAAAGTCAGATTTGAAAACCTAAAATATGCCACATGATGTCAATATGACGTTAGTTCACCAAGAACTAAGTCTTCTCACTAGCTCAGTAAATACTAATAATTACTTACCAACAGCCCCGTTCAGATTTTGGAAAATCTGGCACTTATGGTCCAGAGTCATGTTCAGAGATTCCTGTAAGATGTGAACATAAAAATGTACTAGGTGTCCAAAACATTTCTTTTGAAAAATGCAATACAAAAACAAAACAAAAAAAAAAAACAAAAAAAAAAACCAACCACCTACTCGTTTCAATGGATCCAGGTACATTTTAGTGTAAAAGAGCTGGTCGTCATCATTGTCATGGAGATCCCACTGTGAAACTATTCTGTTTATGTATGGGGCATAGCCAATTATACCTGCAAATAAATTAACAGTGTGAAATGCATACCAACGTGTAAATGATATGGTGAGAGATGTTTACACAACAGGCAGGCTGCTGGGTGGCTGGCTGGCTGGCTGGCTGGCTTAACAGCCTAAAACTTCATTCGAGGAAGCCATGACGCCTTAAACAAAGTGTGATTTTTGGCAATTATCTGAGGCACACATAAACACAGTGCAGGGATGTTTTCTTTTCCACAGAAAGTAAAAGCGGTTTGCAAAAAGCTGCAATCTATTTGTTGTGACCATCTTACATCACACACTTAAAACTCTAAATGTACATTCTCATGGTATACTCCTCTCTAACTTGAGCTCCCTTTTCTTCTCTCACTCTGTCGCTCAAGGACAACAACCACAGCAACAGATTGCAGGGTTTAGCTATGTTGCTGGTGTGTGTCGTTTTATATCCCATCATTGGGGAAAAACCTCAGACACTGTAAACAAGTCAATGGACAGACATGACATAATATAAATGGTAGGAACGAGGGAAGAAAGTTCAAAGTAAAATCATCAATTTTATGCAGATTATATTGTTGGTATGTGGTTCATTTTACAGATCCTGGGAAAGTGCAGTGAACAGTCTGCCTGAGTCTTCCTATCCTTTAGAGCGAAAAAGACACAATGATTCTCTGATCCCTCAAAAATATTCCCTCTGCAAAATACTAAAAAGATATGAAAATGTATCATGAAACTTGAGGATTTAATTGAACACAGTAATAGATTATTATGCTGAAATAGCCCCAATTCAAATTTTCCATCTTTAATTAGCTTTATCCTGGAATCCCCAGACAAGATCAGAGGTTTTGGGATGTTTATTAAGGCTTTTTTTGATGCCTTGATAAAACTTTGCATTAGAGCAGCTCAAGGTACTCAAATCCTGATCTATGTCAGTGATCTAATGTTGTCTGAAACTAATTACAAGAAATGTTGTAGTGGAATGTGGCAAATAGTGTGGTGTACATGTCTGCAGTTTGCAACCTTCCTGAGCATTTCCAGCAAATCCCAAAAGTGCTAGACCAAACTGTGATCCAGTAGAGGTCAATGGAGAACAGTGAACTTATTGTGCTGCACAAGAAGAACAGTATGAGATTAACTGAGCTTTGCAGATTAATCATCAGGCTGGCAGGATGAGTTTAACTAGTGTGAAGTCTATGATGTAAAAAATTGGAAGAACAGTATGTAAAATTGAGACTTTGCACTAGAAAACATTATGTCTGACAAAACTTTGTTTTATATCGAGGAGCAAAATAAAAGTGACCTGAAGTGACCTTCTTGTTCCTCTGTTTAAATATTCACAGTCTAACACCAATACAGAATCTCTCCATCTCAACTCCTCCATCCCCAGAGTACTACACTCTCTGTGACACAACTGTGCACGTCCAATTGCTATAAAACTTTCCTCACTGGTCACTTGGGCGGTAGCCGTAGGAACACAAACAAAACCTGCAATTTCATGCAAACTGTGGCACACTCGGGGGCCCAAGACAAATCCGCATGTCAAGTCAATGACAATGAACGCAAAAAGCAGTCTCTGATCAGTCTGAGACAGCAAGGCTCCACTATGGGAGGTCACACCAAATTGATGACCACAGGGAAAGGAGCAGTCCAATGCTCCAGAGAATTGGAAACGATGGGGTTTAGGTCAGCCACAAATAAGCTTTTGCTTTGTTGCAAAATGTTCTACCTACGTAGAATTTTTAAGTCTGCAAGATGCACCATTTGCAATTACTTTTAGAAAACATTCCGACATGTAACCGTAATTACGTCTAATCGACCACTGGGAGGATAACAGCTAAAAAAAGATGTCTAAGCATAAGGTTAAGCTTTGGGCAAATTTCCTCTTCCCACATTTTGCTCACCAAAGACAGGAAATACTTTACAATCCAAGTTTACTTGGAAAATATACTCAAATTTTACACCAGGAATTAGCAATAAGGATCTTGGGGTTTTCTATTTTAAAACTAACACATGCTTATTACTATTCTTTTTTGGTGCTGCAACACTCTTTGCACCAAATACTAGAATACTGTGATTAGCCCACTGAATTCCAGAAAGAGGCCTGCAAGTCCTCAGAGTTCAACAGCTAATGGTGGAATGTGTTACACCCAGAGAACTGGGGTGAGTAAGTGGTTTTAACCTGTGCAATCCAGCATTACTTCAACTTTCTACACAAGCATAGAGTAGGCTGCAATAAAATCTCCTGCAAATGTTAGACATAGTGTAAAGTGTGGTTAAACACAGGTATCAAATTGGGGGTGGTTTAGGAGTTATTGTACCCTAAAGGCATAATATAGATGGAAACCCACATATTTAAAGCTCTGTGAGGAATCCCTGTACTTATACTATAGAAATACATCTATATTAGTGTGTAAGAGACTGTTATAAGCTGAGACAGACAGTTTAAATAGCTACATAAACAAGCAGTGATCCCAGTGTTTGTTGCACTCTTCTAGATTATGCCTTCAGGTTAAGTGCTGACACTGTTTGCCCCCTTACAGGCTTAATTAGCTTTGTTGCATCCCATCTTCAAACCAGTGCTACAACCGTACAAAAACGCCTTAGTAGAAACCTAAAACAAATTTTAAATGGTGATTTGATGTTAACTATCCAATGTTAGCTGTCCAGACGAACCTAGCCCTATGTGAAAATGCATGTGCAAGTTTCCATTTGAGCAAAATTCTGTTTTGAAATATATGTTATCTCAGTGGTGCATAAAAAAAACTATTTATGTGTTAAAATATCTGGTAGAAAGAATTTAATGCATGATTTATGATACATATTTGATTGATAAGGTTTACTGACATCATTACATATTTTTACAGAACATCTGCTAATATTTGACAATAAAAAATAGAAGTTTGAGAAATGTGGTTGTCTCAGTTTTGTGCTAGTCAATGAATATACTTTAGGTGCAACGTTAGCTTGTAAGATGTGGGTGAGTTTTACAGTGTGAACAGCAATGATCAGGCTTCCAACAGCATTGAAAACACTTCAGCCCTTAAAGACAAACTGAACTTTTGGAACTCACCTCCAGAGTTGAGGTAGCGTTTGCCACTGCGGACTAAAGGGTACTTGTCAGCTAGCCTCTTATCTGGCCATATCACTCCCTCTGCAGCAAACAGCACTTTGTGATTGGCTTGTTGGAACTTCCTGAGAATCTCTTCTGGTCCCCCAGCGAAGATAAGGTCATAACTTAGGGGGGAGGAAAGAAGATAAAATATAACAGATCGTTAGCCTTTTATTTATCCTGGAGGAGCATTTTTGTCTTCAACATATTTCACTGAGTTTGACACATAGTATAGGCTTTCATTTGCCTTGGACTAATATAAATCTGAATGTAAGAAAAAGCACATCATTTGTGTTTGGTAAGACTGAATTTTCTGAGAGCCTGTGCAGTGCCATGGTTCCAAATGGGGTTTATTTTTCCAGACATTAACACACACAAAACAACATAATTATCTGATCTTAAAGTATCAGTAATTTAATTTACTTGGTGCTTTTATTAGTTTGGCGTGTGCAGTTGGTCTAAATCATGATAATTTCACAAGAGTCATTGACTCTTAAGCTTCTTCAATTAATGGGAGCTTGTATTCTGCTCGTGTGACAGCACAAGTTTGAAAGCTTGAGAGCATATACAGCTTGTATGCGAGTCTAAAAATAGTGCAGTATATGGCCCATTTATAGAAGATGGCAGGAAAAGTAAAGGTTGAGCCACGGGAGGAAGCCTGACGTAGGCGAGGAAGTTGAAACGTTTTGCTGACATCTGGCAGACACATGTTCATATAAAGATCCCTTGTGACTTGTTAAATCATAAATCACATACTTATCCTGTTAACATAGGTCTGCTCTCCATAAAACCATTCAAGATTGTGTCTGAGAATTACACGGAAATAAATTCAAGACAAATCCAGCTTGGAAATCTCAGATTTCCATTTATAAGTATTTTATTGTATTGCTTTTCAGGCTGTCTGTAGTGTTTACCAAAATGAGAGCTTCTGTAATGGAACGAAAAAGACTAAATAATATCACAGGGAGGATATGGATAAGGATATGTTAAACAATTTTAACATTGAATTGAGTGTTTGATGAGTTAGCCAGCAGCAAGGAGAGCAGCAATGCAAAACATGGAGCTCTTTATTATCATGGCAGAGGGGCAGTGCGGTATCTGCCTAAAAGAATTTCAAAACACAATTTTTATATGATAAATAATTGTATAACCATGCATCATATTCCTTCCACTTCCCAAACATAAAAGAGGTTGTGCTTTTCCATCTCTGACAGTAACAATGTGATGTTGAAGTTTGAGGTTGTAACTTTACAAGATGTAAAAATGTTATAGGTGATGAATAATTTTGCCAGGCATGCAAAAGACATTCAGTAATAGGTTTAAGTCTGAAATTATGCTGATTGACAAGTGTTTGTAGTCTTTTCTATTCATCTAAGAAACTATGCATGTTCTGAAGCACATTTCTTTACAATGAAAAACTGCTATTAATTCATACTTAACTTTATAGGTGACTGAATCGTAAAACAAGATGTAGGACCGAATCAGTACCTGCCAACACACTCCTGGTGGGCCAGGAGGATTTCAAATATAAAACACACTGAATTCCTTGTAATCCTCTGACATTTCCAAGTTGTTTATTAGACCACAACTGCTTCTTTTAAAAGAGAGAAAATGACTCTCTAACGACCTGCTTCAAGGTGCTATGACCTGCAATTATGACTAAAATTATACATTTAAGACGTCACTGTAAATATTCTTTTTTGCTCTATTTAAAGATAAAGACTTGTGCAAAATATTTATTTTTAATCCCCTCGCTTTACCCACGGAAGTACTTTCAGTGTTAAAAGTTTACAGTTCAGCTACCTGTATTTGAGAATTGTTCTCCTCACGTATAATAATGCCTGTTTCTGAATGATTGATTGGTGTTTTTGCTTAAACAAAAACACCTTTCACTAAGAAGTTCTGGCTTTCAAATCTGTTATTACAGCACATGGTGGTTAGCATTTGCACAAAACGTGCCTTGGCTCCCTTTTTTGGTTGGAAGTTAAATGTAGATCAAATGAAAGGTAAATCAAACTAATGTTTGTAAAGTAACAAAAACAAACTCAAAGCCAAGTATGTCATATGTCACAATAAAACGACTGATGCAAAACCTTAGTTTGGCTCATAACATACCTATCGACAAACAAAATGACAAGATCATCCTGAGCAGCCAGACTCTCCATGGCCTCCTTCAGTAGTCTGACTTTTTGCCCTCCACCAATAGAATGACCAACATCACCGCCTTTCCACATCTCTCCCATTCCCAAGACCTGATGCAGACAAAAAGACAGACAAAATGTACAAACTGTGAATTGGCTGAACACATAAAGTTTGGCTGCAAAAATGTCCATTTACATTTACATAAAAGCAACCATAAGTCTCCTAATTGGGAAACCTCTGAAGGAGTCGGCCCCATGTTTCTAAGTCATATGTAAGAGAGCTGGAAGGAACATTTCATTAATTCCTATCTATAAATCCTGCCAAAAAACTATGCACATTTTTTAATGGGGAGATTTATTTTATGTGTGTTTTTGCTGATGAGCAGTGGATATAAAAAGTCTACCCACACCTCTTGAATTACCATGTTTCTGTGATGTTAAAAAATTAGACCTTTTAGAACAACACATCTAATTCAACAGTAAAAAAAAACTCTAAGAGGGAAAATATGAATATGTAGATTACACCCCTAATCTACATTTTGATTCAATTCCAATCTTCTTGTATGCACTTCTGTCATCAGAAACAGAACTAAATCTGAGAGATGATCTGTGAAAGAATCCCCCTTTCCAGGGGATTCTCGCCAGGGACGAGAGATGTGATCTGACAGATTTGGAGGGTCTTTATATAACAGTGGACAAATACTGCTGAGTTAATGAATGGAACACCTATGGAAGAAGACTGAATAGTGATTCTTGGTGAAAATGTGGAGAAGTATTAGTTTAAGGTATGTAAAACAAAGCCACTAGGTTTTTGCACCATTTCAACCTCCACATTATTATATCACTATTTTACCTCAAGCATCTGTCTTTTAGTTAATGGTTGAAATCTGGAGTTATTTACAAAATTACAATTAACATGATAAAATTAAGACAGGAGGTAGAATTTCATAACCTTCTGTAAAATTTATACTGGTTATCTTAAGTAACTTGAGAGAGAAATATTAAAAGTACTTTTTCAACATAATAAGTTTTAAATGGATATTAATCATACTTTTCATTAAGCCCACACTTATGTGTCTTTTATTTATATGTTTGATGAACTTCTAATTTTAAATTAAGTGTTAAACAATTATCATTTAATCACAATTAAGGGTGAAGTGAGTTATAGAAAAAAAATAAGATTTCAAAAATTAATCTAATTTACTGAAAATAACAACTTCTCTGGTTCTGTAACCTGATTACTGAAGATTTGAGATTAGTTTTAGAATCAAACTACTGTAAAAGTACTACATACAGGGGCGCATGAGGTTAGCAGTGCAGGCATGTCCCCACCAAGCTCCAAGCTAAGAACAAACAAAATGGTTTCTTTTAACCACAAAAGTCAATTATGGAGCTACATCATGGAGTTTCCTGCACATCTTGTTTCCTTTAACAGGCTCAATTGATTCTGGCAACTGTGTGTGGAAAGCATTTTCCTGCCGAGTGTGTGTTAGTTCTGCATAATTACAAACAATATGAATGTTTGGGCATGGATTTAGTAAATGAGATACTCTTACCTTCACAGTGTAGTTGAAATAACCGGCAGTCTGCATAAAGCGCTGGAAGCCATCTGTTTCCTTAGTTGCCACAGTTAAGACCACCAGCTTTTCTGAAATGGACACAACTTTGGTTAAAATTCGTCACATATTTTTTTGGCTGCTAAATTATAGGGATGAAGGCATATGTCCCTACACAGGGAAACTGCAACATATAAAGTTGTAAAAAACAAATTGGCTGGAGTTAAAACATATCCACAAACATTTATTTTCCTAAGCTTAAATATAAGTATTGAGATTCCCTCTGCTATCCTGTGAAGCATGTCCCTTGTAAACCTCAAACCTATGTCAACATACTGTTGACCATTTGGTATAGCTGTCTGAACCTATGTCTTGATTTAGGAATGACTGTTGTAATTTTAATTTCATTTAAAAACAGTGGCATATTTTCAAACATAGACTCAATTATCTATTTCCTCTTGGGTTAGAGAGGTTCCCAGAAACCTCAGGGACATTCCCAGTTGCCTTGAGTGCTGAAGTTTGAGGTTTAAGGACGGGTTAGCCAAACACACATTTTCACCAGTAGTCTAATGTAACACTAGAAAGAGGAAGAGTTTTTTGAATAACCTCCAAACCTTGAATAAAATATGTTTG
Source organism: Poecilia picta (assembly GCA_033032245.1). Classification (NCBI taxonomy): domain Eukaryota; kingdom Metazoa; phylum Chordata; class Actinopteri; order Cyprinodontiformes; family Poeciliidae; genus Poecilia; species Poecilia picta. The sequence goes on along the minus strand of CM065372.1, from coordinate 16,364,098 downwards.
TGCAAGGAGACAAGGTGAGAAAATTTCCAACATCTCTACATCTTGTTTATCAGATGTTATTGCTACAAAGAGGGAGAAGAATAATTTGCTACTGGCAGACAGAAGAAGTCTGCTAAACATGAGCTAATCTTCAGAGAGGGCAACAAAAACTTATTGGCCCATTAAAACAGTTTTATAAGACTACTTGAAAATGAAAAGCAAATCTGACCATTATTTAATAGACAGCATGTTACATCAACCACTTGTAAATCATTTATGAGTCAATGGGACATTAAACTGGTTATTAATCAAGTCTGAAAGAGAATCCCCCTGTGTCTTTTAAACGACTTTAACAGAGCTAATTGAAATGACATTTTGAGTCTCATCATAGCTAACGAGTAAGTACCCTCATTTCACTACTTTAACCCAACAAACTATAATAATGCATTTTACACTGATGAGGCATTACAATATGACCACCTGGCTGATAGTGTGCTGGTTCTCTTCTGATCCCACACCCGTGTTAACCCTTCAAGGAATGGACTTTTCTAGAATCCTGAATGTATGATGCATTATGACACCATGATGGTAGTGTCAAGAGTTTTTTTGCAAGTTGTGAGGTTGAGCCTCTTTAGATTGGACTTTATTATCCTGCATAGTCCATAGATGTTTGGTGTAATTGAGACCTAGTGAGTTTTGGAAGCCGAGTAAACACCTCAAACCTGTTGCTGTGATCTGTAGCTTTCAGTATGAGAACATTATCCTGATTTTTATAGGTCCATGGTCCAATTCTAATAATTATGTGCTCACAGCTGGCACTTCCAGCAGTGGAAAGGGGTCAGCATACACACTCTGACTGGTCCGAAGCTGTGTAGCACAAAACATATCGAAAAGTGATCTGCCAGGGTTTAAAAAATTTTCTATCAGAATCTGTTAAACTTCTTCCAAATTAGATCTAAACTACACCAGCAGTTGGATCCGAAGACATGGTTCAAACTTAATTGCCCACTTGCAACAAAAGAGGCTTGGCCTCTGTTCCTTTCTTCAACTACTTCCGATAGGTATTGTAGGTAACACTGCAAAATGGGAAGAACTTCACTTATAAAGATTCTGTAATCCAATCTATCCCAATATGAAGTGTAAAGATTTGTGGAACTCTAAAATCTTTATACTTGAATATTTTCTTCCCGCTTCAAACACATCAACTTTAAGAACAAACTGTTCACTTTCAGCATGATATACCCCCCCTCCTTAGCAGACAGTATACTGAAGAGATAATCTGTTATTCACTTCACCTGTCTTTAGTTACAATGTTATGCCTGATCATCTTGTGCCTAATCCATGGTTAGGCACAAGATGATAATTGTTACATTCTGCCCTAGTATTACAATACATTATCCCAAAAAAGGCAGTTCAGAAGACCATTGGTTTTACCACCCGGAATAAAATGTAACCTATTGAGCATTAGGTTACATTTTGTGAGCAACATGCATTCCCTGTTCGAATTCTAAGTGTGAAGAAAGACTTGAGCAAAGCACTGACAAGGACATAATGTCCCTTAGGAAACATATTTTCCTACATCTGTGTAAAACAGGAGGAGGTGTTTTACAGAAATGTAAAACAATTCCATTCATCAATTACAGGCCTCTATTTCCCCTAACATTTAAATCTGCACCTATGGTCAAATGTTTCTAATGTATGCTAAAGGGAATAAAATCAACTAACACATCACTCTTATATATAGAATAACTATTAAGGTTCATCCTTCCTTTATGTTACTACTGTATTGTGTAGTTGCATGCTCACTATTAAATCCTTGAGTAATTCCTTATTGATTAAATACATTTTTTACTTATTAGTGCTTGCTGTCTATCACAGTACTTGCTTCTGTTGATATACTTCTTAGAAGGTGATCATGGGTTCTCAATTACGTTAAGATCTAAAAAGTTTCCTGGAAGTGGTTTAAAATCTTATGACATTTCTATCAATGTTTCTGTAACGCCTACAGTTTCAATTTACAAAAAAAAAAAAAAAAAATGAAAAAAACAAACATACAGATAATTCACAAATGTTTCTGGACTTTTGAAATAAGTTACTCTCGGTCAAGGAGTTTATACTTTAACTCTGGTCAAGGAGTTATTTCTTAGAATTATGAGTAAAACTACCTTGGATAAGCCTCAAACCTACGCATGGACAATAGCAGAATGTGCTGCTGTTGGCTCAACACTTTGTGGTGTTAACCTTATCCTGTCCAAAAATATTATTTTCAAAATATCCCACATTGTAACAAAAGTCATTCAGTCACTTTTTGATGTTTTTCTTGGACATAAGTTTTTTTTTCTTTGCCACATGTCTTGTCTCAAGGCCAAGTCTGAGAAAAAAAATAATCTGAAAATATGTTTAATGTTGAAGCAACAAAGCTACATTTTCATCTGATTACGTTGAACAAATAGTTTGAATTTCAAACATTCAAAGAGCCAAACAATGAGAGGTTCTACTTCAGCAAAGACACTGAAAACTAAAATCAACTTACAGTGACATGCTGCTTATGAGTATTTCCTAAACCATATTTATGAAATATTCATCATGTCACGAAGATATTTCCCAATAGCAACAAAGAGAAAGAAAAAAAGCACAGATAACCTCACTAACAACCCCTTCGACATTTCCCTGATCTTATAGAATCACACCTTTCAGTCTTTCATAAACATAAAGGCCAAATGAATGCATTCAAACATGCAAGCTCCCATGAAAGTACATCCTGAACACCCTGATGTGCACACTGTCTCGGATTTAAAAGAGACGAGGAAAAACGTAGGGTTCTGGCCTTACATAAACTACTCAGACAGTTTGCCTGTGGTTTCTCCATACACAACTGGTGGAAAAAATGTGTCATCTACTGCAAATGATATCGGAAAATCTTTGTTGTATATCATGATGACCGTGTGTGAAGAGATCATAGAATAGTAAGCAAATACATTTTTACTCCTATTGTATCAAATTAAATCTAAATTCTGCTTGTAAAAGAAAAGTCTCACATCTAAAACAACTGTAACAGCTAAACATACAATCATCAAAAGTTCACTTTTCCAGACCATTGGTATCTGTCTTCAAAACAACACTTGAAAGAGTTGACAAGTAGGAAATTTATGTTGTCTATAACAGTATATGTTAAATCAAGTCAAACACAGCATGACTTTCTATGGGTAATTTGACAAAACGATACATAAAATCTCCCTAACAGCCAATAAGTGATACTACTATGTTTCTGATCATTGTTTGAGAGGTCAGGCTTTTGTCCTACGGCTATCTGCATGAAAAGAGGAGTTTTCTTTCACTGTTTTTAATCAAAAAAAGTGTCAAACAACCATGTTCTAGAAAATTCCAATTATTAACAGTGGTACACAATAGGCTAGTTTTAACTGTCATTTTAGTAACCAATGTCAGAAAAATATTTCACTGTTTAAATGTGGTTTCTACAATATTTGAGTTCACACTAATCACTAACAGACTTCTCTGCAAATGTGAACACAATATTAAAAAAAACTGATGCTGTCTAGTCATCAGCTGAATGTACAGTTCTAAGGTGACATGGCACACAATACAGTATATTCACTAAAGCCAAAGTCCAGCTTCTTGTCTGGCACAATGAGTGGAACGTTGCCTACTACTATAGGCATGCATAGATTTGTTTTTAAGTGTATTCATCAGTAGAAATACAAAAAAAAAACTAAACAGCTTGTGACCCTCCAGATACTGGAGATCTTATTTCAGTTTAAAGTTATTGTTTCTCTTTATCTTGGAGAAACAATCTTGACTTTCTTATATGTCTTGGTAAAATTGAGCTTAAATTTAAAAATCAAGCTCTGACCAAGTCAACCAAACGTTTTTAACTATATAGGCATCCTTATTACAATTTCTTGCTGTTAAATGGAACACCATCTTTGTTCCTGCCTTATGTCATCAAACACCCTTTCTGCGCCAAGTTATCTTATCTACTCCTTGTATTCCTCCTCCCAAAAATATAATGTAAGTATTTCTAGTATTTCTTCAGCGGTTAGTGAATAAGAAAGACATGACTTACCTTAAGACACTACCCTCACAACTGTGTTCACTCCAGATTAAGTACCAATATGTAATAAAGAAGGAATGAAATTATGTTCTTTTGAAGCACAAACACCCAAAAATGCCAGATGTCTCAAATTGTTCTCTTGGGGACTGTAACTCCTCTTTTCATGACAGTGTTTTCCAGACCAGTTTTTGAGTCCTACTCAAGAATTTGAATAACTGTATGTAGAGATATATTGTAATGCTTCATTGTTTTTGCTTAGACACAGACAAAGAAAATTTAGCAAATCAAATTATGTTACATTTTTCAACTGAAATTTCATCTTCTGCAAATTGTTCAATCCTTTGAAGTGTTTTTTTTTTTCTTTTTTGTCGTAGACTGACAAATGTTAAAGCACTGTTGAGATCCAGATATCATCAGCAAACAAGGGAGCTTTTCATGAAGCTGGTATTTTAGAGGACGAGTGTCCAGTCAGAATAAACAGCATTCTCTCCTGACAGTGCTGTTTGAACAGCCCAGGAAGAGAGGAATGCAGAGCAAACAGAGCTACTAAATTGCTTCACCAAGAAAGGCATAGACTCTCTAAGCAGTTTTTCCTTTGCACAATTTTTGTGGCCCACGTTTGGTTGCGATGTTTGGCTAAACTTTCACACTTCTTCAGTGAGCAGAAGTCCTGATTTACTCGCCAGAGAATAGCTTAGGTATACGTTTCTTTTCGAAAGGGAAACCATCGAGAGAGAGTATCCCAAAAGAGTAACAGGATTTATTTGTTGAGGCTTCTGAGCACAAATTGCTGCTCTATTTTGGGCATTCAAACAAAAGAAGGTTTTTACTTAGAGTCACTAAAACTCTCAGTTTAGGGGAAATTCAAGTGAGTTTAGGAACTTTGATACCATTCCTGTGATCAATGTAAGTCAGATCATCAGTGCCCTCTTTGTGTTTGGATTTCTTCAAAACACAAATCAGAAAATGGGAAATGTTCCCAATCTCAGGAAATTGCGCCATCTCTTGAAATAGATAATTCATCAGTAATTGTTTGTTTTTAGCTAAAAGAGGAAAAAGAGAATAAGCACATTTGTGTGTAATATTAAGAGACCTTTCCAAAAATAACATAAAACTCAAAGAAGTCAGATTAAGGTATTAGGAAGTGAGTTTAGCACATTGCAGTAATTTAGTCAAATAAGAAAAAAAGGGTCAAACATAAAGACATCCTATTTATAATGTTCTTTTAATGTTGCCCTAATGCACAAAATTTTCATGACATTTTAGGCACACTCTGAACCCACAGAAAAAAATAATATTTTCAATTACATGTGTGAAACCACAGGCACTTTAGCCTTAGAATGTGGCATGCCTCTCTAAAATATTTTGCCAAAAACAATTTTTCTCACGTCAGAGAAAATATTGCGTCAAGAATAGCTCAGAATCCTACAAAAGCAGCTTTGATGTTTGCTTCAGGTGGCGTGCCAGCAGTTATGATGGCCATTTTCTTTAGACCAATAAGTTTCCTATTACTGAGATAATCCTCACTGATAAATTAGCATTGGACATTATGAGGCAGATTTACCAAATGACACAATTTAGTAACTGTTAACAAGTCATAAATAAAGTCTGTGGGAGTGTTAATTTCAGTGGACGAGGGCCTGAAACTGTACCTGATTTACTCCAATTTCATTTTATTTTTGAAATAAGCAACCATTATGGTGGCCATGCTAACTATCCTAAGCATTTATGACAGGCTCTATTGTGATGAACCAGCTGTAGGGTAGCAGAGAGCAGCAAGAAGGGTGTGAGCAGCACAAAGACCTTATCTGTCGCTTATCTGTCATAGTGATAGTTTTAACACATATGTAAATAAATGCTACATACTGCAGCTTTAAGATATTTAGCTGCAGTTTTGGTTTGGTTCAATTTGTGGTTTTGGTTTAATTTCAAATGACACACACAGACCTGATTACTGCCTAAGCTGTAGGATTTTAAAAAAATCCCTTTAAACAACTCACTGACAGCAATAGAGATATTGAAAAGTAGCACACCATAACACAATCTAAAAGGAAAAAAGAAAACTTTGAGAACAGACCAGAATCAAAGCCACTGATGTCTATCAGTCTGAGGGTAAAACTAAATTGTTTTAAAGATTGGCAACTCTGGTAGGCCACAGTGTGAGCTATTCTTATCTACAAATGGAGAAAACATGGAACAAGGACAAACCTTTCAAAAAGTGGCCAATGAAAATTACATAGCAGTGTACCTACAAGTCATCCAGGAGGTCATAAAAGAACCCCAAACTAAATTCAATCTAAATATGTATTGACTTCTCTTGGCTCAGTTAAATATAGCAGTGATTATTTGAAAATAGGAAATAGAACAGCAAAAATAGCATTGATGATAAAATCCTGAAAAACCGCTGATGACCAAAAATAACACAAATGCCCGTCTGTCTTACTATGCCCACAATGATAGTGACAGACCCCAAAACCTCTAAGAAAATATTCTGCAGACTGTTGAACAAAAGACTAACCTTTTGGAAGGTGCAGTCAATGAAACTACATGTAACTTAAAACTAATATAGCATTTAAGAAAATGAGCATTACACATGTAGTCAAATACGATTGCAGCTGTTTCATGATTTGGACATGAATTCCTTCCTCAAAGGCTTTTGGGTTATACAGCAGGTGAAAAATAGATTGCACTCCAAAATACACACCTCTAAATAGCTTAACAAGCAAAATGAAGGTTTTGTTGTCAGGCTCAGGGTGACCCTCAACAAGCGATTAATTCTTGACTAAAATGCAACAATTTTTCAAAAACTATTGGCATTGCCACTTTTGTAAGCTATGCATTATGGTTGATGGCAGATGTTGCCACCAAGGCTGAAAAAACCAGCGGTTGGGTTTAGGACGCAATTACTGTTTCAAATAGGCCTTCGATCACTCTCAGGATTTCTTCACTTTTCCAGAAACTCACTATGGCATAACGTCTTTCGACTACAGGCAACTGAACTATTACTGATAAAAATTTCAAAGAGCATAAATCCTAATAATCATGGATATTTATTTAAGGTATCAGCAGTCTAAAGTAAATGTTTGCAAAGCCAACAACAATTGGCATGTCTCACAATAACATAGCCCTAATTTAAGTGTGATACTGAGACTGAGACTAGCTAAAGCTTTTCAGCTTGTCAGGTTAATCAAACTGCAATGGAAAAAAAAATGGCATAACTGACATTATGTTATATTATGTTGAGTGTTTACTATTTTATTGGCATTGATTGGATTGAATGAAATGTAAATGAGTGAAAAAACAGTCAATGCCCAGCAATAACCTAAAGATTTCTTCAAGAAAACAAACAAACAAATTCCATAAAAGTCTGTCTGTAAAGTACATATGAAGATGTTATGTGTAACTCAGTAATTTTTACAGTGCTTTACCTCAGACACTCCAAGTTAAAAACAAACAGCTCAACACATGTTTGGCTGGAAGAAGGCATGGACCCAACCTTGTGGTGATACAGTGACAATGTCTTGCGGGATGATTATAGGCCATGCCTGCCAGCAGGGTTTGTTAGTTTGTTAGACTGGCATTACAGGCAATAGAGAGTGTTGTTTCACAGAATGGCATAGACAGCCTTAGGTGGAGTTTCCTTTGCATTTCTATAAAGTTCTCCTTGCTGTCACGTCAGAGATGTCTGGGTAAGGTATAATCTAGAGTCGCTTTTCCTGTGTTACTAGATAATGAATGATGGCGTTTACCAAGCCTCACCTAAGTATTCCTTAAGTGTTCCAAAATAAATGTTACCATTTACACAGTAAAAATGCCAGTGTTGAATTAACACCCCAAAGTGTCTATATGTGTCCAAGTCAACTGGTGTTAAATTCAACACTACAGAGTGTCACATTAACATTTACAACAATGTTAGTGTTAAAATATATTAAAAGTAACACCAGTGTAGTATTGATCACAAAACATAATGTGGTGTTAAAAAAGTAAATAATTGATCCACAAGGTGTCAATATCAATCAAATCCAGTGGAAACTATTCCAAACAATGCATAGAAATGGAAAGTTTAACTTTTCTTAAACCCATTTCAGAATTATAGACCAATGTTAATTTAATTTAAAAAAAATGGGTGTGAAACTTTTAACACTTTCAGAAGTGTTACTTTAACACCTGCTGACTTTGACACATACAGACACTTTTGGGTGTTAATTCAACACCGGCATTTTTACTGTGTAGGTCTCCTGGGCTAGTTCGACATCTGCGTCGTCTTTTCTTGTTTGTAATTGTATTTTTTGTTTGCATTAACTATGATTGTACTGCATAGTACTTGAATAAGTTGTGTATTTTTTTAATGCTTGTATAAGTTTTTAAACTTTGACTCCTATTTAAAAATGTTTTCTTGAACACTTTTCTGATGGGATGTAGAATATACTGGCACTAATGTCGATATTAGTCATATTTTAAAATATCCGTATCAACCGGGTTGATATTAACAACCAATGTTTATTTCCATCTGGTTTCTGGTGGAGGTTTGTCATGTGGTATGTGTTTGGTCATGTGACAGTGGCAGTGACGTGCTCATGTTTTATTACTTTCCACCTTGTAAAGCTATTTTTATGTACAGTAAATCTACCAATTTGGATGTATGGAATGAAGAAAGTGACTTTTTGGTAATTTTTTTTGTTTTTGCACAATAAATTAAAAAAGATCATAATTTAAATTTTAACATTCTTTAGCTAAGATATTACTCCTTCAAAAATATCCAAGTTACACACATTTGATAAGAAATAATCAGTTCATGAATATTTTGTATAGATAATGGGGATGGGTGTTAAGAAATGGGAATAGTATGTTGATATGCAAAAAACAATTGACTAACTAACTTAATATTAGGGCAGAAGAAAAAGGACTCAGAAAACACATGACCAAATTATCAAATTTAAGATATATCTCTCTAAATGTCCTAAAAAATACTAAAACATTTGCTCTGATACTAAAATACAAAGTATTCAGTATTAGAGCAAGGCACAAAACTTTGCAGAGTTTCTAACTTACACCAAACCTACATCTTAAATTCACTACTTTGTTAGAATTGCTGTTCAAACAGTCAAACATAAGTGAAAGGGTCCTTTCAGGTGGCTGGACAGCGGCTGTCTGCATGGCCCAATTTTTGTAACTTTCCAAAACTGACCACACCAACAGCAATGTCCACTGTTCCCAGTGACCGGCCAGGTGCAAGCTGGTGAGAAATGGAGAGCTCTGCATTCCTACTTCTTCCACTGCTCCCTTTCACTGTTGAATCACTGTCTGTATCTGAGCTCTGGCCGCGGAAGGGTGCTCTCAGGAAAGAGATGGGGAAAGCTGTGAGAATGCGGTGAGGTTTAGATTCTCACAATGAAAACTCACATCTTTGCTGTGAAATAAGCCTATTCCTTTTTTTTTCTTTTTCAGACTCAACTATTGCTGCAGGAAGCCTGTCCAATATGATTAGTTTCACATTAGGTTCCACTCACAAAACATTTCCTAAAAATGGTCAATCCTAATCAGTTCAAGATTGCTTTTTGTCAGTTGTGCGTGGAAGCTGCAGTGAAGTGTTTACCTTACAGTTAGGATCCTATAGAGTCCTGTAAACCAAGAAATTTGTTCTCTTTCATAAACTTTGAAAAAAAAATTTAAATGTAAACCAAACATGTGTTGAAAGTGCCCTGGGGATTTAAACCACAGCCTCCTGGGTGTCCTGCAAGTGAGTTCACAAAGGTCATTTCCTCAGCCCACTATAGTGCACAGTGCCAGTCCAAAGCATAAGAGAAATGTGCAGCAACAAACAGGCCACCTAAGAGGGATGGGGTACTAGTGCTTGACTTTTTCACAGAAATTACCCTTGTGGACTGATACAACCAGCAGGTTAAGCCAATGTAATTTTCATTTTAATAACTGCGGTCTTTTAAGAAAGCGCAAATATTTAATCTCCATTAATGCTGCTTTAAATGCAAAGGATATGATCATTTTAGGCTTCAGTCATTTTGAATAGCTAACAAGTGCAGAAATGGTGCAACAATCTGACAACATGTCAGGCTTCAAATGCTTCCAGCACTTCTTTTATTTATTCAATATTGTCCAAGTTCATATAGACGGTTTCTTATCTATGTGTATCTAAGATAAGGAACTACTCCTGATATATATTCACACAAACTCATCTAAAAAGAAAAATACAAACTAGCCCTTAATTTAGTTGTAAGCTCAGTAGTAAAACATTTACTTAGAGATTATAAACATAGCACATTGCAGCAATCAGACTCAAACAATTTGAAAAAAATATCAGTGGTGGCTTGAGGTTGATCCAGGCACCTTATCGAATTCTGGTCAGGGTTCTACACAATCTGAGACCAGAAGTGGAAACATAGATTTTGGAACACTGTTTTACATTTAAACTTCGATTCCTCGATAAAAAACAAACTCATTATTCTAACACAGACTAAAAGCTAATGTTTTTGTTTCTAGTGGTGTGTTTCTTCCAGTGATTTTTTTACAGGCCTATATAGCAATTTATCTTCAGATTTCCAGACTAAACATAAACATTTAAACATCCACATATTTTACAAGACCTCTGTGTGAATGTCTGTCTGGATTTGAGGGTAATTTGGTGCAATCCGCCAGAAAAAATTGCCAACATGGAAGGGATATCTAGGTCAATAAAAGTTAAAACATACGGGTTCAATAGCCTATAGGTTCAAAGAGGAAATGATTTTCTCAGTTGCCCATAAACGAACTTACAAGCACATCTCTGTTTCTCAATTACAATTTAAATAAGTTATAAACGTTTTTTTTTTTTCTTCTTTCTACGGTTTGGTAGCCTATATCATGTCTACTATCTACCCTCGTTGCGGTATTTACAGCAAAACTTCAAAGACTCTCCTCACCAATTAGCGCTTCTGGCACTAAAACTTTTACTGCCTCTCTCGTATGTAACATAAAAGCTGCGCCGAATAACATAAAACACGACAAGACTGCGAGAAACCGCACAATCAATTTCACGCTGTACACATTATGTTTGCTCCAAACACGATGACATTCCCACACGTGAACGCACCGTGCGCATTCATATAGGCTGCAGTGACATCATTTTTGTGGTATAAATTTTAGGCATAAGCTCAGAAGTTCCCTTCACGTAGTATTCACACATTAACTCACTTTAAAATTAGAATTAGAACAATTAAAAAAAAAAAAAAAAAAAAAAAGTGATGTCTTACCATTAGGGATAGGCGCAGGAGTTTGAGGCGCGTTACTTGAGAAGAGAGAACTTCCGAACTTCATGTAGAAGGATAACATCAAACAGAACCTGAAGGGATCCATGGCTGTCGCTGGGCTTGTTACTGGGGTCAGTGTGACCGACTGAGCTTCTAATTCCCTGCCCGTCAAAACCAGCCCCGGAGGGGTCTAGCTCTGAGCTCTCGCGAGGTTAGAATAATTGAACAAAGTATAATAGGGCGTTTTCTGGACGAGCAGACCTGCAGCCACTGGAGACAAGTTTCTTCATCTGCGGAGGGGGGTTGTATATAAGGAGCACAATTCAGAGAAATTAGAGCCCAGCGGGCGTGGTTCACTAATTGCGGCAGCAGCCACTTGCGTTTCCGTAGTAGAGGGTATGGGGTGGGGAGGGGGGGAGGAGAAAGGGAGGATAACGGTTCTCCTCACGGACACAGGGACGTCCTGCGTGAAAGTGCGACTAAACACAGCTGTGTTTGTGCCCCACACCCACTGGCTGTGTCTCCACTATGGTTTCCTCCCCTCTGAGCGTCAAGCTGACCATTTTTAGCTGTACACTCAAGCTCATTAAGAGAAACTCATGGAAATCACACCCACAGCAGAGGAAAACTTAACAGTCGTGACACCCCCATTTTAAAACCGAGCTTTCAATAAGGCAAGAAAAAATATATTCCCAATAGCAGATTTTTTTTTTTTTTGTATCGACTCAACAAAACATTGTAGACGTGTCATTAAAAATATATCTCCTGCAAATAGTGTGCTGTGACAAAAACCTGTTGAACATTTGCTTACTACCACACGTTTAAATTATTTTTATTCTTTTGGTTTGTTTTGGGACTATGTAGGAGGTGTCATCCACCAGCACAAAATAACGCAGGATTACGAAGAGGTAAGAAAGTCATTGTTGTCTAATAGTATCCACTCGTGTCACAACAGTGGTGTTTGTAGTTGGAGAACTGAGTTTGTCAGGATTCCTTCAGTCAGTCTTGACAGATGTTTATTTAGTAATTGGTACCTTTTCTGGTATATACATCAACCTCTATGGTATAAACCAATTGTCCCTCCTTACTTTGGGAAATGGGTGAATGAAGCAGAAACTCAGACACTGAATGTGGCTTCCAATTACTGTCAGACTTAATCTGTATCCCAGCTGAAACCAAATGCTACATCTCATTTGTTTCTCTCCATTCCTTATTAATAAGAAAAGACAAACCTCCCCCGACTGGTTTCTCCTCCTTGCAAACACTTGACAGGACATTGTGATGACTGGCACTAGATTATTTCCATAATAACATAAGCAGGGGAAATGAATTGTAAGAATCCAAGTTTACAAAGAGGAATTTTTATTTTATGAAGGGGATTTTGTTTTCCATTGAAGTCACAATATATATAGGGTTTTAGAAGAAAGTTGCCTCTTAAACGCTAACATTGTTTTTTTGGCAGTGACTGGCAGTGCTGATGACTTCCAGCATATGTAATGACATCATGGGTTCATGCATCCGAATGGAGAGTGAGTAGAAATTCAAGCTTTTATATGAAGTAAATTACATGCTTCCAGTGAGGCCCTGATAAACCTCGGAAATGCAGAGTTGTGCCAGAAAACCAACATAAGAAGCTTGAATTGGACGTCAGCCACTCTTTTTAGCATGTAAATCACACTAGAGTGAGTATGGAACAGGCATGTCTATGGAAATTGGTATGTCATGAGAAAATTACCACTTTGACGCTTGCTGTCTGTCTCCCGTATTGTAACACATCAGACAAAGGTCAGTCTCCCCACTGTGAAACTCAAACACAAAATAACAACAACAGATTACCCCTCGTCTTGGTTGTTGCTTAAAGGTGTCAGTTCTACATTTGTATTCAAAGGTGATCTTCAACAGCTCAAGACAAATACATGACATAAATACATTCATTTGTTTGTTTGGGCTTGTGAGCGACTGTTTAAAGCATGAAAATAATAGGATATGGGCGGGGGGAGAGAGGGAGCTGGAAACGGTGACACAGTTTTGCAGAATGATATATGGCACTGCTTCATTTCATTGGCTTATTTTGTTTCACACCTGCCAACGATTTTGAAATTTATTATATTAGTTTGAGGAAAGCATTACACATGTTAATATCCTTTGAGCGGATTATCGTTCCATCAATGTCATGTTCTGAGAAGATTATTCTGAGTCAGATACCCACAGTGTGTTGAAAAAGTATCCATGCTCCTTATTTTTTTCACATTTTGAAATATTTAGACGACAAATTTCATTGTGTTTTGTTGAGTTTTATGAGACAGACCAATACAAACTAAACCATTTTGGATAGGGATTAATAAAAGATATCGAGTTTTCACAATTTTTATAGTCTGCATTTGCGTTTAGACTCCTTTATTAATATCCTTTAATAAAATCAAGGTACCTAAAAGCCTGCAAAAATGAGACCATGATTTATGTATTCTGAGGTAAATGCAAATAATCCAGAATACACAATAACCACCTTAAAATATTGAGTTGGCAGCATCATGCTGTGGGGATGAACCTTTTTTTTTTTCAAAACTTGGACAAGAAAATAGGAAATACCCTAATGGTGATATTCCATATGTTCAGAAATGTTTTGCAAACTCACCAACCTCCAACTCAAAATGCAAATTGACTACACAGCACATTAGTTTAGATATTTATTTAAAGTAATAAAGTAATACAGCATTTTTTACCATGTGGTTATGTGGTACTTTGTGTTGGTCTACCACTTAAAATCCCTATAAATTACAACTCGTTTATACCATAGAGGTTGTCTTGTCAAAGCATTTAGCAAGACAATGTTTTTGTGCAACTCTACCTTTCTGAGTCGGTACTTGCAAGTAAACTGTAGGTAGGTAGAGGCAGTGAGACTGGCGACAATTTTAAATGTGGGGTACAGGAGTTGTGGGTGATATAATGACATTTAATTGCTCAAAAATTTTAAAATACCTCAGTAAAGAGGTGGCTGTGGTTAGTTGGAGGAGGACAGAGTAAAAGGCTTGGAGCCTGTGTGGACAACAAGGCAAAGCTGCAAATAATTATCTCCACTCTGCCTTCTGCCTGGGTACCAGTGGATGCTGCAATGACCCTCAAGCTAAAAACATTTTAGCCAAAAAAAAAAAAAAACACATGGAATTTTTTCATGTCACAATCAACAGTATTAGCTTTTTTATTTCACTTTACTTATTATTTTCTCAACTCACAAGCCTGCAGACTTCCCTGATAAGAAGCATTAGTGGTGCCGTTCCTTGACAGCAGTGATGTTTTGGTACTGTTGTGGAGACAGTGGGTTTGCAAGCACTGTGTAATTAGACTACACTTAGAATGCAGCCTGCAAAGAGGGTGATGAATAATAAGCAAAAACCATCTTCACGCAAACGTGGCCATGTTAACATTTTTAAAGTTATTTTGTTTTCTTCAATAGCTACAAAACTGTTAGGTTATTCAGAAAGTTGTTCATAGGCTACACAAGACAGCAAATTTCTTTGAGAAGTAGTTGAGAAAGACCTTGGATTTCAATTTACTTTCTTCACCACTTTCAACTTTTTTTAGTGGTAAAACTGGATGGTTTTGCAATCATGCTGGTGAGTCACATAACCTAGAAAGTCAGCCCCCTAAACCTTTTCTCAGGAACCCACAACTGCTCTGTGATTGTCAAAGAATAGGTTTTATTTTTATCTCAAACTCTTTGATCACCTCACAGAAAGTTTAATTACCGATCCAGATGGGTGGAAAGCATATCAGTCATTTACTTTAGTTAGCTCATCCTCCTAAAAAAAAAAAAAAGATGTAATCTCTGCATCATGCCTTGTTTAGCTCAGACTCTTGTGGTCACACTTATGGGAATGCAAATCATCTGTTGACCTGGGGTGTGGTGGAGAGGTAGACTATAAAGGATCTCTTTAGGGGATTTACTATTGGTTTGTTTAATTAAAGACTCAAGAATTTTACCCAGTGAATATTTTGCATTTTAGTACTCGTGCAAAACTTTTCTGTAAGAGGCTATGTTTTGATTATTTCACTTCAAACCTTATCTGGGATTTTTTTTTTTATGTGAGCAACAGTTGAAGATATTTGCACATGCTACGCCTCAATTAATTTCACATTTGGCAGATCGAGGTACTTGGACAGTGTTCTCGGAACATAATGAGTTCTTTGGGCAGTTTCATTATAATATCCTTATTCTTCAACCACATGTTAAAACCACAAAGCTTGTGAAAATAAAAAATAAACCTTCCTCCTAACCTTTCCTTACAGTGCACTGTCATTGCCATGGAGGATAGCCACACATTACTTATTAGCTTTTTTAAGTTAAGTTTAAAGAAAACAAAACCAATGCTTTGATTCTAATCATTGAAGAAGCTAGAAACCTAGAAACCTAAGAACCTGAAACCTAGATTTTCTGATTATGGGGTGCCACACCACTCAGAGGTAAAGAGGCTATAAATCTTTGACGCAGGCGTCCATAGTTTCTGTGCTGCATGTATTTCACTCTCTGCCCATTTCCTGTCTAACTATTGCTATTCACAGTCACTAGTACAGATTGTTAAAAACCTTTTCTTGTTATTTTCTTTTACTTTCTCATTTTTGTTTTTATACCAAGATTGTTGTTCCTTCTCCACGTCAGGTACTTGGTACTCCCACCTTTTTCTGATGGAGAACTAAGGTCGCAGATTTAAATGAGCTAACACTCCTCTCAGCTGCTTCATGCTCAATACACATAGACCATCATGGCCTGAATGCAGAAACAGAAGAAACAGACAAGCAAGGATAAAACCCGAGTTTTCCAAACGTACCCTCGTCTCCATGACTACACTTTGGTTGTTCATAAACACCTATAACAGGACCTAGAACAAGAGCAATCCCATGGAGAGTTCAATGGGAACAAGCTCAGTTTTGTGGTAAGAGCTCTTGCTTTAAAGTAAGGTAAGGAAAGGTAAGGTAAGGTAAGGTAATTGTATTTATATAACCACATTTTCAGCAACAAGGCAATTCAAAGTGCTTTACATGAGTTAAAAGGAAATACAAACAAATTAACAAACCAAAGGAAAGAAAAAAGAGGAAAGAAAACTAATCTAATGTTGTTCTAAAGTATGTAAACTAAGTGCTCCTGTTCAGGGTTGCTAAGTAACTAATTCCATTTCAAAATATAATGATTACTCTACAGTTTCTGATAAAATAAGCTAAAGAGTGACTGATTTAATTCCTCTTCTGGGTTAAAGTGAGTACTCCACAATTCTAAATTTGTTCTATATTCTTTTCTGGATTAAAAGTAATATAAACTAAGAAGTGACTGTTCCTGTTAAGTATTTCTGGATTCCAAGTTCGTAGTTATTCTAATTCTAATTCAATTTCTGGGCTGTATAATATTGATCTAAATAGTGGATCAATATTTAGATCAATATTTCTGATATTAATAATAAACTAAAATAATTCTTTTTCTGCATTAAATAGGGAGTACTCCACCATTTCCAAAACAAAAAAGAGGAAAGGACACACAAATGGCAACATTCAGACAAAACAAAGGGCAAAACAAAGACATGAGTGAAGGCAGTGACATCAAAGGGCCATGAATTCACTTTACTGAGCCTCCTGGCAAAGTCCAATAGAGGTGTTGTTATCAACCATGATGTCCTTGGGAGCGTTCAGCGTCGCAACTTCATGGATACAGGAGGGGGTGAGGAGGAAACAGCGTTGTGTTTACATATCTTCAAGGAGATTGGAAATATGTGGCACTTCCAAGGCCACACGGGAAAAGCCAATTCATAAACAGAATGTCTTTGGTCAGGAAGATTATAAATTTCAATCTTCCCTAAAGTCTCTCTGAATCATCTTAGTTCCCATTTATCGAAATTAGTTTGGTCGTTCCACTGAACTGAAACTAGCAACTTCTCCAAGATCGATTCCATCCCATTAGTGAGTTTTAGAGTCCTCATCTTTGTCCACACCAACAGTCTGAGTGTTCGCTAGTTCAGCCACGTCCATCACAAATTTGTCAATAATCCAGGAATCAACAAGCTCCAAACAGTGAAAATCCTGTTATCATTAATAAATCCAGGGTGAATACCACCAAGTGTGTTCCCGCAGGACAAGAGGGCTCTCCTGTGCCCAGACTTCTTGTCGAAAATTTTATCAATTACATTGAGAGATCGGTTGACCAGATCAATGATTTGTAGATTTGGATGATGTACAAAGAAAGGCTCCAAAAATATGGAAAACGACAGGACAAAAACAGATCAAGCAGGGCAGGGATGGGCAGGGAAGGAACAGGGGAAAAAAAGTGTCTGACTTCATTGAGAGAAAGTGAATTGCTTTAGTTATTCAAGAACTGGATGAGCCATAAAGCATATAGATCCACAAAGCAAATGAGGTCCATAAAATCACATTTCTTACACCTCAGTAACTCTGCGACGGTGGACAAAAGCCACAAATCTCCTAAGTCTGAATCTCAACTAATGACCAAACCCTGTTTTTTCAAACACTGTAATATGTTTCCAAGGAGGTTGAGAAGTGTGACCTCTTTATATCTGGAACATACTTTCTGGTCCCTGGTTTGCCAAAGGTCCTGCTGTCAACTAGACTCATTAGATGATCATGGGTGAAAGAATAAGGATTTGGACACAAGTTGCAGAAATAAACTTCTACTCTTGGGTGACTGGGCTCAACCTTACAGATTCTGTGAGGAACTCCATCATCATAGAGAAGTTTGAAGTAGAGATGCTGCTGTTCTGCAGGTTTTCGAGGCATGTCCAACTTGGAGAAGATTAAGTAGACTCAGAACTCCATGGAGGGACCCTCTTTTGGTCTGGCAACACTACGGGAAACTGGTGAGTGTTGCTGGCGACAGACATATCTGGTTCCTTTCCCAGACCTGGTGCACCAGCATCACAATTTTGGATAAACAGAAAAAAGGATGGGCTGGCATTTTTGTTTAGTCTTTCAGCAAGTCAATTTTGTCCATGTAACTTAAAATAGGATCTGAAATGCTCTTACCACACCTCAACCAGGCATATTCATAACATGGTTACTGTGTTACTGTAGTAAAGAAAAACTCCTGTTTAATAAGCCTTGACATTTAAAAACTCAGCATTGTGTGCTATCTAGACAATCTAGCATTTTTAAAGCTTAAAAGTAAATTGTAAATTGTCTGTAAGTAAATAAGCTTATAACCCTAATTATTGAATTAGGGTTATAAGAAGTGATCAACTTAATCATAGGGCTGTTTATTGCAAATTAAGGGTAATAGTAGTTGCCCAGGAATCACGGGAACTGCCAGGCTGCCACAGCCCTCCAACAATAGAAAAGGTTAATTAAGCAATAACTTTACACAAACAGAACAAGATGACAATGTGTTTTTTATATAAAGAGAAATGTGATTACAAAAGACTTTTGGCTAGAGCACAATAACAAAGCTACAAAAGAAGAACACAGCAGTATAGAGCACAGAGAAACACCAGATCAGTTTTTTCACATTTTTTAGAGTTTGCCACGAGTATACACCTGGTCAAAATGCATCCAGGAACTTAACCTTTCAAAAGGTTCATAGGTTGTCTGTGTAGATGTTGCGTAAGCTTCCTTCATCTATGAATGTTCTTTCTTTTATTATTTAAAAAGTGATAGAGCATTTAAAATAATATAGAATTCCTTGATATTCAGTGCTAACTTAAAATT
Source organism: Poecilia picta (assembly GCA_033032245.1). Taxonomy (NCBI): domain Eukaryota; kingdom Metazoa; phylum Chordata; class Actinopteri; order Cyprinodontiformes; family Poeciliidae; genus Poecilia; species Poecilia picta. Next base: position 16,345,102 of record CM065372.1, on the reverse strand, counting down.
TTTATTATGTATCAGACTGTGTGATCGATGTTTATCACTTTATTGAATGGAAAGATTATCTTTAAAATTTTGATGTGGGAGGCGGCTTTAGCCAGAAAGAGAGGGATCGTAAACAGGCGAAATTTGCTTGTATTAATTTATTTCCATATCACTGAGTTCAAATAATGTGATAATAAAATTTTAGGTTCCAATTTATTTTTTTTCAAGACATTTTGTAAAATGGCATAGCCAAACATTTTCCAAATTTCACCACTGATTAGCTGATCAGTTGTGATCATCGTCTCTCAGATATTCCATTTGTGTAGGACTTCTGAGATTCAGGCTTTGACAAGAAAAAGAAAAACAACATCAGAACCACAAGTAAACTTACACAATCAGTTGGAATGAGGACCAGTCACACTGTCAAGATTTGGTTGCGATAAGTGCTGCTACACTTGAGTTAGTGTGTGTAATTGTAAATTCCTGCAAGACTCTTTGCCTTCTTTCTGTTTAATCTTGAGAGACAAGCGTTGCTTTCATCAGAAGTTTCTGCACACTATTAAATTTTCTTCTGAATGTTAATTTTCATAAGTTTGAAGATAATTCTACATTATTCATTGTGGGTGTTTTTCTTTGACAGTTTTTCTTCACTGGATATTTTTTTATTTTCTTCAGCTGGGTCTTAAGCTTGAAGCACTAGTGTGTCTTTAGAGATTTTTAAGTTCATTTGTTTTTGATGGTTTATGCCTTGTGTTTGTGTTTTATGATTGAGCTCTCCACAGTGATTATGGAGAGCTCTCTTCAGGGTTGTCAGGAAATAAAAACCCAGAGGCAGGACCTAAGTCCCATCCTCTGCTTCCATCAACAGGCATCCTGCCACACGTGAAGAAATGCTTTTGAATCTATGTTTTATTAGATTGTGGCGTTGGTTGAGTTAGGAGTTGCCATTAATTCTGTTAGTCCATTTTTGGTAGGCAGGGAAGGGAAGGCAGGGAAGCAACTATCAAATATTTTACGCTTAGACGTTTCCATCTCTTTTTTTTTTGGCAGTGCTTTTTTAGAATCTTTAGTTCCACCACTGAGACTAATCTGGATTGTATACATCATGTGTCCTTTGGGCCGCTTTAATTTATGAGCCAAGTCTTACTGAAATATGACTTTTTTTTCAATCCTGTCAAAAATCCAGATGGCTTTTAAACTGGTTCGCAAATTACTAGTCTGTAGCTTTGCAGCCATCGTCCCACATCATAATGCTGTCATGACCATGTTTGACTGTGGGCATGGGTGAGTGAAATAGTGCAACCCACTTAGCCAATACAGTAAGCTTGGCCTATGAAGAACTTAACTTTAGCTCCTCTTTTGTTCTTGATTTGTCTTTCTTATTCTAGAGTAAAGTAAATAATTACGTGACAATTACAGATTGTTTCTTTAACCTACTGGGTGTGTTGTTTTCTTAAGCTGTTCTTGCACAGATGCGCATTCAGTCATGTGTTTGTCCCAGTATGTTTGAAACACAAATAGCTCAAATTCCAGTGAGTGCCTTTGAGAGCACCAGTACAGAGTCACCCCATTACAGAGCACAATGCATTCCACAGAGCTCCCAGTGCATGCTAAGTTGCAGGAATTATGAAAGTGTTAATTTTTTTTATGACTTGCCATAGGATGAAATGGCTCCACTGGCTCAGATATGTTTATGAACCACAGTTTGCATAAAAAAATAAATAAATAAAAACATTTCCTGATTTAAAGAAAAAAAAATCATAGAATTTAAAATAATATTTAAGGTCCATGTTTTTAAAAATAAGCCAATCCAAATATGTTTATTGAACAGGGACTGCTTGGTTAAAAACTAAATGGTCAACACCCAATATGAGTGGAATCCATCAGGGGTATACCAACAGGGTATACCAAATGGCCTCTGGCTGGTCCATCTGGCAAATCCTACTCAGTCAGACAGAACGAATCAAAAATGTCTCAACTGCTGTTTGTTTAAATTACTTGACTGCCATATAGAGAGCATACAGAGACTTTCCAGTTTATGAGAAGCCAAGCTTTGACATGTGTCCGTAAGAACACATGTTAAAGCTTTGGTCAAAACAGGGTGTCCCACTTGACATCTTCTCACTTGAGCACCAGCTCATTTATTTCCCACAGACTGAAATCTCTCAAGCAGCAAATCACTGTGTTATTGACATGTATGTATTCCTGTGGCCGCTGAATCTAATTCACACCAAATGTTATTACTCAACATCTCATTTAGTAGCACAATGTTCAGTTTAATCAAGAAATTGTTTTCCAGCAGTGAATCAGAGATGCTTTCTTTCTGGGGGTGAGGGGAGTTTTCTGGTTGTGGTTAGATATGCGGCTAGACCCTTTCAGAGAGAAATAAACACATAGAGACAGATGTTCTTTTCCCATTCTTCCTTGCGTTACAGCATTTGTTGTGGTACTCGGATCCGGTCTTGGTCTCGAGTCCGGTCTCGAGACCATTTCTTGATGGTCTCGGTCTCATCTCGGACTCGACCGCATTTGGTCTCGGTCTTGTCTCGGTCTCGGGCGCTGAGGACTCGGCATTTTATTTCAAGATCGGTCTCTGCAAATATCACTAAACATGCAGCAGACTGTCCAGTTCATTTGTTAACATCTTTGTTTTCAGTGGATGCAAAACGCACCGATAAAAACACAACCAATAAGGTGACTTGCCAATTAGGTGTTTATGTTTCTCCCGCCTCCCTCACCTTTCACTCGCACGCGGCGCTCTGAGACATGCGCAGTGGTTTCCTATGAGCGGCAGAAGATCTAATAGTAATAGAATAAAGCTGCATAAATTATAAGAAATCCGATGGCCACAGTAACTCAGCAGCGCTTCGCTTTCACAGACGGTGGGGACAACGACTAACTTTTTTCGGCACTTAGAAAAGTAGCTCAAAGAAGGCAAAGCTCCGTTGACGTGATGTTAGCAAAGCTAGTTGTATAGAGACGCATAAGCATTGCGATGAAAAAAAGTTGTCGCTCACTGCGCTGAATTATTGTGCTGAGGTTTTGACTGACTTGTCGCACATATGAGACAACGCTGTGTCCAAAAATCTGCAATGTAGTGATGCGACATTCAGGAGCAGTACGATTCTTCTGCACTGGGCTTTACTTATTAGACAGGACTGGAGTGTCACTGAGAGCCTATCAGATTACCACACGCTGTCAGAATAGCAGACATCAGAGGTTCCCAAACTGTGGGGTGCGCCCCCTAGAGGGGGCGCCGTGCCATTGCAGGGTTTGGGCACGGGAAGCCATCTGGATGAAAAAGAAAAACAAAAAAACATGAGCGCTGTATGCACTGGGCTTTTACTTTAGAACGGCCAACTCTCTGTTATTCCTCTGTCAATTTGATACAGTAGGGGCTTCTACACTTCCCATATCCGTGTCCTCTGTAACTTTTATCAGCAGTTAAAACTGTTTAATCCATTGTTAACATGTGGTAGCCTGTTTTTCCGAGCCACCTTTAAACGCAACATGAGCGCTACGATGCTAGGTTTACACCAGTGAAGGAGACCAGCTGCTTCTGTGTGGAGCTGCACAGGTGTGTTAGAATCATGGCAACAAACCAGCAAAATGCAAATAACTTTTCACAGTTTTCCCCCCAAACTAACAGACTGTTTAGTGAAGCTGTTTGATGCAGGTAAAGTTAGCTAAAAGATGACTAGCTAGCTAATATCAATGCAGCACCTTAAGCTTGTTAACAAGTAGATTATAGGCTAAGTTGTTGTCTATGTTCAGCTGCATAGATTCATTCTTGCTTGTTGCTCCTTGGTCAGTGTTCAGTTGAGCATCAGAGCTTTGCCTCTATTGCTATGTTTAATGGTGCAGACAGTGGTGGTTTCTGACATGAGCAACATGGGTAAACACCCAGGGCGTTATCGTTTTAGGGATGGCACGAAACCACTGCGGATCGTAGCACGGAGATGGAAGCAAAGCAGAACAAAGAATTTGTTAAATGTAATATTGGTTAAATTTATTAAGTATTTAATAAAAAATTCCCTTCTCACCCTCTGCGGGTGGTCTCTCTCTTTCATCCTCTGAGCTCGGGTCCTCTACCAGAGGCCTGGGAGCTTGAGGGTTCTGCGCAGTATCTTGGCTGTGCCTAGTACTGCACATTTCTGGACTGAGATGTCTGATGTTGTTCCTGGGATCTGTTTTAGCCACTGCTCCAGTTTGGGGGTGACTGCCCCGAGGGCCCCGATGACCACAGGCACCACTGTGGTCTTCACCTTCCAGTTCTTTTCCAGTTCCTCCCTGAGGTCCTGGTATTTCTCCAGTTTCTCATGCTCCTTTTTCCTGATGTTGTAGTCACTTGGTATAGCTACATCCACCACAACGGGTTTCCTCTGTTCTTTATCCACCACCACAATGTCCGGTTGGTTCGACATTACCATCTTGTCTGTCTGGATCTGGAAGTCCCACAGGATCTTAGCTCGGTCATTCTCCACCACCTTTGGGGGTGTTTCCCACTTCGATCTCGGGGCTTCCAGTCCATATTCTGCGCAGATGTTCCTGTACACTATGCCCGCCACCTGGTTATGTCGTTCCATGTACGCTTTCCCTGCCAGCATCTTGCACCCTGCTGTTATGTGCTGGACTGTCTCAGGGGCCTCATGGCACAACCTACACCTTGGGTCTTGTCTGGTGTGGTAGATCTGAGCCTCTATTGCTCTGGTGTTTAGGGCCTGTTCCTGTGCAGCCAGGATGAGAGCCTCTGTGCTGTCCTATTTATATATAGGACAGCACATCACATATATATATATATATATATATATATATATATATATATATATATATATATATATATATATATATACTGTATATGTTTTTATGGGAATATGGATCTTTGAGATCAATTTGAGAAGTAATTTTGAACATATTTCACATTCTATCATATCATGTAGAGCGCGGCGCTGGTCTTGGTCTTGACTCGGTCTCGGACCCTAAAAGTCTTGGTCTTGTCTCGATCTCAATACACTCTGGTCTTGGTCTTGTCTTTGTCTCGGGTTAGGTGGTCTTGAACACAACACTGGTTACAGCTCAAAATAAGAAATTAAGGGAGATGCATACTGAGGGCTACCAAACCAGGTATCAGAGAGGGTGTATGTATATTTTTGAGACTTGAAATATAGTGGCAGACTTCCAGAAAGTCTTAAGTAAAAACTGTAAAATTGAACAAGTTGCAATTGAACAATTTTGCAAATTTTATTGAGGTGGTTTTACAGACTATTTGCACAATTTAAGCCAAGCTCAGTTTCAATACATTGCAAGGACTAAACATTTTATTAATTCACAGTATTAGTGCAAAAGTAGAATACAGGCTTTATCTGTTTAAAAGTTACACTGCATCACATTCTGTCCCAAACCGAAAGTTACGCCCAAACAAAATGCTTCTGCATCTCAAACTTGTCAGCGGAAATGATATTTTACCAGATTTACCTTGGTAATCTGTACGCCATTAAATTAGAAAAAGACAACCAACTCAAGAACTAGTCATAAAGTCTCCAAATCGATAATTGAAATAGATCTGGTGAATTAAATCCACTTATGGTAATTCTACAAGTAAGTGTCAGCTCACTGAAGGCAGAGTAAAACACTGTTGACAGAGGACATCTTAGGTTAATTTCTCTAACTGGCAGTATTCTTTACAAAAATAAAAGTCTATGGAATTTCAGGACTTAAATATGACATAAAATGGCTTAAGATGGGTCTTTTTTTCAAAGTTTGCAAATTGATGGGAGTTGTAAAAAAATGCCTAAACAAAACAAAACAAAAAATATAAAACGCCTTAACAGCACTATAAAAATACTGGCATTAAGAACATGATCCATGTTTTCCTTGTTACATTTCCACTTGGTCAAAGAGCAAGTAGCTGCCAGTGGCTTTAATATAACCTATTGGCTTTGTATGCTTTCTAATATTTAAACTGCAAAATTATCACAGTGGAACTGCAAGAACATGGATACACAGATCATGCTCCACAGGATGGAAACAAAAATAAATAAATAAATAAATCATCTTGATATATGTAGAATTAAATGCAGGTGCGTAATTTCCAAATTCAGCAGTAATCAGAACTACAATGCAGCAGCATGCATTTCAACCTGAGTTTGTCCAAAAATACAGACTTGTATGAAAAACATAAATAAATAGATAACCAACTTCTATTAGTGAGTTTTGAAATTGTTCATTTGGAAAAATGAACCAATACTAAGTAATTATCTAGCTCCCTCTCCTGGTCACTGCTGAATGTCATAGGAAGCTACAATTTCTCCCTAAAAAAAATAAAATATCCACTGTGTAAATAAAATTATAGATGCTGCACAACCTTAAAACGTTACAGTATATGTAGCACTTGACACACACTCAAAGCTTGTTTTGCTTTTCACAATCCTAAACTTCTACATTACATGAATCGTATATCACACCACCTAACATACCTACAAAATTGGCAACGTGTGTGTTAATTATCTGAATGGACAAAAGTCTATTAACATACTTTTTTTCAAAGTGTATAACGGAACATGGCTGTTTTTCCTTTTCTAAATCTTAAACCAGTGTCTTCGTACTGTAAAAAAAGATTTTTTTTTCATAGCAGTTATTAAAACTCTTGGGCTCAATAATGTATTCAGTAACCATCATGTAAATGCACCCTATAAATAAACACAGCAACATCCATACAATCACTGCTTTAAATGAAAAAATAAAAATAATAACAGAATCCACACAGCCACAGAAACATGACAAACAAACCTGAGCAGCTGAAGCAAAAAACAAACCTTCTACATTTCATTGTTCATGCAATGTTAGAACTTTTGGGCTCATTTTTGTACTGTATTTATTGAAGGTTGTTTGATCGATCTGCATTTTGGGACTGATCATCATGGCTTTGTGGCCTTGTTCCACTAGGAATGCGATGTAGAAATCCTGCGTGGCTCCTAGTCTCAGTTGGTAGTCTCAAAAAACATGAAATCCTGTTGTTAACGAGAACAAGAAGAAAGTGTTAATGATGAAGCCAAAACTAAAACTGGTATTCATGAGACACTTATTGGGTGGAAATGTATCATGAAAGGGCTTGGAATACATTTACTGAATGGAAATCGACAATAAGTCATTTTACGTTTATTTTATTGTACATGCAGCTCGTTATTATTAATTTCATCCAGGTACTGACTCAACTTTCAAGTCTTAGGTCCACAAAACACAGTTGCACTGAAGGCTTTGGGGAGGGCTCTCCAAAAGATTAATAGTAACCAAATTTATCAACTTTATTCAAAAGTCAATTTTGATGTGAGTTTGGGGATTGTGATACCACACTGTGTCCAATGTTCATTAAATGAGAGTTTAACGAGACCATGAATTGAAAGGCTAAAGACCTAGAATGAAGCCCTCAATCCAAAGTCAACGCCTTCAAGCTCATCTGAACTTTGCAGGTGCCAAAAGGGAAAGACCAATGCCTTATTTTTATGGATAGATGAGAGAATAATTTGATTTTTGGGACAACATATATGTTTGGAAGAGTGAAGGTGAGATTTTTCAACCAAAAAACATTGTTTCAACTGTCCGTCAGAATGTTGGCGGCATTATGCTGTTGGGTTCTTTTTTGCTGCAATTAGTGCTGGCACAAAATAGAAGGATTTATGAGGAAAGAAGGACTTCATCTCCATCCCTCTCTACATGAATTGAAGCACACACCAAATCTGGCTTCAGAGTGGATAAAAAAGGACCATAGTGAGCTTTTTGAAAAGCCAAGCCCTACTGGAAATTTGCAAACTACCCCCAACAGTCAAGTCCATGTTAGAAAACTGGCCAAAGTTCTCCTTCGCTTCTGCCTCGCTATACCTTTAGACAGCCAAAATCACAAGATCACTTTTTTTTAGAGCCAGAATCATGCTAGCAGCTTGCTGAAGACTTCAGAATGCCTGTGGTCAACTTGCCTCAGGATATTTACTTAAATACTTAATTGGGCATATGAAAACAATTGACCCTGTGTGGTGAAGAAAAAAATCTCTAAATTCAGCCCTGTGTAAGAAAAATAATCAAATAAATCATCGAAACCCCCACATTAAAATGGCATTCCTGGCCTTTGTAGGTCCATGTAAACGTTTCATCCAAACTGTAGCTCAAACAGTCTTGGACTGGGTTTCATTTTAGATCGTAAGTAATACTAAATGTAGCCTCAGTGGTAATCTAATTAGAAGCTCCATGAAGATCCTGACTACCAGCAACAAGAAACTTTCCCTATGAGAGCAGGGTCAATCGAGGCCATGGCGTCTGCGGCAGTCGCACTTATACAGACGCTTGCTTTCAAATTACAACGTGAGAATCCCCAAACTGCATCCTTTACAAGATCCTGACATTACAGGTCATCATCACATTTCAGGCTGATTTACTGCTATAAGTATACGTATAAGAGAAATGTTTTTTATGCTGCACTTACAATGAGAAAACATGCGCCGATCATTACAGCTTTCATCCTCACATCCAGATCCATGGGAAACTGGATCCCGAAGTTGTCAGCGTCTGTGAATGCCTCCCGTAGCAGTCCTGTCCACTGCTTGCTGATTTTTCCGATCTTGCTGACTTCATCCATTGTCAAAATCTGTAGAAAGAAAGCATCCAAGATATAGAAAAGAAGTGTGTTGAATTAGGATATGTGAGCAGTTTATATTCATGCATATTGTTACTTATGACCAAAGGAATTTCTTTATTTCTGTAAAGTCTGCAAAGACCCGAGAGAGAAATCATGGCCGTAAAACATGTTTTGTTTTCCCATCCGCAGGGCCTTGTAAAACGTCTACATCACTGACCCCGAACCCCCTTCACGGCTTAGTCCAATAAAACTATGCGAACCATGGAACAAAGGCCAGATTGTGACCAAAATGTCACTGTGTCCTGTCCGTCACTGGAAACTCCCTGACATTTGTTTAAGGGAAAAGCTGTTAGACTGTTAGGACTGATTCAAGTCATTTAAATAAAGAGTCCCACCTCAAAGTCAACATCAGGAAGGCAGCTCCAGCCACAGAAGGGCCCGTGGATCTTCAGTACAGGTTCATTGTGTTCATTTGCTACAATAAATTTAGGAGACAACGGATGCCACTGCTGTATCACGTAGCCCACCGTGTTACCGGGCGGAGCCTGCACCTCCAGCTGGAAGAGGCAGAAGAAACGTGACTGGTATTTATTACACCCTAATACCAAGCTTTCAAAATACATGCAAAAGACAAAGAACAAATATTGTGCCATGCATATGTTTGACACCATGCCACAAAAGTAAACCCATTTGACTGGAATTTTAATTGTCTAGGTTTCGTCCTGATGAAGATAAACTTACTCCTGAGTCTCAAATCTTTTACAGCCACTTTCTGCTGAAGAACAACATCAATGAGTCACAACCACAATGCTGCCACCACTGCTTTACCATGGAATGGTGAGATTAGGATGTTGCGTGGCTATAGATATTTTGCCACACAGTGTTTTACAAGGTCAAAATCTTTGTTTTTGACCTCATCTGACCTAAGCACCTACTTCCCCGTGTTTAATGTGTCCTGTTGAGAAGATTTCGCTGGCTTTACGTTCAGAACTGTATTTTTAGTCACTTGTCAAAAGAAAGGCCAAATTTGTACAGGTGAAAAATGATGATTTGTCCATCTCTTATCAATGGATTTTTGGATCCGAGTTGTGGTTCTCTGCAGCTACCACTGGCCTCTTCCCTGTTTCGAAGCTCTCCATGCTCAACTTGTGCTTTGAACTGGACAGGTTTGGGTGGCATTTTATTTAGGGACATAGAAGTAAGGTGTCCCATGAACCTTTCATGATTTTATTTTCTCTTCTTCAAAAGCATGAATAATTTTTCTTCTACTCCACACTGGTTTGTTACTTTCTATGGGTCTGCCACATAAGGTCCTAATAAAATTAATGTAATAATGAAAGTAAAGTGCCAAATATAAAATATGGGGCTGAATACTTCCGAAAGGCAGTGTAAATAACTTCTGAACGCTCCCATTTGATTTCCACGATGCAATTCGTGACCAGGCGATTGAACTCACTTCTTGTAAACAACACGGGAAGAAGCAAGACATGCACTTCAGCGGCCTGGTGACGCTGATGATCTCCTGGCCAAAGTTGTCGAGGACATGGATGTTAAAGGGCCGCAGGGGGCCGCAACACTGCCGGCTCAGACAGTCGTTCTCCTCGACGGCGTAGAACACATTCTGACCCATGACGTTTCGCACCTCATACTTGTTATTGCTTTCAAAACCGACTAGGGCTGTGTGAATTGAAGCATACAATATTAGCTGTTGTTGCAGCAAAAAAAAAAGGAAAATACTCATGCTATATACTGTACCTTCAACAACCTCAACCTTCTGTTTGATGAGGAGCTGATCCACCTGGAAAACCACATATAAGCATTTCATTTTTTTTAAAGCAACCAAATAAAAATAGAAACAAAGAAGGGAATTTGTTGGTGTGTTTTAGACATTATGTGACATGATTCACAAGCCTTGGACAAAGGAGACAATGAATGAAGTGTTACAAAAGGTGTATGGTTACAGATCATGTGACACACAGGTGTATTTTATTTCACCAAGCATGCAACTTCTGAAGGTCATTGGTTTCACCAGAAACTTTTTAGAGGCTTCATAGCAAAAGGGGTGGGTATATGCATATTTTAAGTTATTATTATTACATTTAAATACAAGTTGTAATGTAAACAAAAACAAGCAAAAATGCCAAGAGGTGAATACTTTCACAAGGCACTGTGAACACGCTTTTAACTTTTTCAATTCATATCAAGCTGCACTTTAACTTTAATGTAAGGCAACATGGTCTTACAGTTGTCAGGTACTCTAATCCTGGTGGACACCCTGGTATTCCTGGACTGGGCACAGCGTACATGTTCATGTTCTCAGAATGCTGGGAGACCTGTTGATGTGTAGGAAACTGTTTAAAACAGAAAACTGGCGCCATCTTGTGATAATTTAGGTCACAGTCATAAACAAATGCTGAACCATCGCAGTTGAGGAAATTCAGACAGTGTCTTTGCTTCATTTTTTAAAAAATAAAAAAAAGTTAATATCTTTATATATGAAAAAAAAAGGAGGAAGTGCGTTTTCCCTCAAGTCATCGGTGTCGCCCGGGTGGGGGGAGGGGGGGGGATCTCAGTGCTTACAGGGGTCTACGTGCTGGTTGGTGGGCGACACAGACATTCCTGATTATATCTGGAAGTGAAAGGCTTCCAGATATAACTCGGCAGCGTGGGAAATCCTCTTACTCGCTCTCGTTCACACGCGAACAGACTTAAGCGCGAACTCCAACAATAGGCACACCAGGCGCGTCCCCTGGAGGTTTTGCATCAATGGAGATCGCGGCGACGGGTCGTGTTATGCATGTTTACTCCTCACGTCTCGTCAGTTGGAGAGAACCGAGCGCACACCGACGTCTCATCTGCCCACCTCTTCATTGAAACACTCGTGCAAAGCTTTTTTTTTCCACGCCCACAGCTTGAAACTCCACATTAAAACCGAGAAGTAAAACGCGAGAAAAAAATAAATACTCACCGATCTTTTGACGTGCTACTTCCAATAATAACGGGTCACTCAGAATGGAAGCGAAGCTGTGGAATAAACCTCTGAGCTGATTGGACGACGTCACAGCGCTTCCTACTCTCCTGCGCCAATGGGAATATAGCACAGTAGATCTAAGCGAACAGAAGCGAACGGAAGCGACTAGAGCTGAAATAAATAGAGCACGCGAAGGTGTTGCAAGCTGGGAGTTTTAATGCAGGGGAATCCTTAAATAATAACAACATATATTTATCAAGTGTTTCATCTGTTTTTCTACCTTATTATTAACTCAGAAATAAAGTTTGAATCAACAACAGGAAATAAGAATGTATCGTTTGACCACTCTTGGAGTCAAAGTTTATATCTATGATTCCTAACTATATTTACAACACAACTAAATGTCAGATAGTGAGAGAGCAATTTTTTTAAAATTTTTATTGCAACAACTCATGACAATTTAAAACTGAGAAAATTAATAAGAGTAAAAATAAGTGGTAGATCAGAGAGGCAGGGAGGGACAATATCATAAAAACAAAAAAATTGAAAATTAGAGAAAAAAGAAAATTGCACAGAGGATAAAATTGGAGGGACATGCACTCTTCTTTGTGTTCCAGTTTAAAAAATGCAGTATTTTACATGAACTGAAGGGATTAGAAAGATGACTTAATAAATCTAAGGTACACGTAATTACAGCACAAACCAGCCCACTTGTTACAACGGCATGGGTTACTACTTTTAATTTATTTTTCGACAAGATGGTTTTTTTAAACATTTATTAAATTTGCCAAAGTGAAACATTTAGAAGCAGATTTCTGGTTGGTGGGATAAACATTTAGCGTTAGGCGTTTTTGCCATCTCTGAGTGTTCCATTGCTTACTCCAAATTTCAAAGTTCTTCACAATCTCATGACGGCGATAGGAATGCATAACCTGCCAAAAGCAGAGACACAATCACAAGGTTACACTTTGAACTTTCCTAGAAATTCTGTCCATAAAGGTTATGAACCAAATTGGTGACAAACTTTGGCGGAGACCAGCTCTTACTGTAAATTAACCTGGCTTACTGCTGGTAATGCAGACCTAGCTCTGATACTGAAAGTCCATATAAAAGAGCCTGGTACCCCACATTCCCAGAGTACCTACCACAGGATTCCCCAAGGGACATAACTAAATGTCTTCTCAAGGTCCACAAAACATATGTTGACTGGTAAGAGGTAAAGGTAAAGGTAATTTTATTTATATAACACATTTTTAGAAACAAGGCAATACAAAATGTTTGAGCAAACTCCATTCATTGCCCTGCGCTCTGCTGAGGGTGTAGAGGTGGGCCGTTTTCCACAAACAGAATGAAAACCACATTAATCTTCCTGAATCCAAGATTTGGCCCTCCTCTCCAGAACACCTGAATAGACCTTACCAGGGCAGCTTGGGAATGTGATCCCCCTTTATAAATAGGAGGATCACATCTAGACCCAACGTCTATCCATTATCATTTCTCACTGGAAATGGCGGTGTAAATGAGGAGGTCTTTGAAGTATTCTGCCCACCGATCTACAAACTCCTGAGTCAATATGAGCAGCATACTATCCCCACCATAAACGGTGTTGGTGACACACCACTTCTGCCGCCTGAGACACCGGATGGTGGACCACACGCCTCAAAATTGTGTGGAAGTTGTTCTCCATTGTCTCTCCAAACTCCTCCTACGCCTCAGTTTTTCCCTCAGCGCCCAGAGCCGGATTCTGTTTGGACTGCTGGTACTCATCAGTCAATTCTGGGGTCCCAAAGACCAACATAAATACAAGAAAATACATACCAAAAAAATCCTAACTCCAGAAAATTAAATAAGCTTGACAATAGTACACACACAACTGTGGAGAATATGATGAGACTAAAATTGAAATGAATAAGCCACATTTCAATAATAGAGGGAATAATAGAGTTTAGCTCTGGCCAACTTTTGGTGGAGAGGTCTCTGATGACCTGAGGTTTTCCAGATGATTCATAATAGCTGCACAATAATGACATCACATATGGTGGAATTAAAATGTCTTAAAATTGTCACCACATTATTTTGGTTTTATAATTTTTTAAATATTTTCATATAAAATGTATTCTATCCTTTTTTTCTAAATAAATTGGATCTAGTTTGCTTTTTGACATGTCTGCAGTTCCTGAAGTTGAGATGGGAGCAGCGGTGGTGAAACGGAACCTTTGTTTAGGGAGCGTTGCTTCCGGGTTGGTTTTGGGGCGGACTTCCTGTTAGCCTCAGACGCATAGCTCAGACGCAAATGTGAATGCTAAAAGTAGTATTTCATTTGTGATTGTTGAATTTTATTTCATTATTCTTCATGTTAGTACGCAGAGAAAACATAGCAAAACTACTCTGTACGATGTTTACCTCTTATTTTTTTTTTTATCAGGAAATAACACTGTGTTGAGGTTCCTGTGCACCGTTCTGCTAGTAGTCCTAAGTTTTTATCAACAGACGTTTAGACTGGCAGGATGCCAACCCGTGCTGGGGAAGTCTCGCGGGGTTTGGTGATCAGAAGACCTTACTTCTGTTTTTAGGAGTTTTTTTATTCTAGGTTTGTTTGAATAATATTCAGCGCATGTTGCTTGTTGACTCATAAACTAGTTCATATCACGAATAAAGTGAGCCCAGGAAAAGTTAAAGGTAGAGAAACTATTCTTTGTTCATGAAGTGTGGGAATTCAGAAGTTAAACAGTTGAAACAATGCCATGTTAAATTTAGTATTTTTTGCAAGTCATGTTATTCTGTTTTTGATCAGTAAGTTAAAATTAGTGTGCATTTTGATATCCATGTCAGCTAATATGCATCTAAATTCAGTAAAACTAAAAACAGTTGCTTTATCCTGTTTAATTCACCATATCTTGGTTGTTCTTGTCCAAGTGATGGGATTGCAACGTGAAAAGGGTCATGTATGACGTTACTTGTTGGTCAGAAAAGTAAATTAGGCTTATAAAACAAAGGTAATGTAAATAATTAATATTGTACACTGTAAAAAGGTTGTTGGTTAAGAAATGAAACAGACACAATCTGAAAACCAGCAGTTCGGTCATCATTACTGAATCTTACTTTATTATTCTTCAGATTGTGCACATCACTGTTATAGCAGTCCTAGGACATGGGACCTGTAACACATATCAACAATATTCTATATCCCAAAATACTGTTTGGATGTAATATTTGGATGTATGTAATATTTGGATGTATGTCTTAAATGTTTTAAGATTTATAAGGAGAAATGAAAATACTATGAGGTCTGACTCTCTTGCTAGAAAGTTGGAAAGAAATAAAAAAGTAAATAACTGCAAAACGTCACTACCAGCTACTATTGACGGTGTTAGTGGTGTAAAAGAAATTACTCAGTTATGGAAGGAGCACCAGAGTGCACTGTTTAACTGTCAGAAGTGATACTTTTGTCATGGGAGGCATTCACAGTAATGAGAATGTGAATGTATCCCCACAAGAAATATATCATGCAATTATGACACTGAAAGACAACAAGGCTTGTGGGACTGATACCATTTCCACTGAGTATTTGAAAAATGCAAGTAAGAAACTCTGCACATTACTTTCTATACGTTTCAAAGCGGGTAAGATTAGCTCTTTGGAGACCCATAGCTTTAGCTAGTAGTTTATCGAAAGTTTTAGAAAGAGTCCTTTTAAATAGGCTGGAAGAGTTTGTCTTGACCTCCGATAATCAATTTGGTTTTAAACCCAAACATGGCACAGATGTGTATTTTTGCGCTGCAGGAGATTTTAGGCTTGTATAATTTGCACAACACTACAGTATTTATGTGTTTTATTGATGCTTCTAAAGCATTTGCTCGTGTGAATCACCAAAAACTGGCAAGTTAGAAGGCAGAGGTATACCCAAATATCTAATTAGAATTCATGTCTACTGGTATGGTATGATATGGTATGGTCAATTGATGTTATGTCAAATGGGGTAACACAATGTCTGATTCATTTAATGTTGGTAACGGAGTAAGGCAGGGAAGTTTACTGCCCCCTTACCTTTCTAACATCTACAGGGATGAACTATCAAAGCGTCTGAATTGTTGTAAAACAGGCTGTGTAGTTGGTGACCGCATAATCAATCACATAATATATGCAGATGATTTTCTAATCTTATGCCCATATAGTGCTGGCCTTCAACACTTACTAAGGGTCTGTTCCCAATATGGTTATGACTTTGACATCAAATATAATGCTAAGAAAAGCAATGTTATGATTGATAGAAGTAGGGCAGGTAACCCCTGACTTCTCTTTATCTGGCATTGTCCTCAATATATGCAATGAAATTAAATATTTGAGACATTACATAACTGATTACCTGTCTGATGATCGTGACATCTGTAGGCAGTATCATATGATGCATGTGCTACACCGGAGGAAATGATGGGCCGAGTCACTCCTCGTGCAGCATATTTATTCAGTTTAAACTGCAAAAAGAAAATACAGCGGTTACAGTAGCGCTCCCAACATCTGCTGCAACAAGCTGTCCTCTCGGCAATGGCAGACTCCTTCAGTCATTGCGTCAGAGCGTCACCTGCTGTTGCATATGGTCCTGAGTGCCCTTCGATGGCGAAACCCAAACATTGTTAAATCTATAAACATTGTTAAATCTAATAAATTCTAACTTCAGGCTGTGAGTGATCATCACCAAAAACAAAATGGGTGGGGCTACTAGTTTCATGACTCACTTTCATATGCACAAGCTAATATTCTGATTAGAAAATTTGGTACGTGTTCATCTTCTGTGAAGATAGCTCTTTTTAAAGCTTTTTGTACTTCACTTTACACAGTCCATCTGTGGCAAAGATACAAAAAAAAGTAGCATGCAGAAACTTTATGTGGCCTACAATGGTGGCATGAGGCTCCTACTCAGAGTGCCTAGATGGAGCAGTGCTAGCCATATGTCTGTACATAATGCTGTTCCCACATGTGCAGCTGTGCTCAGGAATCTCATGTATTAAATGCATGTGTAGATTATCTGTGTCATGCAATAATATAGTTACAATTTTAGTAAATCCTGTTTTTAGTACAGTGAGATTTTTCTCAATATTGTGGAATCATTGGTGTCATCATTTACGTCATGTTTGTCTTTCTCTTATTTTTACCTTTTTTTTACTATGGACCTTTTTGTGTCTGGAATAAAGATTGATTGATTGATTGATTGAGTTGGTTGGCTACATTATTCACAGTTTTAAGCAATCATACACTGCATGTTGATGAAATATTTGGCCAGCTGAATGGATTCTAACAGTAGTTATTGCTCACACCTGATGTGCGTTTGTTTTGGATGATGAGATGCTACAGTTCACAGAGAGCTGAGAGGACATGGTGTAATGGTAAAAAAAAGAAACAGAAGCATTTGGAAAATGTAGGTGATCATAATCAAAATTGTCATCAGTTTTCCACAGTGGCATTGCATTTACAAATGTTCTTTAAGTGCAATATCACAGTATTGTATGGTATTGCATTTAAAGCTAATATGTTCTTAGCTTGTGAAGTGGACTGAGAATAAATTTCAAGCTTGCGATGTTGCATATTAATTATTAAAAGCATAAATTAAGAAAGTTGTTAGATTTTCCTAGAGTCCTAGAGTAGGAGAGCTGAATAATAGAATATTCTGCACAAAACCTTATTTTTCCTTCCAAATAATACCAAAGCACAAACACAAAAAAAACCTCTAAATTTGCACTATGACACTTTGCATCCACTAGAGTGGAGTGTTGAGCTAGAATCACAGGGTAACGTTGGCCAAACGCTGGAGTTACCCCTTTCGTTGCAAAGGGCTGCACTCAACCCTACTGCACACAGATGCACACAAATGCACTTGCTGCTGCTTAATAAATTGCGTGCCGTTGTTGGGTCTAGTATCCTTATTTGCGAATACAAATTACCTGATTTTCTCAAGGGCTACTGATTTTTTTTTCAAGCAACACTAATGAGAACAAATGATGACTCGCACGCAGATCTGCTGACACTTCAGGTGCAAATGCCTAAAAATGCGTTTTAATTGATTGGTTTTATGGCCATCGCTTATAGTGACCTTGTGTGGGTAAAACAATAGACAACTTTGGTGTTTTAAAACTGTGAAATAAAAATGTTTAATGTATTTGGACCCAAACGGACATGTTTCTTTATTATATCAACTGCTCACAGAGAAGCAAAACACATGTTCTTCATCAGTGTGATCAAAACAAAGTGATGCAGTGACTGTGAAATAGTCGCTCTCATCTGAATAAACAGACTGGACAGTCAGGGGTCTTTGAAAGCCAGTCAGATTGACTTACTGACTCCCACAGCCCACTTACTCCCACTGGGGTAAAGCCTTTGGATAATATGCATGTGTGTACCAATCATAGAGGATTTGCGCTTGACATTCCTACCTATTCTAAGATTCCTTTTCTTCTTCTCTGCTCTTATTTTTTTGTGTAAAGGTACTGCTCTTTATACGCCTGGGTAATCTTTCGTGCACTCCTAACGAGGTTGTCAGATTGGCCGCATAATGAGGAGCCTAAAGATGAATGTAAAAATACCCCCATTACACCACTTTCATCCTCTTGTTCATTAGGTTAGCATATAAGGTTACAGTGCATCTAGTCCCAATGTTGTACATGGACAATTGAGTGTGTCACTGAAGGTGCAACTTAACCTTGAAATGATTTTGATCTTCAGTGTAGATATAATTGTTTTTTTCTTATGGAATTTTGGTGACTGACAGAGGTTTTCTTGAAGTATTCACTAGTTTAAAAATATTCCAATTAATCATTTATATTTTTTGTTCCCTTCCAAAAAACCCCAGCTTTTGTTCCATCTTTGTCTCTCCACCTCTGCCCATCCCTCGCCTCCCTCTGTCTCTTCATTTCTCTCATTTCTGCACCCCTGTCAAGTGCTTTGTTTGCTCTGACTTTCCATGTGGTTATCTGAGCGCAGACAGTATGCCTCGCCCTGGCACAGGACCTCAGTTTCCAAGGCAACTTTATAATTGTTTTGGATGCGTTCCAAACGCCACTGGATACCAAGGCATTATTGATGTCAAAAGAAACATGTATGAAATGAGGAGATGCGGAGGTGTCCATATGGTTCCGTACGCCATTTAACGCTTTTCTCTTTTTTTTTTTTTTTTTTTTTTGCAATGGGAGTTTTTGTGACATTGCTGAATAGATCCCACATGTGCCGCATGATATTTCATAATTTTGATCTCTCCGTATCACAAAAGGGGATAATGGCACGTGAAGTGAGCCGCTGAACTGTGCAATATTTCTCCTATTCATGTCATTAAGTCATTGTCACAGTATGTTCTGCCAACCTTACTGAATACAAGGTGTCTATTATGCTTCTTTAGATCCCCAAAAAATAGGAAGCGAGCTCAAGTCCATGGCAACAAAAAGGTTGGAACTGTGCTGCTACTGGCTTTAACTCACCACAAGCAGGCTTTGTTTTGACAGAAGAAGCTGTTCGGTTTTCACCATAACCATATTGCGACTCCACCAACATATGCACAGCATCACAGAAGCTCTTAGCCACGAATTGTGGTCATTAAAATAACATATATTGTCAACAGCAACGAGATGAGCCTAATCGCTCCAGCTAAATTACCAATCTACAAATGTCTCTCACAAGTTGCTCAGGGAAACTCTTGGAAACAGTATTTTTTTTTTTCATATGTTTAACTCTGTAACTGAAATAAGGCCCTGACTGATCTTTTTTCCCCTTTTCTCTCCTTCTGATCTCTAGCCTCCCCTCCCTCGGCTTAATTTATGACCTGTGAGGAGGAACCCAGGGAGTGAGAAGTGAGTGAGACTGGTTTGAAAGCCGTGAATAGGGAAGGGGGCAACAGGCCCTCCAAATAACACAAAGGAGGCAACCACAGCTGTTTGGAGGCAACACAAACCTCCGCAAGACGCTGTCTTCTTCTAGACCTACACTCGTGCTGACTTTGCAAGCAGCATGCTTGTGTTTGAAAGCTGTAACTTCACTTCTTGTAGGTGAGAACCAATACATTTTGAAATTCAAATGTTTGGAGACAGAAAAAGTGTATGAAAACATTTTCTGTCTTGAAAGAGTGGAAAATCATGCTGTGGCAACAAAAAAATAAAAAAATATGCTTTATTTTAAAAAAAGAAAATTCAGTTCAAAATTTAGGGTAAGAAATTAGTTTGATGTTTTCAATTCAATACTGGCAAGAAGTTTGGGTCAACAGAAGGTCACCTTCCACTGCATAACCTGGAGGTGTATTTTGAATGTCTGCGTCTTTCTGTTTGACATTATTTACAGTGGCTTGCAAAGTATTCATACTTATTGAACTTGTCACATTTTGTAAAATTAAAACCAGAAACTATGAGACATTTTGTTGAGATTTCACGTAATAGACCAAGACAGAGGCATAATTAACTGGGAGAAAACTGACACATGGTAGTCAGATGACAGTAATTCTTATGTTGTTGGTTTTTTTTTAACAAATAATCTAAAAAAGTGTATTTAGTCCCTCAATTCGATACTTTTCATTTCAATATGAGTCTTTTGGGAGATGTTTCCACCAGCTGTGCACATCTAGAGACATGCTTTGCACGTCCAATTGCAAAACAAGTCACCACATGAATATTTTCTGATCTAAATCATTACATTGGAGCTTGGAGGTTGCTGCCAAACTGAAAGGTGAACCTTCACCACAGTCTCACTCAAGTCTTAAGTTTTATCCACCTTCATATACTATCTGACCAGCTTCTGTCTTTGAGGAAGAATAAAGCAGATGCTTTTTTGTAAAAAAAAAAAAGTTTACATTTCATTCAACCAATTCGCCTTCTTCCACATGTCTGTTGTGTCTCTGCTGTGTCTCTTACCTGGTTAGTTTCTTTTAAAATACTTATTTAATTGTTGTCCTGTCAACAGATTCCTTCATCTGAGCAGTGGGTCTCTTAAATTCTTCCTGAGTTTCTGTGGATATGTTGTCTGCTTCTCTTATAAATGTTTACCTTTCCCAATCCAGTCGGTCAGTTTTAGTTGATGTCCATGTCTTGGTAAGATTGGAGTTTTATCATACTATTTCCAATTTGAGATGATGAATTAACAGGCACTCTGGAAAATATTGAAAGCTTACAATTTTATAATCTAACACTGCTTTAAACCATTCCACAGTTTTATCAATTACATATATGCTGTAGACCTTGGTCTCCATTTTGTGGTTTATACGAAATTGTTTTCTTACAATGTTGAATAAGAGAACAATATTCCTAGACTTTCAAATGGCAGAGTCTAGTCTTTCCTAGACTCTCATTGCTAACTAGGTGACTTCTGAAGGCAATTGGTGGAACTGAATTGAACTTGGTGATAATAGTAAAGGGGGCTGAAAAAAAGTATGCATCACTTTTACAATCTTTATCTGTAAAAAAAATGCTCAAACCATGCATCATTTTTGTAGGCTTAATAATTATCTATGTCTTTGTTTTGTTCTTTTTTTAATAGACATGACAAATATGAAACTATTTAAAGGGCATCAATACATTTTAGGCTGCCATTATGTCATCCTTGTATTGACAGATTTTTTTGGTCTATGTGCAAATGTCAATCAAAATTACTTAGGTAGATGAAAATAATTAGTATGGTTTTGAATGCAAATCCCTGAAAACAAAACAAAGCAAAAAAAAAAAAAAACCTGAACAATAAAAAAAAAATCCTAATGTTAGAGTTTTCAGTTTGGCTTTTCCTCCTCATCCTGCTCTTTTCTCTCCTTTTCATCCATCCACACAGAGAGTATCCAGAGCCATCTGCAGGCCACGGTCCATCCCCAAAGACAGGGGATCACAAAGGTGTTATTTTTCAAAGCTGGCCCTGTCCGCCTCCTGCCGAGGGTGTGCGGCTGTGGTTCAAGGGAAGGTGGGAAACTTCTGAGGCCCTGTTCCCCGCTTGTAACCCCTCCCTGTCGCCCGCCTCCCCAGGGGCAGCCCTTTGAGGGTGTCATAACTGCGGCCTGTATAACACGGGTTACCGCTGACGGCGGTTGGTCACAGTTGATGAAGCCTTTAAAGCTGTTTCCTTTCTCATGGTTTCTGTTAAAATCGTGGAGAGAGGGACCGCGGCTTGGCTCCCTGACAGTTGCAGGCGTAAGAACAGGGAAGATTTTGGGGAGAACGGCGAAATCCTGCATTTTGTCTTTTGATAAGTAGAGGGTGCTCCTGTTCCATGTTTGATGTTGCTCGATGTAGTGCAGCCCTACATTGCTACCCAGTATCCCCACTCTTCAAAAAGAGGAAACAATGAAAGTATTGTCTTCATTTTAGGGTAGTTTGTAAGTCGCTAAAAAGGTCAGTCTTTTTCTTTCGTTGTAGTCATATCAGCATGAATAAAAGCTTCAGTGAATTGTTTGAAACAAGCTTTAAGTGAACAGAGCTGCAGATCATGCAGCTGTTGCGGTGCCATCCTGTTGTTTTGCAGCATCTGGGGAGTCCGGACGGAAAGTAACGTGGGACAGAAAGCCATGACGGTGTGGTGGAGATAGCATGAGTGGAGAAACCCAGCACTTGGTGCTCACCTCTTTCTCCACAGAGTCCCCGTGGACACAGGGTCCTGCTGGCACACTGTAAAACTTGATTGTAGAAAACACCCATCACACTGAGACCAATAAAGGGGAAAATCAGAGAGGCTTTTATTTTCAAATTTGGTTGCAGCAGCAAACGGGAAAGAAATGGCTTTGCAAAAGCTACTTTTCTGTTATTTTTTTGTGGATTGTTGATTGTGCAAAATTTTGCTTTACCATTATTGGGTATTTTGTAAATTTCATTGTCATTTACAGTTTTACATTCAGATTTGTATTCAATCAAAATTGTCAGCAGCTGGACTTTTGTTAAAAGTGACTGTTTTTTTCCGGAATTTTTTGTGAAAATTGCAATTTATACGTAATTTTTATTTACGTTTCACACATTGCACTTATTATTCTTATAATCATACATTTTAAAATTTAGGCACACAGGCAATATTTACAGAATTCGGTTTTGAATTAAATGCTCTACCGAATTTAAAAAGGAAAATGGTTAAATTAGAAACAGCTCCACGAAAACCGACAGTTTGAGTATTTACAGTTTCAGGAGTCCGAGGAACCCGGTCAGGCCAGAAAAAAACACAGCGAGGCCCGCCATGTTGCCCTGCGTGAGTCAGTGTCAGTGCAAAGAGCAAAGGCCGGTGCGGTTCAGGACTTCTCCTCGGGCTGTGTACAGACAGCATGTGGACGAGAGGGCCTGAGGTGCACAATGCTCCTCTGTTCTTTGTGCTGTACTTCTGTCTCACTGACTTTCTGTCCTGCAGACATACACTCCTCTTCCTCTTTCATACTCATGCAGGCACACGCGCGCGCACACACACACACAAACACACACACACACACATATGCACGCTGAGGAGTTTTCTCCACACAGTTGGGAAGACAGGGGTCAGTGACTGGATGCTCCCAGCTGAGTGCTGCAGTGCAGCCCTTCTCTGAAACATGCACACACACACATCCACGCGTGCAGAGTTAATGTCTTTTTCCATGTTGGGTCTGTATAAAGCTTTGGGTTTTGTGCTGCCTGTACTTCACCACAAAAGCCAGGAAATCCCAGCAGTCGAGGAGATCGTAGCCTTCCTACAGCTACTCAGGAAAAAAAAAAGGCGATTTCCTAATAGTTTGTGAGGTTTATTTAAACTATTTCATCAACTTATTTAAAAAAAATAGGATGTAGTTATTTCATGCAACTTGTAAATTTTTAACATTTTTCTACATTATAGCAGAGAGAGTTAGCTTTTCTTAAGGCCTATATTTTTTCATGAAGCTTGAATTATTCCCTGCTGATTTTTAAAAATAAACATATATTTATTCTAATACCTTTTTTTATTTAATTGAACACATTTTATAGTACCTATATTAAAACGTATATGTATTTTCAACTTCAAGCTAAGTGGTTTTATTTAATAAATAATTCTTTTTTTATCTTGATAATGCTTCAGATACAGAAATTTCTTGCAAAATCATCTCCAGAATTATCAATGGGGTGAATGTGTATTTCATTAGTACTAATAGCTATAAATATGTCTGCAAGCCCAGAATGATGCATGGGAAATATTTAAAGTTTATTATATGTATTATATTTATATTTTATATGTATTATATTTATATTTTATAAGATCACAGTAAAAAAAAATAAATCCCCAAGAGTACAAATAGTGCTGAAATTACATGAGTAATTGTCATCATGGAGACAAAGCACCATCATTTTCTAAACTGATTGACCATGTGGTCAACAGATGATTAAATTGACAACCTCTCAATGCTCGTCTATATTAATCACCCCTTCGGTGCTGGCGGATCGATTAAAAAACGCTGTAATCTCACAGCCGTTAATCATTAGTGTCAAAATTGGAGAAACATAATCCAACCAGGCTGCGGGTATGTGGGGGGTTAGCAGAGGAAGTGGAATGCATACGGAATGGGAAGACTGATCCCTCTGTTTCTTTGACGTCAAGCATCCATCTACTGGTGTTATTCCTTAATCTGATTCACTTGGCTGCTCCGAGGACCAGCGTTGCCTGTTGGAACAGTTTTACTCATGTGATGGATGCTATTGTCAAAAATGCCAAGGTCAATATGCGACACGGCAGAAAAAAAGGGAAGACTTTTTTTTTTCTTTAATCTGAAAGTGCTTCCCATGTATCATCAAGGCAGCAGTTTGACCTTCCTTCTCTCTGTAATAACATTCAGTATGAGGACAACTGCTGCGTACACGCTCATGGGATGGCGTTGATCTTTAAAACGGGTCACGGCGCTGCCGAAGAGAGACCCGTGTCACTCATAGCAGTGTGCAGGCGTATTACTTACACCGAGACACATTTGGAAATAGAGTTTCACTATCTGGCACGGACACCAGCTAATGAAGGTATCAAGATAACTTGGACCTCTTTCTGTGCAGCAGCCTTTAGATAGCTTGGCTGGGTTTTGACAAATGATTAGGTAAATAACTTGGGAGTTATGAATGACAATCCTGATAAATGACAAACAGCAGTTGTGAACTTGTCATCCAAAACAGAAATTCAATATACCACTTTATCAGTTTGACTGACAATGTCAACCGTACTTAGTCTTGCTGCTCTGTCCTCAATTATTCACCCACCTCAGCAATACAAAGATCTATTTTCAACATAGGCAGTTATTAATACCCCATTTAGGAGCTAGTAAACATTTTCTAATGTAAACATAGCCCACCATGAATAAGTGAACCATTTATATTATAAAATTTGCTCAAGAACATTTGTAAAAAAAAAAAAAAAAAAAAAAAAAATCAAAAACTTTCAGAATAATGTGAAGTGGACAACAGTGGACCAGGTACATACTTGCGTCTGAAGTTGTAAAGTGGATTTGGAAGTTACACCAAACCCAATTATTTTCCATAAAACCAGTAGGATATACCAATTACTGTGTTCCTAATGGATAGAAAGAGTATTTTCCTTTTTTTTGTCTTCATGAAGAAACCAGTTGCATTATCGTTTGAAACTACTGGCCAATATGGAAGTACCGGTACATGAATGTTTTCGTACTTACTCATCTAGTTTGTTCTAAAAGCTTTCAGAAACCACTGACTTAGTTCAAGGACAAGGAAGGCTGCTATACTCTTCATGCAATCCCAGACAGTTCTGAAGTACACTTTTGCAACCTGCCATGCAATTGTCAGAGATGTTGATTTTAATATTATGTTGACTTTAAAACTCACATACATACTAGGAATTGAGTCATTTTGCTGCTGCTGTTATGTGGGGATGTCCAGTCAAAGTCTATGCCAATGCAAAACATTCTTGAACTACCAGAATTTTAAAAATAGAACATATCTTGGCTTTGTGAATCTTAATGTTCCTAAAGTCTTCTCCCAAAAATGGAATTGATAATGCTGTGAGTTGTCAGCTACCCAGTGCATCGCAAAGGTTTTATAGCCCTTAAACTTGAAGTTTAAATTTTGTCACAACCTCATGACAGCCTCAAACTAAAACAGATTTTAATGGCATTTTATCACAGTTATGTCAGACCAACACAGAGTAATTGATGGCACAGTGACAAAATGGCAGAATGCTTTCAACATGCTTTACAAAAAGTAAACTAAAATGTATGGTAAGCATTTGTTCAGACTCTCTCACTCAGTACAATGTTCAATAGCATTTACTTGCAATTATAACAACTTGTCTTTTAGCCTGTGTCCCTGTCAGCATTGTACAACAACAGTCTCAACTTTTGGCCATTATTCCTTCAACTTCGAATCAACTTCTTGGTCCCTAAGAAACAACATGATCCCTACAGCATCATTCAGCCATCACCATGTGTTACCATGGAGATGGTATGTGCAGTGGGTGAGTATTACTTGTCAAATACATTTTGCATGTAAGCCAAAACAATTAAACTTTGGACTTTTCTGACAAGTGCATCTGCACTTTGTTCCCCAAAAGGCTTGTGGCAAATGGTACCACAGTCATAAGAAGTTGCATATGGTATTTTTATGACTTTCTTTCTTTGTTTTTACTACTCTTCTAAAAAGGTTGAGTTGATTAATGCCAGACTTAAAATGTGTCTTGACTAGATTCTCCCATCTCACCTGTGGATCTCAGCAGCTCCTCCGTAGTTACCATGGTCACTATGGAAATAAACTACTCTATCATCTCCTTGATCGCAAAGTGTTTATGTGACAATTTCCGTAATCTGTGCTCCCACTTACCAGGCCTGTTGGAACGCTCCACCGTTGGAACTCTGAGTGGAGCCTTGCCTTTTGACACCAATAGTGAATACATAAGTCAATATGTTGACAGGTTCAAAATATAACATAAACCGTCTTAAAATAGCAAACGTATTTTTATACCATAAAGACAACCCTTTACCCAAACAGATCACTGCTTTGTGTCAAAATCAGAGCATCATACATTCAAAATGCATATTATCTTAAATGTTGGAGCAATTTGCTTGAGGTAAACAATGTCCATAAAGACAAAACATTCTGGTTTTCCTCCCCTAAATAAATCACATATTGATGCCAACAAGTGTCTCAGATAAAAGGGATAAAAAAAACTGTCCACACTGATCAGTGTTCTCAAACAGTGACTTCTTTAGTCTTTAGAGAGTTGGATTTTTTTCAAAGCACCTCAGAGGTTTTAATGGCGTCAAGGTAAAAACCTGGAAAATACTATCATGCTGATAAACTGATCCTTTTTTCAAATTGTGTCTATCCTCCCCATCCATCCTCCCTCACATGGTCTAGAGAAGGGATACTCAAATTGTTACTTCCTCACAGGAAGTTCAACAATATTTTCTGAAATTCATCAGCA
Source organism: Poecilia picta (assembly GCA_033032245.1). Lineage (NCBI taxonomy): Eukaryota > Metazoa > Chordata > Actinopteri > Cyprinodontiformes > Poeciliidae > Poecilia > Poecilia picta. The sequence goes on along the minus strand of CM065372.1, from coordinate 16,318,151 downwards.
ACATAAAACCAAATTAGTTGAAATATTGACTACTTTTGGGGTGATGTGGTGGCGCAGGGTTTAAGCACAACCCACCGAAGGAGGCCTTGATCCTAAATGCAGCTGTCACAGGTTCAATTCCTGGCCTGATGCCCTTTGCTGCATGTCTTCTCTCTCTTCCAATACCCTACTTTTATGTCTGAGCACTTTCAAATAAAGGGCTGCTAGAGCCAAAAAAAAAAAAAAAATACCGACTACTTTCAAGTTCAATCAAAGAATTTATATCCTTCTAAAATATGTTTGATTTTACATTAAGTTACCAAATGTTCTTGTTGAGGTAAAAGTTAGAGGCATCATAAAATTATCCATAAAATTACTAATTTTGAACTCACTTTAAAAGATTGACTCCCACTGTCATTTTAATAGGCTGGTCTGATTAGAGGAAAACACAACATTGTGATTTTTTAGTGAGCGGCTACCACCCAACAAGGTGGACATCACACAATTAATTCCTTTCTTTTTCCTAAGTGATGTAAGGAAATGGCTGCTAACCCCAGTGGCGTTTCCCCACTGTGTCCTCATCTCCGACTGTCCACTGATTCACCTCTCCCTCTGGGAAAACTGACCACCACAGGCACCTGCGGATGACCCCCCCATGCACAGTCAAATATGCTCACAGGAAGAAACCAGAGAGGAGAAAATCAAATAGTTAAAACCTCCACCGCCACCTGCTGCTGGGCTCTGTCCAGCTTCCTCTTTTTCTGAGGCCAGGGATGAGAAATAACCCGAGTCCGGGAAAATGACTTCAATTAGACGCAATGTTAATCACTATCGCTCAGAACAAAAGCCAAGCTGAGAAATCCCTTGATGGAAATTGTTATAATTGCCCTAACAACAGGAATGAATATTTCTTCCTGCTTAATTACATGTGACTTAATATTTAAATATACCATTTGTGGGTTTTAAGGTATCTTAATCTCTGCCATTAATTTTAAATATCTAGCATTTGGAGCAGCAGGGGTGCAGACAAATACCTTTTACTGTTCGACTGGTTACATGTGGCAGGTAACGTTTGAAGAATGTCAGGTATGTATTATGCACGAGGCACCACTGACAGGGCCTATATACCTTGAGGAGAGCAGGTAATTGTTTCTTTCTCTTACGGTAAGTGGGACCGATCTGGGAAGCAGATTGACTAGCGGCTCTGACATAAACAGAGGCAATTTTAGATTCTATGCAGACAGAATTTTCAACACCACAAGACAGGAGAATAGTATTGATGCATTTAAACTTTAACACTTAATCCTTTTATTGCCCCGTACAAAACATAATTGTACATTTTCAGAATGTGGTACAGAAATAATTAGCTAAGGTTGGCTTGTCTGCTAACATTTGGATGTTGAGGAAGCTTGTCTGGCTGTCAAAATGCTTGCTTTGAATTAGTACGCTTAAAGGTTTTGACACCAACAATGGGTCCCATGTCTATCAGAAATAGAAGAAAAGTTTTATAAATCTTGAAATATTTTTTAAAAGATAACTTTTTTAAACTATCAAGTGATCCATTTTAGTTTTTTTTTTTTTAGATTTTGAGCTAAAAAAAAGAAGCTCAGATTCAGTCTGATCTTAATAGCCCAATATGAAAAAAAAACAATATGAAGCACCACAATTATTGTGTTGTTAGAAGTTAGTTGCTTACCCTGTTACCTTTTTCCTCTGGAGTGACCAAAATGTTGCCACTCAGTTCGAAAATGATAAATTACATAACAGAAATCTCAAGAACTACTTCTTTCCTTACTTCAAAGTAAGAGTCTTAAACATTAATACAGGAGCATGTCACGTTTAAACCACAAGCTCATGATAATAGGTAATGATATGGCTCATAATATCTTATTTATAGCTCCTCTGTGTTCTAATAATTAATAATTAAGATTAATTGGATTTAACTTGTCTTTCTTATCAACTTTAATGCATAAAAAAGTATCATTTCTGATTTATGTAAGGATAGCTTCAGCAATACTCTTAGATAAATGAACCTTGCATAAAATGTATCATTGCTGACCCAACATACTTTACTCCAAATGTTGGGGCGATACTTTTAAAACTTGATTCTTGATGGTTTGGTCCTCCAGGAACTCGTGGCATGGTTTCCTCATTTGAGGGCTGGAACCCAGTGGCCTGGCCAGCAGCCACCAGTGACCGTCCCAATCTGGTCACCTAAATCACCACCTTGTCTAATTGGCCAAAACGCCTGCTGCTCCCTGGCCCCTGTTGTTGCATGTCAAAGGCCTTCTGAGGAATCAGATGATGTTTGCAAACTGTTAACACTCTGTCATTGGCCAAAAGATGCGTCTAGGAATATCATAGCATATGGGTTATAAGGAAACAATTCCTGTCAAACAAAGGTCTTCTCTTTTTTTTTATTTCATGTTTAAATGACAAAGTTTTTAATTTCAGAGCAATAACGCCAATGCGAACAAAGCAACTTGACGTAGAGATGCGACACTTGGATCGCTCTGTCACTTATCAGGAGATGACAACAGGCTGAAATGCTGCTGGGCTTCCAAACACAGAGAAATGCAAAGACAAGCAAACACGTCAATAGACAACTGTTAACACATGCACACACACACACACACACACACACACACACACACACACACACACACACACACACACACACACACACACACACACACACACACACACACACACACCACACACACAGGAGTCGAGCAGGCCTTTGGGTCACGCAGTGTGAGTTAGAAACAGAGACTGGGAGTGAGCGAGCAGCTGCAGGAGCCGTAGGGTGGGCTGGGCCTTACGGCGAGCAGCAAGGGGCTGGGGGAGGCTTTAGCAATGGAGGAGTCTGGGGAGGGCTGCGGGGAGACCCGGAGCAAGGGGCCGCCTGTTTAATTGGAGCTCATTTACACAGCAGTGGAGCAGGAGACACCTGAAGGGCCTTCCTTGCCTTATCAGCTAAATGGCTCCCTCTCCCCCTATTCCACAAGTCAGTTTTGTTTATTCAAATGTTTCCCTCTCAGAAAAGCACACGCACAAGCTTTTTCTTCAGGTCTGTGCAAAATGCAACATCGCGTGCTATAGAAATCAGCAAAAACATCTATTTATTTCAGATTTATTTGTACGCATTTGGACTAACATAAATAAGGCATGGCCACAGAATGTTTGGAAAATGCAAATCTGCAACGGCGATATGATCCCTAAACGACTGTTTGATACACACCTTAACAGGAAAAGGCAATAAAAGAGGAAAGAGACTTGTCAGCGAAGAAACGCATCAAACTGAAGATTTCTGAAAAATCTAAATTTTGAAGGACGTTAATTAGTTTTTTTTTCTGCTTCGTTGTCTGTTATTAAATTACATGTATGACTTCTTTTTAAAGGGGACTTGTTAAGAAGATTCCAAAAATGTCTAATAATTTTATACTGCCAAAGTTGCTGTTGCATGGCAACCCTTCATTTTAGCTCACACAGCTTAACAAAATTTTTTCGTGAAAATTTAGGAAATAACCACCATGTTTGATACGGCACTGCAGATTCAAGCTGTTGACACTACTTGTGCTCTGCATTTAAATAAGCATGCCTTTAATTTGTAATATTCCCTTGGGTGGGAAAAAATATAGTTTCTGTTGACAATAGCAGCTGCTGTACAATGTTTGTTAAAAGAAGGTGGCTGATGGTGAGGCTGAAAGCAGGAGGAAGCGGAGAAAGGGGGGCCACGTGATGAGGAAGAAGAGGAGCCAAGAGAAGGAACAACTTACTGTAATCATAGTCATGTTCAATCAGACACCTGCTATTAAGTTGATAAATACACTTTTCCCAGTGTGAGTCCGGATACACTGAGTACCCCTAAGGCACTGTTCTGCTCTTTAACTACCTACTCTCCCTGCCTTCTTCACTCAGCCACCAACTCTCTACCCATTAACTCGAATTTCATCCAGTCTTGCAAAATGTCCCAAAATCCAGTCCTTACAGGGCTCTGTATGATTGACTAAATGTAGTCCTTAACAGTGGGACAGAGAACAGATTTGGTGAGTGCATGGTTCTTCAGCGCTTTTGGAAACTGAAAAGCAAGGGAGTTAGGTACATTTTTGGTCCATTAGTAAGTACTATTTCACTCTTTCCTTTCTCTCCGTGCTTACGGTAATAAGAAAAAATGGGACCACGATGTATGTGCGCGTGTGTGTTGCAACGGAGGAGCAGGCTTGGGTTTGAGGCAAAGAGGGTGCACAGACAAAGCTCCTTGCCTCCTTAATCTCTTGTCTCGCCTTTTCAGCTCCAGTCGGTGCCCACATGCTGGTTGCGGGGCCAAGGGGATGCCTCCTGTTGCGAGTCTTACTCAGCACTGTGTCATGGGCGCCACGACACCTGATAAACATTAAGTACAGGCTGCGATACCTGAGTGTTATTATTGTTGTTTATTCATTTTATGTCTCATTAGTGCTGCAGCCATCTCAGCTTGTCTACAGCTGTTGTTACAGGAGCTTGCATGCATAACCGTATGCTAATGTTGCACAAAGGATTATATATTTTTTTTCTTCGAAGAGTGAAAAAAACGACTCTTTCGTCAAGATTGCAGATGAAAGCAGAAAAGATTTATATAATTAGTTAATTTTCCCAAGTGACTACTTTAAGTGTGTTGAAGTACTCTTTTTTTAATTTAATTTAGTTAATTAATAATGCACCAAATTCCCAACAAATGCATTCTCAATGACTTTGTCCAAAACAGAAACAGCTAAACATAGCAGCAGTGAGCCAAGAGGATGTTCAATAGGACAGAAAACCAGTATAAGCATTTGTCTTGGTATATCTTCTTTTAAAAAAGAAAAAAAAAAGAAACAAAGTAAATCAAGCAATCTACAACCAAGTCATGTCATTTTTTAAAATCTGCTGCCTTAGTTGCTTTGATGTCACCCACTGAGATCGCTCTGTTTATTTTAGAATGGGGAAACAAAGAAATTTAGCTGAAATCAGCTATTTTTAACTGAACATATTAAAGAATGGAATTTGTCTTTTTTTCAACATGTACCTAGAGACTTACAAGTTAACAAAATAAATTGAAGTATCATAATATCGTTTAATCGTGTTGTGTTTTTGTAGTCTTGAGCTCCTTGAAGAAATATTATGGATGTTCCAAAGACTGAACTAAACCAACTTGAGGAAACAGCATGATTAAAAGCGCGACAGCCCCGTATAATATGAACTGGCTTTGAAAGTCGAATATCCTGTGTACTTTCTCCTGGAAATGTTTTCCTTAAGTTCCTTTGAGTCTTAAAAGAAAATTCATAACTTTGTGGTCAAAGTTCAAAACCATCCCCGGCTTCAACATCTGAAAAGTGGGGGAAAAAAACCCAAAAAAAACGGCATAACATACAAATCCTTTCCAAACATTGCACATGTCTCTGATTGAGTTGCAAACTGGTTGAGACGAGATGCGTCTGCAGGCAGCAGAGGGGGGTCTCTTACTCTCTCGATGGAGTCCTTTCATTGCTATCCTGCTTATGTCCTCCATCTTCCTATCTATCCATACTTGTATGAGTGGAATTCATCAACTGTTGTGAAGGCCCCGGCATGCCATACAAAGCGCATAAGCAGGCGAGTTGGGCCGCTATATCACGGGGAGTGAATGAACGACCCCGCTTTGACCCAAACAGGGCAGGAAAACACATGTTCTGCTGGTCTTGGCTGGCTGGCTACCTGCAGAGAGGGTTGGGAATTCCTCCAGCGGGAGGGATGGGACGGGAGGATGGAGGGATGGGGAAAGGTGGTGCAGGGGGAGGAGGAGGAGGAGGAGGAGAGAGGGAGTTGTTCTCCATGTGTCGTCTTTGCCCTGACGTTAACTTAGAGGATGTAGGCATAGTGTTCTTTTGTGGATTGTTGTAAATGATTTCAGATGTGGTAAAGCTCCAGATGCTTCAGCGGCATGCGTTCAGAGGTGACTGGGTGTCAAAATGTGTAACAAGAGTGAAAGTTTGCTTCATTATAACTGGTAAAAAAAATAAAATAAAACCTTTTCAGGAGAATAACGTGAGTGTAGTCCACTATGAGCAGACATTTAACATGAGTTTACAAGTCTGCTAAGCTCTCATCTCACAGTGCAAAACATGTGGTTCCTGCTATGAGCTCAGCAAGCTCCACAGCTTCCTACTGTTTTTTTGTATTAAAAGTGGAACCATTTTCCACTTTTTAAACTTATAGGGGGAATTGCACACTCTTTTCCCAACACCCTGTCTAGTTGAAATCAGTTTGTAGGCCTTATTTATCTGTTTGAATGAAATGGAGGTTTGGATTTCATTACCAGAGAAGGTGTACTTGTCTTCATGGACATATGCTTGTGTTTATGCATGTGGCTTGCCTGTAATCTCTGTAAGATGGAGAACAGATAGGTATGTAAGTGTGTAAATGTGTGCATGTGTGCGATGTGATGTGTCACACAGCTAGATTTAGTATTCATATCTCCTGACTTCTGTTTTGATAAAACAATTCTTTTGGTACTTGAAATGATTGACCGATTCAAAGTCATGCACGGAAGAAGGTGTTTGGGTCACGTGAGTCAAATGCTGGTCTGATTGGCTACATGCTATCTGTGTAAGGACGATCGCTTTCCAGCAGAATAACCCTAAATAGACAGTCAGTGGTGTCATTTAATGACTTGGATCAAAGTTTTTATGCGTCAGAACGGCCCTGTTAGAGTTCAGACCACATCAAGAACTTGTGACAAGACTTGAAAATTGTTGTTTACAGACTCTCTCCATTGTTTTTCCTGTTGAGCTTTGGCTTATTTACAGATAATTGCCAAAAAATGGTTGTGTTTAATTGTCACTAAATGTGCTTGTGCAAAAAGCTACACTTGGTTCACAATTATATTCCACTTCTATCATACAATGACACAATGGAGTTTGTGGTTATAATCTGACAAAACACAGGAAAAGTCACGGGATAAATATTGAATTTCTGCGAGGCGCTGTTTCTTGGGTATATGTTTACATACGATTCAAGTACAGCTGTACATTTTAAGTGCACATGTTTCTCTATATTCCACATCGCATAGCCCAACGCTGTTGCCATGCTAGACATGATGGAGAAAAGGGGCCTTGGCCTTAACGTGGAGCTGCAGAATGCAGAAAAAGGCGGCATAGATAGTAGGGGTATGGGTAGCGCAGAGAGGGCGTGGCTACTGCATAAAGAGCCCAATTCCTGCTACTGGGGTGCAGGGGAAGAGGTTTGTAAGGGGGTTGCTGGAGGCGGTTCGCGATCGCCCCTTTATTTACTTTGACCTCAGGTCTGCAGGAGGCCCAGGGAGGGCACATGCCAAACTCCCCAGGCGGGCAGCGCTGTCCTGCCCTCTCTGTCACCTCGCTGCCCGCCCCTCCGTCTCCAGTGAGATATATGTCTGTTTGGAGCCAGGCCTATGTGAGTGGCAGGTAGACCCCTCTGATAGATTTTTATGTCTGAGAAAAAAAAGGTTTGAGTTTCAAACAGCTTCTTCAACAGCTTGTTTACTATCAGCAGCATAATTTAAAGTAGATATTAATTAAGACCTTGGGTGACAATATTTCTGCTCTTTCACTCCTCAAATGTATTCTAACATATAATTCATATTCCAGAAAAAAAATAGCTTCGGGGATATTCTTAGATAAATTAATTTCTCAAGTCATCGGCAGCAAGACACATTAAACTTTAATCTTAAATAAATGTGACACTGTTATTATATGCTGCAGTTTCATACATGTGTAGAACTAATTGGTAAATTATGCACAGGCCTCATCAATCCCATCCTCAAAGAAAACAACAACTCACAATTAGAAGCAGAAACGGAGGATGATTGAAGAAAGAGGGGAAACGGAGAAAGAGCAGTGCGTCTTAAGATGTTAATTATTCAAATGAGGCCAAGTGTACCTGCCTGATGTCAATGTCATCGGAGTAGTAATTATTACCATGGAAATTCTACTGCCATGGCAAATCAGAGTGCAGTTTCTTAGTTAACGCAATTAGGCGGTGTGATTAGAAATAAAATATAATTGCAGATTTAAGTCAATTTTTTCATTTTTACAGGCTATTTTCATCTTGTGAGTGTAGTTTTTAACAACTCCTTTCATTATTTTCTCTCTATAACCCATGCATGTATGTTCCTTCAGGAAAATGCTTGTCTGGAGCAAAGTAAACATTAATTCAGACTCATTTTTAAGACAAAACTTTTCCTTTTACAATGACAGGTCTTCTATTTGAGGAAAACCTTTCGCTACGTCACCGACTGGCTCTAATCGAGGGGTCTCGTTCGTCGAGGGGACGGTTAATTGATTGTCAAATCATGTCACACTGTAGCGGGTAACTGAGATGACTCCGGGGCAAATATGTTACTGGAGAACACAGTGCCCTCCCGCCCAGCGAGCTCAGCGGAGTCGGTCGCAGCACAGTGGCAGTGCTGAAAATGTCACCCCAAGATGACAGTCATATTCCATTACAGCTATCGCTCAATATCTTCACGCCGGGCAAATTACAGCGTTTTCAACAGAGCATAAAGCAACAAAGGAAAAACCATATGGATGTAAAATCAAGCAGAATTATTTGAGTGAGCCGTCTGTACCACACCAATTGTGCTTATCTTTGGGTTTTGTTGTAAATCACGGCCTCGCTGTTGTTTCTGGGCTTTTTCAGAGGATGAGATATAAGAAAAAAAAACGAAGAAGAAATACTCGAAAATAGACGTGTTTTGTGTTGAGGATAACATGCTGGGACGTATTGAATGACCAATTATGCCACTGTAAACTGCCTTTCGCATTGAAAGTTGAAACTAGTGACCAAAATCTATCCAATTCCAGTGGTTCCTAAGTACCCAGAATGTATTGGACTTCTATGGGGACAGGGAATGAAGCTGCTGGGCATCCAACAAATTTGAGCTCCATCTTGTTCTTTGCAGAAAGGCTCTGGCGTGGGCCTGCGGTTGCCAGGCGCCTCCTGAGGTGACTCTATCAGAACTAGTCAAGCCTGAAATCAATCACTCACACCCATCAAAGGCGGCCCTGCACCGCCATTGAGACTAAGCCATCTGGGCCTCAGCTCACTGTCTAGATTTATCTTTATGAACTATATGCAGCACTGTGCGCAAGTTTACTTATTGGTGTCTATTTGCATGGGAGTTGTTGCAGTGTGCGTACTTGTTAAAATGTAGAAGGGAGAGAAAAACGGTTGCGGTCAACAGATTTACATTGTTATGGTTTGGAAAACTTACCGCTACAATCCCAAATTCATGATTTTTAATGCATATTTTCCATCTTAAATAAATGTGTTGCTTTATTCAAACAACTGCATCATCATAGGTGCAAGCATAGCGTATAAAAGCTACCAGCACATTTTAAAAAGCAAAATTATTTTGGCATAAAAACGCGGGGGTGGAGGAGTTTCATGAAAAAATCTAAATGTATGCATCTAGTTTTATACTTGAGATATTTTTTTTTTATGTTTTTGGCGTTCTCTGGTTGGAGAAAAACAATTAAGGCCAGTCAAATGACCAAAAATCCTAACTTTTTGGCTTAATGGCTAGACATTTTTTAAATGTCTAGCCATTAAATTAAGCAGATGGCACCAAATATATATATATAATATTTAATTTGTCTTTAAATTATCTCTTTTAAAAAAGTTTGTACTTTCCTCGTAAACCTGCTGTATCAAATTTGATACCTGCCTTCTGCCCTCTTGTGGAAGTTCGGAGACTGAGATGGCTACACAATTCTAAGAAGCAGTTTTTATGGAGAATACATTCATTTCTTAATAGATACAGAAATTACATTTATCCAAAAAAGAAAATGTTGGTACCAAACGTTTCTGTATTTTATAGTTTCTGTTTTTTTAATGTAATTTCTATTGTGTATGTTTAAGGCAAACAATACACATCGTTTCTCTTGGTGAGGGGATTTATGAAATGCACATTATACCTATTCTATTAATTCGTATGCAAGCAATAGAAATCCTGGTAAAATCATTTTAAAAACAATTTTGCCAAACGCGTCAAACTGCACAAGTTTTAGAATTGAGCAGTTTTTAAGAATTTGCAAATATATGTGCAATTTTAACTAACATACAAAGGTGGAGACATCAAATTCACATTGCTGAACTTAGCACACCTTAACCTAATGAGGTAATATGAATAATTTATGTTACTCATATTTCTGAGATCTTTATATTTACTATACTTAACAAAGCTGTCACATTCCTCAAAGAAAGAACACATCAAATCCTCTACTTCTGCTTCATGGTGGGAGAACTAAGTCTAATACGGATACATTTATTTTCTAGAAATCATCATTTTTATGGAGTGTGACAGCTACTTTTAATGGATCCAGAATATAAGACAAGTTATTATTTAAGGAAGTATTTTTTTTTGTATCAGCAATACATTTAATAGTAATAAATTCAACTTATGTTCGATAGGAAACTGTGGTGAAAATATGTGCATCAAGTGCTACACACTTCAAATATATTTTATGGGCCTCTGTTTATGGAGTGTAGTGGATGTAGTGTAGTTGTTTTTTACTTCATATATATATTTAACTTTATATGTATGTATATATATTTTCCAGTTTATATATACATATATCTTCTTGGTTGGGGAAATTACAACAAATATATCAACATCAGAATCTAATATTTCAATGATGACACACAAAGATGATAAAATATATTTAATATGATTATGAAACAAAATAATAATAAAAAAACACTTTGCATCTTAAAATGTAAAATGTTCTGACTTTTTACCTCGAAGGATGCAATGACTAAACCCTTAACAACTGAAAATACATTTGTAAGCAAATGTCTTGCCACTTGCCTGTAACCTTCCAGCTACATGCCTCATCTGTACACACGCATCTGCTCGAGCTGGTTTTCCAGATTGGGCGCCTCTTGTCTTTGGCCTCACTGTGGCCTCAGCCTCCATCACTCCTCTCTTAACTGGCAAAAATGATGACGAGTGCGAGTGTGGCTGCTGCCATTTGAGGGCAGTGTAGGACCAGTGCATCCATTTTTTACCAAAGCAAACACCCTCCTGCTCCCCATAAGCCTGAGTCGGGGTGCCTGAGTGTGAAGCGCTACGCTTTACAAGGGTATGTTGGGAGCACGGAGACAGGCTGGAGAAAATGTGGACAGGTCAGGCCAACACTGGACTCCAGTGGCTCTATGGACTATGAACATGTGTGTGTTCTCGGCTTCATGTGAAGAGACAGGATGAAACGAGCAAAGGGAGTTGGAAAAAAACAATTGCCAAAAAGAAGGAAATTGGGTACAATCAATGTTGCAAAGAAATGGGGGAAAAAAGTTGATTATTCAGTTTTAACATTTAGGAAGAAAAGGCTGCATATAACAGATACTTCCATTGTACGATAAATTAGATATTTTTAATGAGCTGTCACAAATATTGGTTAAGTATTTGATTTATATGTTTTTCATTTTAACAGAAACACTCTGCACTTTGCTTCATTCGAATAAGGAAGTCAGTTTGACTATTTTCTCTTAGAAACACACCAGCTAACCTTTTCATTTTCATTAAGTATGGTAACAATTTAGAGCCAAAATCCAGTTTCTTTTCTGCTCTATCTACACTGTATATATGATTTATGTTTAGTACCAGACATTCTGATTTATTTGTGCCAATATTTACATATGTTGTATTTATAAGAAAAAATATAAATGTCACTTTAATGTAGACAAATTCCTAGTGATTTTTCCAGGATGTGTGCAAAAGAACTAATATTCAGTTCAGTTCAATTTGTTTTATGAACCCAGTGCCAGTTCATATTAAATGTAAAGTCTCAACACAACTTACAGGACAAACAGATTACATGATTCAATAATATTAAATTCTAACAGAACCATTTGCAGTACTGTCTTGAAGTCGTCTTCTGCAGACATACAGCAGTTTTACTGCAAGTTCATAAAGAATACAGAAAATATATTTTATAAACATGCATTCAGTGCAAGTGCATTTTATAACCAAAGCGAACACTGTAAAATAAAACATATTGATTCTTTCATGTTTCATCTGACAAAGCAATCTAAAAAAACAAAAAATCTACAGCATTTTTCTTTGCTATTTATGCTTTTTATGTCCTATACTGTCTAAATCCTGAATATACTTTAATAAATATATCATTGTCGAAAGGAAAGAAAAACAAAAAGAAAACATCTAAAATAATACTTTAGATCCACAGGATGGTAAAACATATGTCTCCAAATAATAAGTATACAGTACAGAAACTGTTTCTCCCTGCGTGTTGTCCCACATTTAAGTACACTGCGTTCACACGAAACAACTCCAGCCGGAAACTTTCAACCCCATCTGTAAATAAAAAAACATGTTCCCTGTTTTCTTGCTTTTACATTAATGTCCGTGTTTTTCTCTTTTCCACTCAGACAAGAGGACCGGGATGACCCAGTCCCGAGTGCAATGTCTCAGACGCCGCCCGGCTCTTTTATGTAAGCAGAGAACTCCTCGCTGTGAAGAGGTCCCATAGTTAAGATTTCCACTTAGAGAGTGCGCTGCAGAGACGCGGTACGGGGGTAGATTCATGTTCTCGCTCGTTCTCTTCTGAAACTGCTTCGGTTAGCCTTTTAAATGGAGCTTCAATGCCCATTTGGCTGAGCAGAACTACATGAAAACAGTTTTGGATGAGTCATAAACTTGCATTTCTTTCTTTTTTTTTATTGGAGTTTTTATAACGTTGTATTCCCTACTGGATCTACACAAATCAATATCTGTGAGAAAAAAAATGTGCATGATGCTTAAACATATGGCTGGTCTGTTTTCCACATTTAACATTGTACTTAAATTTTATCAGATAAATTTATTTTGCTTGGATTCATAAATAAAATCAGAGTGAATGTTTAAATGATTTCCTCATATATAATTTTCAGAAAGAGATTATAACTTTTTTTCTTGTTTGCTTAAAAAATAAATAAAACAATGTTTTTTTCTCACATTTGTAGATTTTGCAGTATTTGGAAAAGACAGCAGCATTTTCTAAATACCGCTGCCATATTCCACAAGGTTCAGAGGGCAAAAAATGCTACCCTCTTGTTAATTGTTTGATTTTTCCGTGCTCACCAGAGAGTTCGGTTCTCTGCAGAGGGGAAAAAAGACCAGGTGGGCACAGCTCGTATTCCCTTTATTTGTCTATAACGCTGTGATGGCTTTAGGCTAGCCTTTCTCTCTGGAGCTTTGTAGAAATACCAAATTGTGACATCTGATGCTGTCTGTCTCCATTTCCTGTTTTTTTTTTTTTTTTTTTTTTTTTAGCATCCAGTTCCCACCGTACCATCTGAAGCAGCAGTCGACACTTTGGCATGATTTCTCAGCCTTACCTCCAGTCACAAGGTAAGAACAAACTGTTTCCAATAAAAACAAACAAACTACAGAATATGTTTTTTCAGAGTTTCTTTTCAGTAGAGTTTCAAATGTGAGATCTCCTCTGCCTGATATTTCTGGGTTTTCTTTTTTCCCTCAGCTGTTTTCATGTCTAGCTGGAAGTTGTCATTGTTAGTTTGCATGGAGATACGAGCTTCTCATCCCAGCTCCAAGGGCAGCAGGTGGTGAGCTTTAAAACTTAATGTTTGTAAGCTGCCGCTGGAGAAATGACACATTTACAATGACGGTTGCAGGCCAAACAGTCTCGTTGCTGCGATTGTGGTGTGGGGCCATAATGCCTCGAAGGGTGCCACACTCACCTACCACCGTTTGATCATGGTGGGCTATTCTCATGTAAATGTATGTTAATCAAGACCCGAAAAGAGATTGGTTTAATCGGATTGCTGGTTATGGCTTTGTTTTCATTTTGCCTTCATAACTGGAGAATGCGTCTGAAACAAAGAGCGGCATTGTAAGCCAAGGATTACTCTTGCTGCATATTTTCACCAACAGACAGGTTCTCTGCAGGGACTTCCATGACGATTGAACTTGTCTACGATCTCACCTTTGAACTCGGGTCTTGGTCTTTTGAGTCAACATGAAGGGACGCCGCGTGGCTTGGCGTCTAGAGTTTTAAGCAAATCAATAGACAGCCAGACCTAAACTTAAGGTGCTCTAGGATAAGGATGAAACTATGACGTGATGTTACATCTGTAATTGCAAAAAAAATAAAAAAATACCCTCCTGTGCTTTGATCAAAAAGCAATTTAAATACAACTAGATTACTTTACATTGTCAAGTGTGATTGTAATGAGGGCCACAGCAGCTGTCGAGTGACTGACTTGTGCCACATTGCCTTGGGTTTTCCGTGACGGATGCCCCTGCCAGTGCCAGTGCATTTCTGCCTGCCAGCAGGCCTTTAATCCCTCCTAATGGGGGTTGTCATCTCACCGCTAATTTAAATGCTCCAACCACGAAGCTCCCCCACCTGGCCGAGCTAATCCCAGCGCGAAGGCCTCCCCCCTCCCTCCCCGCAGCTCGTCGCTTCGTTTTTACCCAATTTTTTGGGGGGGCCTCGGGGCCCCGGGGCCTGACCACCCTCCTACACAACAACAGCATCTTTCAATCATCTCTCCCTGATTGTATTAATCTTATCTGTGTTTAATTACATTTTTTTAAGATTATTGCTGTATGCCATCTTTGCACACTGTGGGAACCACAGAGGGCTGCTCATTTCAAATGCATTTTCATTTGGGCACAAATCCCCAATCAAAGACTGCCAGAAATCATAAAGAAGGCATTTTCTCATTGATGGGGGTAGTAATAAACTTGATGGTATAGCCTATAGTTGAGTTGGTTATAGCACTACATTAGCATTTATTATGTATGTATACAGTAGATTAAATCTACAATAAAGTCAGTTTGTCCGTGTGCTGGACTTCTTTAATATGTTTTGATGTTAACGATGTGGTTGAAATGTTTTAAAGTCCTATATGTTCAGGTTTATAGATGCATATTAATTATATATGTTTTTGGTAGAGTAGTTATTTTACTCATTTTCTGTGTTGTACGCTTTTTAGTTTCAAACAGGCCATCTTGTGCTGACTTGTACCTAGCTCTCACACCAGCTTTGAAAACACATTATAGAAAATCATTTTCATTCATCAAGTTAGTCTTTTCTGTAAGAAAACACAGTTTTTGAATATCAATAAATAAAATCCACCCGCTGAAGTTAATTTGAATAGCTTAGGAGTTATAATTCCTCATCTCTGAGATTCATTCAAATGTTAATCCACCAACAAATTGGAAACTGATACCAGTTTCTGATATGCTGTGGCTTAAGTACATGCACAACAAATATTATGTTGGCAAAAATAAGATTTAAGTAGGAACACATTGATAAAGAAGCAAATAGACTCAGGTCGCTTTTATGAAATTGGCATCTGATTTTCTACAAACTGCAGACAAGCTAATAGTCAACATTGACTTCTGGGATGAGATGAGACAAGATTCTTGAAGAAAACTTGAGAAGTATAACAAACCTTATTCACATTTTGTTTACTCAAACATAACAAAACTGTCAAACAAAATGGAATAAGCTAAGTAGCTCAAAAACCAACACATAATGACCCTGTCTAAAACTTTAAAGAACCAATTTTCAAGACATCAATGACATTTATCAGCATGGAAAGAGTTACATAGCCATTTTTAAGGCTTAAGGACTCTAATGACAACAAGTGAAAGCCACATAAAAAGCATGAAAAAATGGTAAACTGTCCAAAGAATGTTTGACCTCCCTACATAAATTCATTCGAATGTGTATTGACGACTCTTCCAGGTCAACCAGGACAACATCTAAAACACGAATGTTTTAACTTGACTTGGTCAAGGTAAAGGCTTACGACTCAAGAATGAGACAGACAGCTGTCAAAAGTGAAAACCACTGCTGACCAAAAATAATGCAAATGCCCAACACAAAAGTGCAAAAACAAATTTTTGAACACATCAGATAAATGTGGACCTTTTCAGAAGCTGTGCTTTCTGTTACATCAGGTGGAAAACTAGGATATGATTTCATAAAAAGGACACAATCTTATTGATGACTGTTTTGAGTTGTTTGTGTTTTTTTTTTTGGTTTATTTGTTTTGAAGTGGTCTAGACAAGGTCTGTGGTAAATAAACTGCAGAAATGTTATATGCTCAATAAAAATGATCACAAATACTTGACATACTAGTTGCTGGTGTAAAAGGAACACAGACAGTTATTCGGTTAAGGGGGCAATTACGTTTGTACGAAGGATCTGAATTGTTTATAGGGGTTGCTTCCCTCAATAAATGAAATTGTGCTTTTTGTTTCACTCAGGGTATTTTTGTCCTATTTTAAACTTTTGAAGATGATGTGTTGCAATAAAACCAAAATGGAACAAATCATCAAGAGAGCAAATACTTTTTTCACAGCTCTATATGTAAGTGTAGAGCTTCCAATTAAATATATTGAATTAACACTTCACCTTTTCCTCAACAGCACTATGCAATTGAGAATATCGGCAAATACAAACATAACCACTAGAGTAGAACGTGACAAAGTCAAAAATCAAACACTTGATTACAGCATTTGATTAAATGCATTAAGAGTCTCCTCATCATTAAGAGCTTGAACAATGAAATAGCATTGTCTGAAATTTTTACATTTAATAATTTGCAAACTTTTCTTTTGTATGTTTAATAGGTAAAAACAACTTAAAACATTTAGACACTGAAGGAACATTTGGAAGGTTTCTGATCCAAATATTTCTTTTCTGTACTTGAGGTAAATTACACACCAACACCGACGATCAGTACGCCGATCGGTTTTGCTGAGCAGAAGAAGAAGAAGAGCTGCAAGGCAAGCTCAAGCAGGTGCACCTAATTAACTGGAGGCTAATTTGAAGTCGGTATAACATGCCTTTGGACTTCCTCTTGACATGTTTGGGAATAGTGTCGGTCCGGAGCCACATTAAGATGGTAACTAACAAGGGTTTTGTGCCCACATTGTCACGATCTCCAAATGCTGCCTAATGAGGCCGTGATGGTTGAGGATGATTGCAATCAGTGACACATATTTTTCTTCTCTCACAAGCAAACATCAGCCATCTGGTCAGACGAGGACTATCGTTTTGGGGTTCTGTTCTTTTGTCATCCGTCAGTCACTGCCTTTGTTAGGCAAACTTGACAACTAGAGTGTTCTTGAGTTATTACAACCGGGTCTTCTTATGATTACCCAAGGTGTGACAAATGTGCGTCAGGAAGAAAGAATCTCTGCTTAATGTTCCGTCTTGCGGCACAGACACGCCACATTCGCTGCTCATGTTTTATCAACAAAATGCACCTTCACAAATGTGAAGGTGTTACACAAACTGTGTGGCAGAATATTTACATGCAGTGGCACAAAATTCTACCTGCAACCCAGAACGCGCATCAGTAATGGTTTTATGCTGTGACTGTGAGGCTTGTAGCAATCAGCGGGACATTGTGTTCCACTTTAATACAGAATGGGGGGTGACGGCACACACAGAGCTGGATGATGATTTTTTTTTTCTTCCCTCTGTGAATATTTGGAGGTAAATTTTAAAGTTGCCTCACAGTGTTATCCCTGGGCGTGAGTTAAACGGCTGTGTAAAGTGCTGCCAGGGGAAGGGCTGGAGGGTGTCTTGTAGCTTTACCTGATCCAAGGATGGCAGGTTCAACCGCCTGACAGGGGGCAGCAGAGCTGATTAGTTAGACATTTATAAAAAAAAAATAATAATAATTTTTGATGTTCAAAGGTGCTGCACCTGAAAGGAGGTGACATCGACATCACACAGGATTGCATGCACGTTATTGTTAGCACTTCAAGTGGCAGTGTAAAATACACGTAGCAACAACTTCTGCTCATTTGAATAATTTCAAGAGTGCAAATACAGATATGCTTTTTTTTGGGGAGTGTTCAAAGAAGGACATGAAGGCGTAACATTTGTTTGATTTCAAGTATCAAATAACTAACGATGCACAGGAGTCTCACCTCATTTCAGGTGCAAAATTGTTGGGATTTTATGTGATAGACTTGGACAAAGCACTATCCATTTGGAAAGGAAGAAAAAAGCTACAATTTAAGCATTTTTTTTTACGACCAAAATTTTAAAAGTCTGGTAAGTGTTCTCAAACCCCTGTGTCGATATATGCAAATAAATTTTGCTCTAACTACAGCATCTCTCCATCAATTTTCCATATGCATACAAGTTATAAGGTTACCCACATCTTCCCATCAACTCTGACCAGATTGTCTATCTCTGCTAAAGAACAGCATCCCAGTACAGCGCTGCCATCACCATAGTTTGTTTTGGGGTGTGACGTATTTTCACCAAATGTAGGTTTTAACTTGCAGGCAAAAGCCTTTATCTTTGTCTCACATAACCAAATCTTTTCCAGATGTTCTCCTATGTAGTTTGGGTCAAAGGTCACCCTTGACTTCAGTTGGTTTTCTATGAACATTTATTCTTTTTGCCAAAAAGATCTGATTTGTGGAGTGGATGACTAACAGTTGTCTTGTCCTCAGATTTTCCAACGTGAGCTATGGATCTCAACAGCTGCTCTGGAATTACCATTGGCTTTCTTTATGGTTTCTTTTCTCTTTGAGCCTCTAATCTCCTGAGTTGTCAGTTTAGTAGGATGGCCATGTCTTTGTAGGTTGTTACAGTTCTTCCATGTACTTATGTACTTTTAATTGTTGGCCATGTGAAATATTCAAAGCTTTTGATCTTATTTTAGAGCATAACCTTGCTTCAAACCTCTCCTCAACTTTATAAGTCATCAATCTAATCTAATGTATTCCATGAATCTGATATTCTCTATCACAGAACAGTGTATGCACGCTTCCATTAAATTACACCCAGGTCGTCTCTTATGTGAACATGTGCCGGAGCTTCTAGAAAATTTGTCAAAAAATATGTTTGAAATGTTATGTCATTATAATTCCATTTCATCATGCTGTACCACTTTGTGTTGGTGTAAACCCACATAAAAAAACCCATTAAAATATATCAAAGTTTTTGTTTGCAAAGTGACTAAATGTGGAAAAACATCGAGCTGCCATGAATGCTACAAACCACTGCACACCCCGCCATGACTGCAGGCTGGTGCAGAAAATCAACATAGGACGTTCCAAATAAAATCCACAGCTCTGGGCCCTCTGTGTGTGCCACCGAGGCCATTCGTAGATCTGATCACTTGCAAAGCTCCATTACCAAGCGTTCAGCCCCGACAGCGGAAGAGGAGCCCCATAATGAGTCACTTCCACAAAGCATCACTGATAAAAGGATTAACTAATTAAATTAACAGAGCAAAGTACTTTATAACTGTTAATTATGTCACTCCCTTGGCTGCTCTGGGCCACTAGCACCCTTTGTTTGAAAGCCCCTTGTCTGTCCTAATTGACCTCTGGGGAGCTTTTGGTGTGTGCACACGTATGTGTGCGTGGGCGTGCATGTGTGTGGTGGTGGAGGGTGGCTTGCACAATCAAATGGCAAGAATAAACAAACTGACAATTCACTTTGGTCCTGAGTAACACTTCACTTTGGTAAATGACACTGAATGTGCCTCATGACAGTCTCCTTAGAGATCCTGTTGGCTTTTTCCCCTTTATGGGCTACATTTTTAAATATTTTTCTGAATCTACTTGCAGAATTGGGGAGGGGGCGGAAAGCACTTGTGGGAGAATCTACATGTGGACAAAATTTGTCACACAAAGTCCATCTCTTGAAACACAATGTCAGAGTGCGAGATGGGGCTTTAAGGGACACCACAGAGGGTTTGTTTTGTTAAGACGCCCCATCTTTTAGACTTTTCATGCCATCACAAGGAGGCAGCGGCAGAATCCCTTTTATTCTTGATGGTGTCTCCTCTAATGCGTGGCCAATCACATTATTAGTCAAAGGGCTAATATATGTGACCTGATCTGCCATCCATTCCCGCCTGAGCCAGCTCTGTCTTTTCCCACTTGTTCTTTTTAACCCCTTTTCTTCTTCCATTGCGCTTGGCCACCAAAGTCCTAATGACACCCTTGACAAGTGATCCATCAGTTGGCAATTACAACATCTGTCATCATGACAAAGATGGCTCCTCCACTCTCTTTTGGGGGTAACTCTTCCTACCCCTTGAATGTGTCTTGGTTTTGGGGGAAAGAGGGGGGGGGATGCAGAAATTGTGGGGGTTTAGTTACTTTGTGTAGTAAAAAGGGGCCGCCCCACAACAGAGACAGACATGTTGACAGCAAACACAAACACGGCAAAACAAATGGTTCACGCCTACCTCTTTAGATTTCCATTCAAATGCACTCCACAACTCTGTGAAAGTGCTCTATCTTCTATAGAGGGAAGAACCTACCAGCTGCCATCGTCTCTCCTCGCTACAAAGAGGACCTTTCACTCGGGAACAATGAGAGGGCTTCTCTTTTCTCTTGGCACAGAGTCTCTGCTCCACCATGTTTAATTTCAGTAGCCATAGATCAATGCTGAACAACACTCCAGAAGTGATGGGACTATCTGAATCGGCACGCAGGACTTTTGTTAACATTAACAAACATGCATTCAAGCAGTGACCGAGCCATAACCTGGAGCCGTCAGTGTCACAGTCAGACTCAGTCTGAGCGTCTACCGAGTTCTCAGAGAGGCACCAAAATCTGCCGAGGTGGTTTAAGGGGAATAAATCCGGTTTCAGGTGGATACATTTGCAGATGATGCCTTTCATGCTATCTTTTCTGCAACTCAGTGGGTGGAAGGTGTGGGACTTTGCTTTGCTTTTCTTTCACCCCTTTAAGTGGAGCCACCGGATAGATGGCATGACATCACGGGCCAAGCCGGCAGCACAATGCAAAGGTCACGCGGCCCATTGATCTAGGGGGCCCCTGATAGAAACCCCCTGTATTATGGGTCTGCGCACGCGGAGCCTTACACACACTGAGCCATAGAAACAGACCACAAATGGAGCCTTGTTGTCTCCCCATTGAGGGCCTGCAATCAGCGGATTTACACTTTGATGTGGAGCTGAGGAATAAAGCCTTTTTGAACACTGACCTTTATCGACTGATGGATTAAAATCCATAGCCTTCTCTCTCACTCTGCAAAACTACATATCTATGTTACAGTCCACTTTGCCTGAGCATTTCTAAGGTTAGCCCTTTTCAATTCTATTTCTGTGCTCAGATGGAACAAGGAAAAAAAATAAAAAAAAACTGGTCACCACAACAGTTATAGGGAAAGCACCCAGCTTCATTTAAACTTAGAGGTTTTACAATACGTATTTGTTTGTAAAAAGAAAAAAAAGGAAAAAAAAAACTAATCAGACTTTAAACACAGCTTTTCAACATTTTCTCACCATCTGCCATGTAATGCTTTTGTTATTTCTTTAGTAAGTATTTGACAAAACTTGAAGGTTTCAAAACCATCATACGGCTTAAATGATGTCAGCAAAAGTCTTGGGATAACTGGGGTGATGCAGTAATGCCCTTACCCCACCTGCTGCAATACACTGCAGGTCAACTGGCTGATAGAAAACTGTAGTCAGCCTTTGCATAAAATAAATATACATTGAGCTGTTTGTTGATATTTCTAGTGGTGAAAAAGTAATGAGGTAAAAATTAAAGGAGAGTTATTAAGGTAAATATGTGTCTAATTCCTCAATGAAGCTATCAATTGTTTTGAAATGTATTGTTGCCATTTATTTTCTCTGGTCTATTTTTTTTCACCCATAAGAAGATAATCTTTATCTGTGCTTCTGGGTGTCCTTCCTCAAACCTTTCACTATGGTTTACTGGAATTCTGGACCATTTTTCTTGACCGAACGTGCGTAACTGATTCATGTTTGTAGTGCACCTTGGTCACAAGCATTTTTCAACTTTTGCAGAGTGTTTTATTTTCACTTTTTTACTCAATGCCATGATCTTCAAATCTTTGTATCTTCATTAGATTTGTTGTGGAAGAGAAAAATAGATTGTGCTGTTACAAAAATCATCTGTCTCATGTTGGGAAAAAAATACTTTGCAGATGTGTAGTGGTTCCATTGCAGTTTCTATTCCATTGCAGTTCTATCTCACACATGCCAAATCAAATTGAAAGCAGTGGATTATATTTTATCCTTCAGGGGTTGGGTTCCTTTTGATTGTCCCCAAAACTAAATCTTATGTTTGCTATCTCTTCTCTCTGCTGTTCTTCATTGAAATAGAATCTATCCCTCATGTGTTCACTGTCAGGCAAACTGGATTTTATATGCCCATTCAGACACATGCCAGTGTCTGCTGAAATCCACTAAAGAACAGTTAACAACCACCTAATGTCACGGCGGACCAGCAGTCTTTGCCCTGTGACACACTTTAAAAATCCAGCAGCCATATCCACTTAATTCAGTCTGTGCTTTAGGGAAGGCCCATCAGAGAATTGTTGAGACTGCATGCAGTGAGTCAACCATCAGCATTAGAGCGCATTACCACCAAGCAACAAAAATACACTAAGGTCTATTTCCCACTAGAAAATGCTGCGTTACAAGCCTTTCCCAGAGCTCCTTTAAGTGCAATGAGCATTCAGGTCTCTCGGTTTGCTGCCGGCGATACAAGCCCACAGCAGCACCCAGTTGATTTCTGATAATGGAGTTGTATTCAAGCAATTATTGCATCTTGTATTTGCGTGCACACCTTTATTTGTTAGCTGAGCAGTCGCAATTCACAAATCCTCACTGTGAGTCTAAAAAGGTTTCGGAGTCGCGCCGATCACGAAACCATTCTTTGTTTTCAGTGTGCTGCTGTTAAGGGTCTCCAAAGAAAACAATTACATCACAGCACAACAAGGCCCAGAGTATACAACAATGACAAGAGCATTGTGCCTTCAGGCAGAAAACACTTAATACACCAGAGATAGGGGAGTGGGCGGAGGGGAGTATTTTCTGCTCAATGAGCATAAGGTACACGGTTGGTTCAGACAAATGGCTTAAAGACAAGAAGGTAAGTTGAGAAAAAAAACAGAAATACAATTTCATGAAATATTCATGGGGTATATTTACCAAAAAGCAGCCACAACAAGCAGGTATCTTTAGGGAATACAGGAAGAGACGTAGTGCTTGTTTGACTGACAAGCACTGGGTGAAGATGTACATGAACTGAAATGTTCTCATTGAGTTATAAAAGCTTATATACCTTAAAGAACCTTTTCAGATTTTGTTACACAAAAATTACTAACTTTTTTTGTATGTAGTGCATTATCTTTAAGTAAATTGAAAAGAACACATGATCCTTAAAGATTTTAACAAATTAAGATCTGAAAAGTGGTGTGTGGATTTATATCCAGCCCCTTTTAGTCTTATGCTTACAATTAAAATCCAGTTCAAGCAATTGCCTGCAGAAATCACCTAATTAAGTGTCTCGTTGTAAATAGAGCTGGTTTGGGGAGGCCTCAGATATTTGTTACAGACCATTAGTAAACAAGCAGTATAACGAAGACCAAACAACACGGCAGATGGGTGCAGAGAAAGTTGTGGAGAAATGCAAAGCAGGTCAGGTCAGGTTATAAAACAACATCCTAGGCTTTGAACAATCACAGAGAACAACTACAAAACCTACCGAGACGTTGCTGCTGAGCTTAAGTAAGGGAATCTGAGGACAGAACAGTTAGTAGTGGGGTGGTTTCCAAGCTTTTTAATGATGTCAAATAAATAGAAGTAATAAATAAATGAAGGACGTTATTCAATTTGAATATCATCACACTTGTCCCACACTTGTGTACAAGAACAGGCAGTTTACCACTTACCATTGAACCTAGTATGTAAATCAGGTGTGAGTTTTTCCCCAACCATCAAAATGGCTCAGATTTACTTTGTAAACGGGCTGAATTCAAACATAAAGTTTACCATTTCAAAACTATAAAAACTGCCATTTAAATTAGGGGTTGATTTCTTCATGACTTCAGCTAGTACACGCAGCAAAAAAAGCAAACAACGATCTCTATTTTCTTAGAAATTTACAATTTTTATGTCTGTCATCATTTTCTGCTCTAGCAACTTGTTCCTGGTTTTGCCATGGTGCATCAGAATTTCAATCTGTGGAGGAAAATTAATGAATATCACTCTAAAGCCGTCATCTCAACAATGAGACGTGACAGTCAAAGTCCAGATGTAAATCTAACTGAAGATATACAGGACTTGGAAGTTGTCATTCACAGTTTTATTTCCCCATGTAATTTGTGCTTAATTTGCTAAGAAGATGGTTAATGATTGGACTTTAGATGAGAACAGGTTAGGTGGGTAAAGCTGGTGCAGACACACATCAAAACATAACTGGAGTGACAGCAAAAGGTGCTTATTCAAAATATTGTCTCAGGTATGCCACACACGTCGCAAAATGGACGCAGTGACATCATCTCCCATACCTTCATGACATGCAGAACTTATGAAAGAGCTATGCGAATATTTTACAAACTCAAGAAATATTGAAGAAACTTTGAAACAAAAACTTTAACTTTAAACCAGAACGTCTGTGTCTGTGAACAAAGTGGACAACACTATGGAAGCTTACAAGAAGATTCTCACATACTCTCAAGCACAGAATAACACGCATTCCCTGCCACTTCCTCATCCGTCTTTTCGCCTTGGCCCCGCTCCTGAAATCTTTTCCACCCCCCAATTCTAGAAATTCCAAACTTTGCCTACCTAATTTTACAGCATATTTCCTTGCCACAGGAGGTGGTTATGACAAATTAGAAGTCTACAAATGCTCTGATGGTGTAAAGGCTCCAGCTGTCACCGGGGAGATGGTGATCAGGTTTCCAAGCTGCATGGTCTCTTGGCGCCACAAAGAGTTCCATATGGTCATCCAAATGCTGCACCTAAATCTGCTCCCAATCTCCACCCGGAGCCGAGCGCTTCCACTGAATTAGTGACAGAGGCTTCGAAAACATGCGAGGCAACAGACGACAAAATTTCTATGTCTCTCGTGAGGGAAACATGTTTTTATTCACAAGGTGCAAAGAGTAAGATTACGCAATCACGTTTCGGTGTGTTGTGATAAAGCAGGGACAGAGTCTTCATTCAGTCCAATCCACACATGTGCATAGTTAATTTCTATGCATGCAGAATGTTGGAAAAAGTGTAAAAAGAAAAGAAAAATCTTAATCTTGTTAATGTTCCTTACCAAATCTGTCATCCCACTTCCACAGAACATCGCCCCCATCCCGTCATGCGCCTGTCATTGCCGGGCAGCGAAGATACAGGAGGATTGCTGATCTATAATTAACCAGTGGGTCGGTGTTGATGTCATTGACACAGCGTGGCAGAAGAAGGTGGCAGTGCCAAGGCACCTGTTGTTGTCAAGCGCGGCATCTGATGTCATTACCTACCCAGCCGGAGTGTCGATGTCCCCGCTGGGCTGCGAACTGTCCAAGCTAGCAGCAACACTCACCTTTCACACATAGGCAACAAAAAAGACACACACAAACATCATCCACTGTCATCTCGTCCTTTACATAACTAGCTTTGACGGCTCCAACACACCTAGAGGGCAAAGATCTGCACGGAGTTTCAATTACGGCTAATGATATTTTGATGATAGACGGTTAACTTATGCAACTACATCAGTATGTAGCTGTACAAATACAGTATCTGGAGCAATATTCACCACAGCGAAATATAAATAAGGGTTCAAACACAGTACTCTGGGAATGTTGGCAGTCTCACAGCTGAAGCAGAAAGTGTCTGGTGGGGAAAGTGGATAACTTTATCACAAGAGAAGAAAATCTTAAAGCTACTAACAGGACATTTCTGTAAAATACTTCAAACTCATTTCAGATGATCTTTATCACCTACCAAACTTTCCTCAGACTGATGTTAACGGTTAGCAGGTAGAAGGCCTTTTCTACTTACGTTATTTCAGCAAAATGGGGTAACACAAGGTGATAATCTTAGGGTGTCCTAACTTTTTCACACAAAAGTAGTTCTGTTTTCATAAAAACAAACTAGGATTTTTAATCCAAAATTTGTCTCTCTAAACCTTTGCATCTTTTGTTTGATGTCAGTTTTTACTAAGCAAGTTTTTTCCACACCTTAAATCATAAGGAATGGAAATGAACCAACTAAATATTTGAACTATCCAGAATGTCAAGTCGTTTTCTTCAGAAAGACAGATGTCTTGAAAAATCTCAAAAAAGTTTTAATAAAGTTTGGCGGGCACTTAGTTTCATTCGGAGAAAGAGTTTGTGGAACACAGTGTTCTGTACAAAGGAAGCAAGAAAAATTAGCCAAACTTTCTCAGTGAGACAATGTGACCTTTCCAGTGCAATATAATTTAATGATGTGGAGGTTTTTCCAAGCAGATCGAAACACCGGATCCCAGTGCTCTGACAGAGAGTCCCAAACTGACAGCCCAAACTGATTTTCAGGCTGACATCGTTTGTGAATATGCACATTACAATATTTCCCTCCATAACCACACACTCAAACACACATCAGTGCATCATACTATCATTCATCGAGATTCGTTTGATCTAAATTGTTAGACCTATGTTTTTGTTTTTGCTTATCTGTGGAGCTAGAGAACATGCTTCTGTTTCCAAGCACATCTAAATATAAAGGAAACCAATAACGTGTCTACACTTACAATCTCATTATTTCATGAATCACTATTGTAGACTTATGTATCTTTAAATAAACAGAATTGCTATACAGATTTTGTTTTTAAAATCTAATAACCCAAACTGTGAAGCTAACAAATCCCATACTGTAATATGGTGAGTTTTTTAAGACTGAATGCTCCCCAGACAAGCAATAAAGACGCAGCAGTGCCACACACTATTGATTTAGTTTTATAATAATCCAGGGCATCTTTATTCACTGAGGGTGGTTGGAAAAAAGAAAAAAACTTTTTTTTCCCTCTCTCGCTCTCTCTCTCTCTCACACACACACACACACACACACACACACACACACACACACACACACTCACATGCACACACACTTCTCCATGAGAAAATGGAAACATCACTGTGGCAGTAAGTGAATTTTAGGCTTCTGCTTTTGGTTCAATCAACGCAGTGAGATTTGATTTATAATAAAATTGAATTATGTTTACCTTGTTTGTATAGTATAGTCTGCATATTTCAATTTTGATGTTGTTTATCAATAACATAAAATGGATATGGACGCTTATGTTCTTGTACAAAAACAGGAAAACTCATTCAAAATTGTCTGGAATCATCTGTTTGTTTAGACCGATTTTATTAGCTTTTAAAACTATTTAAAAACTGTATTTTTGAAGTGTGAGTTTTGAGCTTTTATATCACGGGTTGTTATTTCACTAAAATACAGCGTATGTGTATCGCGCCAATTTACACAAATGCCATATCAAAACACTGAGGAAAAACAGCTACAATTAACTCCTGGTACAACTGCTGTAACTGAATCAGTCCAATACAATACAATGTATTGGACTGACTTCTCCCCAGGAAGAAGTGGCTGGGGAGAGGGAAGTCTGGGCCTCCCTTCTGAAGCTGCTGTCCCCGCGACCCGATCCCGGATAAGCGGAAGAAAATGGATGGATGGATGGATGGATGGATGGACAATACAATGAGATCGACCAATATAAATTTAATGATAGATACATTTTTGATTCCACATGATACATAGTTTCAGTTTGCTTTAGTGACTGGTAAAACACTCTCTAAAAGGAAGAGAAACCAATCGCGTCAAGTTCATGACTTACCAGTAATCCCTCATCCTGAGCCAGCATTTGGTTACAGTGGAGAGGAAAACTCACTTTCAGCAGGAAGAGACCTCCAGCTCCAGTCGTGACTTGCAACGTGAGGAAATAAAGAGGAGAACAGAGTTAATGGGGGCACTTGCTCTGGCCAATATGCTTTTCGGACTTTGTGATCTATTATATCAAGTTATCATGAAATACAGGAAATACCTTTGTATTAGGAGACATGTAGAAATGACTTCATGGAAAAATTGAGTTAACTTTTTAGTTTCCCTTGGCCATTATCTGGTGCGGTACTATGCAGTGTAGTATTTCTTTGGGGAGCTGGCAGCCTTTTCATTAACGTCCCATTGAGGGAAAACCCAGCGTCCCCTGTGACTGCATGTCAATGGCTGTCAAGGATGAGGGATTTGAGTAAATTTCCCTTCAGTAATGGGAATATTATAAACCCCAGAGACTGACAGACATTCAGACAAGGAGAGTAGCAGGAAATGTCTTAATCTCCACTGACTCTCTTTTGGCACAGATGCCTATGCTCTTATGACAAGAACATGTGAATGTACCAACCAACTCACGCATGCCTGCATACATGTATGATCAGTACATCTGGATTGGGTTGCAGCGACCGAACAGGCTGCTGGATGTGCAGCATAAGTGACATGCGTGGGTGAAAGCAGGACTCCAGTGCACCGTGGTGTGGCCTCTCCATCACTGCTTCTACTAGCTTGACAGGCCCTGGCTCTGGGGTCCGTCAGGGTCTCACAGAGTGCACTCAAACTGTGCACTGCTGAGGAAGGGATTCTGTAGCCTTATAATGAATTACTCACTCACATCACCTGTCCAAATGGATTCTGTTGACCGGCGCACTCCAACACTGATGTAAAAGGTAATCATGCAATCTCAGCCAGGATCATCTACACATGGGATGTGAAGAGTTTGTTGGATGCTGACTGAAATGTTAATATTTACTGGCAATTTCTCTTGCACTTCTATGATTAAATGGCATATTGAGTTACAGTGTCTCGCAAAAGTCCTAATTGATGTTTTCTACAGTTTTTCGCGTAACAACATAAATCACTATTTTTTTTACATTTTAAGTTATAGATCAACTACAGAACACCATGTAACTATAAAGTTGAGGGAAAATTACACAATTTTCTTTTTTTCCCTTTTTTTATTTTCTTTAGAAATAGTAATCCTAAACATTTAGTGTGTCCTAATAGATGTTTTCTCTTTGTATTGTATTGTACTATATTTAACTCCATTTACATAATCAGTTTCCCTCAGTTTTTTTTCTTTTTTTTATCAGTCAACTTGTTAAAATGTCATCTTAGTTCACCATATTATATTCACTGTGTCCCCTGTATGGCTTTTAGCAGTCTGCAAACTGGATCTTCTAATGGTTCTGTTTTAACCACGATTTCTTTCCTGCCACCGTTCCTTAAAGGCCAGATTTGTGAATTCCATGACAAATAAATGCCAACAGATTCTTCCACCTGAGTCCATGTGTTGATCGGTTGCAGGACTAATCCCTACCTCCTGAGCCACCACCCCCCAGGATTAAATTGACCTCTGCTGGGAAACTGGTTGGACTTCACAGTTTGTAGGGTTATCAAAGTAGAGGGGCTCTACACAAACACAAGCCACACTCTTTAAATGGATCATTGTTAAAAAAAATGTTTTAAAACCATGCATAATTTTCCTTCCTTTGTACAATTACACACAGTCTCATGTTTAATTTAAATCCCAATAAAACCCATTGATGATGGTGATTTTAATGTTTTAAAAATGTGCAAAATAGTGTGAAAACATGGATACTTGCAAGGCACCGTAGCAAAACCTGAAAGTTTTAAAGATATATCATGTCAAGTAGAACAATATAAGCAGCATTTCCATTTGTTTTTTAACCATTAGCTTAGAAGAAACACCTTGTTGAAAAGGTGCTTTTTCCTTCACCGGATGTCTTAGTGATGCCGCTTTATTCCCTAACTAAAAAGGTCACAAGCCTCCGTCATTTACTTTTAATTCGGATGGAGAGAGGCTGCCGGTTTCATGCTGCTGGACACCTGCAGACACTGGTCAGGGCTGCACCCCTAATCAGCGTAATACATATGTGTCACATCCAATGACCCATGGGCTGTGTTCATAATAAAGGTCACTGGATGAGAGATTCTCTGTCCCTTCAGGTCCTTCTTAATGTGGAGCCACTGTAGCTTTTCAAAGCAAGTGCACTCTGCTGGCGGATAATACAGCATGAACTCATTATGCACACATCTCAGCTGCTATCAAAGGACAACTTTGGTAAAGATTATCATTTTTTTGTGTGTCCGTACAACAAATGATATAAAAACAAAACAAAACAAAAAAAAAACAATCCCCCCATTAATTTTTCTTTAATAAAAACTATTTTATTTGTTGTTGTTTTTGTCAGACAAGAAGTTTAATTTGCATCCAGGGGAGGCAACTTAAAACAGATATCTAAAAAGAACTTACATGCTAATATAACTCAATAAAGCAAGTGGCGATTATGGATGTAGAGTTTTTCTCTAATCAACCATGATTTAAACACAGTCCAGTGGGAGGTTTTCATATAATTCTCATCAGCCTTAATCATAATATTATGGGATTTTTAATTATTAATTTGAGCACTTATATAATTGATTATACAATGTACAAGTTATACATGCAGGCACAAATATAAACACACACACACACACACACACACACACACACACACACACACACACACACACACCTATAGACCCCTCACCAGTATTTGGTGAAATGTCCCTTTGTTGAGAAGCTGCTCATTCTCTGAAGCATCAACAAACTTCTAGATATTTTAATACTCTTCTTAAGGGTTAGAAGGGCTAAATGTGCCCAAAGTTTTAATCATCTTTTTTTGTTGTTGTTTTGTTTAATTTTGTGTTTTGTATAATACTTTTACCCTTGTAAAAGGATTTGTTCAAAGGCTGAATGATACTTTGTGAAAAAGTATTTATAAAATATCAAAATTGATTCAGAATAAGTGTAATAATATTAATAATAGAGAAAAAACACCTGCTAAAGATCAGTTTGATCTTACATAACAGCAGCTCTTTTTTAATCCCTACTGTCTTTTAGTCCTCCATCTCTTTGACACAGTTTGTATGTTCTACAAAAACCTTCTACATCAACTCCTATATATGTTTTCTATAACTCCACGATAGAATTCAAATAAGTAGAGTTGGAATAGTTACAGAAAAATATGAATAAACACAAAGTATAAATAAATGTAGTAAAATTGTGTCTATCGGCTGTCTGGTTTTCATTTAAATTCTATGGCATGAGGCATTTCTGAAGTTCTTTCTGTTTTTCTTTTGTTGTTTTGTTTTTGTCATCAGGATCTGCAAAACTCTATTTGCCCAATGTTAAGAGGAATGTGTTCATTTTGTTCTCAGACAGATACTGTACATTATTTTCAAGAAAAGCTGAAATGCATTTGCTTGTAAATAATAGCCATAGAAGTCAGTTATTGATCTGCTGCTGAAGGGGACCTTAGGGGCATGTTAGGAAACCCCATTGTTGCTTGTCAATGATCCCTTTATGGCCTTGAACTCGACAAGTCTACTGCTATAAATCAAGGTTAAACTAGTCCTCTAATAGCAAATCAATGACGGTCAATAGATATCATGATGTGATTATAATTCAGTCAAGTAAACCATTAATCAAAACTTAAATGGGCTTTCTTTGGGATAGCTGCAGTTTCTTTCTATTTTTTTTCTGTTATTACGGTTATATTTTGATGGAGAGTCTTTTTCTCCACTCAGCTGCTTTTACTCTCTTGTAAAATGGCAAGGTCTTCCATTAGTTTAACTGAGGAGGTTGCTGAGATTTGAGAAAACAATGTAGAAGTTATATTGAGATAACCTTTAAACAAGAGCAGATATTTCACCTGCATTAAGATTACCCCAAGAGCAATCCACTTGTTATTTTGCTCTAAGCCTCCTCTATCAATGTGCATCCACGCATTTGAAAGCAGCATCAGTCAGAGCTGTCTGCGACGCGGCTAAATGGAGCGCAGGGACATATCCATCCAACTATAACCTTTGCAGTACTGATATTTATGATAAAGACCATTAGGCATTCGTGAGTTGCTTGCGCAAGGGCTTTAAGGCTAACAACGCTCGTGAAGCAAGGCGCCATCCAGGGGTTTGCATGGCCGCCGGTGTCATCTGTCTGGGATGCAGCGGAGCCTCTGATGGAGGCGACGTTACCTGGGGAATTTCTAAGGGGTGATGATGCAAACGCTGTCTGAAAAACCTGCTGCTGTGGAAGCACAGGTGGGTAATAGGAGAGAGGCATGTTGTTTTCTCTTTCACATTCTGTGCTGCGCTCATCCAGGGGCTTCAAGCTGACTGGACACTTCTGTATTCACAGTCCAGTTCTGAAAGGTGGCCCAAAATATCCTCCTACTAGAGGATATTTTGAGCTATGTAGTTGAATTATTTCTGGAGTGGGATTGTCAGTACTCGAGGTCTAGCTTAGCCTCAGTGAGAAAAGCACTCTTAAATCTGCAAACCGATCTGACTATTTGTTGCATTTAATTTTTAGACATTTTAAAGCACAAACTTTCATGTATTTTAATGGACAAATCAAACTACGACATCATTAAGAAATTATGAAGGTCATTATGAAATTAAGCAGAAAGATAAATAATCTTCAATTGTTAAAAAAAATTGTTAAAATGTGGCAAGCATCTCCATGTCAATTCACTTTATTCTGATATTCCTCACTGAAATCCAGTGCAACAATCCATCAATTGAAAATGGGAAGAGCATTGGATGACTGCAAACTATCAAGACTTGACAGTCCACATAAAATGACAGGATGTCCAAAGATAGCATTAATCCGAGAGACTGCCAAACTCTGGAGGAGCTGCAGTGGTCCCAAACCAAGGAAGGAGACAGTTATTGACAGTGCAGTTGTTAATCATGCACTCTGCGAACTCATACCTACATAGAAAAGTGGAAGAGAAAAAGCTGCTGTTGACAAAAAATTATCAGAAGTCCAATTTGCAGTTTTTTACAAGTAATGTAGATCACATTGCAAACATGGGAAAGAGAGTCTCTCTGATCAGAGGGGACTAAAATATTAACCTACATGCAAAAAGCATGTGAGGCTGCACAGTGGCGCAGTTGGTAGAGCTGTTGCCTTGCAGCAAGAAGGTTCTGGGTTCGATTCCCGGCCCCGGCCTTTCTGCATGGAGTTTGCATGTTCTCCCTGTGCATGGTGGGTTTTCTCCGGGTACTCCGGTTTCCTCCCACAGTCCAAAAACATGACTGTCAGGTTAATTGGTCTGTCTAAATTGCCCCTAGGTGTGAGTGTGTGTGTGCATGGTTGTTTGTCCTGTGTGTGTCTCTGTGTTGCCCTGCGACAGACTGGCGACCTGTCCAGGGCGTACCCCGCCTCTCGCCCGGAACGCCAGCTGGAGATAGGCACCAGCACCTCCCGACCCCATCAAGGGACAAGGGTGTAGGAAAATGGATGGATGGCAAAAGCATGTATGGAAAAAAAACTGACATCTTGCCAATTGTTTAACTTGGCAGAAACATGGTGTGGGGAATACTTTTCATCAACAAGGACAGTGGGACTTGCTAGATAGGGAACTTGAAGAATCTAAATATTCTAGAAGAAGTTATGTTAGAGGCTTTAAAACTAGAAACTGGGGCAGAGATTCAGTTATCGGCAGGACAAAGACCCTAAACATACATGGTGGAACGATATAGATGTGGTAAAATTACAAAAATTCCAGATCTATATGCAATGGAGAACCTGCAGCTACACTAAAGAGTTGAAGTTCACAGAAAATTCTTGTATCACATTTGACTGCAAAAACAAATTTGTTGAGGTTAGGGTAGGGTTATGCAAAGATGCTAGAAACATATTCCAGCTTCAATTACAGTGAAAATATGGCAGTCAAGGAAAAACTCTAGGAGGGTGAGAATTAAAAACACAACACAATTTCTCATTCCCCTTCCATTTCACATATATGTATTGTTTTAAAAATGATCAATTTTTAATGATCAACTAAAAGAAACCACAATAAGACACATTTTACAGTATAAGGTTGCATCATGACAAAATGTGAAATTGTTCAATTGCATATCATTGTGAGTCAATACATTATTTGACAATTCCTACTGGGAGACATGGTCATGCAGAACATTGTTATTAAGCATGAACATTTCAGGCGGCATCAAAGAAATCTTAATCCAGCTCTTCAAATTGCGGGTCTCAATGCTAATATGCAAAACATGAAAATCCAAAAACCAAATAAAATGTGTCCTATCAAATGCCATCAGCGGGGAATCCCTGGCTCTCATTTTGCATATTCATGGGACATCTACATTGTCGCCAACGCCATTGTCCTTTGATTGCACGTGATAAAAGGCTATCTCATTTCACTCTTTTGCACCTTTCGAGTATAGTCGGCGAACCTTCCAGACTCTGATTTGGCAAAATGTAATTGTAATTTATCATTTTTTTTCCTGCCTGAGGCGAAAATCTCTCAAGCCTGGGGCTGTTTGAAAAGCTGTTGGACACAAAGGCAGACCCTGGGAACTTTGCCCATGCAGTCAATCAGCCCGACACCCCAGAGCGATCACACCCCAAAATCACTTGATTTTTTTTTTTCTTTTTCTGTTGTTGTTCACAATATCAAACAACTTCTCCTTTTCCGTTAGATAAAGGAACCATGTAAATAGTAATAAGGTAGTTTTGTCCTTTATTGTTTCTGTCTTTTGTTTGTGGAGATGGTCGGTGATACACGGAGTCTTCGTGGTCAGAGGCTGGGCAGGGAAGCAGACATCAAAGGCCAACAGAGGTTTGTGACGGTGAATGCAGCTGGTGTCTGTTGGACAGAGCTTGAGGAAGGGATTCAGCTGCTCCGTAATAAAGATGCACAGGGAAGGGAGTGTCTTCAAAGCCCAGTCAAATACACACAAGCAAACAAAGACACCCCCCAAAAAAGAAACCCAAAGCAATGTTCTTGCAATAGTGTTTTTTTGCACCATAGTATCATGCAGCTCCTGCAGACAAATCATGAAATCCTGCTGTGTTTCTCTCCTTTCTTCATCTCCTGTTTGCCTAATTTCTCCTATAATGGGTCTTTGAGCGACTCTGAATGTGTCACTACATCTTTGCTTATGTGTTTTGTGACAGTTTTGGTGGCTTATGTGCAAATATAGCACACATATTTTTAATATTCTGCAGGAGCTCTGCTGAAAGGGTCTCCAAGTATGGTTCAAAGAAAAAAATGGGGCATGTAAGTGTAGTTTTTTGCCAACAAGTGCACTAATTAATTCCACTCACTTTACAGGTAAAAAGAACAAAAAAAAAATAATAATAACAATAAAATCTATTTTTTTCTTTTTTTATGTTTTAATGTGTGTAAGACCTGCCCAGAGTGTACCCCGCCTCTTGCACGAAATGTCTCACTGGAGATAAGAACCAGCACCCTTCCCGACTCCACCAGAGACAAGGGCGTACAGAAAATGGATGGATGGATGAATAAATGTATTTAATACATGTGTACATATTTTTAACTCTTCACATAAATACACACAGACAAAAATCTGCAAAGACTCTGTGTGACAGTTCTGGATTAATAGCAGTGATGGATTATGGGTCAATATGAGATTCTCACAGTATGTCCTTGAGTAAAAATAATGTTGTTTAACATCACTATGTTATGTAGAGAAATGCAGAAACAGGAAAAAAAATCTTAGATGAAATGGAAAAGCTACAATTGTTGGCAGCAACAGGTGGGGGAGGGGCAGCACAATGCAACTATACTCACACCCAAAAAACCACAGAACTTTCTGTAGTTTTCCATTTAAAAGACTTGAAACTTTCAAAATGCTTCGGCAGCAGAGTGTGGTGGTTTTAAGACCTGTAACCGTCCCACATCTAATAGGCTTTCAACATAAATGTGAGTGAATTTATATTCCTAATTTGACCCTCAGTTTATCATATGCAGTATGTATCTCCATTGGATTGTTTGTGAATTTTAAGTAATTTTATTTAAATATGATTTTACTGCTGAGATTAATGGAGTTATCATTTACCATCAACAAATATAATTGTATGTAGTACAGTAAGATATGTAACATTTATCCTCTATTATTCATAATTTCAGAATTAAATTTCTTACTAGAATTTATTTTGTAACCTATAATCCATGTGTACCTCTC
Organism: Poecilia picta; assembly: GCA_033032245.1. Lineage (NCBI taxonomy): Eukaryota > Metazoa > Chordata > Actinopteri > Cyprinodontiformes > Poeciliidae > Poecilia > Poecilia picta. The sequence continues at coordinate 16,282,274 of CM065372.1, read as the reverse complement.
CTGTCTTGGTTCAATTGTAGATGATAATGATCAGATTAAGTGTTTGATCTGCACATAGATAAAAATTTAGAAATAAAGTAGCTAATTGTTTTTTTTTTTAGTGTTTTTTTTCTATTTATCGTAACCTCAACTCATTTTAGAAAACTTGCATTATTATGTTTAAAATCTCCCATTGATCACAGTTCCACAGTTAACCTGTAGAGGGCATGCCTAAGCAGTAATCTTGGTCAAGCTCAGTGTGAGTCCATGGACATACAATATCCTCAGCAGGAGGAAACACAGTGTGACTTTCATCTGTCTACAAAGGGAAGAGATTTTTTTGGGGTTGAGAGAGATGAACAACAAAATTGTTGCAACATTTCTTTGCTGATTTTACAACATTTTGCAGTGACTGAAACAGCTACTGATATAATACAAGAGAATACAGAAAGATGCTTTTTTTGAGTAAGTGTATGAATTTATTGAGATTATAAAAGCATGCATTAAAAATGTAGATCTGTCAAAATAACTCCCCCAAATTAAGCAAACCACTCATTAGAGTAACGTCTTCTTTAAAAAAAAAAAAAAAAAAATCCTAAACGGGTTAGAGGTCCTGAATAAAACATGACTTATCTATTGCAATCGCTTTAATCGAGCCATTATTCATTGAACCATTTATTTATTACTCCATTCATCTACATAAATATTTAACTATGTCTTGGCATCTTTATGGACTGCTTGCTCTGCCGCTCAATTACAAGGAGCAGTGTCCTACCATGGCCATATGCCTTCTATCTGGTGACACTATATCTTCACAATTTATGGATCCCAGCCTTGAGCAATGTAATTTTGTTCCTTTTTATATAAATACAGATGTATTAATCTAGCCTTAATGACTGGCAACACCATATTTTAGCACTTTCATTGTTTATATATATATTCTTGTTCATTTGAATAAATGGGTTGATCTCTGCAATATGTAGAGCATGAGAAACTCTACTCTAGTTGTGGAGGGACTCAGTTGAACCATACATCTTACACCTTCACAGTACATACCATAAGCTCATGCAAGTTTTCTCTCGCCCTCCCACAACAAAAGCTCCTGCTTACCCTGACCAGAGGAGCATGGAAGCATGCAGGACGGAGGGGAAGGCGAGGAACCGTAAACACCCTCCATGGGTCCTTCTTCAAAGTGATGAACAACAACAAAAGCAGCACTGTTTGTCTGTTGAGAGAAGCACGAAAAAAAAACAAAAAAAAAAAAAAAAAAAAAAAAAAACAGAACATTTGACCACCTGGGTGCCTATCATTTTCCTCATGCCGTCTCTCAAGCATGACTATCGAGAGATGTCCCCTTTAATGTGGTATCTGGCTGCTTCAACCCAACACATACAGTGTTTGTCATTCATCTGGACTGCTTGTCTGTTGCTGCTTTTGCAAATTATCTATTTCTAAGTTCTTAAAATAAAATGCAACAAATTTTGGGAATCGCAAATAGCGATGAAATTAACATATTTACTACTCTTACTATTATAAATAATAATAGTATTAAATAAGATAATTATTATGTTGAAAATATCAATACTAATTTATCACTAGATAGCAACACAACTGAACAACAGGAGCTAAAATTAGCTATTTTATTTAATGTTTGCTTCCTCGTTTGCATGCAGTCCTGTGGATGACACATTTTGTGAGACTATACAAAAAACATAATATGAACTGCTCCTCAAAGGATTTTTTTACATAAAATATTTATTTTAGTTAATATATTAATGTTTAATGGAAGTAGTTTATAGCTGTTTATTTTATTTGACCCAAAATAAATTAATTGGCACAAAAAAAGTAGTAGCTGGTCAAAGTTCTTGTTGTAATTATATTTATTAGCGTCATGATCTGAAACATCCCCCTTTGTTACAAAGGGTATACCTGGTGAGATTTTAAAAATGTTGAAAATGTTCAAGAGGAAAAAATGAAAACAGTATCTCCAGTGGTCAGCTTTGAGGAACCCCACAAGTATTTTTTTCCCTCTTCCCTCTATTTACTTTTTCCAAATTGTCCATTAGGATTCTAGATTTTGGAGCTCTTTGGCCATTTAATGTGTAATTTTAACCATACATTATACCCAGCCCAACTGGAGAGATAATATTGAACAGCTATTGGACTCATCGGGTCTCTGTAGTGACCATTTATTTCTAACTTTTTGTAAGACAGGGATAGAAATAATTATGGAGGATGTTCTAAATAGTATCACATCACACAATATAAATATTATTATCTAACAAATAGGGGAGTAAAACTTCAGCTACCAGCACATTTGAATTTGATATAGTTAATTTCATCTACATGTGAGAGGAATTATCAAAATCCCAGCTTGTCCTATCAATAAAGAAAAAAAAGCTGAATCCTCTCCCGATGCTTTTTTGAGTTGAAATTGAAAGACTGAAAATCAGCAGCATATCAAACATTTCCACCATCGCATATCACCCACCCCTGGATTCTTAAAATGGTCTTTTTGTCAATTATAATCAAAAAGCACCCACTGTTGTCTCCCTTTTTATTTATTTTTTTTCTTCCCACATAGTACCTATAATCAGAGAATAGTGTATCGTGTATGTATGTGTAAAATTCCCATGTCGGGTCGGTCATCTCTTTTGTGAGCATGATAACACTGGGAGATAATAATCAATATCAAATGAAAAACAATTAATCTGTTTTAAGGTTGAGTTTCAAGCAACATAATTACCTGGTTCCCATGTCAGTGATCACATCTCTGTGTATAAGTTCCCTAGTTTCCATAGTTTACTACTAGTTTCTATCTGCCCAGGTTTTGTACTGTTCTCTTCATGTCCCACTGTAAGTTTTTGTTCTTTGTCTATTTTAAAATCCATCATGTTTCTTCTGTACTCCTGCATTTTAGTCCAACTCAAAACCACAAAAAATATCAGTCAAGAAAGGAAGTACTTCTTGATATGAGTATTTTTGTTGACAAGTAAAGAGTTCTTTTTAGCGCTAGCTTACAACTAGCCTATTCATGTGGTTAACCAGTGTAAGAAAATAAATGGTGCTAGAGAGATAGTCAAGATTACCTGTAAGCTCTTACTGTATATAGTCATGCAACAGTCTCTGCATTAGTAGATAATAACGCTGTCATCTGTTTCGAAACATAAAAACTACCGTAGGGACTAGTCAAACTAGAACTGCATGTTCCAGTTTGATTAGATTGTATAAAACGTAGTTTGTGATTTGGGAGAGCTTTATTTATGTCGAGAGAAGGAAATTTATGCTCTTAAACTCCCCTCTGGAAAAAAAAGATACATACTTTCTCATCTTGTTCTCATGATCTCAATACCGGGTGCTTTCTCATGAGCTTGAGCATGTACTACTACTCCCCTGGTTAATCAATTCATCCTGTTTTTTGTTGTGAGTTTGTAGTTATTTTTATTTTATGGAATTTGATTCCGCTATGTAAAATTGCATATTTTTTTTAAAGTAAGATGTGATTTATGTGTTTTTCTTTGCTTTTCTGTTATGCAATGAATAGAGTTTAGAGGGATTTTTAAAAATTCTGTAGGCTACCATTATGTAATTAAAGGTCAACCAGCTAAACATTTAGTTTTCACCCTGAAGAAAGGTCTATGATTCTTTCAATACATCAAATATTTTATAATTTTGTATCAAGTGGCCATCAAACTTAATGTTCAGAGACTTCAAGATTAAAGCAAAGGATAATCGGGACAAGCAGCAAAGGTTTAAAGCAAATTTTGCTAATTTAGTGTTACCCTTTATGCTGACGATTTTTTGTTTGTGACCATGCTCTCCTATAAATGATAACACTAATGTGGAAAAAACTCTAATTGTATATGCATTTTTGGTTAAATGTGATTAACCTAGTTATCTTGTCATCCTTCAACATGTTATATTTGCAAATTCAATTTTATTTTTGTCATCAAATTGTTGTTTCTAATATTTCATATTTGGGTTTTTTCTAAAGTCAACATATTGTTTAATATTCAAAGTGTATTATTAATGTTTACACTTTCAACAGCTGAAAATGAATGCAATTTATTAGGATTAGTTCAGAAACAATATTTTCCGTATAAATATTATTTTTTTTTATAAAATCAAAGTTCTAAACAGTACTTTCTTTGCTCCAACACTGTCTTAACAGGAATTTAGAGCACTGAAATAATGTGTTAACAAGAATTCATCAAAATACATCCAATTTTATAATTTATTTCTGGAGGACTATCTGACTTAGAAGTGTAGCTACAAAAAGGTTCAAGAAAACAGGCATCACACATATTAAAGTATTAGCACAGGGACTTGGTTGCTAATTTTAGCTTGCTTCAACTGTGTGTCATGGCTGACTGACAAATTGGTTCATGACATGTTCTGCTTGCGGTTTTAATTAACTGTGAGCAGAAAAAAATACCTGATTGTCAGATGTGGACCTGCTAGTGTGCTTTAGATTATTTTTCTCTGAATTACCAACTTGCACTTACACTTAAGGTCACATGATGATGACTGGACATTCCCTTCAGGATTTTATGACGGAGAGCAGATTAGTTCCAACATCTATTTCAGGTTTCTAAAGCAGTCCCAGCTCATTACATTACCATCACTATGTCTGACATGATGTTATTAAAAAAAAAAGGTTAATATTATACCAGACATGGCAGGAAGCACATTGTTTCAAAAAGGTCCAGTTTTGTCTCATCATTCCATGGAGTTTCTTCTCTGAATCGATCATCAGCATGTTTTCTGGGAAATGTAAGCAATGTGAGGTGGGTTTGGCCTCAGAAATAATTTGTTCTTAGGCTGGCACAATGATACAAGGAGATCTTGGGTTTAAAGGTCACCTGGGATCTTTGTCCATGTAGTGTAGAGGAAATCTAATCTTGTTGGTCTTTTCAGGGTGGCGCCCTCTTTAGGGTTACAGGCAGAACAAAAGTAGGTCTTTTCTGTCAAAAATAATCCTTGTTTATGAACTGGTTCCATTCAGATGCCTTCAAATGTTGGCGTTTAGCTGAGAGCTGACGTCTGTTTCCACTGATTTGGGGAACCAAGCATGCGTTGTCAACAGTGGGCATTACATGTTGTAGTCGGAGACGTAGTACTGAGATGACGGTGCTAGCTAAGCAGTGCATGTTACTTATTTGTTTATGTATCTTCCTTTAACAGTTGAAACACCTTTCAACTGATCACAACACAGTTTTCACTCTTACTGCACATGTCCGAGAAACTAATATAACACAAAAGATAAAATTATAACTTATAGTACTAGCGTGGGTGATTCAGAACAACACTTTTTTTTAAAATATATTTTGAGTGGTAGGTTCTTTTCTCTGTTTCTCTCCTGATTCTGACTCTCTGGGGTTACTTGCAGGTTATCCAACATTTAAATAACTCCACAGATTTGAATATTTGCAAATACTAAGTGAATTAAGCACATGTTGTATCATCAAAGCATGCAGAATATAGTGATTACAGACTTACACATGCAAATGAATAGCACATTCAGATTTTCTCACAATTTTACAGGGAGATAACTTCTACATGTTCTCCCTATGCATGCGAGGGTCTGACTTCCTTCCACTACCACCTGACATGCAGAGGAATGTCAAGTTACTTGGTTCCTCTGAGTGGAGACTCAAAAATGGTTTCTTTTGAAAATATAGAAAGTATTGTGTTCTTTCTAGGCACATTGTGCCATTTTATAGCACAAACTAGGGTAACACTTTATTTGAAGGGGTGTGCATAAGACTTACATGACACTGTCATAAACATGACATAACACCTGTCATGAACATAAAGAAGTCTTTATGAATGTTTATGACAGTTGTCATGAAGTGTCATTCAGCAATAATGACACTTTTAATGCAAAGTTGCACTAAAAGTTGTATTGAAAGTCCATTAAAAGTGCCAGCTTTGCATAATTTTGTAAATTATGATAATTTAATGCAAAGTTGGCATTTTTAATGGACTTTCAATACAACTTCTAGACCAACTTTGCATTAAAAGTGTCATAACAGATGTTATAACAGATGTCTTTCATGACAGATTTTATGTCATGTTTATGACAGTTCATGTAAGTCTTATGCACACTCTTCAAATAAAGTGTTACCCAAACTAGTAACTATATTAACTTTTGTTGTTAAAAAATGCTACATACAACACATATAACTTAAAATAAATTCTACTTCATAATTTAACACCCTGAAATTCCATCTCTGTCTCTTTAAAAACTCCTGAAAGGAAGACTCTGACAATGTGACTCTCCAAGCCTGGTTTCACGATCTATCCTTTTTTCAAACCTACCTCATCTGCATATAATCAGTTTAAGAATATAGCTTTTCTGTGTTTAGATGTATGAATATGGATGAATTCTCTTGGACAGTGGCATATCTGGTCTGTCACTGTTTGCTTTTTCAGAGAGTGGCTCACAGGTTGTGTTTTTTGTGCCTCAAATCTCTAAAGCAGCTATCGCTCAGAGGATACTTTCAATCTCCCCCAGCTCCAAAGATCGTGCCTCTCAGAGAGAAGGTCAAGTTTGGCCAATCGCTCACTGAGCAAAGGGTGGGGCCTAACAGCTGGCGGTCATCAGTGGCTCCTAAGATGTTGAGAGAGCTCAGCCGTATGATATGACTGGCTTATTCTCCATGTTTTAGACATGTTTTCAAAAGATTAGATCTACATCTATATCATTATGTGCTACATGATTTTAGAACTAGAAGACAAAACCGAGAAAAGATGTGAATAATTGGTCTGTGAAACAGAAAAAAAAAACAGCTTCAATTCGTACTCTGATCTGGATCCAAAAATGTATACATTTTTAACATCACCTTATATATGCCTCTCATACATTAGGCCTCATGTTTCTGTACGGACACATTCAGGGGAACATTGGAAGTTCTCGAAAGGAAAACCATAAGAAGGACAACTGTGTGGTTGGTTAGGTTTGGGCCAGTATTTTGAAGTGTGTATACACCTTAAACCCTTTATAGACTCACATAAACACTATTTAAAACAGAACTGAGAATTATACACTTTCCTCTGTGTTGTTTTAGCAAGAGGGGGTTGAGCACCAATGGTCTGGAACAAGACTGTTGTTTTTTTTCATTAGTTTTTCTTTGTTTTGTTTTTGGTTTGGGTCAAACTTTGGCCAGGCCTGCAGGCAGCAGCCATTTGATCCTTCCCAATGTGCCTCTGGTCCGAGACCCATTTGAACCTCCACCTGCTGAGCGAACTTCAGTTCAGATACATTGCCCAGGCCCCTCTGAACGCCATGGAGGGGAGGGAGGACATTATGTTAAAGTCAACACCACAGGATCAGTCCACTCTTTGTGCTGGGCTTTGAGGGTGACCTCAGATTTTTGGACCATGTAGATGAAAGATGAAGTGCTCTAAGCTCATGTGGTCAAAACACATGGAGGAAGGAGGATGGCTTTCCTTCTTTTAACGTCGTAGCACACTGTGTGTCATTTTAGTCATTTTTGACATCACAGTATACTTTATGTTTTCTTAGCTGTTTTTTGACATCATAATGTTACAGGGAGATAACTTCTACATGTTCATTTTCATTTTAGTTCATTTTCATTTTGTTTCATATTAGTCGTTTTTTTAATGAACTTGTGAATTATTTTGAGCTAAACTCTTTGAATAAGATTTTAAATAAGACCTCATCACCATGTCAGTGCTGTGAAATTGTCACCTTTTTTAAAACTTGATATAGAAAAAGTACATCTGTCTTCAGAAGGTGATCACATATGGATGGACAGATGCACAGACAAATTGATTGATTGATTATTATTTTCTATTAAAAGTTGAGGAAGAGAATTATCAAAGACACTTCAACCTATAAAACGCATTAAGTTCCCAATTTTGTGAATGTATACTTGATATAACTTTGTTTAAAACTTTCGCCCATTAGTGCTAAATTATCTTTTTGAAATTATAGTCTACATTTAATGGCCTTTTTCATTGTTATTCTGTAGAACATGTTAATGCATATTTCTTAAGTCGCAATGATCTCTGTAGGCATTTCCTTGTTAGCTTTGGGATTTTTGTATCTCTTCCAGGATTAGAAATTTCAACCTCATGTCTGGAGGTTGCTCATTTTGAAACTGCTGTCAAACTTTTTCATTTGAAGGCACATATGTTTTGAATCACATGGTTCCACATGGTTTTAAACATGAACTAATGAAGCACATAATAAGACATGTGAACAGAGGGGCAACACGTATTTCATTACGTGTTGCTTATTATTATTTTTAATAATAAGACATTATTTTTAATAATAAGACATTGTCTTATTATGTGCATAGAGATGAAATACGTGTTGCCCCTCTGTTTTGTATAGAGCATGTGTATTACAATGAAAAGTGTATGAGTGTGTTTCTGCATCACAACTAAAAATGTAAAAGCCTGGGGTGTATAACTAGTTCCATCTTCACAATCCAACATGACTGACTTGTGGATGCAATGTGTTGAAAGGTTGAGTAATTATATGTTTATTTTCATCCATCCGTTAGAGTTTATACCTGATTATAAACAGAATCTGGTTCTATTTACATGTCATTCCGGAGTTTACAGAAGGGTTTACCACAAAAACCTTGCAAAGCATGGTAGTTGGCGTGCCAGTGTGGTCCACCAGTGGGCTACTGTGTTCTCTGAATTAAAAAAATGTTAAGTTGGCAGGACATGTAGAAATAGTGCAACTAATAGAAATGGAGAGCAGGAAAATGTTCTCAGTTTCAACAAATGACCTCTCTTTGTTTGTGAAAATGGCCATAATGTTCAAACACTCACACACACACACACACACACACACACAAACAACAGGGCTGGAAAGAAGCACAGCATGAAGGTACCCAGTTTTAGCAGGTCTGGGACTGGTAGACCCAAACATCCTGGGTTTATTGTAAATGTGCAGGCGGGTGTATGGTGGGTGAATTATTCTGAATAATGTTCTTCACAGAAAGACACCCAAGGCCAATGAGTCTCAGTTTGAAGAAATAATTACTTTTACTCACTTTGCTATAATAAAAAGTGAAAACAGGTCCCACAGACCCCAACAGTTTACAAGGGTTAATTAAAATTTAACTGACAACTAAAAAAACAAACAAAAAAAACCACTATAGTTGATGTTTAAGTATACAGAAGGATGGCTTCCAATAATACATAATTACTTAGGTCTACATTCAAATTTCTTGTCAACTTCGACATTTTTTTAATGCAAAATTAAGGTGGGCCACTGGTTGACTTGCACTAGCACCCCTATAATGGGTTTAAGTATTTGTAGGGACGCTAGTGAAGTATCACACTTCAAAATCCCTTCCTCCCCCCAAGAGTGGCTAATAAAAGTTTGTACAGCAGATGTATGACGTTTAGTTCTATTTTCATTATGTACATATTTGTACATAGTTTGATAGTATTACTCATTGTCAGAATCAGAAGCTGTCCCTTTTAGAGAATTATACGTTTTACAACTTGAAATCTGAATACGGCAAAGTTAGACATGATGGCATTCCCAAATAAATGTATCAACTTCTAAGGTAAATGAATGACACAACATGTACTTTGCAAAAATCTTGGCTGGTAGTTCATTTGTAAAAAAATACGGACACTGAAGTGGCCGATTTATTTTGAGGTACAGTCTGAAATCCTATACAGAGAGATCATGAGGCCACATACTGACCTCCTGTGATCACTTGCGACACACTGTGTCTTAGCCCGAATGTGCTGCTACACTTTTACATTTTATTCTTTTCCCCTCTCTATTGAACTAATCCAGGTGAGCGTCCAAGTCAGTTGTGTTCACACCGTAGTTACTCCAATGGCTTTTACAGGATATCTGTGCTGTTTGCTGTCCATGGACTCTGCTTGTCGGAAGAGGCATGATGAGGAGTCATCCATCTCCAGCTAACAGCCACCAGTCTGGCCCCATGCTGGAGCCCCTGAGAGAGGAAGCAATCGCTCACAGCACAGGAGCACATTCCCCCTCAACACAGGGGGGACACGGCCATTTAACCCATCAAGTCCTGGTCGACTTTTTCTTTCCAATAACATTCAACGGTGTCTTTCTAACACAGTGCACCTCTACAATTGCTTGCATTTCTCTCTTTATGTAGGTTCTGTCATAATTGCCATCAGACTTGTATGCTCTACGAGATCCAAAAAGGGCAAATAAAAGTGAAATTATATATTTTTTTCTTCCTTTTTCTGGGAGCAAACAAACCCTCCACACCACTCCTCGTCCTCCTCTTGTTCCGTCTAAGTTGTATTTATATTTTTCAGAGCACCTTCCTCTCTTACGCTCTGTCCTATTGGTAAGGATGCGGCATCCCTGGACATGCAGAGTCTTGCAGTAAAACCAGCCTGAGGAATTGACACGCACAGTGTTTCGCCACTTTTTCTAATGGCATTGTGAGCCCCCCTGCCAATGCTGGTATGGAAGGTGTTTAGCACCTCACAGTTTTTACTTTGACAGAAAAGGGACCATAGCACTCCCCTGGCTATGTGGACCCACACCTGCTCTTCAGTTATCTTTTCCACTGTGGGCACACGTCCTCCTCTTAATGCACCAATTTCTGATGTGGATGGCAGCAAATCTCACCCAATAGGGCTGGCGTTGTACAGCCTGGTTCTGGAAACTAGTTTCAGACAGATACAAATAGCCGTAGCATCACAATCCTAGGTGACACAAAGGTGACAATTTCAATCTATATATGGGTAAATACCTTACACGGAAATGTATGATAGAGAGATAATGGTTGACCATGCACCATTACAGAAATCGAGCTGTCCGTGAGGAATGAGATGACAATGGGAAGAACTCTGGAAATGAGAGAGCTCTTGCGTGGTGAATACATACACTCTGAAACCATCAGTCGAGAGGGAGACGAGAACTGTATGGGTAGTTAGGTCAAGAAATGAAAGAAAATGGAGTCGTAGAGGTTAGGCAGAATGACTTTTAAACAATAAAATTGACGACCCTTGTCTTTAGAAGCAAAGTGTGGATGCTGTGAGCCATGACCAAAAAGCTATTGTTGACTAACGTCAACCGTTTGCATTATCTTTGACCCCTGTGGTTAGAAATGGAGAAAAAGAAGGAAAATGGAGGAAGCAGATAAGAATTACAGACAAACAGTGGTTGTGTGACATTGAAGAGAAAAGACTCATATTGAGACAACTGTCTAAACATAGCACTGTTAAAGTATAATCAGGTAATATACACTGGTGTGAAAAAGTGCTTGCCCCCTCCCGGGTTTCTTGTGTTTTGCATGTTTGTCACACTTCAGTGTTTCAGAACGTCAAACCAATTTAAACATTGGTTAAAGTCAACACAAGTAAACGCAAAATGCAGTTTCAAAGAAACATGTGCATAATTAAGAAAGGGGAAAAAACCCCAAAACCTTAAGTGTCCCTGTGTTAAAACATGATTACCTCACTCTGATTACTGCCTCACCTGCTCTCCATTAAGACATCCCTTAATTAAAGACCTGTCTAACAAAATGAAGAACACACAAATATCCCCAAAAGTGAGCCATTATTCAGAGATCCAAGGAAATTCAGGAGCAAATAAAGAAAGTAACTGAGACAGTCTGGAAAGGGTTGAAAAGCAATTTCTGCAGCTTTGGGACGAACCACAGTGAGAGCCATTATCCACAAATGTTAAGAACATGAAACAATGGTAACCCTTCCTAGGAGTGTCTGGTTGACTAGTGTCCATCCCTTTTTCACACTCAAGTTGACCATGTAGATTTCAAGTTTTTTATCCCTTATTAATAAACACCTTTATCTAAACAGAGCATTTTGTGCATTTTTTATTGTCTTTGTATCTTCATTGGTCTGATGCTCTGAAACACTGAAGTGTGACAAACTTGCAACAAAATAAGGAAACCAGGAAAGGGCAAACACTTTTTCACACCACTGTAGTCATGTAAAAAAAAAAAAAAAGCAACAGTGGATGTATTCTATTTTTACCTTTATAAGCTACTCTTTTCATGAAAGTACAGCAGCATGAGAGGAGACACACAACAAAGGTCATAATTATTAGCAGTCATGCTGCTCCTCACTTAGCAGATGGAGACAACCTGAGTCAACATTTTCAATTAAAAGGAGGATACAAACAAACAGACGGCAAGAGAGAACACACACACACACACACACACACACACACACACACACACACACACACACCCCTATACACATACACACATGCACACTTGCCTGGAAATAAGGACACACAAGCTGGAATAAAGGAAATGACCTGGAGGACCTGTTACCTCATTAAAAGTGATGTTAGAAGCCTGTGAAAAAGGCGTATTATACAGATCTCGCTCGCAATTAGAGGTTGTAAACGTAGCATGGGGTTGAAAGGTTTCATATTGTGTTTGCATGTTAGATGTTAAAAAAAAGTTTCATCAGTGTATCAACCCTATCAGTTAATCTTGATGGATTATTATTTCCCACTGTTCGAAGCTGTTTTTACCGATAAAAAATGTGACAAACTTGAAAATGTTCTGTTTTGAACACTTAACATCTACTAATACACAGTCCAGTCACATTAATGTGACCACCACGTACTTTCCACTTCAGAGTTAAATAACCAATCACAGAAGGCAGGTGGCAGCACAGTGCAGTTGAGCGTATATAAAGGGTGTGTGTGGGCTTCGGAAAACATTTCAATCGTTGGCGTAATGCAGAAACGAAGCGATTTATCCGACGTCCAAAAGGGCATGATCATTGGCTTTCGGGCCAAGGGTGGAAGCATTTCCGAAACGGCTGAGTTTGTGAACTGTTCGCGTGCCGCCGTGGTAAAAGTGTACCGTGCATGGCAAAATGGGACTGTCCAAAATCAACGACGTGGCAAATGTGGTGCACCACAGGCCATAGATGACAGAGGCGAACGACGGTTGCGGAGATGCGTTCGGGCAGATAGACGGGCTACCGTTGAGCAACTGACCACTAAAATGAACCAAGGGGCTACCACAAGTGTCTCCCAAACCACTATTCAGCGAACATTGCTGCGTCTGGGCCTCCGAAGCGGACGCCTGGTTCGTGCACCTATGCTGACTGGTGTTCATCGACGACGAAGGCTAGAATTTGCACGCCAGTACAGCAGCTGGACGTCCACTGAGTGGCGACAGGTAGCGTTTTCAGATGAATCGCGTTTTATGCTCCATCGGACAGATGGACGTTGGCGTATAAGGCGTGAAACCTCTGAAAGGAACCACCCTGCAACCATTGCAGGAACGGTCCAAGCTGGAGGCGGGAGCATTATGGTCTGGGGAATGTTTTCCTGGCATTCTCTGGGTTCACTGATTATTGTGGAAGGCACGATGGATCAATACAAGTACGCATCTGTCCTTGCGGACCATGTCCACCCCTACATGCGCATTGTTTTTCCTCAGGATGATGGCATCTTCCAGCAGGACAATGCGAGGTGCCATACAGCTGCCAGTGTACGTGCGTGGTTCGAAGAGCACCAGGATGAGTTTACCGTCCTCCCCTGGCCAGCAAACTCACCTGACTTAAACCCAATCGAGCATCTGTGGGACCATCTCGATCGAGTTGTTCGCGCCATGGATCCTCAACCGCGTAATCTAGCGCAGCTGGCCACGGCATTAGAGTCGGCATGGCTCAACATCCCAGAGAAGACCTTCAGGGACCTAAGTGACTCTCTTCCTGCACGTCTCGTAGCAGTTCGCTCTGCGAAAGGTGGTTATTCTGGCTTTTGACAGATGGTCACATTAATGTGACTGGACTGTGTAAGATGACAAAGCATCTAATGGATATAAACTTTGAGATATTTCAAAAGGCTATCTTTTTGTTGGTGTTTCTATGGCCATGCAGAAAAAGTTGCCCCAATCTGACTTTTATGAATATCTGTGACCTAATCTTTTTTTTTTTTTTAAGACGGTGTAAATTGCAGCAATGTGATTTCTTTTTTATCAGATTCAGACCTCTTTCATGTATAGTCTTAAAATGTCTACATATATCATTGCTTTATTTAAAAAAATAAAAATTCTGTCTAAGTGGCTGTTTCACTTTTCATCCAACTTTTACATCACCAAAGTATGACATAATCTCAATTAGTGCAGTCTTTAAGATTTTGAGGTCATTACTAGTTATTTGAATACATTCTGAGTGTACTTATGATAGAGATAATACTACATGATAAGGACCTAACTTGTCTTTAAATACTTAAGATTTGATTTTGAGAAGAAGAAAAAAAAAGACTTGCTAACCAGTTTACTCCAAACAAAACTAAAAACTTAAGCTAAGCTTGATTAAAATTTGGAACTGGTGTGAAAGCTTTGAATATATTATTTTTATATAATGGATTGAGATTTGGTAGGGCTATACTGGCCAAAACTGACAGCAAAACACTGTCAAAAACTGACTGACAGCAGCATTCTGGTAATCACCACCTCAAGCTGACAGTCCCAGATAACTCATCCAATATGTGTGACAACCATCGTGGACCCACACCCACACATAAAAAAAGATTATAGCATACCATCTCTACCGAGACAGAAAGTACATCTTGTTCCTACTTAAAAAACAGACTGGAAAAGTGAAAGTGTGCGTTTCCGTGTGTGTGTGTGTGTGTGTAGGTGTGTGTGTGTGTGCGGCAAGACAAGGAATGCTGATTTAGATATAGCCAACCCAAACACAGATGCCCGGTCCTTCCTTCCTGTGGGCAACAGAAGGAGACACAATGTGCTCAAGAGGCCAGAGCTGACAAAGGGATTAATCCGATGACAACAAATGGTGCAATCTCTGGCATGAGTCACAGCAGAGAAATACATATCATATGTTCACAACAACTCTGCCACAAACCAGCAGCCATTTCAAAGAAAACCATAAAAACTTCCAAAATTAAAATGAGATGTAGCTTATGGCTTGTATTAGTACGTTTTACATATTTTACAGACAAATATATCTCCAAAGAATAGTCTTTGGATATTTATATGCTTTGGGGAGGTATTTTTTTCCCCATTGGCTTATTTCCCCTACTGCTAATATGCTACAGTATTATCTCTTGGTTTCTCACTATTGTTGGTTCTCACATCTCTCTTTCTATTTCTTCCTGTGTCTGTCTTTTCTTTCACACCACATCAGGTTTTTTTTTTTTTTTTTCTCGATTCAGAGGGTTCATGTGAACCTGTGAACATCTGCCTGCGGTACAGTGGGAGGAGCAGGCCAGAAAGGTTGAGATGAGGTCGAGTTCGCGTGAACCACCCGCGGCGCTGGACTCGTTTCGGCCGTCTGTAAATCTACCATCTCGTCGTTGTCGGAGGTTTTACTCTCGCCCTGCCTGTGTTTGTGTGAGCGTGTTTGTTTGTTCCGCTGTGTGTTTTCATAATCCCATAAGAGGGCTTTTTTTTTTTTTTTGAGGATAAGGAGAGAAAACAGGAAGAAAAAAATGATTGCAGCGAGGAGAGAAAATGCAACGGGGGGGTTGGGAGGGAGTGCCGGAGTAGACGCAGGAGAAAAGCATTAGTAGTTCCAGCCAGCTGCCAAATGATGCCCTTGATTGCCTCTCTTCTTGTGCAGAAACAGAAGGTGTGAGGGGTGATTAGGCCTGGGCCCGATCCCTGATGAACAGATGTTAATAACAAAGCCCATGTTCATTGTGGTTAATAGCCGAGTGTGCCAGTGCTGGCTGCTGAGGCTAGGGGAAAATCTGCCTCCATAGCTCTTCTCCTCTCCTCTCCCCTTTGTGGGAGAGAGATAGGCTTCCTCTACTAATGTTTTGGCTGTACACTAACGTAATGAGCATGGTATTTGCAAGAAAAGGTAATGATAATCAGTCACAAGGGCAGGGGGAAAAAAACCCCACCAAATGATGGTGCGTCGCATTCAGGAGATAGAGGAGTTCAGGGTTTATGCTGTTAACTTTTAGTTGATGATAGTGTTTTGATGATATCAGAGATAAAGCCGTGCTAATAAAGCCAGGCTGCATAGCTGAAATCGCTGTCGCCTCATTGTTGATCCTGTTAGGCTATTGTCTTCAGCCTTTAATGACCACAGTTATAATGTGCTGTGGTATCGGCATAATTTAGCTTTAGCAAAGCTCAAATATTTCTGCTCTGAACATAGAATCTGAAGGTAAATCATCCAAGGCCGATGAGTTTTCATTAGCATTTCAGATGAATGGTCAGCAAAGGAAGGGGTCAGAAAAGTGTTTTTAGCAAGGAGATGAGTCTAGTAGAGCGACACATCCTTTACAACAATGGCGCTTAACAGCTAGCATAAAAAAAGCACACACATTGGGTGAATATTTAAAGTAGGTTTTAGACTACAGTTTCTAAACACGTTTACATGTAAACACTTTACTCCCTTTCCAGCTTAAGTCTTTTATTGCATCTAACAGGTTTTATTCCAGGACTGTCCTATTTAGGTCCATCCAACTTTACAATGTTTGCTGTAAAAAAAGCATCCCTGCAGGATGATACCATCACACTAGTGGATCAGTTTTAAATTGTATCCTTTTTTAGGGAAGGGTTAGGGTACTCAATGTGTGCTGGAACTTTTTCTGGTGTTGTAACAGGTGTTACGTCACTCTGCAATTATATGTCCTTCTTGCAACACTTTCAGATTTTTCTAGTGTAGTGTACTTCACCAGAAACCTTTACAACTCCTTCAATTTTACCACAGGCCTCTTGGCTCATTCTGACTAATGGTCTCAATGTCTGTCCTAATTTGTCTCTGTCGGTTTGCAGATTTGCTATGCTCTTTGTGTTTTCATATGCTGAATCATGTGAGATCCTGTGAAATGCTTTGTAACTTAAATCTGCTTTTAATCTCTCCACAATATTCTCCCTGACTTGCCTGCTGTGTTCTTTGGTCTTCAAGATGTTCTCTAACAATCTCCAGATTATTAGAAGGATTGTCAAAGCTATAAACTTGGACTTCTTTTCTATCAAGGTGACTTCTAAAGGCCATTTGTTTCACTCGATTTTATTTAGAGGCATATCATTAGTGGTGGTCGAAAGAAATGCATCCTACTCTTTTTAGTTATTTCTAAAGAAATGTTTCTAACCTTGTATAATTTCCTTTCTACATCAAAATATGTGCTATTTATTGTTCATCAATCACATAAAGTTCAGAACAAAATACCAAAAGTTTATGAAGTTTGTAGTTAGGAGACAAAATGCAAAAGACCTTGTATTTCAGCTTGTTTTAACACAAAGTACTTCAAAACTCCTTTTATTGGTTTGTATAACCCTAAAATGAACCATGTATGCATTCATTTGGTTTTCTTGTGTGTGTACATGGCACGCAGGGAGCGTCATCTCACAGTCAAACATCTCTGTGGGGAATGAAAAGATGGCACAGATGCATGGCGAGACCATTCCTTTCATCCAGGCCATGGGAAGAGAAATATAGCCACTGTTGACAAAGAAAATGTGACAGTTTCCCACTCTGTGGTACCTCTCATCTTCAAATTGATGTGTTGTCTAAAATTGACAGAAGGAGGTATAATGAATGAAGAGAGTCCCAGAGGCACAAAAACAGTCAACCAGGACATTGTGGTATTTCGACTCTGGGGCGTTCTGACTTCCTTTTGAAAGCACAGAGGGCTGGCAGTTTAAAAGAGTCAAACTAAGAAAAATGTATATCCATCAACAAGCACTGTGGTAAGGAGCAATAATGCTGCAACAATTTATAAGACTATTACAAGGATTCATGCTGTTGTCTCGATGTATGGAGTCTAAAATGCACTGAATGCAGAGAGTTTCACATCATTCTTGTCTTGTGCAACTGACAAACAGGCACTGGAGGTCAGGAGAGTGCTGATCTGACAGCTGAACCTCAAAGCGACAATGACACTTTTCTGTGTTCACTTTTGACAGTTTAAGATCGGCTTGATTGATTATTGGAAATCCTCCTTTGTAATTACCCTCACTGTGAAAAATAAAGACGTACACATGTCTTTTTATTGGTAGTTGGCTCTTGGGGAGAAACCCTTTACTCCAGAAGTTACGTATTGTATTTATTCAGCGAAGGACATGCGTGTCAGGGTTTCCAAGAACTCTTTGTTATACATATCCAACAGCACGAGGAAATTTCAGACTGAATGAGTCTTTCAAGAGGTGTGGGAACATTTTTTTTTTCTTATATAATGTGAAACCTGGCGATTATATTTGGTATGATTGTTAGAAAGTTAGCACACAGTATATTTAGTGGTAAAATGTCTGACATGCTCTGCTTTATACTATGTAACCACACTATTTAAAGATTGTACCATATAAAATCAACTTGTCTGAGCTTTACACCATCTCATAATCTTATATCCTCATCATTAGGTGTTTCTTTCATGCATGTTTGAGAAGTCCTTTAATCTCCAGTGGCAGTCAACTCTGGGGAACTTAAGTGCTTGTTTTCACTGGAAACTGCCTTCTCCACATAGCTCCTCCACCAGAGCTGCAGTCTCCAAGCCAAGCTTCCTCCTCACAGAACACCCTGCACACACAACTACCCTACTCAGCTCCTTCAGACTCGTGACAGCAGCAATTAGCCAACACCTGATAGAACCACGCATCTGCGGAGTTTATCATAGGAACAACTTCTTAGTGCAAAGTGATGTTAAGGGGCAGCATTACATGTTTTCCAACCACATTATATGGCACAATCAAGTAACCACTTTCAGTTGTTAAAAAAAATGCTGTACATATCAAATAATGACTTAAAAGAATTTAGATTTTGTAGTTTAATTCCTTGAAATTGGGCCTCTGTCTCTTTAAGAAAATTATGATCTGCCTTCAGGAAGTCATCACAACAGCACTCTTCTGTCAACCCTTTAATAACATTTTAAGCACGTTGCACTGAGAAGTTGCTCGTATAATGAGCTCAGCAGATGCAAAGTTCCACCAGGTTTTTGCTAGTTGTTGTTGGCTAATCTGAAGGAGGAGCGGCGGAGTCGCCAGGGAAGGGTGCTCTGTAATGTAAGCTCAGAAGATTGGAAACTTCAGCACTGAGGAGGAGCTTTGCCCTCGAAAGCAGCCCTCAGCCCCCACCAAGAATTTTGCACAGTCAAATGGCTGCTACAGGGGATTCAAATACTTCTCGAACAGGCATGACAGAATCAAAGCAAAACTTCAAGTATGTTTCTGATTAGAGAATAATATCATAAGACGATAAAGTTGACTTTTTATAAAGCTCCAAAAGTCAACTTTACATAGTACTGCCCCTTTAATGGCTTAGTGGAGAAACGTTGTGGTGATGAGCTGGAACATCTTAAAGAGACAGATGCCCAATTTCAAGTTGTTAAATTGTGAAGTCTCTCAAGTCATATTTGACAGCATTTTTATAGCAATTGAAAGTAAAGTTAATTTATTGTGACAGAAAATGATGGTGGATCAACCATCAAACAACCATCCAATCAAACCGTTGAAATACCCCCACTCACTAATAATGCTCTGACCCAGAGCTCTGCTTAGGAGAGGAGGTGAAGGTGTGCGGCAAAACAGCTGACATTGATTCAACATTGATCAGACGTTGATCAGACATCAGCATTTCATTCATTAAATTTCAACCACAAAACAACTTTGATTCAATGACACAGCTTCAACATTGGTTACTTGGTTAGAGCTCGATGGTTGCTTGATGGTTGACCCACCATCATTTGTCGACCTCAACCAAAAACAAACCATTCTGACTATAATTCAATGTTGACTTACCATTGTGTGCAATCTGTGCAGTTTGTTGCACCCCTCATTGCCTTCTCATCTCCCCCTATTCCAGGTTTGTCCAAAGTCGGACGAGGGCCTCGAGGGCCGGCATCCTGCACGTTTTAGTTCTCTCCCTGGTGGTAGTAACAACATTTTCAGCTTGTCAATGTTCTTCTTAGGGCTTCTTACGAAGCCCTAAGCCATCATTTTCCACGTTGAGATGATGGTTGAATCAACATTGATTCCTAACTGATTCAATGTAGAATCAACACAAATATGCGTTCAGATCCACAGTCAAATGTTTAACCAACATTGATTCTATGTAAAATCAACAGAAATATGCATGCAGAACCAGATTCAGATGAAGGTTGAATCAATGTTGATTCCTAACTGATTCAATGGAATACCAACACGAATATGCATGTAAATTGGCATACGGATGATGGTTGAATCAACATTGATATCATGTCAGTTATGGTTGCAACCCTAACGTTGATTCAACATACCACTTTCAATGTTGTTTCAATCATTCTGTGCTATCTGGGTTGTAACGTAACAGTTATCTCCAGGGTACTATATGATTTAGGAAAGGTGCAGTTTAATGAAAATATATTGTTTGCTAGTTTGCTAAATTTCTTGAAATTATTATTTGTTTTGTTATTTTTCATTATCCATGCAGTGTAAATACAATGACCTAGAGACATTTTGTGACTTCTGGTAAATAATACATTGATCAAAGTTTCCACTTCAGTCCAATCTCAAATTTTACCCTCATAACAGACATAGAATAAATAAAAAAGGCATAATAAAAAAAAACTAAAAAAGGCATAATAAAAAAAACTAAACCAAGAAATCAGAAAAACAATAAGATCAAAATAAAATTAAAATGCTATACTTTTAGCCAAACCAAAGTGGATTAAAACTGAAATCTTGTGTAGAGAAGATGACTCTCTCTAGTAAGTGTGGAGAATGCTGTCTACATGCCAAATTTAAAATATGTATGACTGAGACTTTCTTTTGACCATCTAAGACAAAAATAATGGATTTCTGGGCTGTAAATATGCATGTCTCCAACATGGACAGACTGCTTTTTGTGCCTCTACTAAGTTTGCAGAAAAATTAGAAAAGGACTAATTTTGTTTTGTAGATGCTATCAAAATCAGTGAGATTTTGACTGTAAGGGGAAGTTCTATATGAAGCAGTGGTGCCAAGGCACAAAAAGTACAAAGAAACTCTGATTAGTGATAAAATCGACTTTAATGAAAAATGCTATTCACCTCAAAAAAAGGAAATACATAGATGACAGCCCTCATTCTACCTTCAAATTGAAAGGAGACAATACTAGTTAAGAGTTATATTCCCAGCGGTATGCTTTTTCTCGCAGGCGTCAAGCACCGCTGTTTAATGTACACTCATGCCCCATCTACCTTCTCTTCCATTATTCCACTCTCCAAACCTCCGTCTCATGCACACTTTCCCCAGACCCCATGCTGTCCTTCTCTATTTATTGAATACATCTTTTACCCTGCAACATTTTTCCACCTGAGCTGGCAGTTGCAACTTTTATGGTGGGGCTGGGGGTTGGTGGGCTGTGTGGTGCACACGTCCCTCGGAGAGAGGAGGACGCTCGTATTTTCATTGCATGCATCATGCTCCAGCGAACGAGGGCCATCTGAGCTGAAATGAACTAACAGGGAAGATGACTTAGACTTTACCTCCTTTTGTTGTTCTCTTGTTTATATTATTTAAGAAGGAGTGCGGCACTCGGAGTCGTCCTAGGTTTGCTTCATGAAAAAATAACAAGTCTATTGAAGGCTGCCAGCTGAGAGGGGAGAGAATGGGGAATTTGAAAAGGTGGGCAGGTAAATAGAAACCTGATCAACAAAATTATCTATTATTCAATTCCATTTCTGGTGAGATCTTTTTTATTTATTTTATTTTTTTTTACAAGGTCCTTCTTTAACAAGTAAGCCAAGCAGATAATACATTTACATTTCACATTGTAAATATTGAGGCACCTGTGAAGGTGTCATGCCAACCGGAATCATCAGAAACTGCAAATTACCCGTTTGATAGCAAAGCAATGAGTTAAAAAGGTTGAGATCTTAATATCAACATGACTAAAATGATCTAACGCCCCTTGCCTGACCAATATTACATTGCAAAAACAAAAAATAACACAACGTCCTACTTTTTGCTTGCTTCGTCTGAATCGCATTGCTGCCTGTGTGCATCCGGTGAGTTCAAACATTAAAGGTGAACCACAACCCCACGCTCACACTATCACATGCAGGTCAAAGCAGAATGAGCGTTGATGTGAAACTCAGTCTATTAGATTGAAGCCCAGCTTTGTATTCATGGCAAAAGGCGAGGCTTTCCGACAGAATTACACCAGCTTTGTGTAAATAATCAAGGACTGACCTGTGGGGTTAAACCCTGTAATTGAAGTGATACTTCAAAGAGACCACTAGCACCTTCTCTGAGCGACAAAATGCCACCCGGAGCAGGCAAGGCAGACATGGGAGGGTGGGGGGGTGGTGAGGGGTGACAGCTCAAACAGCAAAGACACAAACAGAAGCTCACCGTCAAGAGACAAACAGAAAAAGAGAAGGAGTTAATGGGGTGCCCAGAATGGATGACACAGTGGGATTGCGGTTTCTGTCATACAAGTGCTTTCCTTGTCTCTTCTTCTATTCCAATCTAAGTGATAAATTGACAGCTACAGAAGTAAACTGTGTCCATGCTAAGACATTGTATGCTGAGTGAACATGTGGTGTTTTTTTTTTTTGTTTGTTTGTTTTTTTAAGTTTCGGAGCAAATTTCCAAGATAGTACATTTCAAATCCTTTTATTCATTTTCAATGTTACGAAATATTTCAAATAGATTTCATGAATTAGTTAAGTCCATGGTTTTGAAAAACATCTCTGAAATGTATAAATGAAGTTTTGAAAAAGCAAGAGGAGCTTTGGGCATAGCTCAGAAAATAAAACATTGTTCTGGAAGGAGGTAAGCTGCTTTTCCTTGTTTTATGTGGAAGCTGTTTGAGTTTATTGCTTGAAAAGCACATGTTCTATTCTGTTTTATTTTATTTTGACAAATATATATATATATATATAATATATATATAAAAAACCAAAATTAATGCTGCACCTAAGGACACCTTAGTCGTGTCTCCATCTTTTTCCCAAACCTGTCCACATGTTTTTGTCCTTCTTCTCTTTGCATATAATCCTGATATAGTCCTGATTTTCAGGTCCTGGTCATGCCTGTCTTTGTAGAGTTTGCATGTTCATTACATGCATATGTCAGTTCTATGGACTCCCACACTCAAAACACATGCATGCAAGGTATAATTGCTTCTCCAGATTTCCCCTTACATGTGAGTATTTATGTGTAATATGTGTTGCTTTGTTTTCCTTTAATGATCTGGCCCCATGTCAGGTTTATATGTAGAGATTTTATTTTAAACAAATTATTTACTTCCATATATGTTTGCTGCTTTTTTCTACAATGAAAAATCTAACTAAAATAGGAGCATAATTTCAGAAGCCTTTTGAAAATAAGACTTAGACCTATGAACAGTTTTCAAAAACTCTAATCTAGGCTATACCCTATCTTTCATCTGATGACTGCTTTTTATGTAGCAAGATTCAAAATACACAATATACATATGTATAACGTAGCTTTGTTTTGTCTATACCTTCTTGACAAATGTCATACTTTTGCATTTTGTGTTTTTAATCATAGATGAAAAACCACATCATTTTTTTATTTGTGGCATTCACCCTTCTGGTTGCTGTTTCTGTTGTGCATTCTAAAAACTAAAAAAAAAAAAAAAAAAAAACAATCAGCATAAGGTGTTCAACTCAAGCTAAGTAGAGTTATGCTTAATGTTAAAACTTCTAAAAGCTGGTATGAAAAAAAATACACTCAGTGTGTACTGTAAATGTAATTTAATTATATAAATGGCTGATTAGCAGGTATTAGTTATCTCTGTGTTTCTTTCTGGAAGTTTAGAATTTCTGAGATCCTTCTCCCACCAGGACATTGTAGCTATTAGGTTGTCCACATTCCATCTGACATATTTGTTTTACAGTTTAATGCTACTGCATGTGAGATGTAAGAAGAAGTGTGGCTGGAAAAATAAATAAATGCTCCAAGATCTTAAGACATAGCAGAACCCAGTGTCTGGTCCCCCTGTCTCCCAGTAGAACACATTCTGCCAGCATTAAGAACTCAAGCCTGAGTTGCGGGGGGGTCTTCTACAAGCTACAAATGCACAAAAAGACAGACTGGTTTAGATGCACATTATTCAGATGTTTGTTGTGCCCATCGCATTCTTGGTAAAGTTAATTCATGTAATTGATTTTGGCTAACACACACACAAAAAATTTAGAAATAGTCTTTAAACTAAACAATTGTTTTTTTGGTGAAAGAGTTGATGTAGCTTTTGGTAGCTGACCCACTTGAAAGGCAATAACTAATTCTATGGGAACTCAACAAAATGTTCTTTTTTAACCCTCGTGTGGCAACGGTCAGGAGGAGTGCAGAAAATATCATGGTCAAGAGCAATGGGGCAGAGGAGGGTTTTCCCAGTAGAGCATCAATTTTCTAAACTACACACACACACACACACACACCACACACAGACAAAACCAAAAAAATCCTTGTAAAAGTGGGGTCAGTGCAACCCTGCCAGACCACGCACAGAGTAAAAAACTTGTGGGGTCTAAATGATCCCCTGTGTGCTTTTACAAGGTATTTTTGTGCGTGTGTGTGTGTGTGTGTGTGTGTGTGTGTGTGTGTGTGTGTGTGTGTGTGTGTGTGTGTGTGTGTGTGTGTGTGTGTGTGTGTGTGTGTGTGTGTGTGTGTGTGTGGTTTTGGAAATTGACTTAAGACCATGACAGGATTACTATTAAAAAAGGTAATTAACATTAAAATACGCCATAATTTTGTTATAGTCATTTCTTATTTGAACCTGTGGAAAATGTTCTTTGAGGTCTGATCAGGATGCTGTCAAAATGGCAGTCTGAAGAATGATGCTTGTTGATTTAGATGCATTTTTTTCCCATAGAAAGTTTGATTAGAAGTATCCTAAATGCTATATTTCCACATTGATATTGTGAAGGGAACTCCAGGGATTGGGACTGAACAGATGTATAGTCATATACAGTAGTCATAAGAAAACCACTCATTAGCGAGGCTAACCGTAGAAAAAGACTACAATTTGCAAGGAAGAATGACGATTGGGCTCCAGAGCGATATAAGAAGATCATGTGATCTGATGAGTCCAGATTTGCCCTCTTTCAGAGAGATGAGTGTGTCAGGGTAAGAAGAGAGCCAGACAAAGTGATGTGTCCATGATGTCAGCACAACATTTTTGAAATGTGGTGGAAAAGGCTTTGAGTTGTGGTCATCAATACTCAAAGCCGGTACAGATGTGAACTCTTGATGAAAAATGAATGCAGCAATCACCTTACCACCTCAAACCTGTGCTATGATCAAAGTCAAAGGGGTCCAACAAAACAATAGAGTGTCTGACCTTTTGTTTTGACCAGGCTGTTTATGTTTGTGTTAAAATGTGTGTTGAATTCAACGAAATAGTTCACTCGGTTCTTACTTTTGATTGGACACCAGCCAGAATCCATCTCACCCTCATCCTTCCTCACGGTGCCGAGAACCACAAGTAGGTTGACTTCAACAACATTTGCCTCAGTGCGATTCAATTAAAGGCTGTAAACAAGTGACAAAGGAAAAGACAGACGGGCAGCAAAGGCTGAAAATTAATCAGTGGGGTATATTGGTGGGTAAGGAGCGGCGCTGTCTGTCAGGGTGGGGAGGTGGAAGGGCACTGTAGCTGCTGTAATCACTCATTTACAGTAGTCATCACCCTATTGTAGATGCCCATGCTATGGAAGAGCATAAACCAATATCTTCCCCATCTCATCCTGCATCCCCCTCCTGCCCCCCGGCTTTACATACACACACAGACGCACACACACCTCCAGCATCGAATATAGTAACCAGCAGAGAAAGGCAGATTGATCCCTGGATCCTGCTTTGCTACAGGCCTCCTTCCCTCATTAATTCTGCTGATTCCACCAGATGGGAAACAAAATATTAATTTTTTTGCAGCCCTAGGCACCGGCTCTGTGTTAAGGTGTTCACTAAATCACAAGGGTTTCATCAGGATGCGCTGATATCGCCGCCTGGCTGTAAAATTGCCGTACCAGTGGGTGGGACAAAAAAAGGGTTCAAATTGTCATAAAATGTAATTAATTGTATGGCAGGAATGATTAATCTATCAGAAACGGAGGAGCTGACTTGACTAGCCAAGATGCCCAGCCATGCCTTCAAAGCGGCAGTACACTCGTTTGTATTATGCAAATTAATTGACTCTTTCAATGTGGCATAAAATGCTAGTGCAACTACATTGCATGGTACATTAGTCTGTTCATCCAATAAAACTGCATTCTTTACAAGTGAATCCTTGACTCAGAGGGCTCTGGGATACAATTCATTTTCAGCACAGATGTGAACTCTTGGCAGCGCTTGGCAAAAAGGTTTCAGGCACGAAAAAAGAAGGACAGAATATTAAATCGATATGAAGTATGAATATTCCTCTACTGACCTCACTTAGAAAGGCAACTCTCAAAGAAAGCCAGCGCATCTGCAATGTAATCCTTAATGGCTTTGGCACAGGGCCACTTTCAACTTTTTTCCCCGACAGTCAGCCCTTTTGTTTTGGAATGAGATGACGACGTAGTTTGTTGGTCACATCTAAAGAAGCATGGATCATTGATTTCATTGAAACGTTTCAGTAAGGCCCTCCCCACCCACAGAGACCTTGCTGAAACTGGCAGTGATGGGCCATGCGCTCATGCACAATGCATAATGCACAAGCAGTCAGACACGCAAACAAACAAACAAATGCACGCCTAATTATAGGCACTGGTTTGCCACACTCAAACTCCACTGAAGGATGATGATATCCCTAAAAGGCACAAAATTACAGGCAAAGCAAATGAAATGAAGATTTTTCTTGTAAAATTAAGCTATTAAAAAAAAAACGTGTCACTTCATGCATATGCTTCACCGCTGAGAAACACCTTTGTTTTTCACTGACCACTTCAAGCACCATAACCACACTTTGTCTGAATAACAGTGGACATCAGCCTCTTTCCAAAATCTCATTTAAAGCAAGGGCTGAAATGGCTTCTTGGTGTCCCTCTGTGTTTTCTGTAAAGAACCAAAATGAGACAGGGGTTTGAGGTGGGATGCAAGAAAGGTGCAGTCCTGTTTCAGAGGACTTACATAGGGGTGAGCTGTCCCTCTGGTTCGAGAATGTGATTTAGTATTTATAGACAGCATCTCTAATGAGCTGGTCATAGAATTAAAAGTAAAAACAGGTTCAGGTTTCCTGAACGATGCTGATATACATATCAGTCAAAAAATATTCAGGGTTGCATACTTAATTTTAAGAGCTTATTATGGAAATACTCTATCGAAAAAACAGCTATTGGAAAAAAAAAAAAGTCGGTATAGTAAAGTCAAAATGTGGTTCAAAATTGGTGGAGAAAAATCCATCTAGGACATACAGAACATTTATGAGGGTAGATTAAAAGGCCTTGACCACCACGACTTTAAACATCTATGGTGTAAAATCATCCAGTTTTCAATCATATTCTCTCAGCCAAATAATAAGGATTTACTCAACCTTACATATCCTTAAAAAAAAGAAAGATGTCCCTTGATTTCTAGTGTTTGAAGAACTGGCTTTAAAGTCCTTTCTGTGCATTGCTTTACGCCCGAGACTAAAAAATCAAACGATGCTACACCTGCCGTTAACCCAGCAGTGAGGAGAGGGAGGGAAAAGAGGAGTGCTACCTTGCAACCTAATGAAAGCACAGAATACCACTCCAACCACCTCCTACTCCCCCTTACGAAACCACCTCTTTACCCCTCCAGCCGATCTCCCCAACCCCCACTTTGATATACATGTGTCAAGGCAAAGTGACAAATAGCACATATTAATTAGGCACTAGGTCGGGCAAGATTGCTGTTATTAACGGTGGAAAGAGGTTAGGTTGGATTTAATTGCCTGTGACATCAAAGTCAAGTGACTAGTATTTCAAGCATCATTTAAAATGTTTGATATTGAGGCCATTGTACTCACATAAAGAACATCTAAAAATATAAAAGGAGACTGATGGGGAGAAAAATACCTACATGCTCTTGCAGCAGCTATCTGGAAGCTAATAACATCTCTGCACTGATAAATTGACTAGATCCTGATGGAAAGTACATTGTGGCTGCCCCTGACTGACTACCACTCCCTCGCTCCGATTTGCCATCAACTCTTACAATCTCAGTTCGCTTTTTTTTTCTTTTTTTTTATCACTCGCATGCATGGAGGAAAGAAAAAAATATGTAATTTCAACATCATGCACAGGACATGTACAGAGTAAATTTGCCTGGTTGGTTTGAAAAACATCTGTAATGGTTTTTTATTGTAGAACGTCAACAGAGTAGTAAATGAGAGACAAATGGGTAAAGCTATTGTCCTAGTGTTTTACTCTGTAATAGTGTGTTAATGCTAAGTAAAAGGTTTAGTAGAAAATCTAAAAATGAAAGCACGCCTAATCTTCAACATAAAAAAAAAATAGATCGCTCTGCAACACAGAAATGTGAAACAGGCTGTTGCTGAAATTTTCCATGATAGAAAAAAGACTGCAGTAATCGGCTGTGTGTCATGATGACTGATTATTTGGGGGCCCCTATCAGATTGTAGCTGTTGGCAGTTGCCATGGCAACGCCGTCCTCCTGTTGGGCGTTCTGCTAACCCTGAAATTAGTACCGAGGTGTGGCGCCACCCCAAACTGTGCTCCACTCCTTCACTGAGCCCAGACCCTGATTTTGCTGTCCACAGCAATGCAAAACCTGTTGAAAAGATAAGCTCCCGTGAAAGCGGTCTCCACTCAGGCATCCCAGTCGAGCAACCGGGGCATGCGAAGGCGATAAACGGGCCCCATGGACCTCAATACTCAGAACCTTAAGCGGCACCCTCTGCAGTGTCTTTAAAGGTTTTAAAGCTTTTCTTGGGGTATGTGTTGGCTGCAGACATTTCTAACATCTGCACGGCCATTTCGATGTTGTCATCTGGCATGCACCATTTGAAAGAAGATCCAGTGGGATCACTGCGACAGCAGCCTATTTTGACTTTTTCTGTCACACTTCTGTCTGCAATAATCTGAGACCCTGCACAGTGGAGGGCGTATAAAAAAAAAAAAACACTTGGTACAGCGGCCATTTTGAAAACCCAGCTTCTTTTTCACCTTCATCCCTTTTTGAGCTCTTTTTCAGGAAATGTGCAATAACTTCTCTCTTTGTTTTTGCAGCAACGATTTCATCTATTTGCACTTTATTGGTGTCTGATAATGTTGGCATTGTGTGTACCGCAGTTTTACATGGAAATAACCAAACGCTTTAGATTGACTGCCATTTCTGTACTTTTGCAGTGCAATATGACACACCAGGTGCGCTCATTCTCAAATTAGCTGATCAACAGGGAGGCAAAACTGGCATTTTGATGATCCCAGGCACCAGCATGGCACATCATTTAGAAAATGGTCTATGGTCTATTATTTTTTTGTGCAAGCATTAAAAATAATTTACCTTCTTGATTTCCCCAAAGACGGGTTAAAATGTACAAGTACTCGATATAAGATTGTGCAAAGTAAAACTGTGCTAAAGAAAACACTGATATCAAGCTCATGAATTGGAAACTTGGTTACATTTGTTGTGGCAGTACATTTTAATTGGATAAAAAATGAACACTTGCACAAGAATTAAAATAATGTACGGTTTTATTTTGTTACATGTTTTTTTTTTTTTTTTCACCAGTGCTGTTGTAATTTACAACCGTACTACATGTTATGCCCAGGATAAAATACTTAACACTATTCATAACAAGCTTGTGAAACAAAATGTTGACTCGTTTCATTTTCGTCAGCAAACCAGCTTCTCCCGGACTCAGCGTACGCTCAGCCGAGAGAAAATTTTTTCTGTGGCAGTTCCAAAGTTTTAAAATGTACGGCCTCTACACATTAGGCAGTCCTCTTCGCTGTCTGTTTTTAAAACCGCTTTGAAAACCCATCTCTTTTCATCACCTTTTGTCTCGGCGTGACAGAGATCATTGTACTTGTCAAGTTGTGTGTTACATCTTGATTTATTACATGATTGTGATTGTTTTATTCTGATGTTTTATATATTTCTGTTTGGCTTTCAGCTTTGCGGATTTAAAAGTGCTTATAAATGAAGTTGACTTTTGTTGCATGGTGATTGTATCTGTGCTATTGAAGTGAAGCAAAGTCCTAAATGTATTTATTTTTGTAATGCACATATGCAAAACTTTAAGGAATATTACGTAAATACATGAATGATCTGAAGTAAAGGTGAAACAGTTTATATTCCAACCATATGTTGATGATCCTCTGCTTCACATTCCAAATTCTTAAGTTATTAAAATTAAACCTAATAAAAAAAATTCTGATACTACATTTTAAAAGTAGGGATGATAACATAACTAGGTTTAGGCACACTGGTTAGTTACATGATGCCTTTATGCCTTTGTTGGTACCATTGTAGTTTCTGTCTCCCATGCAAAGGGAGATTACTGATGATTATTAACTTCATATGTACATGAAACTCACAAAATGATAATGAGATTGCATTTCTCATGGATGCATGTTTTAACTCAATATTAACTAAATTGGCCATGCATACGCAAATAAAAAGTATATAGTTTGCTTTTGTTATATGCTCTTCATGGTGCTATTCTAGCTTACGACCCCAAACGTAAATCTCACTATATATCAATGACATATTACATTATACTTTTACAAACAGAGGGTATGTATACCAGAGTGCTCTCAGGGGCCAATTGGAAAGGTGAAGAAACAGAAATACATACTGATAAGATAGAGCGCAGGGCCCCTGTGGTCCCCTTTCCAAGAAAGGCCACAAACTGGAATTATAATGAGTGGGATTAACACCCCCTACTGACACTGGTTGTACCCTTCTTCCTCCCCCACTTAGAACCAGCCACACACACACACACGCACACACACACGCAAATTTGTTCCCCATAAGCACTTCTCCTTCAGTATCTGCCCTGCACGAAGGACAGGAAGCCGAGTGCCAGCAAAGAACATACTGACGTTAATTAACAACATCTGACACAGATGCCACGCTTGTACATGCTCAAGAGGTGGTCCAGCACATTATTTCATTTTAGTTATTTCCTTTCATTTTTTTTTTCCTTTTTACCCCTCCCCTTTTCTCTCCTTGCTTGATTCACTTCTTAATCTCCTTGACATGCTGTCCTCTCCTCGTGTTAGAGATGCCAGGTTTGAACTGGCTTTGAATGCAATTAACTTTCCACTTGTCAGACACTTTTGTTTAATTTTGAATGCCCCTTCCTCTCTCGGCAGCGAAGCTAAGGGAAATCTTATAGTTGACATACGTGTGGTGATAGTCAATGACATTCACACCTTGCTTTGCTCTAATCTATTTGCCCTATCTGATAGCCCAAATATTGTGACACCAGACACAACACAGAGGGCCCCGTATTGCGACCAGTTGCTCTACTTGCCACCCAGAAGAGCATTAACAAAGAAGAGCCATTAAATGACATGACCGAGAAGACTAAAGTCAAACCCTCAATCAAAGGTAGGGAAAAGAAAAAGGCCGTCAGACGATGGTAATTAGCCCGAACCTCCACTGTGCTGGAGTTACACCAACACAAGGAGTGCAAGTGACACATGTGCTCCATCCCGTATCAGTGCCGCTAATCAGTCGACCTCAAACTAAAATAGACGTGTGACTTGCCAACTTGTCTGCAGACGTGTTGATAAGTGGCACATATGTCAGACCATTATTTGTGATGCAACCGAGAGCGAATGAGAGCGCCCTTTGCTTCAAGCTGCACTACTGTACAAGAACAAAGAGCAAGAGGTGAGGATGGGTAATAATCTCTTGCTGTCTTTGGGGACCTTTCGCCTATCAGGGGCCCTGTGTGCATTCCCAGAGAGGGCCCAAAAGAGATGCTGGTATTTTTTAAGCTGGCTAGATGCATTCTGTCTCATCTGCTGTTTCTCTTTGCTGTCAGGGATGACCTGGACTCCCTTCTGACCAGCCTCCGGTAATGACCGTCGTACATCATGCCTTAAGTGCTGCAGCCCTCTTCGACTGATGTCGCTGGCCTGTCCAGAGCTAATTTCCATCAGACCCACTGAGTCCTGGACAAGAGCCACGGCTGGGAAATTAAAAATGCATAGTGTGATTCATCTTCTGAATGTCTCCTGTAGTACAAAGGGAATTTGACCACTAAGGACAAGTCACAAAACATCCACAATAAATATCCTGCTTGTACAAAATTCTGTTAATTTTGTTCGAGTTACACAGAAAAGTCTTGCCTAAAAAGTGTTATCTTCAAAATCAGACACAAGCCTGCAGGAGTCCACCATGGAAACATGGTCATTACTGGCCAAACGTGGTGTTTTTTTAACTCCACTCAAGTCTTTTCCAGACACCATCTGACTGAAGCTTTGAATTTTTCCTCATCAGTGATCAATGGAATCATTTTTGCAGACATGTTGACGGTTTTAATTTCTCCAGAGCTGAAGGATAAAACACCTGTCAATATCAAGAGAAAAGTCCACAACCCCAGAAGCTGGAGGGGTGGGGCCCCTCAAACGTTATGCTGCCGCCACCTGCTGGTAAGCAGCTTTTGAAGCCCTCTGTCTCCCTCCCCTCCTCTGCCATTCAAACTCCCCAACCTCCCCCACGAGGAGTAGCCAACAGTAAAAATCTGTCGCCTCGGCTTCACTTTTTTAACAAATCTGTGGACAGGGAAAGTGTTTATTTTTCAAGGCTGTGTGAAATATTTCTTTTCACATTTTTAAAACCTTTTTTTTGTTGCTGTTGTTGTGACTAATTAATAAAAGCAGATTTGTGGGGTTGTGTAACTCTATCAAGCATAGAAGGCTGAGTAAGAACGCAGAAATAAAAGTCAGTGGTTTGGAAAATGATAAACATGATTAGGAATTCCAAGTTTGGCCATGCAAGGTTAATAACTCCTTAAAACACATGCAGGTGTGATATTACAGAGGCATAATATGTGATTGCCACATGTGCCTAAAACCACTGGCCGGTGTGCTACCCCATGAAAAAAAGAGTTTTTAAGAGCGTAAAACATTAGCCATCGCAATCAGTTAAATGGGGCAGATTTAAATGGCCTCATTTAAATCTACCAAATTAAGCAAATTAATATCATATGTAATTTTCCTTAATGATTAAATATAAAGAACACAAGCTACTCTCACCAATCTCGCCTAGAAATCTGAATTTAAACTGAAAATGTTTGTTCAGCTGGTCATTCCCATTTGTTGTGTGCTCTGTCCAGCAGATAACAGGGCTATACTGTAATATGCAATTCATATATAAACTTAGTAAATATTAACAGCTGTCATAAAAGATGCACCTGAGAAGGTTTCAGTTAAAAATAAGTTAATCCTAAATGTTGGGGCCCTAAGCGCAATGTGGCTAGTTCAGCAACAGAAGTAATGCTAAAATCAAACTTGCAAGCTATGTTTCTTAACCTTGAGGCAAGTGTTGCCATTAAATGGTTCATTATAGCAGCGGCTGTTACAGAAAACGTTTACATGACGCCTTGTCGGAATTGATTTGGAGGGGAATTTTGATTACATGTTTACAAACCAGTTCCTAATTACTGCTTCTTTTTAACATTTAGCACAAACCAAATGAGCAAAATAGAATTTATTTTACCTAGTTGAGAAGCTACATTTTAAAAATCTGCAAAATCCTTTTACAGATTGATGTGTTTTAACTTTTAAACTTGCAGAATTCTTACCAAAAAGGATTAATGTGTATTTATTGAACCCTTTGTTTAAATTGTAACAGTTTGTCATACTGGATTGGCACAGATGCTGTAACATTTGCATTATTTCCCTCCGTTTTCAAATATTGTCATAGAAGCCAAAAAACTACTTTGACACTCATACCCGTCTTTTTCTTGCATTTTGTATGCAACAAATAAAGTTGTGTGCAATAGCAGTTTTTAATATGGACAACGTGAGCAGCGTGTCACTACATCAGGGTACAGCACAGCCTGTTAAAGGTTCTCCTAGTTGCACAGACAAAGTTTTCTTTTTAATTCTCATTTGCATCTTCAGCCAGTAGGAATTTGACACCTCTAGTGTAACCGACACTTAGCTTACATATTTTCTGCTTACATATTTAGTTTAAGCTTGGTGCTAAATTAAAGTGCTTTGTTTTTTCAAAAAAAATTAATAACCCTTAATCTGGAAACCAAAGGACCAGATTGGTTGAACTTAAATTTGTCTGCAGAAGTTATTGGTATGCCAGTTTAAGATTTTCATTTGTTTGTGAAAGCATAAAAAGTAACAATTTGAATACATTAATTGGATTCCCGCATTGAAACAAGTTTAAATATAGCAATATATGTATAAAACTGTCAAACCTCGACTTAACTTTTCCATCTTTTAAATTACTATTTTATCTGTTTCTACGGTTTATGTGGACCTTAGTCAGTCGTTTTAGTGATTGAACTGTTTTTATTTACGCTCAGTTTCTTTGTTCTTCCTAGAAAATACTATGCATGATGCTGTTCATGAACGTAGCTGTTATTGACTGTTATTGCACTTTTTAAAGAAAACTTCACAAAAACTAAATTTTTAGTCTTCTCAAAAATATAATTAAAACTTCTTGTCTCATTTTTTTTTGTGTATGTGTGTATTTGGAATTGTGGATATTGGGCACAGTATGGGTGGATTCAGGCCCAGGCAGGCATAGTTGCAACAACTGCTGCTGTTTGTGAGACCCAGACACCAAAAGTGGCTTTTCTGCCCCCGGGCCAACATCCTTATAAATCCGGCTCTGCTTGTGCGTATCGTTTAAGGGCATCAGTCTAGGTCCATCTATGTTCTGTGAAATCTATATTAAGCATATAGTATAAATAATGAATTGTGTCTGTAGTACAAAGACTAGTTATTTTCTCTTTTTTTCTTTTTTTTTTTTTTTTAAAGGAGCCAAAAACATTATGCCCCCACTAATGGTCACATCGCACGTTGACCACAGGAGGTAAGTCTAACAAAATTAATATGGAAAAGACGTGCCCTCGCGAGGCCCGTAATTTCTTTGCAAATAATTCTGTATTTGAAGATGAAACGAAAAAAAGAAGAAAAGACAATGGCACTTTGACCGAGCGGCGGCGTCCCCAATAGAAGCTGCATTTAAATAACTTAACCAGCGACAGCAGGTGGGATGGAATGAAATAAGGTAAAAATGCAAAGCGGAAAGATCCCGATACTTTCCATCGTTGATATTTAGCTGATGGGCTTTGGCGTGGACAACCTCGAAAGCAGAGGACAAAAACAAATGTCTCAGAAAGAATCAGCTGTAAGACAGCAGTTTTTTTTTCTTCTCTTCTTTTTGTTTTTTTTTTTTTGTTTTTTTTTTTTGTACTTCTTTCTCCATAATGTGCCGGCTGCACGCTGTGACATCTTTTTTCACCAGTTAACTTAATTAAACCTATATCCTCCTTTACATTGTTTCGCCCAGACAGACCTTCAACTTCTAAAAACAAAGACATGTCACGGCCAGCGACTTTGAAAAGACGAACAAAAGTGAAACTTTTCAAAGAAACGAAGATAATGAAGCCGTGAAAGAAAGAAAGAAAAAAAATGCGTCTAACTAACTTTGATGAAATGCACCGAATTGCCGCGTTTATTCGGACCACAAGTCACCAAAAGTTAATTGCGCCGTTTCCGAATCATAAATACAAACATTCATCACCGGACACTATAACATTATGCTTCGAGTTTTTTTAATGTCCCCTGCCTGGTCTGCTGGAGAACATCCCCATCATTATAAATCACAGCCCTGCAGCCTGCAGGACTGTGGCCGCGCACTCTTCACACGCACACAGACCGTTTTATGGAATTCATTTTAATGCAGATAAAAGATGGACTCCCACTTCCCATGCCCATTGTCCATTTTCTAATCACTTGTAATTCATAATGTGAATTACGCGATATTTAAATCCGCCTTGGGTGTAATTTCTGTGATATGTCACTGAAATAAACGAGACTAGGTTCATTAGAACAGCAGAAGAAAAAAATGTTTATTAATTATTATTATTATTATTATTATTATTTATTATTATTATTATTATTATTATTATTATTATTATATATTATTATTATTATCGGAACTACTTTAATATTATTAATAATAATTTAACACTTTTATAATTTTGTTTGTTATGTTTTAGGATTCAAATAGTCGTTTTTGTTATGACAATAGATTTATACTTTTAATATTTTATGTCTTCAATTCAGTGTTAGTGGGTGATCCATATTCAAGGTTTTAGATTTGTTTGTGTGTAATTGTTTATGTTTATGTTTTTTTATTTTTTTATGTAAATACAACAGAAAAAAATCTCAAATGAAACAAAAAATGGAGAAAGTAGATCATTTTAAAGATTTACCACATGTGCTAATATGGAAAAAGTATTTTGCAAAAAACAATAAAAAAATTTTAAAATATATATTTTCATTTTTGAGTATGTGCATGTGTGCGGAAGTAATACACAATAAAGATTGAAACAAGGTATAAAGCCATTACTTCCAACGTAAAAGCAATTGAACATTTTTATTGTACATCTTAATACTGTTAATTTTTTATTGGAAAGTACTTGAAACCAAAAAGCTTGTACATTTTTCAAATTTCTCTGCATTCATCACCAGAGAGTAGAAGAGAAGGAGTAGCTCTTTAGCCCTCCAGTGTACACATCTCTCTATGTCATAACCTCCATCAGGCTTTCATATTTCCCTCTTCCCTCATCTGTGCCAGCATGATAGCGTTAATATGCATGTCTCCATACCGACACGCTCTAACTAAATGGCCACATTTGCACATCTCCTTTTTTTTTTTTTTTTATTCGCTGTCCATGTCCAATCCCCTCGCAATGTTAATGTGAGTTAATTTCTTCTCCCAAAAATAATGCACTGGCTAATCATTCTTACAAAGTGCTACATCATTTATTGCGAGGACTTCAGTGAACTTCCTTTGAAAAATTAATGCCTTTAATTTTGGTTGATGGCAACATCAGCGCAGCTCTGTAAATTGCACTTTAATGAGATTTTGCTACAGGGGATAATCTTCAACTGACAGGAAAAAAACATCTTGAAAACATCTGTAGACCTATGATTTTACTCTGACGGCTCTACCCCCTGTAAATCTCGGAGCTGAGGGATGAGCAGGAAAAATGGTCACTTCATGAGTACAGCTTCATTATCTAAACTTCTCCTTAGTTCAGGCATAAGAGGGAGAAACTTTGAGTACGTGTTGGCACTGAGGACGAGTAAATAAGACATGAGGCAGATGGTGGAACTTTTTTAAAAGCATGAATATTTTTGGCATCTCCTTTCACAAACAGTGGCTGTTTTCTATCCAAACAGGACAAATAATAAAAAGGAAAAAAAAATACAAAAAAGGCAATGCTGTCTGATCAGGACAACTTTTGCGTCTGATGATCAAAGACAAGTTTCATGTAGATATTTAACATCCAGTCATAAAACCCCACTGTGCTTTTACCCACTGCAACCAATGAAAGTGGGGCCCATCTTAGCTCTCCTAGGGGTGTGTGGACAAAGACCCATGCCCCAGTAACTCTTCCACATAGGCATGTTTGGACACTGTCCAATAAAAAGTGCAGACCAGATCATCTGCACAATGAGCTGAGCCAAAAGTCCCAAATTACACCTGACAGATTCAATCTCGTCAACGTAGAATTTGATCTTTTTTACAGGACCACAGTGCTAATCTCATCTCTTTTAAAGGTTTTCTTCCTTTCAACAGCATCGTTCTCTGTTCAGCATGAATAGCAGCAGTGTTCAAAAAATGTTTAAAAGGAACTGGGGATGATTCATTAAACCTTTACAGATGTATCTAGAAATTCCTACCTCATTCATATTTCTCTAACCTTCCGTTCAACTTAGAATCAATTTACTGTCACTTCCTCATTCCCTAGATCATAAATAATAATACTTTCACGTGAGTTAATTACAGAGTAAGACACGACCTGGTCAGGACTGTTTATTCTTATTGAATGCAGTGCCATCTCGGGAGGCTACTGATGGAGTCACACCCAGTTTGGCTTGGTTCTGCTTATTGAAATTGCCTGACATTTATTAGCCCGTCCCTATTCGATCTATAAATTGCTTAATGTTTTCCATGTGCAGCTACACAATCCTGGAGGGGAAAAAGACATGTTTCGTCGTGAGGGTTTGTCTCCTTCTGTTTCCCCTCAGATCACACACGGCACAACTATCGGAGGATGCACCCTGCCTTGGCAATTTAAAAAAACGAAAATGCTTCATCTGAAGCCCGAGGAGGGAGCTGTTAGGGCTACATACGCGGTGCGTTGCAAGAGCAGCCATACCCCTTCAACTTTCTCAAGTTCCAGTTGCATGTCCTGAGGTACTTTAACAGGGTTTTATGTGGTAGAGTGCATTATCTCGAAATGGAGGTTGATGACTGGAGGTTTGTAAATTTATTTTACACATACATATCTGAAAAGTGTGTGATGCATTTATGCTCAAGTGCCTTCAGTAGTGGTTGGTGACACAGACACAGCCAAAAATATTTACTAGCAAAATCCATCCGTCCATCCATCTGTCCCTCTGTCCCTCCATCCATCCCCAGGCAGGAATTTGGATCAGAGGTTATCTTGCTACAAGCCAGTAGTGCTAATCCCTGCTACCCCACACTACATTAGAAGTCTGTTCTACACAAAAACCCTTCTTAATAATACAGTATGTATCTGAATAGAAGCATAGAACCTGGGATATGTAACTTTTACAAAAACTATGTTTTAGATAATCTCTGCAGAAAAAATGAGCTCCTCTGCCTTCTTCCAGTGCTCCCAGTGCTACCCTAAATACACAGCTTGATTCGGAGCAATCAATCAAAGTCAAGAGGCGGGTCTTAGTGATGTCAATCTGGCTCTTGTACATGCTGCACACAGCTTCCATCTTGCTCTATGCTCCGCTACAGCTTCCCCCTGTCTGCAGAAGCTGTTGTGAAAGCTCAGTCTACTTAGCACCGATGGCCACCGATGACAGGGGGAAAGCGATTTTCATGAAACAATATGTTTTTCTCCACCATTAGCACATTGAGCAGAGCATGCACGGATTGACAGCGCTAAGACCCTCCTACTCACTCTGAATGGTTGTTTTTGACTGGGAGTGGTGCGTTTCTTCAGACGGCAATATCAGCACTAGGAGGAGGTGGAGGAGCTTGATGTTTGTTCACCAATTGTCTGTCACTTTATACTGGCATAACAGGGTGACAATTTTAACAAATCTAGAATAAATAAATAAAAACAGAAAAAAAATGTTTGAATAAAAGTCCCATAGCATATATATATGCTATGTTAATATATAGTATATATATATATAATATATATATATATATAAAAATTATATATATATATATATATTATATAATATAATATATAAAATTAGGTGCCCTAGTGATTGCAAGACACTTTTCTATAAAAAAAATTGTGTTCTGAGGTAAAATGCGGTGGCAATTCTCAGTCTTTTACTTCTATTTTCCTCTGGCTTCTTTATTCCCAAGAGTAACACAATTAAATTGGCTCCAGTGATTGTTGCTGCGCTCCGTGCCAAGTTTGGGATCATGCTCCCAGCAAGGTTCTGGATCTTCCGCGGCTTGAGCAGACATCTCATGTCTGGTCGGCGGGCCTGACTGAGCTGCTGGGATGGCAGCACCTGTCAGAGCTGGGCGCATCACGCCAGCATCACACTAGGAGCTCCTAAACCCCAGAAAGAAATGACGGCCTTGTGCTGCTTAAATGTGGCATCTCTCCTTGCCGCAAATGCTTCAACCAGGGAGCTCAGCCACTGAAAGCGCTGTGGAAATATGGTACTGAGAGTGTGTGTGTGTGTTGTGTTGTGTTTTGTTGTGTCGTGTTGTGTGAGTTGGTCTGCCTGGCTGTCTTTCTCCATCTCTCGCATGATTTCCCTGACTTGGGCTCCCCAGGGGTTAGTCATCTTGGTCATCAGCTCCACTTGCAGGTCAATTGTAGCAGCAAGTGGTCGGCCAAACAATGCAGAAAAAAGAAGAACCACCACCGTGCTCATATCACCAGTGCATGACAAGATCGGCCCCAGAAAGCTGGCAATAAACAAGCCAATGAGTGGTGTGAGAGATTTGCTGGAGCACTTAAAATGGATGAGGAGGGACGTGCTAAAAAACAGAGAAACAGAAACCAGCTATATATATATTTGCATGAAGCGTGCCTCTATGAATCTTCAAGTGACTGCAGCAGGCAATTTTTTATTTATTTTTTCCTTCCAGGCCAATCTCCAGTCAGGAAAACAGTCTCGCCAGGGCAAATTAACTGGAGAGCCTTTGCACACAGGCCTGACAGACTAATGAAGAGGCCCAGAGGATATTTGCAGGGTCACACAAAGGAGCTGATAGAGATACTCTAAGGAAATTGGGTATTAAGCAGGGTGCCATGGGCTTCAATCTACTGCAGGCCGTGCTTCCAGGGAACCATCACTTAGTGAGGATCGCCACAGTATTTTTTTATTTATTGCATTTCTTTTTTCTCATAAAAATGAGATGATTATTCAAAGTGCGTCCGCATAGAGGAACTGTCAGCATTCCTCTTACCCTGCAGACCCGCAAGAAGAAAATTAACATTTATCCAGGGCCATTGGACTTCTTACTGTCTCCATATGCGAAGTCTGGAAACCCACAGGAAATTTCAATGTGAAGTCATTTAACTTCATCACTTCTGCAGCCGTCTCTAGCAATGAGGCGTTTAGGTTTTAAGTGTTACGAGTGAGTCCCTGAATGCCTGTGTCAAATGCCTCAGTGTACCAGTCGAATTTGGTGGCCATCCAGTTGCGGCTTCCAGTGCCGCCGGTTAAAAAGCGATTCCCACTGTTTGCCCGACATGAGGCAGAATTAAATTTATATCACTGACCTTACATGTTCTCCCCAATCCCACAACCAATTGTGTTTTGGGA
Organism: Poecilia picta; assembly: GCA_033032245.1. Lineage (NCBI taxonomy): Eukaryota > Metazoa > Chordata > Actinopteri > Cyprinodontiformes > Poeciliidae > Poecilia > Poecilia picta. The sequence goes on along the minus strand of CM065372.1, from coordinate 16,241,440 downwards.
ACCTGTGGCGTAGCAGGCAGGAAGTGTGTTACTTCATTTGAGAAGTTTAATATTTTAATCCTCCTCTTTCCATTTGTTTTCAATCCCCACGTCGCCATAGATCTTTTGAACTAAAATATGGAAATGCTGTGTAGCAACATCTTATTTCAGTTTTTCTCTCACCTGCGAAAAGAGCCGCAATTACGCTTTCCAGTAACTATCCATTTCCTTGATAAATTCCATTCCACTATGTTGCTTGATAAATAAGGAAATGCGTCAAACCTTTGCGCCATGCACGGTAATTAAAGTGAAAAATACTGTCACAATGTAAATCCTTAATTGGACTCCCAGTGTGATATTGAAAATTTGTCTTTGATAATAGGTGATGACTGGGCGACAGAAAAACAAAGCGCGTTTATGGAAGCTCAATCTATCACAAGGTGGAAAATGGCCAATTTAGCATGGCTCATTCAATGAAGCGCCAGGTAATGCACTTTTTAATCATCTCACTTCAAGATCTCAGGGCAACAATAAAGCAGAAAGAAGTCCCACATTCTGTGAAGATGATGTGTCTCTGGGTGTTGCAAAGTGTTCCTTTTGAATATGAAACAATTAATAAATAGTCTGTAAGAAGTTCTTCATCGTTTTGGCTGTGCTGCCAAACAGTGAAAGTTGTAAGGGATGTTACAGGAAGAAAAAATGAAAAAGAAAAGCTTGTGCGGAGGCCATCTGGGTATTGTCCTATTCTTGTTATTAAGGTACACTAAAGTTTAAAATGTTTCTGTTCCAAAACAAAGTTGTTCCTTTCTTTCATTACTACAGAAATTCTTAGATGTCAATAAAAGTTCTGGAGTGATGCCTCTCCCCAGGCGTTGTTGCAGACTGCTGGTCAGCTGGTTTGTAATAAGGCTAACCATTAGCATTCTGGTTGATTTAGCCACTATCTATATGTGTGTCTTGTACTGTTTGTTGTTGAAATATAATGAGTATTATCATTAACACAGATTTAGAATTAGCTGTCTATGAGATTGACAATGGGACAAGACTACTATCAAGATGCACCATTTTTTTAAGTTATGGTTAAAAAACTATATTTTGTCTTTCTGAACAATTCTTTTATGATTTAAAGTCATTTTAATAGAATGCTACAGAAAATGTGGGAGTGACCAAAGATTTTCTCTGGCTGTTTAAAGCACACAGTGGATGTTATTCCCCATCACACACCTGTTGCTGCACACTACTAGTCAGAAGATTGAAAAACACTACTAAACTTTTCCCTTGTATACTAGGAGGGGCCAAGTTTAGTTGATTGGGTTAAATGTAAATGTTATTATTACCCCTCCTTGGGCTGCCACCTTATCGTGGTGGAGGAGTTTGAGTGTCCCAATGATCCTAGGAGCTATGCTGTCTGGGGCTTTATGGCCCTGGTAGGGTCACCCAAGGCAGACAGGTCCTGGGTGAGGAACCAGACAAAGTGCAGCCCGAAGACCCTTATGATGGAAACGAACTTTGAATCTGGCGTTCCCTCGCCTGGACGTGGGTCACCGGGGCCCCACTCTGGAGCCAGGCCTGGAGGTGGGGCACGATGGCGAGCGCCTGGTGGCCGGGCTTTTAACCACGAAGCCCGGCCGGGCTCAGCCCGAAGAGGAGACGTGGGTCCCTCTTCCAATGGGCTCACCACCTGTCGGAGGGGCCAAAGGGGCCTTGGTGCATTGTGTTACGAGCGGCTGCCGAGGGAGGGGACCCTGGCAGTCTGATCCTGATGTTTACACATCAATCAAACAAAGATAACTTTTCATCTTAAGTTAAAATTTTAACAAAGTAAAATATTCTATTTAATCCATGCTAAAATCATCAAATAATACTTAACGCTACTTTCATTTTCATAAAACAAATATATATATTTTAAATGTGTGGTCTCTGTCAAAGTTCAAGTACTTATGGGAGGGCCCTGATTGCTTAGGGGCCTTAACCATGAGTAGTAGTAGTTTGATTATGCTTTGGGTTGGCTTGGAGATGCTGCATCATTCCAGCTGATCAGCCAAGATCAATAAAGATCATTTGTCTAACAGTGTCAAATATAATTTACTCAGGCATTTTTCTAGCTCTTCTATTTGTTTGGAAACTTAATTTGCTTGATAAAATTACACCAGCAGTTTAAACCAATACATTTGTCTAGCCATTCAAAGATCCTGTCTTTGAATGGCTGAGAAAATAAATAAAATAAAATGAGATCCCAACAATGTTATTTTGTTGAAAGTGTAGATGTCTAAACTTTTATAGCACAGCATTGGATCAGTCAGTTTGGATACATTTTCAGACAGTGCCTCTTTGCGGATTTATTTTCTTCTCTACAAACTTTGGGTGATTCGACAAAAGCGAAAATGTTTCTGTCTATAAGTCAAATAATCTGTTTTAGCATTGTGATTATAATTACAATAACCAATTGGTTGTATTATTTGAGCAGTATTGGTACGGATATTTGACTTCTATTCAGTTTTGAATAAATGTTGTCAGATCTTGCCATGTACATTTATGCAAATAATAGTGTTTATATTCAAAAAGCTCCAAATGTCAAAATCTGTAAAAAAAATAAAATAAAATAAAATAAAAAATTCCAGTGAAATGTATAATAAAGTGTGCCAGGAGTGTGAGAGACCTTGTTAGCAGAGGTCAGTCAAATCATACGTAGGAGCTGACCTCACATTCCACCTCTCAGATGCGTCAGAGTGGGCACACTTGTCCAAACAATCACACATCAAAGATAAGAAGTTTTCTGCTGTTTGCTATTCTCCCATTAACAGCACTCCCAGCCATCTGTGAAGTGCCGCAAACACACCTGCTTCACCCCGGGTCTGTAATGGCTTTTCTCAATGTGCATGTGGCTCTCCGACTAGCTCAAGGAGAGAGGGCTGTTATAGGCCTGTCATAGTGGGATCATCAAGCAGACGCACAGCACCACCTTGTATTCCGCTCGCATAATTATGAATATTGTAAGGCGCTCAAATGATCAATTTACCAGACTATGTCACCGGAGGAGTTATTAAGCCACTTTGTGTTTGATTTCAATGTTCGCAATGTGGCATATAAAAGAGCTCCTGACTGTGAGAACTTGGAGCTCTTTTAGAGATTATGGACTTTGTACAGCTTGAGGTGAGAATATTTCTCACATTTTAGCAATCTAGTAAGAGTCGTTTTATTTTCAGAAAAGTCATTCATAAGGTCGAAGAAAAGTAGTGGATGATTTAGGACTTGATTAAGAGAAAATGTTTGCAGTTTGATTGTTTTATTTACGAATGAGAAATTATTCTCTATTTGACAGGATGCAGACTCCAAAAAAAAAAAAAAAAAAAAAAAACAAGTAAAACTCTGCAGCTAAAAGAATCATTAGGAATGAGAACTCTTAATATACTCGCCACCTTTGAAGTCCCACATTTTAACCAACACAGTCAACCCCATCAGGTGCTGAGATGAATGAAGCCCAGCAAATGAACTTTGGCAAGACCCCTTTAGGGTCCTTTGAACTTGCTACAGGGTCTGTTTCTAGTCTGTCAGGGGAGGGGCTGCAGTGGTGTGGTCACTCCGTGGTATGGTCATCAGGCTTTGGCCCCCTAGCTGCTCTCTGCCACTGTATCTGTTTCAAAACGGGACCGAGACAGGCCTTTAGATGTACCCTGCTGAGGTCCTCTGAAACCGGAGACCCTTGAAGTGGACGTCTGCCTGTGTCCGGTCTGCTCCCAGAAACCCTTTCAGATGCAAGGAGTCCAAATGTGACGTGCTGCATGAGGACGCCTCGGCCGAGCCAGGCCCAGACCTCCAAACGCCACAGCTACTGGGCTAACTACCAGCAGCCTCATGCGGACCGGGGAGCAGACCACCCTGGGCTGGTCAGCAACCCCTGCTTACACCTGCCATAAAACTTAAAAGCTACAGTCTCATCCCCCGGCTTTGAAGTGTTCAAAGCATAGCTTAGTGACCTTTGATGCGACTTTGGCTGCAACACATGTTTTGCACCCATGTATAAACGCAGGCCTCTGAGTAGACAAGGCGGGATTGTTTACCTACATGTGCAAAACGTAAGGGCCAATGCATGGCAACCATGCATGGAACCTCTATTCCCACACATCAAGTTCCCCATGGGGAGAAACAGGCAACTTGCTTTGAGTTAACACATTCTAGCGCCATGTGTTCAGCCTTATTTCAAAGCGCTCTCTCTGCCTTTTGTGCATTCATTAGGCCCCGATCTTTTTAGGTCGGATATGTGCCGCTTCCCTTTGACATCGTCCCACTTGTTCGAAGTGGAAATTAGTGGCATTGGCAATATACGTCAAATAACTGGGGCCATGTTGAAAGTGTAAGTAAATAGAGTGACAATACCTGCATGTCTCAGCTGAGTGTTGACAAAAGCTTCACAGTTTAACAGCACAGTTGTGGACTCATCCAGATTTCCACATCTCTTCTATTCTATTCTTTTAATGCACCGAATTTTGTCTCAGAATGACAAAACTGACTTATCTTGTCATATGAATTTGAATGTGTCACCGGTTTGTCTGCTCTCTTTGGATTTTTTGAATTGTTTGATTCCCAAAACTAAAAAGAACATAAACAGAGTTAGAAACCTCAGTTGCAGAGAACGTCTTGGACCGTGTTTTGCACAAAATAGGCAAGGAGTTCAATTTCTATTTATACAGCGGAGTGTGAAACCATGGTTTGCAGATGTTAACAATAGTGTCCAAGATATGCTCTGAGAAGAATCACAGTGGAATTCTTTTCCTGGACTCAGAAACATATGAAAATATAAAGGACCACAGCTGTAGTTGTCTGTGCAGAGAGTTGATTTGTCTTTTGCAGCCTGCAGCATGTTTTCTTCCAGGGTTACCCTGTTTTTATCGGTTTTCATCTTCCTACAACTCTGACCAGATCCCCTGTTACCGCTGAAGAAAACCATAACACGATGCTGCCAACTCCACATCTCAACAAGGAAATGGTGACTTCAAGGTCTAGTTAGGTAGTTAGTTTGGTTAGTTTTTCTCTGTGTATAGTTTGCATGTGGGACACAACATTCAGATTCAGTTTTACTTAACTAGAACACCTTTTTCCACATTTGCCGTCTCCTGCGTTACTCACGACGAGCTACAAAATGGATTTGTTATGGTTTTCTTTCAACAACGTATTTCTTTTTGCCATTCTTCCATGAATGTCAGGTGTGTGGGATGAACATGTCCTGTCAACAGATACTCCTACCTGCGCAGTGGATCTCTGCAGAACCCCCACAGCACTTTGAGCCTCTCTGACTGGATGGGTTTACTGGTATATACAGGTGAATGGACATGTGCTGGTCAGTTTTTAGTTATGCTATTCTTTTTTCTGAGTTTGAATAGTGGGTCAAAGATTGTCTTCTAGAAAGTTTAAACATTGGGAAATACTTTCTGTTCTGTGATAGCTTTATATCTCTCTGTTTTCCTCTTCATAGAAACTTGTGTTTTGCCTTGACAGCTTCCTGAAGGGGGTCACTGGGTGGACTACTATTACCAAAACCTTAACCCCTTAACTGTCATGAGGACACTGGTGTTCTTGTGAACCCATTGTCTAACATGTAAGCATTTTGAGGGTGATTGTGAAGGAGTATGTTCTTTTTCTCTACAAATGAAAAAAAAAGACTCTTCCTCTATGTGGTTAACTTTGCCTTTCTCATAGACACTGCAATTGTAGGAGCTATTACTGTTTTGTAGGCACAGATTTCAGTACTGGCTTAGAGCTCGTTTAACTATGTTTTTCTCCTATTAAATCAGCTACTGTTGCCATCGATGCCATATTTTTGCTTTGAAAGACAATATGGACGAGAGGTGAACCTTCCCCGGAGTTTTATCACTGAGATTAAATTTAAATTAAATTTTGGTTTGTTACATGGTTATATTTGTGTGGTGGTAAAATGTATTTGATGGTCTGAAGCAGTAAAGTTTGACAAAAAAAAAAAATAACATGAAAAGTAATCTGTCATGAGATAGATACGTTTTGACACATTTGTCATGTATTTCTTTCTTACTCCAAACTGAGTGTGATGACTTAGTGGTGCATGATTGCATGTTACTACTGCAGTCTTATTAACATCCTCTCACAGACCGGAGCCTCTCCACTCACTGTACATTACACATTGTTGACTGTTTTACAAGACATTAAATGTTTGACTGAACAGTACATGCTCATAGTTACATAAGACCATTGCTGTGCATAAACGTCAAACAAAGCAGGGTGATATATGACTGAGTGTGGGGTTTACATGCTTCACATGCTACAGTCTGAATGACATGGCTCAAGATGATGTAATTATATTGCAAGTGGTGGAGGGGGGGTGTGCGGTGCGGTGTCGCAGAGTTAAAATAGCACTCACTCGAGTCTGGAATAACCTGGTAGCAAAACACAGGGTCTCCTTTACTTATGCAAGATGTGTGAGACCTGCTGTGTGTGGTAACCACCAGCGGATCTCCGTTACGAGTTAACCACAGCGTACAGAACGGGTTTCAGCCTTATCAGCCTCATTGGACAGAGTTCCTCTGAGAGCTGCCTGTGCTCCGTTGTTTGCCACGATCAGTGGAGCCACAAGGAGCTGGGCTTTCGCTAACTGGAGGCAGAGAACTCCCATGCATGTTTTCCTTTTGGCCTAGGGGCTGCTGTGCAGCCCACTCAAATGTTGATATGGATGGAGCAGCCTGACTGTGCCATGTCTGCACTGTGATGTGTGGAATTTGCCTTTAAAAGTGATTCTCAGAGTGCATGACTTTCTCAAAGGGATACTAATAGCCCACCTCTGTGTCAAACCATTTATTTGTGTTTTTGCCACCTTCAACTGGACTCTCACGTTGCTTACCTGCATTTGCACAAGAGACAATTACTTGTAACGCTTGCTCTTTTTTCTTGTATTCCTGGATCGTGAAACTTGAAACCATCAAGACCTGCAAGATTGTTTGAATTTGAAGCACGAAGCCAAAGCAAAACAAACACATGCATGTGCTTCTTAGTACAGTGTGCCTATGTGGTGAGGATTCAATTCAGCACATGAAACAGCAATGCCTTGCCAACATAAAAACAGTATGAGCCAGAAGCTGTCAAGTGCGGCTGTCAACACCTCTATTTCAGCAGAAATGACAAGCCCCTTAAAACCTAGATGGGTATAAATCAGGAGGCCATTTTGAAACAACAGGCTCATGTTGGATCCTTGTTTAAATTGTGTGTGTGTGTCCACATAAACCCTGCCAGCATGGGATTCCCGACGGGACATGTGGGCCTCCCCATCCTTCCTCTGACAGGCAGCGTATTCAATGTCAAACTTTCTAATCGTATGTTTGTTAACTTTAGGGAGTTACGATCCATGGTGTTTTTTCTACCCATGCAGGACGACATTAAATCTGGGGATCGGCAAAATAAATCAGTTTCACCTTAAAAATTTTGCAGATATGCTCAAAGCAGAGGCCTAGAAGGATTGGCCTTTTGCTACCACGGTATAAGCACTGCAAGAAAAGACAGCTGCACACTGCTTGAATAACTGTGCTGAAGTTGGTACTTGAATTACAGATTCCGATTACCTGCTATGTCAATTTGCTATTTCTGTCATCTTCAAAAGAATCTGCTGTACATTTGAGCATTGAACGCAGAGCTGATCAGACCTGAAATGAATGGTCTTTGAGACCCCAGAATATTTCGGAAAGCCTTTTGTATGTAAGAAAAAAAAAGAAAAGGTTGGATAATACTGTCTTCTCTAGAAATGACGCCAGCATTGGGAGGAGGATGTCATTTGGCAAATCCTCATACAATTTCCTGGAGTCACCCCTGCACCTGTTGATGAGATAAGCAAAAAACCCAAAATGTATAGAAAGCTCAAAACTGGACTGCTCTGCCAACGCTGAAGGTACTCTAAACCATAATTAGAATTTTTGAAACATTGTAATTGATTTTCAAAACCAAAAAGAATTTGGAGGGGCAGATGGAGGAGGGAGTCACACGTGGTCCAATTTGTGCAAGAGCGGTTATGATTCAAAACATAATAAACATCAAATATAACCTATAGTATGTAAACTATAACATGTTTAGCTGTAAAATACAGACCGTTTTTGTTGTGATGAGCTATATTTCTGTCATAAAAAGGACATACTTTAAAAGACAATTGATTTCTTGCTATAAGAGGTGAGCAAACTGCCTACAAGTGGTTTATCCAGCCACTCCATCCTTTAGTTCAGAAGGGAAATCAAGCACAACAAAAAAACTTCCGTTCTTTTTCTAAGCCTTGCGACCCTCTTTCATGAATTTCCATCCCCTTCATTCCTTTCACTCCAATGGGACTCTACGGAGGGCCCTTTGTACTTCGTAGATCAGGCTGTGTCCACTACTCCCACTCCTTTCAATGGGGTGTAAGAGGACTGCTAAGGGCTGGAACGACAGTGTTGCCCATGCAAGCAGAACATCCCTCTCTTTTTGTGCAATGGGTTGGTGAGGGGGCAGTGGGGAAGGATGCGGTCAGTCTGCTCCCCGATAATAGAGGGCCGGGCAGCTGCCTTTGGCACAACAAAGGGACTAGTCTCCGGTTAGTCCTGTGTATTTTAGTGTTGGTTTTTCTTTTTCTTTTTTTTTATCTTTCTTTCTTTTTCTTCTATGCCGTGAGACAGGGAGGACAGACCAAATGTGCACAGATGTAGAAATTGAGACATTTCAGCTACCACCTTTCCTCTCTGCTGTCGGGTTTATACGAAGAATAAAACGTAGAAAGCACAATGTCAATTTAATTTAACGCCAGGTGTGACTGCATTCTTTTTAACAGAAAAGAAAAACTGTCACAAATTTATTTTTTTCAATTTTCAAATGAAAGGGCTTCATTTTGTGTGTGTGGTTTTTTTTTTTCAAATGTGTAATTGAAAGCTTAATTTTCATTGCAAGATGTCTGCGCAAAAAGCCCCACTGAGTCGCACAGTTGATGCCTCTGAATTTTTTCTGTGCTAGATCGGTTTTGTGCAAAGAAAAAAAAAATCTCCTTAGGTTTTTTTCCATAGAAACCCGTCTTGTCCACCCACAGATATTGATGTTTTTTTTCCTCGTAGGGGTTATGATATGGTGAATCAGAATTCGAAAGCCGGGAACAATACCTGCATTCATGTTTGGGGGGGAAGGGGCTTGAGGGTTTGTGTCTTTTTCTCAGGGTCTTGTCCGTCCCCTTGCTCAAATAGTCATTTCTCAAATTAATACAGCAAAAAAAATAAAATAAAAATAAAAATCATAGAGGGAAATATTTGATCTGCAGCCATTGCTGATATTTTGTTGGATCTCTCTGGATTAGTAAAATCAAATCCAGGTGGTTACATATTTATTCATTTAAAATTGTTGTGTATGTAACAACATCAAAGTCACGATGATGTGTGCTGTCAATCTACTTGCATGCTTAGAGTGCTTAGAAGAAACTTGTGTGGGTAGGGCTCCACAACTTGTTCCAGCCCAAAGGCCCGGATGCCCTGGAATCAGTCTTTGATTCTATTGCACTTCATATCTTACAAGCTTTGCAAAAATATATGACATTTATGTGAGCGCTGACAGAGGGAAGGGTTCTGCAAAGGCCACATTCATTCTTTTAGCTTTGTTAAAGTGGAACCTTAAGAGAGGAGAAAAAAAGAAGTCTGTCACCCTCTCCTCTCCATAACTCTGTTTCTTCTCGCTCCACAGATCAAAGGCCTCGAAAATTGGTGTCCCAAAGATGTACATTGTTAAGATGACAGGGGCCACAATGCGGCAAAAAAGTGTGGTCTATCAGACATGTCAGTCCGCAGAAAGGAGAGGGAGGAGAGGCTGAGAAAGGGTCCCGGGTGTCGATTTAATGCTCCTGACTGTAGGAATCCGAAGCTTTTTAGCTGCGGCCAAGTTGCTTTCTCCTCCTAAGGATTCTTCCAGGGAGCATCTGTGGTCCATGTCTTGTGGGAAATAGTTTTGAGACGTGGCCACAGCAGGGTGCCGATAGATGTGAGTGAGTCAAAATTTGACTTGACGTTAAGGTTTTTCTTTTTGGTTTTTTTTGTTTGTTTTTTTTTTTTCAATTCGCACGTTTTGATTTGGAAGATATCAAGAAAAATATTTTTGATTATGTGAATAGATTTTAAAATAAAAGTAAGGCTCTTGAATGACATCAAATCCAGCATTGACATCAGCTGTTAGAATTTGAGTCAATAACAAATGCATACATTTTATTTAAATGTATTTTCTTACATATTTCTGAATCGTGTAAGTATAAAACTTCAAAAACTTCAAAAACAAATAAAACTTCAAAAACAAGAAATAAAGGCAGTTATGCAACTAAGGTATACAATATGATTGAAATAGTGATAAACTTTTGAAACCTATTGCTAACAAGCAATATTTTCCCACAAAGAACAAACTCAACTTTCTACTAAGATTAACTCTACCAGTAGCACAGTCATTCAACATAAATGTTGGGTATTATCCAAAGTAGTACCGCAGTAATAATGTTATTTCCTCATCAAAACATACCTGATGTTTTGCTTGAATTCTTGGATTCATGTTTGAGAAATCATTGAATTTCCCATGGAAACATTTGAGGGGTGCCTAAACGCTTGGTCTCACAAACACCGCCTATTTTTCCCTAACTCCTTCTTGGAGTTCCAGTTGCCAACTGAGCTTCCACCTCATACAAATCCCCTCACGTTTCATCACTGTATGTTGTTCGATCTTGTACCCAAACTGTTGGAGACTCAGAATACAAACTGGCTGAGAAGTTAATTTAATGAGACCTAAATTGCTGCAGTAACTATGCCAGTCCTGTATCTGGTGTTGTGTCCAAGTCCCTGTAATACACTAAACTGGTAGAAAAAAGTATGGAAAAGTGTGTTTGCTGTTACATTAAATAATGAGGGTGAACATTTGGCTATAAGATCTTATTTCAAAAACAGGGGTGTATTAGCTTCGTCACCTATTATATATATATATATATATATATATATATATATATATATAATATATATATATATATATATATATATATATATATATATATATATATATATATATATATATATATATATACAGATATACAGTATATGTAAACAGATAAACAGATATATAAAACAGATCCCAGGAACAACATCAGATATCTCAGTCCAGAAATATGCAGTACTAGGCACAGCCAAGATACTGCGCAGAACCCTCAAGCTGCCAGGCCTCTGGTAGAGGACCCGAGCTCAGAGGATGAAAGAGAGAGAGACCACCCGCAGAGGGTGAGAAGGGAATTTTTTATATAATGCCTGGATGTTTTTGTATTTTTTCTTTGGAAACGAATTGAACAGTTTTGAAAACTCTTCATTCTTTTTTGTTAACTGTTTTATTTAACATACAAAATTTTGGGAGGGAATCCAAATCCTCAAAGCCAACCTAAACTCACACATAACAGAGAGTGATTTAGTAACATAAAGGCTCTCTGTCTATAACTAGTGCTGGTTTCCTACTCATATTTTGTAATTCATTTAACATCCGTCCCACAATGAAAACTCCTTTTTTTGTGAGTGAACTACACATAATGTAAGCGCACAGCTCAGTGCACATTTTAAACTTTTTAAAGAGTTGCTGATTATAGCATTTTAATTACTGTGCAAAGAGTGAAAAAAAGACTGGCAAAATATCGCAGAGTTATTGCAGCAACTCAATTTGCAGATCTTTCTGCAGGCTAAGTGCTAGGCTCATAAAATTCCACACATTCTCCCTCAATCCCTCAAGGCCAAGCCAGATTCTTCCCATTTCCAAATCTGCCTTACACATTAATTATGATGTTCAGAAACCCTTGTGAGATCTTCAGTGCTGAAGTCAATTGAGTGGGTAAAGTATCTGTTAACAGATCATCACCTGTGAGGAAAAAAAAAAAACTACAAACAGTTCAACAAAGGTAGTTCTTTAGAGGTCACACTCCTACCCCTGAAAGATGCCACCAAAGGCAGTTGTTCTGCAAATCAGATTATGTGAACAGGCAGACGAACTTGCAGGACAACCGAGTTGTTTTGAAGTTTTAAAAGTAGAAGGTAGATGTTAGGAATAGCTGATTGTTGCATGGTGTCAAAGGAAATGCAGTATAGGATGGGAATGAGTTGCATTTTCACTTCCAACCAAAAGTTGACTGAGCTTCATTCTTTTAGAGAAACATGTCACTCACATGTTTTGACATAATATCATTGATATGTGGAAAATCATACAGGCTGGGAAAAAAAAAACACAGCAAGGCAGTTGTTATCATCATATAGTCATCTAATGTCTCTTCATGTTAAAGGGGGGGGGAAGAGAATGTGTTGGGGGGTTGATCTGGATTCTCTGTCATCTTGCACGCTGCCATGCAGTCGTGATAAATGAACGTAGTCTTGCTCCCCTATAGGCTGAGAGCTGCGCCATCATGTCCCCTTCTGTCATAAACAGCGGTGCTTTTACGGCCTCCCTTATAATGTTTTTCTATCGCTCCCAATGCAACCATCCCGCAGCTTTTAGAGAAGAGAAGAGAAGAGAAGAGAAGAGAAGAGAAGAGAAGAGAAGAGAAGAGAAGAGAAGAGAAGAGAAGAGAAGAGAAGAGAAGAGAAGAGAAGAGAAGAGAAGAGAAAGAAGAGAAGAGAAGAGAAGAGAAGAGAAGAGAAGAGAAGAGAAGAGAAGATATGCATTATGTAAAAACTGGAAAGTTAGTAAGATGTTTTTTGTGATAGATGTGGTTTGTGTGTGGGAGGGAAGTGAAAAATATGTTGTTCAAAATCAGTAATAAATGCACATAATCAGTAATTATGTGCAAAATCAAAACAATCAATTAACAAACAAAACTAATTAATAATAACCTGAAAAAAGTAAAGGAAATAAAACTAAATTCTATTTGATAATGAATTAGAATTGACTTTTTTCTTTCTTTCTTTCTTTTTGAGATTTTTGGTATTTGAAATAAGAAAAAAAAACAAGATTCAGATATGAATACTAATGCAGGCATTTATCAACAGGGATAAATATGAATTTTAAATATCCAAGTCGTGAAAATACATCATCTCTGTGACTGTTTTGTTTTGACTACGTTTCTTCTGTCATGTCACGTCATGGTGTGATTTCTGTTCCTCTTCTATTTGTTATAAATCTAAAAAAAAAAATGTACCAGACTATAAAGTTTAGAGTTCAAGGTGTACTTTTGTTGAGTGGTGATCATCTATCATCAGTTGTATAATCTCAAGCTGTGAGGCGGTGTTCGTTTGTGGAAAAACAGAAGAAACCGCACATGGGAAGAGAGCCACGCTGACCCACAAAACTGATGACAGGAGCACAAAAAAAGTTGGGATGTGAACCGCTAAAACAGAAAAATAAGTTCTCAATTTGCATTCTCAACTGTTTATGCATATGTTTATATTGTATATTATTATTAATATTAAATCCAGTAGTCCTATGTTGCTTTTTTTTTTGTTTGTTTCTTAGTTACAAAACACCTACATGGACCCGCTCAGCGCTTTTGTGTGATGGAGGGAACATCCATCCGCCTTAAATGGGACGTGTCGCGGGCCGCGCATGTCCCCAAGCACAAAAGACGATTGTGATTTAGACAAACATTGGGGTGGGAAGCATAAAGGCAAAGGTCAAGTCCTCTTTCGGTTCAAGTGTGCTGCGATTCACCTACAACACAACGGGCACAAAGAGTTGCTGCTTTACCTCCGTTTCCAAAAGGGCGGTGTGATTATACCCGCTTCACGCGAGGAGAAGGAGGAGGACGAGGAGGAGGACGAGGAGGAGGAAGAGGAGGAGGAAGAGGAGGATGACGCATCTCTACACCTAATTCAGATGAAAATTAGAGGAGGAAACATCCGCGTAAACCGCGTGGCAACCCGACTTCCTCGTCCAATAGGAAAGTTCTTATAATTATCTTTACGCGCGTAAATAGTAAAACGAAAATGTAAAAAAAAAAAAAAAGATCCATTGTTCTACAATTTAGACATTTGATCTGAATTGTCTTTCGCGTCCTTATTGCCGTACTGAATTATTTCCAGAACAGAGGGATTAGAAGAATAAGCAGTGTTAATTGCGCGGCAGGTATAACGAGCAGGTCTAATCCTTCTTTCTCCCCCCTCTTTCTATTGAGTTTTTGTGGGGCTTAATGAGTGGCAGGTAGGGCTGCTTCCTGCTTTCTCACATGCTCAAATAGGCCTCTCGCTGCTTGGAGTCCTGGACCCTGGCTGCGTACAGGAAACAATTGATTTTGAGCATAAAGTTAATTATGCCTGGAAATTAGACAGCTCCAGCGTCTGGGTAGGGACAGAGAGGAAAAAAGGAAATAAGAGAGACAGGGACTCGCTCCCAGCTACCACACAGCAATACTTACCCTCTGTGTGCGCTTCTTCATCTGTTTGCTGTTTACTTTAGTTTCCTTCATATATATATATATATATATATATATATATATATATATATATATATATATATATATATATATATATATATATATATATATATATATATATATATATATATATATATATATAAATTAATTTTATGAAAAAAAAGACTATAAGAAGGAATCCTTCAAGCTTTTGGTCCTGGTCTGGTCTGAAGAGTTTCCTTGACCACCACAAACCAGTGTATGAAGATAGCGCGTAAGCTCAAAGAATGTCACAGTGGTGGGTTTATTATTGAAAGCAAGTGCGAAGGGGGAGAGGGTGGGAATAGAAAAAAAAAAAGAAAAAACGAATCTTATTGAAACTTTTTTTTTCTTTTGTTGAACTGACTCATGGACAAGGAGGATAAGCCTTACAGAGCGCGAATAAAATTAGAGGGAAGTTCTCCTTTGTGTCAGGATCAAGTGTTCTGTAGTTCAAAAGATTCTCCAAGAGCAAGTTGTAATAATAATAATAATAATAATAATAATAATATTCTACACATATTATTATGACGTATTGAAATCACAAAAATAACTTTAAAAAAATGATTAAATATTACTTAATTGACATTGATTCCATTACCAGACGCGGAGTCGTTTGTTTCAATATTGCGCGTCTCCAAATGATTGACAAGGTAATAAACGCGTCCTGCTGCTGCCGAGACATTTGCATTGGACATTGAAAGGGGAGGCGGATATGACAACCTTGACACGCTGGGGATTTGCTCTGTCAAATAAACACGTCTCCAAGGATCCATATTTGTCGCAGTGACAATGAAGTCAACATTTTAGATTTTTCTTTTGACTTGTTGTAAGTTACTTTTAGCTTTTTTTTTTTTTTTTTTTTTTTTTTTCTTGCTTGTTCGGCTTCATTTTGTTTTACATTTTTGTTGGAAAGTTTTAAGCTGTTTAGTAATGATAACAAAACTACTCAATCAATACATAAAACGAAAACATGGCCAGAGTGGAAATTATCTCCACGTTGGTGACGATTCTCCATAATTGGTGTCTTTCCCTCTTTGCTCCTTTACGCCTCCTCTTCCTCTCCTGCCCTGTTCTTCCTCAGTCCAAGAAGTGCCTCTGGACGCTGCTGTAGTGGTCACCCAAGCCGAGCGTGACAGCATTTACTTCAATAACATTTTGCGCCTAGTTTGGACTTAAAGTGCCATAAGGGCTGTTTAAAAAAAAAAAAAAAAAAAGAAAAGGAAAAAAAAAAGAAAAATTCCCGAAAGAATAAAAAGAACAAGTAATTTCAATTTTTTGCCACTTTAAAGAAAGCAATAATGTGCATCCCCATGCTTTTTGGGGGGGCGAAAGGATGGGGGGACAGATTGTTTGAAAAAAATTGTCTTACAAACGTTTAGCACTTTTATAGGCTATTGGTGTTATAGATGGAGGTCATTTGGTTTCCCACGGCGGGCCCACCTACAGCAGGTGATCCTCATGTCGCAACGTGTCAGCGGTGGCCTGACATAACTATAATAATAGTTAATAGAGCGTGATGTAGGGAGTGGTATTAAAAACTCAACAAAGACATGTCACGAAGCAAAAGAAGAGAAGGAGAGAAAAAAAACAGTCTATGTCTTCATTAGCTGCATCTCCAAGGACCGTCGAACATTTCATTAGTGTGTAATTTATGAATGTTTGACAAATATTAAAGAGTATGTAAATACGAGAGAGGCGTAATGTCTTTCCTGCGGGAGATGGCGAAATGACCCAAACTCTTTTGATGCTGCTAGAGTGATCACGGGCATTATACTGCTACTCAAACTGTGCGTTTGCGCGTCTGCTTGTGCGCAGTTTCCCCATCCGACGTGTGAAATAGTGCAGATAAAGCAATGATTCATAATGCTGGCAGCATTTGCATCTCCTAATACTGCGTGTTATTTTGATATATGATGATGTACTGTCTCTTTTATCGAGTGTGTGAACGCACTTTGGCCATTATGACTCCGACTAAATCAGTAGGAGGGATCTTTTCCCCCCCCTTTTTTTTTGTTCTTAAAACGGCCCATTTCCCTGTTTGTGAAGCACTTCCAGTATGAAGCGAGGCAATGTTGTATTCTTGGGTTTTTTTTTTTATTATTTTACCGTTTTCTTACGCTGGATTTGTGCGTCCCGAACATGGAAAACATGGAATATGACGCATGTATCGACTGAGTAAATCTGCTTTCAGAGTCTGGTTTTACTTTTTTATGTATTATTTTCGAAGACATAAACCCAACTAAGTCTAAGTTCTTATTTATAATATGCTGGATATAATGAAACCAAACGTTTGCATGACCAAAAAAAAAAAAAAAAAAAAAAAAAAAGCTCCAGAAGAAAAACAAAAATCCTCATAGATCAGATGAGTTTGCTTTATAATCGCAAGTCTTGGTCAAACATCGGTCAGGACATGTTTTCTGTTATTTCTACTTAGAACTGTGTTTTGAGTAAAAAGTTGTCACAGCTTCTCTGTAATGAAGATGCAAAAACAGTTTGCGAAGAAATCAAATTCGCACATGAGCCCGAATAAAATTTGGCTGGAAAAAGAGAAAAGGCAACGTCTCCTTTCATCTAAATAAGTTCAAAACGGATTTGAGATATGAAAACGTGTCAACAGAAATGTGAATGTATTTATATGGCGATAAACATTGTTACTTGTTTACAGCCTATAAAAAAGTGAAAATGTGGTTAAAAAGATATTTAAACGAGTCTGCCAAGTTCTGTTTAACTCAGTTCATTTTTAAATGGAAACTGTTTATAGCAAATGCTCTTTTCTCTTAAAAAAAACTGGGCACACAGCAGGAGGAAGTCAAAAACATAGACTCGGTTAAATCCAGTTTGATTCATTTTTCAGGACCAATTCACAATTGTTGTCAGCAATCTAAAAATTCATAAAACATGGCAAAAAGTTCAATGGGAAAGTTGCTGTCATTTCATTTTTTTTAACGCTAACAAAAAAAAGTCATCTGTGGCAATGTGATCGTAAGGTGTATCTGTTTTAATTAATTTATTCTTCTTGTCTACAAAGCACTTAATTACAACAAATACCTATTTAAGCCCAATGGAGAAGTGAACGGGGGAAAATAATTTACATTTGATTGTAATCCATGTTCGGTTATATTGCAATCAAAACTACTTACAGTCCCCATTTGATTAACAAAAGGTTTCCTTCTAGGTTAAAAAGTGAAAGTTCAAAGAACAATTAAAGGCGTCTATTCATATTTAACTGTGCCTCAGAGGTTGCTGGGGTTGGTCACATTGGCTAAAATTAAAAAAAAAAAAAACTGACAGCTTCGGTTTAATATTATACATTCTCAACTCTTCTCTGACCTCAGCATGATTAAACACATCCGTAGACGTCAGCTCTATGTTTTTTTTTCAACGCATTACTCTTCATATTCGCTCCTATCTGAATTGACTCCAGCGACATTTGAACTAAATGTCTAATCCAGGTGAGGCAACAAGTTCTCCTCCTCACGCATGTGTAAAATCTGCTTGTTGAAGGAGGAGAGGTTGGGGGGGGGGGGTGATGGGGGCGGGGGGGGGGGGGGGGGGGGGGGGGGGCATAATACAAGTCATCACACGGCTCCTGCTAACTAGATAGTCCTCAACTCAGAACTGCCGCACCAAATGAGAGATCTCAGATCAAAAGAGAGCAAATAAGCGGGTCGCCCGATTCACTCACGCAGCTGCATTGAGAGCAGAGCCAACAGGCGTATCGCGGCCTGAAAGGGAGCCGCTATTCAGGGTGCAGGTGTGAAGTATGTGGCACATTCGCCATATAATGTGGAGGGTTGTTAGAAATCCGTGTTCGAGCCTTTTACGTACTGGGTGCCGGATAGCAAAGAGGAGGAGCGATTCACACTGATGGAGTTCCTAAAAAATTGCACAAGAATGTTAGAAAAGTAGAATCGATCAATTGTATATATAGTGGCGTGTGTGTTTGGACTGCTCTTTACGAAAGCGATTCCAACCTGCTCACTGTTTGTTTGTTTGCTTTTTCTTATTCTTTAATCCACACCAAATACAGTTAATTCGGCTTTAAAGGCCGTCATAAATCTCTATCACGGAAGCCCGTGCTGGCCAATATATCACAGTCAGCGTGATCGCTCGGCATCCCCTTTGGAAACTTAACCTTGGATGGTATCAGGGTGAAATATTTAATATTCGTGACAGCCTTTATGGTTGTGTTTAACTTACGGGCGGTGCGCGGTTTGGCTTTTGACCTCGCCTCTGCCTATTCCATCGCGGTCCTGTAATTAAAAAAAAAAAAAAGTGACGCGAATTTACGCAAACAGGGACGTGGCTATTTATGTAATAATTCTAATTAATCTCATTGATCAAGTGAAGCCATCTTTCCTCCTTCTTCCTTTCTCAGATTAGTATTGCACCTGCCCATTCAGCCTTGCCTGTTTTTTCCCCATTACCGTGCCAATTCCGGCCACTTCATTCCTGATAATTGTGACCTGGTTGGTGCTAGAAGTGCTGATGGTTTAGAGTTGGAGTTGGGTACAAGAGGGAGGTGGAAAGCGTTTGTGTGTGTGTGTGTGTGTGTGTGTGTGTGATGTGTGTGTGAGAGAGAGAGAGGAGTGTAAAGGGGTGGGGGGCGTCCTTTTTACTCCAAGACTGCTAATCCCCCTATTAAAGGGGCTTTGTTCAATAACGCCGGACAGTTTCCGGAAGTCGGATTACCGCCTCCATTATTTTACAAAGAAATGACATTTCACACTCAAATGAAACCTTGTGTTGGACGCAGCCGTGGCGGTGACATTCTCTAGCAAGAAATGAAATAGATTCATTTTCTTTTTTGCTTTTGTAACGCTTTGGAAGTTGAGAACCTCCCATTTCTTTACAGATCTTCGAACAACGGTAATTAATGTGGATATGTATTTCCGGTGAAACTGCCCTTCGGCCACCGGTTTCCAGGGACTGTTCGTGGTCACAAGGGTCCCTAGTGCTCACATACACGCACACACACACACACACACCACACACACACAACCAACACACACACACACACACACACACACACACACACACACACAACACACACAACACACCTGTTCTTGATTCTTCACCCTTAGGTTGCTCTCAGATCAAAGGTCCCCAACAGAATCAGTGCGTAAAGACGATCATATTTACCTTTACTGGTAATTCATCCTTCCTACAAACTCAGTTTATACCCACGTGTTTCAAAGATTTGCACACTATTAATTTGCTAACTCAAAAACACATTGATCACAAATTATCCAGATAACCCTCAAGAAATATAACTTTAATCTGTCAATTTGTTTTTAAATATTATCTGGATTAATTTTAAAAAACTGAGCTGTTTTACTTATTATATCATAAGGAATAGTGAAGGAATTTATGATGATGTATTTATTTAACATACTTAATTTCAAAAACAATTTGCATATGACTGTGGATTATTTTTCATGTAATAAAACTGTATATCTTACTCTTTCACTATCGTAGGTTATTAAAATAATGCAGCTTTCAAATTTAACTGACTTGTTATAAATAAAAGAGATATTTAAAAAAAAAAACTCCCTGGGGTTTGTCTTGGATCAGAACAATATTTGATACGTTTGGCATTTAAGGTCATGTTTTTATTTACATTACACTTGGAAAAACCGTAAATATTAATTGGATGCAAATAATAAGACTGTATTTCAATAATGTTGAATTTCTCTGTTTTGCATCAAAATTGACACCTTCGCCAATAGTGGTGACGTAATTGTCCTTTTTTCCCAGCCAAAAGAATATGAAGTACAATTTTTTAAATTCACAAAACGAAAGATAGCTAATATGGCTCCTCTGATCGATAAGACGCAAGTTCATATCGATCGCCTTTTCAGAAGAAAATACTGCCTTTAAGGGACAGCAGCAACTTTGTCAAAGCAACTCTCGATTGGTGTTGTATGGTTAACAAGCATAAAGGTCACCAAGCGACTGCAGTACACACACTGACAAACGTGCAGAAACGATGCTCTGTCTAACTGTAGTTTCCGCTGTCAAATGTATAATAATAATAATAATAATAATAATAATAATAATATAATAATAATAATAATAATAATAATAATAATAATAATAATAATAATAATAATAATATAATATTTTATTCAAACTTCAAAACTGAATCCGGGAAAAAAGAAAAAAAAAAGTTTTCGATATCTAATTGTCAGTCACTCACTGCTTTATCCAAGCTCGCCCTGTTACTCATTTTCTAACCAAACAATCTTTTTTTTTTTTTTTAAACGTCGCACATTCTTTTCTATTTTGATGCTCAGAGTTGAAATAGAGAGAGAGGATCCCAGCAAATCGGCGACAAAAGGCTTTCCGTGTCATCAACGTCGTTCAGACGACCCAGAAAGAATCCCTCTGATACTAACTCCCCACTTCAAAGAATCGCTTTCAATTGAGATCCAACTCTTTCTCTCTCTCTCTCTCTCTCTCTCTCTCTCTCTCTCTCTCTCTCTCTCTCTCTCTCTCTCTCTCTCTCTCTCTCTCTCTCTCTCTCTCTCTCTGTCTGTCTCTCTCTTTTTGCGCAAGCGACAGGAGCTGGTGCAGGGAGAGAGAGGCATCTCTCCTCCTCCTCCTCCTCCTCCTCCTCCTCCTGCTCTTCTTTTGAACTGCTTTCCGTCATGAACTTAACCAAACTCTGTAAAAGTATCAGTATTGCCCCCCCCCTCCATTTTTCCCCCCCCCGTCCCTCTTCTGGTTAAGTCAAGGCCAGAGTGAAACTCTATACGCCGCCAGAAGTTTCCCCGTCCAAACAGCTGAGTTCTTCTTCGACCTACTTTCGCTAGAATTTAAAGAAAATGAAAATGATTCCTTTCGCGCTTCTTCGTAGACGATAATTAACTCCCCCCCCCCCCCTTTCAATTAAAGTCATTATCGCTAATGTATAGACGCAGAAATATGAGTGTCTTCCTTGAGCCTCGTTTTGCAAAAAGAAGTCCATTACGGTGACAAACAACTGCGTTTCAGCGGCCACTCCTTTGATTTTTCCTAAAGTAGGCCTTAAGCAAAAGAATATATCCCCCCTATCCCCCCTTTCTTTTTTGCCGCTCTGGTCTGCAGCATAAAGGACGTAGATTACCGTTTCCTACCCCATGGGTAGCAAATATTACATTCTTTGGAGCCAGCTTTTGAGTCCTTGGGACCTGGCCCCATATCATTTGAGTTTGACTTGGCTATTGCTATAGAAATCTTAATTCACCATGAGGATTCACCGTTGAGCAAAAAAAGAAAAAAAAAAGGTTTCTTTGTGCAAAATGGCTCTTTGAAGTCTGGATCCGAATATTGTAGCCTTTCATCAAACTCGCAGCCCCACAGTCTGGGCCAAAGCAAAGCTGAGCTGAGTAAGTAAGATTTAACACGAGTGGCGCATAATGCGCAATATTTTCCCTCTTCCGCTGGTAAATAAAAATTAAAACTGCAATAGTAATTGTTGGTGTCCTGTGGGTTCAAAAGACTTGATGAAAGATCTGTGTTGGAATAAATAATTCGGAAAAAAATGAATACACATGTAAAAATTATATTCAAACGAATTATTGGGACAGCAAAAATGTTGACGTTTTTTTTTTTTTGTCCATATGTTGAAAAAAAATTTCCCACAGATCTGCGTTGCTCAAAATTGTTTCACTTTCGTACAAGATTTATTCCAAATACTCACAAAATACAAGGCAGTTCGGTACGCATTTAGTGCTCCATTTTAAGAGAAAACAAAAATAAATTTTAAAACAGACAATGATACAAAAATCACCAGATTTCTTTTTCTTTTTTTTTTTACTTTGATAAAACATTTATAATTGACGTCATATACGAAATACTGTAAGCTTATGAAACAGCTGGGGGGGGGGGGGGGGGTTCTTCCCTTTTTTTGCACAAATCCATTGCAAATAAAATAAAATAATATAAAAAAAGATGTAAACCGCTCCTTACAAATCTAGTCAACATCCAAACACATTGAAACTTGTTCAAAATTTACAAATGTACAATTCTGCTCCGGTTTTGAAAACATCCACTTTGGTTCGATCGTACAAAATACCTCCATATGCGATTGAAAAATAAATTAAAAAATCATACTGAAGGCAGAAGGGATTTTTTGTCTGTTTTTTTTTTTTTTTTGTTTTGTTTTGTTTGGGTTTTTTTTTTTTACAAAAAAAAAGTTGCACACCATCATGCCTTACAGCCTACAATAATGTACGACATAGTCTAATGAGATTTACACGACCCTCTCCACAAGTGGAACAGTTCGCAGGAGAAGCACCCACCCATCAGTTTTGGATAAATTTCAAAATAATAATAATAATAATAATAATAATAATAATAATAATAATAATAATAATAATAATAATAATAATAATAATAATATATGCTCCTGTTACTTGAAAGCACGTCTGGAAGGATTGCGCATTTTCCGTCCAGCGCAGTTAAGTGCGTCTCTTCGCTCCGAGTGCCAGTTTTGGTGGCTTATCCAAAACAAAACAAGGGATTGGGGTTGGGGGGAGGAAAGGAGGACCAGAGGGCCCCTCACAGGTATATAGGCACTAAAGCCAAACCGTTTTAGAAGTTGAGTGTTTGGAAATAAGTGCTGGCGAGGAACTCAAAACGCGTCCCGTGGTTGGGGGTTCCTGTAAGCAGGTTCCTCCGAAGGGTCGGGCGTGGAGTGGCCGCTGGGTGGTGTCTGGCCACCGCTGGCACCTGAGCTGTGGCACACGTACCACTCGCTTAAATTGGCCGTGCTGCTGCTGCTGCTGCTGCTGAGATGCCCCTATCGGCGGCTCTGACACCACCGACGGTCCCCCGGTTGGCTCCCGACCCAAGTCCGAAGACGGGGACACCAGAGAGGGAGTGGACGACTCGTAACCCGAGCTGGGCGGGGGGGACTTGCAGTGCACCTTCATGTGCTTCCGCAGGGAGCTGGGGTGCGTGTAGGACTTGTCGCAGCCCCGAACTTTGCAGTTGTAGGGCTTGTCGCTGGTGTGAACGTGGGAATGCTTCTTCCTGTCGCTACTGTTGGCGAAGCGTCGGTCGCAGCCGTCGAATTCACACTTAAAGGGTTTCTCGCCTGTTTGCAGCGTGGAGACACAATAAGACATAGAATGCATTAAATATTTGATCTTGCCCATTAACCGTATTGATTCCTGTTGCTAAATGCAGGCGTTCATTTGTTTGCTCAAGATGAGAGACTTGAGTATTTTGCTGAGCGACGTTTTACCAGTTGGCATTAATTGCGTTTGACTGCAGTGTGTTATGTTTACACCTTTTGATCGGTCTGTGTGGATATGTAAAGGACTGCATAGTCGTAGCATTACAAACTATGAACAGCTGTTATGTAGGTTGTCGACATTTTTAGTTAAATCTTTAGTAGTTTTCGAATGCATTTTGTGGACATCATACTTCAAGATTTTTTTTTCTACATACCTGGAAAGGAATTAGACCTACTTATATAACAAAATAAGAGTGCATGTTTTGAATTGTAGCTGGATTAATTTTAAGTTTGCATTCATTGGTTCTAATATAAGATGATCAACTGATTTGTTTTCTGTTGATTTATTCTTTGCTTGCATTGGGGTAAAAAAAAAAGAACAGCCAATTACTATTACCTTCAAAAGCAATATGAATACGTGAAAATAACTTTTTTGTGGGGTTGATGCATTTGGGGAAATTTTCATTATTTATTTATTTATTGCAAGGTTTTCAAAGCAAATCTAAATTTTCTAACATTTACATCTATTAATCATGTCCATACTTGCATTCTCTAAAGTTTTCTGGAGATGTGAGTTTTTTGGGTTTCTGCTGTCCTGTGTCTTTACCTGGCCACCGTCGACATACACCTGACTGAAAACGCTGATAAATATTAAGAACAACACAATATCCTCAGGATATTGATTGGTAGCACAGGCAGCCCAACTCTATCTCGGCCCCTCAAATATGGACTGAATCTAAATTGACTTTATTATTATTATTGAGTATCTCTGATTAAATATGAGTGAAAAGTGAGGGAAAACGAGGTGAAAAAAGACAATCTGAATAAATTAGACGGAAATCATCCACCGCTGAGTTTTTTTCTTCTTCTCCTCCTCCGATTAAAGCTTTTGAGAATATGTAATTGCCTCTGTCTAATTACACTTGCGGGTTGAATATCAATTTGACCTTCAGCTGTTGGGTTGAGAGAGCCAATCAAGGATATTAGTGTAGTACAAGAAACCGTTCGAGGAAACAGACCCCAGGGGCAGACCCTAGTCATAACCACACTTTCAGCTTGGGTTTTAAACATGATACCAAAAAGACCAGGCCCCTCGGGAGTCAACACACAGAAATAATTCAACAGATTTGTACTTAGGTAATGTGAGCAAATGATATGAATAATACATTTAGGGGGGGTGCAGGAATGGAGCAGAAGAAGGAGGGGTGGTGTGTATATGTGTGAGTGTGTGTATGTGTGTAGAGGGCTGGGGGGAGTGCTGTAGTCACTGTAATCATTTACAAGTCTGACTCGACATTTTGAGGCCTTTATTTTCCTTCTGGCTCACAGAGGCAGGCAGCCATATTGACCCATTAGATTTTTTTTAATGCTACATCTGCGCAGCACACACACAAGTCAGTATGCAAACTCCTTATATACTAGTATACTCCGATCTGATCTGCACAAATCAACTTGTTGCATTTGGCTTGCAAACCACTATCTGAAACAGTTCTGCATCACGCACAGATCCAGTGCAGTAGATTAATGCAGAAACAGAACAAAACAAAACAAAACTGCTCTAGTGACTGAATGCAAATCACTCCAAAATCCGCCATGTAATTAAAAAAGCAGTCATCAAAACAAGTGGAGAAAAGAACGAAACATTTTAATAAAGAAACATCGCCGCATCAAGTTATTGTGAAAGATGCAAACTCTCTCCAACTTTTGCTATCCAGTCATGGTTTGGCACACACTGAGCTGCTCACACAAGACGTGACGTGGGCCTCCAGCTTTTGTACCGCGGTGTAAACAAGAGGTTTGAACCGTCAAACGCCTGAGTGAGCTGTACCATAATCCACCCCCCCCCCATCCACCCCCCTCCAAATCCGTCCTGTGAGAAACTTGCCATACACTCTTAGAAAAAGGTGCCTGTTGCGTGCGGGTTAAAGCAGAATTTTCGAACTTTTAAAAAAATCGGGGCACATTTGAAAAATATTGCGTAAATAGTTTTAGAGGTTAATAATTTATTCATGCAACTTGATGATTTTACTCCATGCATATAAAATAAGAAAAAAAAAAAAAAACCTCCAAAGTATTTTACGTGTATGCATCCCCCCCCCCCCCCCCAGCGCCCTTCCACTCACCTGTGTGTGTCCTTTTATGGATTTTTAGATTCTCGGATCTTGCAAACACTTTACCGCAGCCGGGGAACGGGCAGGGGAACGGTTTCTCGCCGGTGTGCACTCGAATGTGATTCACCAGTTTGTATTTCGCCTTAAACGGCTTGCCTTCCCTCGGACACTCTTCCCAAAAGCATATGTGGTTCGCCTGCTCTGGTCCTCCGACGTGCTCCACCGTCACATGCGTGACGAGTTCGTGCATGGTGCTGTAAGTCTTAGAGCAGAGTTTCTTGGGCGAGTGCTCCGGCTCCAGCCACTTGCAAATCAGCTCTTGCTTTATCGGCTGCCTCATGTAGCGGAAAAAAGCCCCCGGTCCTCCGTGGTGGTGGTGGGGATGGTGCGGGTGGTGGTGGTGGGGGTGGTGGTGGTGGTGGTGGTGAGCGCCGAGATTCATGTTTAGATTCAGTCCGCCGTAGCCGTGCAGAGGCGAGGCGGAGAAGGGATCAGCCCTGGAGCTTGCTACTTGACTCAAGTGATCAGACCGAACGTACATTTCTCCAGGTAGTCCTAACCTTATTTGTCCATTCAGCGCCTGGCCACCCGGTGATCCGCTGGAAGGCTGCTCGTGGTGGAGTCCGGAGAAGAGGGTGGCGTGGTTCCCTGCGTCAGGGTGGTGACCATAGTGTCCGGGATAGCTACCTGTTGTTGAGACAAACATTCCGTGGTGAGAAGCTGGACCAGCGGTCTGGTCGGTCAGTACCGGCATGGCTTGAGCCGTCAGATCTCTCCGGATGAGGAAATCCCTACCTGCGGATAGAGCCTGGGCGGTATGGGGCATAGAATAAGGGACCGACGTCGGCTGAACCGGGCCAAAAGCTCCCGTTTGACTGGAGACCACTTCACTGTGGCCTGCCATATGATGATTGTGGTGGTGGTGATGGTGGTGGGGATAATGATGGGCTGGGCTGATTTTGAGGGCCGCGGAGTGCCCCATGTGTTCTGGCCCGAATGGACTCGGCCCCAGGCGGGGTTCCGCAGTAATCTCCCCAGGGTGCGAGTGAGCCATTGAGTGTGGATGGCTGCCGAACCCCGGGAAGCCTGTCACGCTCTGAGGGGTATGGTGGTGATGATGGTGATGGTGGTGAGCCCCTGCCAAGTCAACTAATCTCAGCGCCGTGTTCCGTTTGGAAAACGCAGGGTCCATCACGGGGCTTCCCAAAGCATCCACGCTCATTACTTCCTAATTTTAGAATAACTTGACAGCAGGCAAAATAATAATGATGATGGCAAATATATTTTAATCGCAATGAAAAAAAAAAGGGGAAAAAAAAAACTTTATAAAGTTAAGTCTATCTGCAGACAACATGGAATCCCATTCGGTTGAGAGGCAGCAGCAGGACGCTTTGATACTGAATAGAGATTCATGGTAGGCGCTGCAGCCCGTGGAGCCAAACAATCACCCCGCGCTCTAATTGGTCAGAGCTCTGTGATTGACGTCACCAGTGACAGTTCCCAACGTGATGAAAAATGTCTTAGTGACAGCGAGCAACCAGTGCGCATGCGCTGTGCTGGAGGCAGCGCCGGCGGAAAAAAAAATTGTTATGCAAAGGTTATTGTAGAATATAACTATTAAAAAGTTTATCCGGATATTCAGTGTCCTTTTATGTTGAGGCACCAGACAAAGGCTGAAGTGAAAGGATACACACTCACCCCATCTTATTTATTTCCGCGGCTACATGGAAGAGGGTGCATTTTGACGTATACATTTCTAAAATTATGTAGATCATAAATAATGCAGTGATATCTTCATTTTGAACCGCAACGCGCGCAGCTCCGACTGTGCGCCGCAAATTACGCACAATTTTACGCACGTAAAATGATCGCTGATAGTAGTGGAGGGGGAGGGAAAAAAAAAGTTGTGCAAAGAAACGCACCACGGGTCGAGCTTTAAAATAGATCGAAGCAAAAAAAAAAAAAAAAAAAATAGTTAATAAGCGCTTTGGAGGAAGATTCGTATTAAAATATATGCAGCCACCCCTGTTCTGCAGCGTCTGGAAGCGGAGTTGGCTCGCCGCTGTAGCCCCAGGGAGATCCGGATCCGTGTCTGTGTGTGTTCAGCGGCTGAACCATTCGGGCGACCCGCGGCCAAGCTCCGGGAGAGGATGAAAAATGTAATGGACGGGACCTGTTGTTATGATTCGGAGCGATTTCCCCCCCCCCCCCCCCCCTTCCCCGCGTTAGACCTAAGGACGGCAGCAGATGAGGGTCACAGGAGGTGGTTCCATCGAAGACTTTAATTCCAAAATAAAACGAGTGTGTGCTGTGAGTACCACAGAGTATAACATTCTGCTGTATAACAATTTCTGGTTAGATCTGAATACTGAAAGAAAAAGAAAAAAAATGCTCGGGAATTTTCTTTTAGCAACCTTTGCGAACGTTCTATTTTAATTCGCTGACGAATGTGATCTTGAGAAAAAGTTAATTTAACAATTAGCAGATATTGCACGGTGAGACATTTATGAAACAAAGTTGCAGAATCAATAACAATTCCCTGTGCGGTGAAATGTGGATTTCCCCTTCTTGTTATCAAGACCAAAACTTCCATTACTTCTCTGCTTTACAAGTTTTTACCCTGCTTATTTTCGAAAAAAACTGTTCGAACACCTCACGTTTATCAACGTTTTGACTGTATTATTTGTTTAATATTTATGATAAGAACTCAAAAATTAAGAAGAAATGCGCTTTTAAAAGTTTTTATATAGAGAACATGTCGCGTTGGTGTTAACTTTTACTTTATATGATTTTGAGTTTAACTTTGCATGATTTTGAGAAAGTTCTACTTTAAGACTAGTGAGCATTAATTTAATCTCATTGCTTTTATTTTATGTTTGTGTTAAAAAGAGGTCAAAATGATAGCAGGAGCTTTTAGGTGACTTTCCGTTTTTTGGATAATTGAAAAAAAAATAATGATATAAAATTAATTTAATGCACTTGCCTGGTTGATTATCATTTCTTCTTACTTCAAATAAAAGACAAAACTGCCCTGTTATTTTACATTTGCCACGAATTGATCTGTCAGTTCCTTCGCTGACAGCATCGCGTTAGATCGTAAGTCAATATTTGGAGACGTGGTGGATCCCGAAGACGTTTATTAAAAGGTCTTTACGCGCGACCGACTCACAGCTGCAGAATTCAAAGAGGGGCATCACAGCAACAGTGAGCAGTGTAATGCAAAACTTGGTCGGCAAGGGGCTATTTCTGATCCAAGTTGAGCAGGCACTCACTCAATGAGTCACCGAGTAGCTCTTGGCGACATGTAGACAGGGAAGCTGCACAGGATCATAAACATAAACGCCGCATATTGCAGCGACATCTCATAAAGTGGTGTTGGCCTTAAATCTGCTGTAAATCCGTGACAATAAACATGGTGGTGACATTTAAATTCTGCGCATTCTAGTCACTGCACTAAACAAGAGTCGCTTTTTTAATTATGCGACATTATTTGCACTTTAAAATTCATTTGAATAAGTTTTGCTCAACGTTTTTTTTTTTGTCACCCAGATTTATGTTTATTCTCACTTGTTGCTCATTACCTGCTGTTGTGACACTTGCACGTTTAATGTCAAAGGAGATCCCTTTGATTTTTGCAATGCATAATTAAGTTCATACCTTAAAGAAAGCCCGCAAAACCTCAAAATCTACTGCTGAACTTTTACTGTTTTCTTAAAGCATTTTGTCTTTGTTTGCGTTTTCATACCAAACCTTCTCCTCTTGGGTTTCCAAGACTGATTTGGAAAAGCAGCGTTCAGATTCTGCAACCCACTTCGAGTGACCCATAATGGCCTGGTCTGGGTTGTTTCTTTTGGCTTTGACCACCAGCACCCGGAGGCTCCTGCAGAGAGAACACCGCAAATCCCACTTGATAACTTAGACAACCCATGGACTATATGCACCACTGGCCTTCAAAGAAGGGGCCATGTTGCTCTACCGCAAGCAGGCGAATCGCGATGGACGCATTAGTGATCGTGGTTGTAGGTCCAAGTTAAACAGTAACGTGGAAACCGAAATCACAGATGTTCCACAATTTAGACAGGCAAACAGGGTATTCAGATTTTGATATCCTCTGAGGTAAAGTGATAATTTCATAATAAAACAAAATTCAGAAGGTCGTGTCTGTAGTTAGACGAGACTCCCTGTTGGTCTTTAGAGAAACATACTTGGAATGAAAAAGTCTCCAATTTTCCTCCAAACCTAAAGAGCATCTACCTGAGAACAAACACTGCCCAGACCACTAGAAGCCAATTCTGTCTATTTTTTATTTTATTTTATTTTAGGAAACATTAGAAGGACAGACTTGACAATCTAAAGTCCGTTCGTCAATGTTCTTAATTGAACTAAATGTTTCCAATTACGCATCGAAGGGCTGCTCTTCCCAAGTGAATGTGGTTGACAAAGAAAATGGAACACTTTATGGTCATCACATGTTTTCTTTATGATCTGAGGTAACATTTGACACACCACCACCACACACACACACAACACACACACACACACACACACACCACACACACACACACACACACACACACACACACACTATTTAGCCGTTTAACTAAATTCCCAGTCAGCAATCTGAAAATATCTGCGACTGATGATGTCAAGAGACATGGACGTGCGGGCCACAGCATGGTGGATTGTTATTTGGTGAGTGCATGTTATTGGGGAGCACCAATGAACGAGCAGCTGCAGCTCCCACGTGACCGCCCCCTCTCCTCTCCCATTCATCAGGGCTGGACTGTGTTGTCTTTTCAATTCATTTATCTGCAGGAATGATTGCGACTATCAGTCTAGAGCTCACCGTCTGACTGAGGAGGTGAAAGTTGCGCCACAGGAAGATAAACCGCAAAAAGACAATATTGCATGTAGTAAATACATGTTTTTTTTTCTGTTGTTTTATTTTTTTTTAATTTGCGTGCGCATCGGATGAGCGGTGCAGGGGAATTCCTTCCGTCGTGAACGAAAAAAAAAAAAAGTAAACAGAGAATTCGTTGGATTCGAGTTCAGAAGAGATAAGCTGCAGAGAGAGAGGAGGAGGAAGAATATCTGCGCGTGTTTTCCTTGAGTTCTGCGCTCAGTCGCCTCGAAGAGTCAAGACTGAAGATGCTCTTGGACGCAGGACCGCAATATCCCACCATAGGAGTCACTACCTTCGGCTCCTCTCGGCATCACTCAACAGGAGAGGTGGCGGAGCGGGAAGTGGCGCTGGGGATCAACCCTTTCGCGGACGGCATGGGCGCCTTCAAGATCAACCACAGCTCCCACGACATCAGCTCCGGGCAGACAGCGTTCTCATCCCAGGCTCCCGGCTATGCAGCGGCGGCCGCTCTGGGACACCACCATCACCCGACCCACGTTGGCTCCTACTCCACGGCGGCGTTCAACTCCACCAGGGACTTTCTCTTCAGAAATCGGGGTTTCGGGGACGCGGCCGGAGCGCAGCACAGCCTGTTTGCCTCCGGCAGCTTCGGGGGGCCGCACGGACACTCGGACGCGGCGGGGCACCTGCTCTTCCCAGGGCTCCACGAGCAGGCGGCGAGCCACGCGTCCTCCAACGTGGTGAACGGCCAGATGCGACTGGGCTTCTCGGGGGACGTGTACGGCCGGGCCGATCAGTACGGGCACGTCACGAGCCCGCGCTCCGATCACTACGCGTCCACGCAGCTGCACGGCTACGGCCCCATGAACATGAATATGGCCGCGCACCACGGAGCGGGGGCCTTTTTCCGCTACATGCGGCAGCCCATCAAGCAGGAGCTCATCTGCAAGTGGATCGAGCCGGAGCAGTTGACGAACCCCAAAAAGTCGTGTAACAAAACTTTCAGCACCATGCACGAGCTGGTGACCCACCTGACAGTGGAGCACGTGGGGGGGCCTGAACAGACGAACCATATCTGCTTTTGGGAGGACTGCTCCAGAGAAGGGAAGCCCTTCAAAGCCAAATACAAGCTTGTGAATCACATCAGAGTACACACCGGAGAAAAGCCCTTTCCGTGTCCGTTTCCCGGCTGCGGCAAAGTGTTTGCCCGATCGGAAAATCTAAAAATTCACAAAAGGACTCATACCGGTAAGAAATGGCGAAACAAAATAAAAAATAATAAATAAATAAATAAAAATATTCTGCCAAATCGGTGCTGACAAAATCCCATCCGAAACATGCATGCGATCCGGGTGGTTATTTACTACAGTAGGGCAGTTGGAGCCTGCAAAGTGACATGCGATGCTTTACAGCTGTCGACAGAAAATACTTCACTGCAAAAATATTGTTTAAATGTAATTTTAACATTAATGAATTATATGCAGTGCATGCGTACTGCAACAATGTTTAAATACAACTTCTAAAGAAAACCCTAAAAAAAACATGCATTTTTTCAAAGTGCCTCTTTTAAAAACAAAACAAGAAAAAAAAACATATTTCATTCTTTGCATTGTTTAGGTGAGAAGCCTTTTAAGTGCGAGTTCGACGGCTGCGACAGGAGGTTCGCAAACAGCAGTGACCGCAAGAAACACATGCACGTCCACACGTCGGACAAGCCATATCTGTGCAAAATGTGCGACAAGTCGTACACGCATCCCAGCTCCCTCCGAAAACACATGAAGGTAAAAGAAAAAAAATACTAATATTGTAAATTACGTGTGTGTGTTTTCTTTCTCTTTGCAAAAGTAACATTAGAAACTCATTTTATATGTGTTAGAGTAGAATGTAGTTTTTTTTTCTCTTTTTATTTGTAGTTCTTTTATTTAGTTTTTTTGCTTTCTTTTTGGTTTGTTTTATTTTTAGCAAGATAAAGAAAGTTAATCCTATGTTTTCTCAAGCGCAAAATGAGATTAGGACTTGAATGAGAATAATTGGGCTTTACTTTGTTTTCGATTTGTGAGCATGTCCAAAGCAGTCATGTCAGAAGTAAAATAGCGTCTCTCCTTCTGTTTCCTGCTTCTAAGTAAATCGAGTATACTGCATTCTCCCCCCCCCCCCCCCAACACTTCCCCCCTTTTTCCCTTCTTTTCACTTCCGCAGGTCCACGAATCCACCAACCCGGATCGCAGCCTTCACCAGCCGCCAGTTCAGGGTACGAGTCCTCCACGCCTCCCACCATCGTGTCACCGTCCACAGAGAACCAGAGCAGCAGCTCCATATCACCAGCAGCTTCAGCAGTCCACCACACAGCCAGCCACAGCACGCTGTCGTCAAATTTCAATGAATGGTACGTGTAAATATTTTTGAAAAAAAAAAAAAAAAAAAAAAACGCACAAAAAGACAATGGAAAATTTATGAAGACATAAGGAAAAAAAACAAACTTTTTCGACCTTTCTAAGTGAGAAAGATGGACTGGGGGGGGGGGGGAGGAAAGCAGGGGAGGTGAAGTTAAAGACTGTCATCATGCATGGACAGAAACACGGTCAGCTTCCTCCTTTTTACTGAGAGACTGAACAGAAGCAGATCTCAAAAGAAAAAAAAAGCATGCTATCTCCGAGTAGAGGCCTGATTTTTTTTCTTCTTTTTTTTCCTCTTTGCTTTTTTGTAAATATGGATTTCACCAAACTGGAACCCACAGCAAGAAAGAAAAAAAAAAAAAAGGAAATGTAATATTTTATTTTGTAAATATCACAGTTTTAAGTGGGGGGGGAGGGGAATTTGTGAAAAATGTAATGGTCCCTTAGATATATGAGGGTGGCCTCTAAGGTTACTGTGGGGGACAAGAATGTTTAGTTGTGTACCAAAATGTGAATTATTCAGTATTACTACAGTCTACACGTCGACTTAACCGACTCTTAGTATTAATGTGCTTTTTGTAGCCTATCCAGTGCAGCATATTTTTATTTTTTTATTTTTTTTCTTAATTTTCGTCCAATTAAGGTCCAGTTTGAATAGCACAGAGTATCATTGTTGTTATTTAATGTCATGTCGATGAATCGTGTAGTGAAAAAAAAAATCCGTGTCAATCTGTTTATGTACGTGCTAAATATATATATAAAAATCTGTCAATTGCTCTGTCTGAGAGGAAGTATTATTCCATGTAAAGTACCTGGATTTTTCCATATTTATCCGCATGTAAAAGGGCCGGTAACATGTTAGAATATGATCGGTATTTATGGAGAAATGCGCTCGTACAGTATGTCAAATTTTAGTTTACAATAATAATATTAATAATAATAACAATGAAAAAAAATGTTTGGATACATTTCGTACTATATTAAAGGACTGTAAAAAAATACAGAACATGTATTTCATTGGAGGTTATTGGGGGTTGATTTTTAAATTAAGTACTGAAAATAAGTATCAAATTAGATCTTTTCCTATGTAAAGTAATTTACTTACGTGAATAATTCTAAAACAAATAAGTTAAAGTCTTCATTATAATGACCGTTTGTGTGTGTGTGTGTGTGCGGGGGAGAGAGAGAGAGAAAACCAAGAGAGACACAGAGCGAGAGGGAGTAATGGAGAGCGATGGCGAGTGTGTGTGTGTGTGTGTGTGTGTGTGGTGTGAGAGGTGGGGTGTGTGAGCGTGTGTGTGTGTGTTAGAACTTTCTGACACTCGATAATAACTACTAAATTCACTTCCCCCCTCTTTCTCTCTTTCTGCTGCTTCTGGATCTTCTGTTTATCCAAAATTAACATCCACCGCTCTGCCCTCCAGTAATGCGCAAATTAAATCGATTAATCACGGCTGTTGTTCCTCGGTGGATAAAACCGGAGTAAGCTATTTTGCGTTACTTAATTGTTCGGGAATCTAATTTTCAAATCTAATTTATTTTCTTTTTTTCCTTTTTCTTCTTGCGTTTTTTTTTTTTTTTCCCCCGGATTTCCTATCCTAGATTAAGATAAAAAGAGAGACAGAGAGGGAGATAGAGACAGAAAGAGAGAAAGAGAGAGAGAGTGAGAGAGAAGGAAAGAAGGAGAGCCTGGGAGTCAACGTGGGACCCCTCCCTCCCCTTCTCCACTCATCCCTCCTTTTTTCCACACACACTTCATTGTTCCTGTCTGCAGCTTGCTTGACCGGCCCATTAGGCAGAGATCACATCAGCAGCCGCCACTGATCATGGTTAACACTGCCAGGGCGCACGGATCCGCCGCGATCTGTCAGTTTGCAGACACACGCAGCCGAAATAAAAATGTAAACCCTTAAAAAAAAAAAAAAAAACATTGGAAGAAAAGAAAAGAAAAACTCAAAACGCTGCAACGTATAGCAAGCAGAGCAAGCTTCATATCAGATGATTATGGTGGAAATGTATTGAAATGTATTCATATTTTCTTTTCACGGACTATTACACGTGAAGATAAATGAAGGATGGCAATAAAATGACTTTTTTTCGACTCTATTTAACACTATCTATCTATCTATCTGGTCTCAGTGCAGATGCACCGCGACAGGGGGAAAATTCGCACTTCCCAGGCCGAGGAAGTCACTTAGCAGCTTTATAGTTTAAAACAAAACAAAATTGTAAAGTGGACGCGTGCATTTCGTTTAAAACTATGACCGACATTCAGATAAAATGGCTTTGTTTGTCGTTTAAATCCAGCTCCGTTGCCATCATTTACAAAAGGGAAGCGCTGGAGCGTTGAAGACTAAGATGTGAGGAGTTTTGTATGAATTCCTGCTCAGCCACAGCTGCACATAGCTGCAGATTTGACTTGATTGTTCTTCTTTAATTGTGTGCAGAACTTTACAGTCAACAACAGGCAGGCAAGGAAGATGCTAGACGCTATTGGGGCATAATGTCAGAATATAAATAATTCCAAATTGCATTTTTTTTTTTTTTGCTTAAAATGTACGAATATATACTCCAATAGTTTGCTATCAATGTGGAATTAAAAAATTGGCAGAAGGGAACAACTTCTGGGGCAGGAGAAAGACGTTTTTTATATGGTCTAAATAAGTTTTAAGTCTTCTTCAGCATAAGACGATCATTTTTCTAGAACCACATTAGAGTTGAAACGTTTTTGTTACATTCTAAACTGTGTGCTGCTGTCAACAACCATCCAGTTAGTTATGTGTTGAGTACTAGTGGCACAACTACAAAACGGTTTCACCATAAAATGAAGCAACAATAATTTACCTGTGAACAGAACACAATTTAAAACAATTAATGTACGTGGTGGTTGTTGCAGTTTTGTTGTACACCTTCCTGAATTTAATACATTAAGGATGTTTTTGTTTTTTTTAGAAAATGTAAAAATAATAATTAAAAAAATTTTGATCGGTGGAGAATATTCCACTTTAGTCAAGAATAGTATCCCGTTCAGGGTGCAGTCCTCCTGTTTTTCCTGGTTGGTTAGTGAACCAGATTGTTTTCAGAAGGCGTTTCCAAACTACAGTAAGACAATATCAGTGGGTTATTGCCATTGTTCCAACAGCAAATTAAAAACTATAATTTTCTTGTTAAAATCAACAGAAATATTTTACAGTGTCACTCGCTGCTTCCGTGTTCAAGCCATATTTCTTCGATTTTTCAAAACTTTCACAGTGAATTATTATTATTTATTATTATTATTATTATTATATTATTATTATTATTATTATTATTATTATTATTATTATTATTCAAGCATTTCAGCTTTCGTGGATATTTAGGCAATTTCTTTTATTTAATGTTCACACATTTTTCTTGGATACCAAATCGGGAAATTTTATTAAGTGCACGAACCCCAGTAAAAAAAAAAATTGCTTGGCAACGCTTATGGTCTTGGCTGCCAGTTCGACTTACAGAAAAAAAAAATCCGGTCTTTGAACATGCTATTTAATTTCAAACAGTTTTTTACACTGTGAACCTATACACTCCAAGCAATCACATGCATAAAAAAAAAGGAAAAAGCTCGTAAAAAATGTGTTGACGACAAGTTGCTCAAATAGTATGAAGGGGTGCGGGACAGACAGATATGTTTACGCGCAAGTCTGGAAATGACAACCGCTCCAGATATCGGAGAAAGCGCAAGTGCCACCGTCATGAATATTTATCAGCAGCACTTCACTTGTGGCCAGCAAACCGAGCCTGAAGTGTGTGTGTGTGTGTGTGTGTGTGTGTGTGTGTGTGTGTGTGTGTGTGTGTGTGTGTGTGTGTGTGTGTGTGTGTGTGTGTGTGTGTGTGTGTCAGCAAAGGTACAGGCGCGGTCTGCAGCTTATCTGCGCATCAGAATGCTGCTGCTCACACATTTAGAGGCGGAATTGTCTGTTTGACAACAAACACCAGTCGGTGCAATGGGCGCAGGATATCGTGGCACGTTTGGAAAGAAGATGAAACATGAGGAGATTTGTTTCTCGTGCTTTCTTAGTTTCTGAATTCAGAGGGAAGTACTTTTTTTTCCCTCTTTGCAGACAGTTTTTTAAACGCATGCAACAACATTTTGCGGATAATTGCAGCCTTTAGACTAACTATTTTTTGGGGAATAATTGCTACACCCTGATTACAGAGCAGAACCAAATCAATAAATTCGACATTTGCACTTGAGTTTAACTTCAATGTTTCTTTTGTTGTTGGTTGTTTTTGTGTGTGCATAAAATGCAATTTAGGGAGTGAAAAAAGGCGCTATCCATATACTGTATCTGCTCCGCTTGAAGATCCACAGAGAAAAGGTCAAATTCAAGTCAAGGGCACTTTATTAGTGTGCAGGCGTTTATAAAATCGCCACTTTTTTTTATACAGTTTCAGCCATGACACGATTCCACATGTCACAATCAATCGGGGGGGAAAATATATAAAAATTTACTTACAACAAAAATCCAGATGGTGTCAGGACTTAATATTCGAAAGTCGTTTATCTCTTCTATATTTCACATTATTATTCCATAATTGCCTTTTTTTAACTATTCACATACCGAAAAATAATTCAAATAATTAAATTGGTCTATTCAGCATCATTTCATAAGTATCACTACATAACTGGTATTAACCCTTAAAGGACAGTACTTAAAATGTATTTTACGTAGTTTCATTAGTCTTTCTAAGCATTTGCTTCCATGTGTTGTATGTCAAAACGTTCACCACCTCATCATTCCTTACGTGTAGATGTTAGCTTCTAGGGCAGAGCAAAGACATAAGAGATTATTTGAAGCAATAGTTGAGAAACAGAAGTTTTTGTCTAATTTGGTGCCGTTCAAATGGTGGAATGTGTAAAAAATGCTCAAATAGCTTGGCTCAATAGTACACTAATGGTGTAAATGAAAATGCAGACCTATAGATGAAATCTCCTGTAAATATAAGAAAGTTTATTCTCTCTGTGCTCTGTGTATTGCAGAATGACTTTACTAATCAACGTCTTGATTTTTTTTTTCTTTTCTTTATTCTCATTGTCATTATTCTATTACTCCTAATTATCATTTTATGATTATTTAGCCATGTCGCCGCTTGGGACATTAATCTCCGCCTTGCTACCGCGGTACCAGGGATTCGGGGAGGAGAGGAGGTTCGTTAGAGTGAGGCATAGGCTCACGGTGACCCCCTTCGCATCAGTTGTGAAGTCTGACACGCCATTAAAGTTGAGAGCGCGCGGGAGATTTGTGGAGGCGCTGACACGGTGTCCTCGTGACGCGTCTCCATTTTTTTTTTTTTTTTTATTGACTCGTTGCTAAACGAGGCCACTCCAATTAGCGCTCCGCGGCAGCGTGAGACCGCTGCGCACCTCTGAAGTCTCACGGAAAACAAACACGCATGTTCATACGTTGCTTGCTCTGGATGAACATAGAAAAGGGAAAACCGTCGGAACGGACTTCAATGTGGAGGATATAAATATAAGTCTGTGCTACACCGCTTTATTGGACCTAGTTAATCTTATCTAAATTGCCAATAAACCTGTATCTTTCTTTTTACACGTCTTCAGCTGTTTTAAATAATGACCAAATACCAATCTGACTGCTTGGACATTGTTTAGCATATTTCTAAACAAAAAAAATTATTAGTAGGTTTAGCAAACATTGTGCTTCAAAGGTGGAATGTCAAAAGAAGGCTGCTGCTGTTTAAATTTGCAATAAAAGTTGTTTGAGTTGGTGAAATGGTGTTAACCGAGGATAATGTTCAATATCTTTGTTTGGAATAATTATAAACAGGAAACGTGAGATCATTAGCAAACGATAACATCAGACATATGCCACTTGAAAAGAGAAAATAAAAAAAAAACATTTTCTTTGTTTGTTCTTTTAAATTAAAAGAATGTGTTTCCCAAACATTCAGCTCCATCGAAGAGCTAAACCAACCTCCACATGTTCATTTCCACTACATGCTAGTGGTGTAAGTGCAAAGCTCAAATCTTGGCAGTATTGCCTTTAATGAATTAATCATTTGCCCATATTTTTCGATTTAATGTACATATGGTGCCTTAACACTGCTCAATGGAGAGAAGGTCTTCTCGCTTACGACATCTGTTTGTCTGATAAGTCTGAAAATGACACCTTATTCTGCAGTGAGGACGGCGAACCAAAGATAATCAGGAACAGCCTTGAACTGATCCTTTCTGCATCACCATGCTTTGTATTATTAGAGTGAAGGTGATTTTGGGTGAAATTATACCTGGAAAGAAAATCCTGCCAGGATATAACTGTATTTTACAACACCCTAAGTGTGATATGGACAAATCTTATAGTTCTTATTTTGTTGTAAACCTTTTGTTTTTAAGCAAAAACTCAATTAATTTTGCTCTAAATATCTTATGCGAGGTGTCAACTATTTCTCTAACTTAAAAATGTTCCATTTTATCTGGCAGTATTTCTTCCCTAATTCAGTATGAACAACATGTCATCAAGTCAAAAAATCTCTCTATCCTCTGCACACGCACAGAGTCTCAGGGTTACATATCCTCTTGTTTTTTTTTCTTTCCCTCTCTATTTTATTTTGTCAGTTTTTTTTCTTTCTTTGGGCTGCAGCCCAAAGCCTTCCAAATATTTTTCAAAGACATTGAGCAATAAATATAAGTTGTTTTGCCTGCCTTGTGTTTTGAGTGAAGATATTTTAAATAAAACGAGTTGCATTTTCTAGCTCCCTAGTGGCTGAATCATTCCAGGAAAAAAAAAAAAGTGTGCAAAGAAATAAACTGTATTCATAATTCCCCTGGTTACTCGGTTTGTGCAAACACAACTGCTGCTATTCTCTGTGGTAAAGTCAAGATATACTATCTTTTTTTTTTGGTAATGTGTGATGGCACCTGATAAACAGGTGTAGCAACTCAAGAAAGCTTTACTTGCCTTGTGTTTGTCGTGTGCACATTTGGACACTTTCCATCCTTTTATTATGAAAGCTCTTCTGATCCAGAGACGGTTAAGAATGGAATAAAACTTTACAGTGTTCTCAATCCAGAACTCAACCCTCTTCCCCTACCCCCAAAACCCCATAAAACATTTTTATTACTTGCTGGAAGCGTGCAGCTAAGCTAGAATCATATTTTCATTCCACATTTGCGCTGACCTTTCAGTCATTCTGACATCTTATCTGTAGGATCACAACACTGCTAAGCAACAAATCAACAGCAGCCGGCTAATGCCGATGCCTCAATCCCAGGCCATCTCTGCAGAGTGTGTGTGTGTGTGTGTGTGTGTGGACCCATTTACAATTATACAAGCAATGCAGAAAGAGGGCAATTAAAGGTAAAATTTGGCAACAGAATGCGGAAATCGAGGTATCATCAGCGTAAAGGAGCACTTGGCACAAAGCATTTTTTTGCCAGCTGCATCAGCGGGACACAGGTGGAAATGCAAGGCGAGCGACTGCCAGAGCCAGGAAAGACTTGGACCCTGAACGTGTCTGTCTGTGTGGGAGTCTTTGTAGGACTCTGCACCAATCTAACACAGCCAGGATTTATTACACGATGCTGTCAGAGGAAGGAATTTGGACAACCAAGCCCAAACCGATTCCAAGAGAAGAGGAATGCAAAGAAAACTTCAAAATCAAAAGAAAGTAAACAAAACAGTGGCCGTCTAACAAGAAAACAAAACCAATGAAAAATACTTCGGTTTAAGGAAGTTGCTGATAACCCCAAGCTAAGTGAGATGTACCAAATACTTCTCGGCAAGCCCCCCAAGTGTGCAGCACATAGGCCCCGACCTGTTTGCAGCAGCTGACTCCAGCTCCATGTTTTACATCTCTGACTCTGACCTTCTTTGATTCCACAGTTAACTGAGTGACACCGTGCGAGGTTTCAGTGAGAATAGATACAAACCGGTGATGTAATAGTGTCACTTTGGTCCCAGAAGCTGCAACGACCTCCATGATCTCCTCACATGGCATATGAGAAAACACCTTTTTAGACTACAAGAAACACACCCAGGAGGTTTAAAGCGATTCCAGATTCTTAATAAGACACAACAATGTGATACTGGAGTTAACTAGTAGACATGTAAGGGTTAAGGATTCAAAGCTCATACAACTCAAGGTCTAATTTTGATGAAAATGCATAAATGGATCAAGCTTTACTTTCTTTTCTTTTCTTGTTGTAGTGCATATTATCAACAAATTCAGTCTTTCATTAGTACACCATTTTATGTTTTCGCAAAAAAGATTTATCTGTTCTAACCGAGTAACCAACCGCCTGACAGTTGCAACTGTGATCGTTAAATTTGTCTGCTAATATTAATTTATGAAGAAAACATTTTCTGCATTGCAAGGCTTATGTGTGTGTGTTATTTCTTTTTATTTTTTTCCTGCTTCCTTCCAGCTGCCCGTTGCTCACTCACGGCTTGATTGATAACAATTGGCCTAAATCTGCTGGGTCCAGGTGTTTGCTGTTTATTATTTTCCCTCCTTCTCCAATTAATCACTAATTGGTGTTTTCCACCTGCGATGGAAATTATTATTTCCTCACTTCTGGCAAAATCCTCACAGCAATATACTTCCTTGGAAGGATAAATATCAAAATGCTTATTGACAAGTGTTTGGGTTTGCAATAAAAGAAAAAAAAAAAGCTATGAAGTCTGAGTGACATAAAGAGCAAAAAAATAACCCGCTCTGATTGGGTCATTGCAGTTCTAGAGGAGTCTCTCTTGGCCGAGGTAAGTTCAGTGTGATGTATTTTTATGTCGACATATGGAAGCACTTCACTGCCAGACTGGAATGTGTTTGAATAAGCGCTGCAATAATAAAGACCTTTACAATAAAATGTGTCACCTCCACACCGAAAACACAAAAACATTGAGCTTCTTTCATTACTCCGACTCATTTGAAGATGTTCCCTCTCTTCTTTTTTTGTGTGTGT
Source organism: Poecilia picta (assembly GCA_033032245.1). NCBI lineage: Eukaryota > Metazoa > Chordata > Actinopteri > Cyprinodontiformes > Poeciliidae > Poecilia > Poecilia picta. The sequence continues at coordinate 16,199,495 of CM065372.1, read as the reverse complement.
GTGTGTGTGTGAGTGAAGTTACTTGAATGCCTGTGCGCTGCAGCTCAGCTTTGCTGAGGTATAATGAAAGCACTCCAGCAAAAGGGCAAATAAAATGTTAACGCTCGTGAAAGGTCAGATCCTTTCACAAGATCAAGTTCTGAAAAACAGCGATGCTTTAAGCGTCTAACAAGGTCTGAACCTGCTAAAAAGTGGTGGGAGCGCTGCAGCTCCACCCTGAATGAAAGTTTATGTTAGAGCAATGTGCGATCCCACATCAGAACAACAGTCGACATATTGCCTCACTAGTGCTGTTGTTTATGACTTTGCAGCAGCTGTGGCATCTCAAAAATGTATATTACAAATTCAATTTTAAAGCTTTTCATTATTATAAGGAAATACCTGGCAAAGGTATTTGTGCCTATTAAACTTTTTTGATATTTTGTCAGATTATAACCATACATTTTAAGGCATGCAAGACTTTTCAGTTCTGAAGTATATATGAAACCTATTCACTGTTTTCCATTTTCCATTAAAAAATAAAATAAAAAATCTGAATAGCTTGGTGTGCTTTTGTATTGTACACTTCTGCACTTTGGTAACCCCCCCCCCCAAAACAAAAATCAAGAACAACCTCTTCAATTCAGAACTCATCTAATAAGCATGAATACATCTTCTTATACTCCGATCATAAGAGCTAGACATGGCCTAACCAATCAGAGATGCAGCCAAAGGTTTTCACTCTAACGTCTGGAGAGCTGCAGAGATCCACAGCTCAGGTGGTGGATTCTGTCAGCAAGGACACCTAAGAGATGCACACAGCACAAATTTAACCATTACTAAGAAGAAAGCATTTGATTCAAGAAAACCAGAACTGACGTTTGTAAAGCAAGCCATAAAATAGACGAAGCAAGTATGTGGACAAAGAGGTTCAGGTCAGAGAAGACCATATATCAACTCTTTGACTGCATGAAAAACATTATGTGTGAAATAAAACTAATACCGTACATTGCACATAATGTACAAGGTGAAACATGTAGTGCATGACAATATGCAGAAGGCATGCATTTCTTCAACACGGACAGCGAAGCAGAAGTTACTGGGAGGAGGTGTGAGCTAAATACATGGCTGGTAACAAGGTTGCAAAAGTCTTAAAACCTGGGAAGAGATTCACCCTTTTGTGAGACAATGACACTGAGCTTACACACAGACCTATAACAAAACGCTAGAATGTCCCAGTGAAAAGTTACATTTTAAATCCAATCACATACAGGTCCTGTATTTTCTTTTATTTACAAAAAATAACGAAACAAAATTTTTCAAAACGTATAAAGTGTGTTGACTTAATCCAAAAAGAAAGAAAACGCTAAACCTTTTCATTGCACTTTACAATTCTATATTGTGTTTATCACATAAAATCTCAATAAGACACATACGTTCAAGTTTGCAAAGTGACAATCTAAAAAAAGTTCAAAGGATATAATAACATTTGTTCTGGCACTAATATCAAATCATGGTTTAAGTCGATATGAACACCTGTTTACTCTCAGCGCAGTAAATATCAGGACTAATGTTTAGTTGTCAATTGACTTGACTTTATTTAGTTCATTTCTTTCGTTTATGACAACCCCCTGCTCTGCATCTGCATCTTTGTCATTAGACACATAATGCCACACGCAGCAGTGGACGGGGTTATATGGACAAGTGATAAGACGTCTCTGAAAAGATCAGAGCCCCCGGTTAAACGTTGCTCCCAATCTTATGTGATGTTACTGTTCATCTGTCATTTCTTCACAGAGAACTGCTGCTCTGTCATCATCGCGCACATAAATGGCTGCATGTTGCTTACCTAATGGTGAGTATAGGAGGATTGTTTTGAAAGCACCCATTTTTGCAAATTATTTCAGCACTTTCATGTTTAAATCCCCCCCGTAATTTGTCTGTTATGTGGAAAATCTTTAGAAATGATCTTGTTTATCCTTAAAGTCTCAATCTGTAATTGAGTCTTACTGTTTAAACTGTCACTGCTCCGCGGGAGTTGTTTATGCTTTTAATTGTGCAAGTGATGAGTTTTGTAAAAGTTGGAAATAAAGGAGTCTGACGTTTAATCCAAATGTTTTAGTGTTTTTCCGCTTTCTCTTGTTGAATAAATTAAACCATTTTCAAGTTTTAGTCACACTTCCCAATCAGGCAAATCAAAATATCTTCTTTCATGCTGAATCCAAAACAGAAAGAAATTACAGCCTGTTTATGCAAACATACTTGTAAGGGCTTCGCTGACAAGACAAAGTATGAGGCACCGTGAGAGTGAACCAAAAAAGGTAATCAGTTACCCTACCTTTTCTCCTCAACCCCTCTAGTTAGTACTTCCCATAGGAAGACAGATTGGAACAGGATTAGAGCCCATAGAAACATGTTTAAAATAGTGTTTGCATCAGGCACAGATAGCTAATTATAACCAAGGGGAGTGTGAAGGATTAGTGTTCTGATCCTCAGGCCTGTTAGACAAAAAGGTGACACAATGCAAAGAGTTTGAACAGTTTATCCTACTGGGATTTTCTCTGTAGTTTCTTTTATGCTGATGTGAATCATAACTGTTATGTTATGTTGTGTCCATTGCCACATTACTGGTGCTTCACTAAGACACTCTTCAAAATGAGAAAGGCTAGAGAACATGCCATTTAAGTAAGTTTGACACCTGCTGAACTTCACAAATCAAGAAATGGTCACACAAAAAAACTCATACTTGTTTAAAAGTGCTTATTTCTGCAATCCCTTTTACTTTATTGTTAAAGTAAAGTGCCTAGCAACTTCTAATTATTTCTCAATAACTTCTGGTTTCCCATTTAAACAGTCCTGAAAGTGGAACAGACGTGGGAGCGTGCCATGGAATTAAAGCGGAATAGCATTGAGTTAGAAAATAATAAAGATTCAATTGTTGCTTGTTGGGGACCTGGAGAAAAAAAAAAGGAAAAAAAAAAGCTTTTTCATGAGTTTGAACTCAAGAGTGGAGAAGTTGGTCTTCAATTTGATGCAACTTTTTTGTCTATTTAGTGATATATTTGTCATTTTTATTCAAGCTTTTATTATCCTTATATTACTTTCTCACCACTCTCACCTACCTAAGTTGTAAAAGGGCGATTCTCTGGTTTTTGGTCTGCCGTAACAAGCTAATTAGCAACCCCCACCTAGCTGTCCCTTTGAAAACCTCAAGGTGCCTCTGATTTACTGTCGGTGACAAATACAAAGTTTAAGACATTTGGAGCTTTCGGTTGGTGGTGGAAGGTGTTGTGACCAACCTTCCCTGATTAGCTTTAGCTACTTGTAGATCAAACAAATTATGCCTACGTGTTTTTCACCAGAGGCATCACCCACCAATGGACCTGTTCTAATCCTAAATATCCACCAAAAAATCTCTTTTTGCTCCCCTCCCAAACATGTGTTTCACAACTTCCAAAATTAAATCATCATATTTTCTTCTCCTAAACAGCCTCTTTCTTAATCCCCTCTCTTTTGTCTGCAATTAAGTTCATTCAAGTTGATGATTGCTGCATGTGCAGATGGTTTTGGTGAAGCATCAATCTCTGTCAGCGGAGCAATAATGCAGACATTCCATACTGGGACACTTCATGAGCGGAGGAGACACATGGAAGAGGGAGGGAGAGTTCCCTAAATCAAATAAAGGCTTGTGTTCTGGCTAAAGCCTAAGAAGCAGCACCCCAGTGAGGATGCACTGGGAATGAAATTATACACAGCACCCCTGGTTACACCGTCTGCATTTTTATATATTACTGTTCTGGAGAGGCTGCAGAGGTTTATCGAATAAATGCAGGATACAATAAAATGTTAACGCCGTGAACACGTTCATCAATCGGAAATATTAGGTTAGCCCCTGAAATAAATGAATTGATGATTTTAACAAAGGTAACTTTGACAATTTTCCCAAATCATCAGCAAACTCGAAGATTCATCTTATTCACAAGGCTTTCCTGCTCACATCTTTGCCCGATGATCTTGGCTCCCGAAGGCATAAAATGCTTTATCACCCCCTGATTCAAAGTCACCCGACTTTGCGTCCCGACTTGATGTTGATATCATATGAGGCGGATTCTCACATGGAACGTATGCAAGAGACTGCAGGGAGACATGGGATGGAGAATGATAAGACTGGATGCCCTTCATCTTTCTCTCTGAATATAGGGCCTAAGTCAATTTTACTCACAGCGTGAGACTTTCTCCAGCCCCAAGTTTTGAGTAAATCCAATCAACTGTCCGCAGGATTGAGATGTAGTGTGTCACTGATGACAGAGTTTGTTGTAAGGAAAAGATGCAATGCAATGTTTTTAATAAGATGCTTCCCTATAGACCCACTTAATATACTTATAATATGATGTATTGGAAATATTACGCTAATGTAGACCATCAAACAAGCAGGAAGTGTTTATAAGCTTCTTTATAAGCTATTGGATTGACTGCATGTACTCTGGACAACAGACTTGTGCTGCTTTTGCCACATATAGCTGTTCCTGATCAATAAACAAATAAGAACATCAGAAAAGTGAACACAAATTCCAGTTTTCAAATGATGGTGTGGTGATGAAGGTAAAAAATGGTGATCCAAAATATATATAAAAAATATATAACTGTCCAATTCTCCCGACCCCACCAAGGGACAAGGGTGTCGAGAAAATGGATGGATGGATGGATAACTGTCCAATTTTTATTTTTATGTCCGATTTTCACTGAGAGATGATTTCTGCCAAACCTGTAACACAAAGAAATCACTGAGAAAGGAACCTGTCTGACAATGTAAAGCAAACTAAAATATCTCGAAAAAGCAGCACATCATGCCTCAATCTGAGGAAATTTAAGTACTGATAAAAAGAAACGCATCTTAGAAATTCATATTTGTCTGTTGGGTGAGGGTTATGAAGCAAAGTTCAGGATATTGTGACTCCGGGAAACCACAGTGTGAGCCAATATCTATAAAAAGAGAAAACATGTAACAGTGGTTGTCTTTCTAAGGAAAGGCCTGCTGACTAATTTTATCCAAAAAGTGCACTGAGAGGAAAACAAAGAAAAACACTCAGAAGCAACAAGTAGCTTTTTCCTGGTTGGTTTAAGAAACAAGCTTCACCAAGCAGATAGAGATTTTTGTATGAATCATATGCTTTATTACTATTGTATAATATTTGTGTAATGTTACTGGTGAGTTATATTTTTGTTTTCCACCTCTGGGTCACAACCACTTTGTTACTTTTGCGTAAGACACCACTCAAATTTTTAATTTAGACACTAAGCAGTTTCTATCAAAGTCCTCTTGGAAGTAAATCAGTTTGGTAGAACTCTCACCTGGAAAAGCATTGATATTTATGTCCACTTTGTCATGTTTTGCGTGTAGCAAGCAGGGAAATGCTGTGGGTTTAGCTCAGCATTACTCGTGCACCCTGGCATAGCGGCATAGCATGAAATCCCAGAGTCTGCCAGGTGTGGGTTCCTAAATTATCTTCCCCCAAATGTGCATAGACAGTTTGACAGGAGGAACTGTACACTGCTATTGTGCTCTCCAAAAACACAGAGCACACATAGATCACAGCCCGTGCACCCAAACGTATCACTGTCTTTAATTTATCCATTTTCTTTTTCTTTTGGGCACCTTTCACCCTTTCTCCTCCTCTCTCATTTCTTGGATTGGCTTGATTCCATGCTCATTAGCATGTCCCATTATCTCCTGGAATATTCAGGGGAATGTTTCCACTTGCTGCCACTCCAATTATTATAATATACAACGCGGTTCATGACATTCAAGTTTCTGGAAGTGCTTCAGATTTTTTTTTTTTTTTTGTCAAGGTTCTCAGTCACACATGAGGGCTGTGGATTTTTCAAGGGCATCTGTTCAAAGCTGGCCCAGAAGACAGACAACACAGCGGAGGGGCGGGGGTGATGAAAGCGGAGGGGGTTGGGTTGGGGGGTGGTGGGGGGGTCTTGGCGCATGTAAAAATGATCCACCTAGAATTTGTTGAATCAAATCCTTGCACCTGGATATAATTGTCTTGCTGCTGTGCAGGGAGTTGCTACTGCCAGAATGGGACCAAATTAGTGGCCCCGAAATGGTGACCTGTCAAGGCTCGTGGCTTCACCTGGTATCATATTTTACCAAGGCAGAACTGTTGGCTTGCGTTGCACGGTGAACAGCTGTTTTGATTGTTTGATTGGATAACTGCGTTGCTCAGAATTTCTTCCAAAATCAAGCTGGAAAAAAACCAAACACCCCAATGTGTTTGTTGCATGATTATCAATATTTTTTTCTGAATAAAACTAGAAAATTGTGGTCTGGTTTAAGTTTTGAGACAATAGTTCTTGGAACCACCTTTTGCTTCTGTTGCAGTTATAAAACCTTTTTGATTACTTATTTGAAAATCTTTACTCTAACATTTTTGTCCACAAGTCTTTAGAGATTAGTTCAGAATACCTGGCTAAGAAGAGCAACTGAAAGCATCCATGTATTTGACTGACCACTACTTCAAAGTATTGAAAGCATATATTAATATAAACTATAGTGATAAATAACTATGAAGTAAAAAAAAGTGTATATAATCACCAAGACATCAATACTATTAGCATATATGTTTATGCATTTTAAGATGACCAGAAGCTAATAAACCTAACATACCTACATTAAAATTAAGTCTTCATTTAGCTGTGCTAACATACAGCAGCATGACAAAATACTCCAGGGAGTTCCTCTGCACAAAGAAATAGCCCACTTTTGACTGAAAAGTTCTGCATGGATTCATAATAATAAAACTCCTTTTTTTCTTGCCCTAAATTTATTTCACCTGTGTCTAAAGTATAACAAGAACGTATATACTCACTTGTCTGAATTTACTTTGAGTTATCTTACAGTTTGTGTGTAAGGGAAAATAATCATTCTTTTTAAATTCATTTATTCAGTTTAGACAGTGGCAAGAATAAAGAATTGCAATCGTGGGGGGTCGGGGAAATAATTTCTCACACTGATAAATCTTGTTGAACATAATGCCATGCCTAAGCATTCCCTTAAAAATATTAATAGAGCACCCACTATTTATATTCCTGGGTAAACATCCCAGGTGCTTATGAGTTTTCGTGTTATTCATTACTAGCTGTTGACAAATTACTATTTTGTTTTACGTCAAAAAAGTTTGACTTAGTAAAGTTTTCATTAAAAGGAAAGAGAATAAGCTTTAATGTGGTATGTTTGCTAGGGGATACAATGGAATTTGAGAAAATAAAACTAATTTGGGAGACCGATTAATAAAGTGCAACTTGTCTATGTTAAAAAAAAAATCATGCTTTTATTTAAATTAACCCCTTAGGACAACATTTACAGCTTACTAAAAATGCTTAGTGGGTTTTGAATTCATCCAAAAGAGCAGATGGATATGATTTGTCCACCCCCTGCTGCAATTGTAAAATTTGTATATTTAATTTGTTCTTTACCAAGGCAATTTCTGCTGTGTAAAAATTGGCTTGGTAATTTTAGAGGAGGTGCCACACCGTCTACAGGCCCCGTCCCATGAGGGAGTCCCTGACCACGCAGGTGCAGATGCAGATAAACCTGTGATGGATTGCACCAAATTTAGCACTGGTTTCCTCAAAAACCAATGAAATCTTTACCAAAAGATTTCATTTGGTAAAGTTAAATGAAATCTTTTAATTTTCCTTTAACATTCTGTAGCAACAACCTGGTGAAGCCGGTGTAAGCTGAGGTTTTCTTCGTACCAGGGTGTGCTTGCAGAATGGAGTTACTTGCATTTCAGTGCCAAGGAACAATAGAATTGGATTATTGAGTTTTAATCACATTATCTATTCAGTGTCAACAATGTCTTCCACAGTTTATTTGAAGATATTAAGTGAAGATAACTTGTAAATAAAAGTTTCTAAGTGATGAACACACAAAAAATTAGTTGTTTCCTTGCTGTTTCAGTTTTTGTTTTGGATAAGAGACCAACACAGAAAAACTGAATTAGAATAAGTACAAAAGAAAAAATAAATGGTCAGTAGTGTTTAAACCAAAAAGCTATTTTGTACAGCAAAGCAGTTTAACAATTAACCCTCCTGTTTTATTCGTTTCTGAGGTACAGCAATAATGTTCCTGGGCCAGTTTGACTTGGGGAGTGTTTAATCATGGAGTAGTGTCAGAAACTAAAAAAAATCATCCTCCAAAACATTTCTGTATCTGATTATTAACTGCAATACTAACCATTTCAATCAATATTTATGCAATTATTATTATTTTTTATTTCTCACAAATAAAGGATCAATGACAACAACTTACTAATTTACTCATTTGGACATGAAAAGTGGAAAACCTAGACACAAAAAAGCAATAATTTCCTCAAAATTGATATTTTGTAAAATGTAAAAAAATATATATTACATTTTGATTTTGTTTTTCAGTCGGTGATCTTTATAATTGAACTTGAGACACATATACTGTTGTGGGTCAAATTGACCTGCTGATCAGCTGATTTGTTGGCAATCATTTTTAAAAAAAATTCTTTCAATAATTTGCAAGGTTTGCTTCTCGTTGCTAAATATTTTACTGACGATTCATGTTGACTAAATGTTTCACTATTTTCTGTTTTGGCAAAGGTGAGTGAATACCTTAACCTACCAACTTCTTAGAATTTCATGTGTTTCATTTTTCAACAATACACTACTTGTGTATTGTTTTTACTTTTACCTTCTTATTTACTTTGTGTTGCTCCATTACATCCAAACCCCAACAATTTACATTCTGGTTTGTGATAATAATTTGACAGCACATAAAAAAAAATAAATCAGGAAATATGATTTTTGTTTGTTTTGCAAAACACACATCTTCAGTCTATATCTACCTGCCTGTTCTGCCCTTTAATTCATTATAACATAGGTTCTTAGTTTAAGTTTTTGTTAGAGTAATAAGACCTTTATTTTGAAGGTTAAGGTAGGTGTGCGACAGGAAGTCAGCCATTTCATTTAGTTTTTTTTTTACTCAGTCACACATGAGGAGGTAAATCCGTCACAGTCAGCCTTTTGTTTACGCCATCGACCTCACCGTCTGTAAGTTTTCATTTAATATTCAAGAGTAGATTTTATTTAATATATTATTTGTTAAGAATGTGTTCTTTGTTTTAACTCTTTTATAGTCATAATAAATGCAGCTATTTTAGTTTACTCTATGTTACACGAGTACTCGGGTCACCAGAATAAAGCGGAAGTAAAGAACCTGCATCCTGACTCAAGCATTCATTCTATTGAACTTAGGCTTACTGCTAAATTGTGTTAATAAACACACAAGGAGAGGAGAAAACTGCCTAATTTGACTTCATTCTTACTTACTCCCCCCATGTAAACATAACCTTCTCCAATGCATTGAAACTAAACATTCACTTCCATCATTTGAACTCACAAAAGAGGTTTTTGAGGAAACCAGTGCTAAATTTGGTGCAATCCATCACAGGTTTATCTGCATCTGCACCTGCGTGGTCAGGGACTCCCTCATGGGACGGGGCCTGTAGACGGTGTGGCACCTCCTCTAATGGGTGAATCAGCTGGCAGGTGTGCCCCAGAAGCTTCTCTGCCACCTGCACACTGGACACTGCATAAGTGGTCTGAACTGTTTTATTGCTTAGCTAGACAAGAGGGAGACACACCTGGGCTTGCTTGAATTAAGTGCTTAATGGCTTGCCTGGCTTCTGGAGGAGAGAATCTCTTGTTTACAGTTTCGAATCCCAATGGACCTCGATGAATATGAATTTTGCATAAAGGATTGTGCTAAATTAAACCCATTTGTCTTCTTGTTGGCCTTTTACCTGCAGAAAGAAACTCGATTGCATCTGCAACTTATTGGCAAAAGAAGATGTGAGTGAGTGGTGGAGAGTAGATGTGTAACAAAGCTTCACTTTTGATGACTGATGAGAGTTAGAAAACTTAATTTTCCAACTGATTTTAAGTTGAAATTACTGGGAATAAGAATGGAGCAGAAATAATAATAATAAAAAACAAGATAATAATAATAATCTACTTAATTAAAATCTTTCTCTGGAACAAACTGGCTGCAAAACTCAAATGCCCTGTAGCACTGTAATGAACGGAAATTCATGCAGTGGAAGAGCCATGAACAGATGATGAAAGTTTACAATGATAAAATAAGAGATAAGCTCTGTATAACAAAGAGATATTTAAGCAAAATCAACAACTTTCTGCTATTTTTTAAAACAGCAATGTGGTGAGAGGAGGGCTACACTCTCAACAAGTCGCCAATATGTCCCAGGTTACATCAAATATTTGCTGCCATTTATTTGAAGATCTACTTATAAACATATCCATAACTTACTAGTGTTCATTATATGGTAATACATCATAAAATGGTATTAATCTGTAATCATTTCACTGGATTGAAACTCATCATTAGGGTGTTCGGTCAGGTTGACATCGGTACTGTGCTGGTCAGCCAACTTCCTCCACTGAACGCTGTTTTGTATAAAAGACATAGAAGAGACAATGTTGCCTTTAGTCTAATATCCTTGTCACACTGTTTCGCAAATGCATGGAATTTTAATTGTGCAGAAAGACACCAGAAAAGACAAGAAAAAATCATAAGACACTAAATTCACAAAGTATGGAGAAAAAAAAATAACGCATTTTTAATTTTTCGAACCAATTTTATTAGTTTCTACTTTCTGTTTAATTTTGTGTGTGCATGTTTAAATTATTTGTATTCCTGATAAAACTGTGTTTACTTCATGGGCTATGTATTAAGTACTTTCTAAGGCGGGACATAAAATGAAGATGCTCAGATTACAACACACTCACACAAACACACAACATGAGTGTGGCATCTTTCACTGTAAATTTATCTCTGCTAAACTCCTAATGCCAACGCACAATTTCAGACCCTGTGATATGAAATTAATGTATTACTTCAGAGCACAGCTAATTATCAAACTCAAATTAAACATCTTGTATTTACAATAATTAGAGTGTAATAATTGCAGTCATTTTATTTCATTACAGAAATGACATTGCTGTAATTTAGTCTTCAATTTTAACCCAACAGTTTTATCACACATCTCAGATTTAGCACTTATTAAAAAAAAAACTTGAAAAGCTTTCTAATTCATGAATAGCAAAATATTGTTTGGTATTATGCCAGATTAATAGATTTTCCAGTTTGGTTTTTTTAAATTGTAAATAACATGTTTTGTCTTTACACAATTTTTGATCAGTTCTGCTACGAAATTATGCATACAAGTATTTTATAAATTATTTCAATCTGAATTCTTTCAACTGACTCTGTTGATTCTTTTTTAACCCAATACAATTAGAAACACAGTCTGCACCACAGTGGCAGACCCCGCTCCAGCTCCCAAGTGTCCTCTTGGAGTGGGCCAGCCCCCCGTCTGTGCTGCATTACTTTTTACTTCTTGAGATTTAAACTGTGGCAGCAACACATAGTGTAACAGCTCCCTGGAGAGAACTAGTGATTGCACTCCAGTGCACGAGGTGATATTATGTTTAATGTGTCGCTTTAGTCCTTGAGGGGCTCCCAACATCTGGCACGATTTTAATTCCTCGAATGCTCCCTCTTCGAAGGCTTTCACTTCTCCAGAGAGTCACCGACGCGTTCCTCAGACTCAATAGGTCATTTCTCAGTATTATATTAAATGTACAGCAGCGTACAGTGCAGAGTGAAAATATGTGTCTCTGTGCTGATTTCTTCGGGGTTTGCTTCAATGTTTCAGATGTTTGAACAAAGGTTCCAAAAATAACCCTAACAAACTGAGGGAAATTAAAAGTTTAATTTTCAAATGATGTTGCTATTTATTTAGATAAAAATCAATCCAAGCACATTTGTGGCCTCGTTGCTGTGTTTTGGATCATTATCTTGATGTATCAGCTAAGGACAATTGAGCTAAAGGTAAACCGTCAAGATCTTGAAGCAGAGAAGCTGCCATAAACTTGGAGACTACCATCACTATGCTTTACTCTTAATACGATGTACTTTTTCTAAAACTGTGTGGTGGTTTTATCACACATTTAACAGGGCATACAGTTCTACAAAAAAAAGTTAATTTATGTCTTATCAGTCCACAAAAACTTTCTCAAAAGTCTTGATTATCATCAATTAGCTTTTAGAGAAATGCAGTTTTCTAGCCTGACTACTTCTGGCAAGGCTAACCACAATTGTTCTACTGCAAATCCATAGATAAATGCTATAACTGAGGTTGCTGCTGTCCCAAAACCTCATAACTTTTGGAGGCCTTTCCAGATCAACAGCTGTCAGTGAATGTTTAATCACTTGTCCTTGATTTTTCTAGTCTACTTCTTGTTGTCACAAGGAACTTTGTTGTCCTACAGGGATCAGGTTTGCGTATTGTTAGTAGAATCAACTTAGCTTTCTATAAATTTTGGCCAGTCTCAGTTAATACATGAGTTAACAACAGGATCTATTACACAGTCCAGTCACATTAATGTGACCACCACGTACTTTCCACTTCAGAGTTAAATAACCAATCACAGAAGGCAGGTGGCAGCACAGTGCAGTTGAGCGTATATAAAGGGTGTGTGTGGGCTTCGGAAAACATTTCAATCGTTGGCGTAATGCAGAAACGAAGCGATTTATCCGACGTCCAAAAGGGCATGATCATTGGCTTTCGGGCCAAGGGTGGAAGCATTTCCGAAACGGCTGAGTTTGTGAACTGTTCGCGTGCCGCCGTGGTAAAAGTGTACCCTGCATGGCAAAATGGGACTGTCCAAAATCAACGACGTGGCAAATGTGGTGCACCACGGGCCATAGATGACAGAGGCGAACGACGGTTGCGGAGATGCGTTCGGGCAGATAGACGGGCTACCGTTGAGCAACTGACCACTAAAATGAACCAAGGGGCTACCACAAGTGTCTCCCAAACCACTATTCAGCGAACATTGCTGCGTCTGGGCCTCCGAAGCAGACGCCTGGTTCGTGCACCTATGCTGACTGGTGTTCATCGACGACGAAGGCTAGAATTTGCACGCCAGTACAGCAGCTGGACGTCCACTGAGTGGCGACAGGTAGCGTTTTCAGATGAATCGCGTTTTATGCTCCATCGGACAGATGGACGTTGGCGTATAAGGCGTGAAACCTCTGAAAGGAACCACCCTGCAACCATTGCAGGAACGGTCCAAGCTGGAGGCGGGAGCATTATGGTCTGGGGAATGTTTTCCTGGCATTCTCTGGGTTCACTGATTATTGTGGAAGGCACGATGGATCAATACAAGTACGCATCTGTCCTTGCGGACCATGTCCACCCCTACATGCGCATTGTTTTTCCTCAGGATGATGGCATCTTCCAGCAGGACAATGCGAGGTGCCATACAGCTGCCAGTGTACGTGCGTGGTTCGAAGAGCACCAGGATGAGTTTACCGTCCTCCCCTGGCCAGCAAACTCACCTGACTTAAACCCAATCGAGCATCTGTGGGACCATCTCGATCGAGTTGTTCGCGCCATGGATCCTCAACCGCGTAATCTAGCGCAGCTGGCCACGGCATTAGAGTCGGCATGGCTCAACATCCCAGAGAAGACCTTCAGGGACCTAAGTGACTCTCTTCCTGCACGTCTCGTAGCAGTTCGCTCTGCGAAAGGTGGTTATTCTGGCTTTTGACAGATGGTCACATTAATGTGACTGGACTGTGTATTTTCATTCATAACGGTACACTGGGTTGGATAGCTGTGGCCCTTTAGACAAAGGAAAACATAATTTAAAAAGTGCTTAATAAGAATATGGAACATTAAAGTGGGACACAAACAAAAGAAATCTGTATGGGGCTAAATCTTGTTATGCTGATTTACTTTTAAGTATACTTTATACATTTCTTCTTGCAACTTTTACCTGAGGTCACAGGTGCTTACAGCTGCTCCCTGCAGGCCCCCTCGGCTCCCATCTCTTAGCTAGTTGTCCCGCATTAAAGGCCAGCTCCCTGCAGTAAGAGCCCATGCCGGAAACCAGGTTTGATTTGTTGATGCAAGTGTGCTGAGGGCAGACTGGGGGCCGAGCATTAATGGGTTCGAGACAATAGGCCATCACTAATCAGAGACCTCAAGGTTGCCATGAGGTTAATTGTAATGCAGGTGGCTCTAGGAGGAGGGGGCGAATAAGAAACGTCAACTCCTTTGCTGCTTCAGCGGCCATTGTGTTCTAACATTAAGCCCCGGGGCAAGGATTTGGCTTTCTCCCTCACTCTTCCCCTGTGTCCTCTGTAGCTTTTAATTTCTTATTATTCACTGATTCCTATTCAATCTCGGTGGGTAAAAAAAGCCTTTTTGCCACGTGTCAAAGGAAATGTTAATATTGAGCCTGTCCTGGCTGTTGTGATGCATGGCTAACTATTGTGGCGCTCCACTGGTAATTCAGCAGTGTATTTCCCATTCACTGGAAGCACTTTTGTTGCATCGTTATTTGTTTAAATCGACAGAAACAGCAGAACCTGCTTGCTTTTGTGTTTTGTAAAAAAGGCCACCTCCAAACAAGAGCCTGGTCATGAATACATGAAGTAGTAGCTTTTTGTTTCTTATCAGTTTTCCAGTTGGCAGATTTTTTCCCCTCAACTTTTTGCTTTTTTGAGTTCATACAATAGGGTTTATTTTTCAAGTAGAGTGACATACCGAATGACATGCACAGTTTTTATGAATGTATTGTGTATTTATTTATTTTATATGTTGGAATATAATAAACCTGTCTTCCATATCATCAGCTTCCTAAAACAAAGACCCAAGTCATTTTTTCAGCCAAATGTCAAGAAAAAAAAAACAAAACAATTTTGTCAAAAAAAGAAGACTAAGGCCATATTATGTATAATTAATATTTTTTTAAATAATATGATAAAAGTCAAATTACATTTTCTGAATGACTGAATGTCTCAAGTACCCGTAATAATAAAGTTCTGTCAAAAATATATATATTAAAAAACTGTTGCTAATTATTAGAAATGAACACTTTTGCGTGAATATTCTCTTTCTGCCTTTAGAATAGAAATTCAGAAATTTCCCAGGTCAATCTCTGAATTAAAAAAAAATAAATAAAAAATAAAAACTTACAGGAGCCAATCTTAGTCATAACAAATTATTTTTAAGAATATAATGAAAATTTTAAATATATTTAAACTTTCCCTATGGAAATTATGTTTATCAAATATTTATCTCAAAATAAGTTTTGGAATATTCCTTAGTATGCAGTGGAAACTGTCTTGGCACTACAACCATATCTAACATCTATGGCCGTCCTTATGTCCACTCTTGAGGGTTCAGTCAATCAATAGTGGGAAAAATTGATGTCACTCCTGGATTGCTGCCTTTGCAAATACCAGCAAATAGGATGCCCTGTTACCATTCTGTCTCTTTTTCAAACTTCCAATATGCATTTTCTTTAGCATATTTTACATACACTCTATGAAAAACATTTATGAATAGCCAAACCTTCTGCGACCAATTTGGAGTTAAGTTTCATAGGAAAATATGTGAACAGGTGAATTGGAAAACACTGAACTGCAGATTGGCAGGGGTCCTTTGTAATTGGTTAAATAACTCCACAACTAATATTATTTTTGAATTTGAGTGCGTCTGTTGTTACACTTAAATCATTTTTGGTCTTGCGACTTAACAACACTACCCTCCAGCAAAGTCCAGAGCCCACAGATTCTATCCATGCCTTTCCCAACATCAGTGGTGTCATTGTGTCAAACACATGCAGCACCTCTGCACAGTTAGCCTCTTGTTCTATTTGATTTATTATCTTACACATTATTTCATGTTTCCCCACCTGTCACAACAATTTATGTCAGCCTATGAGCAGCACAGTGACTTGTTCAGCGCTTAGTTTTCATCGACTATCCACCTTTGTGTTTGAGTTGACAGTGGGGCAAACTGGAGGGGAGAGATGGTGGAAGATTGCCTTGAAAGACAAACATCTTGGCGTCTGCCAACCTGCAAATGGCCCTTGTGTTTATTCAGCTGAGGATTGGACAGCAGCCAGGCCATCATATTCTTTGCTTCCACAGCATATGTGAGGGCAATACATTGAAGTTTGCATTTGATACATGACAAATGAGATAGTATCGCGCAGCAGGGGGGCCAGTTCGGCAAAGCTCAATGAGGTACGGGGAGCAGAGTCAGGGGTAAGAGGAGGTGGAGTGGCCGAGAGCTTTGTCAGACAATCCTGCTGGAAGAATTGTGTTTTTCTGTTGTTTGCCTTTGAATTTACGGTGCAAAAAATATAAAGTATGTTCACAATACAATAAAGATGTTCCTCGGTAAAATAAGTTAAGGAATATTGAGTTGAATTGATAACCTGGGACAATACCATGGTTTCAGGTATTGTTCATGTGAAAATGTTAAGTCACTTGACTTTAACTTGTAAAAGACATACTTGTAAACATATATGATGTGCAGCACAACACATCATGGAAACATGAACATTTAAAATTCAACAAATTGACCTTTTAAACTTTGCTTTAAAATATCACTGAAGATCTTTGAATCTGAATATTCCAGGCGGCCATGTCCTTCTTCACAAAGAATGTGCATGATAGCCGTCAGTGTTCCCCCAAACCGTGCAGAATACAGAAAAACACAGTTGAAGGGGGGATTTGACCACAGATATCCAAATGAGAGCAAAAAATAATAAAAACTACAAGCCACAAGAGGTCACATGATGCCTTTTGTAACGCCACTAAATGTAAAGTAGTAGATTTAAACTTAGTTTTGCTGAAAAGTATGGCCAGTGCATTTAATCATTTGGTTAAACATCAGCAATGTGCTTTTTTTTAATATCCTCTTTCCAACAAAACACATTGACCAAGAGGTAAAATCATTACACGCCTAAGCTCTGATCACCTGCATGTGTCGAAAATGCTAAGGAGCCGCCTGTATTTCAAAAAGCCTTTACATTTTGCATGCAAAAATATGCATTTCAGCTTTATTTTTAATCCTCGAGTTTCAAACTTGTACCATCCAAATAGTATTAACCTGGTGATTATACAGCACAGTGGCTTTAAAAATTCCACAAATCATGCACACCTTTCATCTTTCACCCACTTCTTGTGACCAAGACCTTGGTCTGACAAAAGCAGATAAAGTGGCATTATTCCAGCTAAGGACTGATTTTTACTGCATTCATCCGGATATGTGACATTGAGAGGGACAAGCAGAACCAGCAGGGCGATTAAGGCCCTATTATCACCTGTGCCTCCAAGACATCCGTGACTTCGTCACATATCCACATGGGCAGGAAATCTGTCGCGCTGCAGACTTGCAATGACTTTGAAATCAACCTCTTATGATGAGTTGTAGTGCAAAGCACTTTGAAAAGCAAGATGGTGCTTACCTGAGTAGATCATCTGTTGTCACCGCTCCTCTTTGGGGGAGGGATTGGTCGATCGCCTCCGTCAAAGTGTTTAGGAGGTGTACATATCAAGCTGAACATTCTTTCATCTCGTTTAAAAAAGGAGTGTGGCATTCATGCCTCCAGCTAAGCTCTGCGCTGACACCTGGGTCCTGATCGGTTGGCCTTAACTGGAGGTTGATCAGCAGCTCTCAAATTTAATCAGAGTGGAACCTCTTGTCAGTGTCAGAGCAGTTTTTTTTTTTAAGTCTAAGCTCTTTTTTCTTGCAACTTCAAATCCTTCTTTGAAAAAAACAAATCAAATCAAACATAACAAATAGACTAAAAAGCCAAAGAAATAAATCTGTGTAATTAAAATGAGACATTTCAGTTAAAAAAAATAGTTGTAGAAAACTCAAAGAAAACCTCTTTTAGCAATCACCAGGACTATGTTTAAGGTATTTAGAATTATAAACTTCAGCATAATTTGGCTTTCTCATCTGGCAAAACAACTATATATTAAAATTACTCATAAGTTTTTTTCTAAAAATCCCGTATTGGCTTTTCTACATTATTATTAGTATATTTATCATAATTATTTTTGTGGTGGCTTAAGTCTGCCAAGAATGTTTCAAAATTTCTCATCATTTGTCCCTGGGGACAGTCTTTTCCTCTTAAACCAACATCATATTCTCATCTCTCATGTAAGATATAACACCTAATAGGGGGTGTCGAATGCTTTAAGTGAGAGTGTGAAATCCTTTTAGGTTTGCCAGAGAAAAAAGTGTCTAAATTTCCAAGTTTACACCAAGCTTCTGGCACCTTCCCTTAGCATGGATCCAGTGGCTTGAGATAGCTGACTTTGTTATAGATGCCTTCTTACTTTTATTGAATGAAACTAGACTGAAAATGGATTAATAACTTGGAGGGATATAAAATGATACTTGTAAAGTTAGTTTTTTGAGTATTGTACTTAATTTTGTATTCTGTATTAATTCTTTGATTATAGCACTTAATTTAGATTAATAAAACATTCTATCAGATTGAAAAAAATATTAAGAGGTGTCACTACTACCTTTTTTTAGGCACCCAATATTGATCAGTCGACACATGTAGTTTGGAATTAGTAGGAGCCAGTACTCTTTCGCTTATCAATAATGTCTCTTATTGTTGTTTTTTTTGCAAATCTGAGAATAAAAAGGCACCTAAACTCTCTGACTGTTTAACTTTAAACAATGTCTGCATCACTTTGCAAGTTAACACAAAAGCTGTAGTGAATTTGAAAAACTGGCGCTGTACAAATGTTTTACTCAAAAAATATCCTGTTTTTTTTTTTTTGTGAAATCACGACTGTCTATTATCTTTCCAAGACAGTTTTGTCGCTGTAAATATTCAACTCAAAAACATTTTGCAACTTCAAACACTCAAATCAGTTATGAATTCAAAAAGAGAGATGCTATCATTAGATGGTACTATGGTAATACATTAAGTACTGCTTTTAATATTTTGTTAGATAAGCTGCTGTGTCCCCTCTTCATTTTATAGATTAGAACATAAAACAAAAGTGTCTGTAATGAGAGAACTGTTCTACATTACACAAGACAAATCTAGCAAGAAAGAATGTGTCACTATCCATTCAGTACTCTTAATTTTTCACCATTAGATCCATTTAATCACTTTTTCATGATAAAATAGCAATAAAAACTAATAACAGGATGTTACATCAAGCTGTTTTATACAGACAATAATGGCATATAGTGCCATGAGGTTTTATTTCTGTCGATTTTTTTATTTTTTATCTTACTGAAATGGTTCATATTAGCCGGCTAGCTCTGCTATGTGGCAGATAATACTCTGACTATATATTTTTCTGACATGCTTTTTATATCAATTGGGAAGGAATGCACACCTTAATAAAGATTAGGCTTTAGTCTCATCAATCCACAGAATATTTTCTCTCATTACCTATGGCAAGTGAGGCCTGCAACGCTTTAGATCCTGCAGCTGCCAGAAGGAACTGACTATATGTGCTATATGCAGGGAGAAAGAAAGAAAGGTTCAATCTTTATCACCATCCCATCAATATCTTGTCTACATAAAAGACCAACTGGGATGGCTTAACATGATGATTACTTATTTGTGCTCTTACATTTTTTATATGCACTCACAATCAGGCTACATTCCAGGGTTAGATGTAATCCCTGTGTAATACAAAAACAGATCCCGTTTAATGATATTCATGAACTCCAATGTGCCCTGGTGATCTGCCTGTAGATTGTACCCATTGTTAAGCCCTTCTTATGTTCTCTCTGGAGGGGAGTGCTAGCGTCTCCATTTAAAGAAATGACATAACCATAAAGTTTCTGATAAATAATAATATTTTTGCTCCGTCAGGCTTTACATCAGGCTATAGCACAGTTACAGTAGCAGCACCAGTTACAAATGATAACATCAACTCATTAGACAATGCTATGTTATTTTTTTGATGTAGTCAAAGATTCACGAGATCACAAACATCTACTGATTCAACATCTACTTGATTCAGTGCAACTATTTGAACAGTTGTCAGTTGATTTTAGATAATATAACTCAATAGTTATTTTTGACAGTGGTTACCAGTAGCCTAGCCTGGTAAAAAACAGCCCTGTGTAGTACACAGAGGGTCTGGACTCTCGGCTGTTGAGAAACGATTCCTGCCTTCCTGGAAGTGTGGACTGTGTTGAGGTTTTAAATTTAGCCTATTGCTAACTTTTGCCCATAACAATGGGTAACGGGTAATGTGGCAGTATGATGCTATGAAGCTTACCTTAAATTGCCTGCGCTCTAAGCAACCACACTCCAAAGAGAGAAGTGCCGACCTAAATAAGGTTTACATTTTTGGAAGCAGGGCCAGTATGGACTGAACGACTTTGTTCACTTCCTCTGCCATTGCTAAAACTACAGGGAGACTACTATTCTAAAACAGCACAGAAAGTAAACCATTGTCTCCTTCTGTTTGCTGATTGGACCGGTCAAAAATCGACCGGAGGCAGCCAAGGGGAGAAAGCTCAGTCTGTGCTGGTAGGGAGATTTCTTTTTTTTTTTTTTTTTGAAACAGAATTTCACAGAAAGTCAATGGCCTTGTTAGATCAAGGGACTGATTAGTTTTCTATCCTTAATGTTATTCAGCATAGTTTAAGCACACTACCATAATAATAATATTAATATCATCTACAACTTTGCATGAAATCACCATTAAAGATCATCTATTCTAACTTTGTTTTCATGATTTTTTTTTTTGACATGGCTTTTTTTTTTGGTTTCTCTGAAGTCTCGAATGAAACATGTTTTCTCATCATCAGTTAAAAGTATTTTTTTTGTTTCAAAACATCAAAGCATCTCTTACATTTGTCGTAACATAAAGAACCTTTTCTCTATTTTTTTTTACCATAGCACAATACGATCCTTAGGTACGAGGGTAAGTCTCAGCTCCATCTGCATTTTGAAGAGAAAAAAAAAGAAATAGGCCTTGTGTAATTAGTCGTGCACTATAAATCAAGAAGTGAATCTATTTTACCATGCCCTAATTGAAAGTGCTCCCTCTTTTTTTCAGGCGTTGTAGACGGACACGGAGCTCCATCGGATGGTGATAAATGTGGAATCCAGCACAAACAGTTTGAACCAGTCAGGCCGTGATTGATCAGCGCCCTCTGGGATGTCAGGTGGATCTTTCTCCTTCAAACCAGAAGATAAAAGCCTTAACGACTCTCTAGTTTTGTCTTACCTCCCAATTGCGTGTTTGTGTGTGTGTGTCTCTTTCTTCGACTCGGTGTTTTATTATTTCGCAGGCTTTGACCTTGAAGGTTCAGTGTGTGTCTGCGCTGTGATGTCTCAGTGATTTCTCTTTTTAAGGCGCAAAATGTTCCTTTTACGCACCATTGATGCCGCTATACACACAGTGCATAAATGCTTCATAGAAAGGGCTATTTGCATGAAAGTTTAGTTGATTTATGACTGGATTCTATAGCATTTTCTATAATCGCCCGGCACATTTTTGCAGGGGCTTAGTAGTGGCCGTAGTGATGCCACAGTACAGTTGCTTTACCCGCACTTCAAAGCGCATTTTGTTCACACGCACCCTCACAAAAACACAGGGTGACTTCACTCACTTGCAGTGGCAAAGGTGCACCAACTGGGTTGTTTTGTTCTCATCTTGTGTTTTTTTTCCCTCTTTCTTTCTTTCAGTTTTCTCACCTCTTCATCATCCTCAATCGTTTTCTCAAAGCATTTGCTCCGGAGATTTACACTTGCAGTTGATAGAAAGAAGAAGAAGAAGAAGAAAAAAAATCAAGCAGCAGAGTGAGCTCTGCTGGTAATTCAGGTTTGGTGTGTGGTATTTCATTGAGGTCCTCTCTGATTGTCCTGCAGTTGCGATGAATGTGACTCTTGGAAGCGAAAGGTGTATCAGTTGGGATCACTCGGCATCTGGCCCAACGCTCTTGTGTCACAGTGACCCTCCTGTCGGGGGTGGGGGGAGCAGCGAGGGCCACAGCAGGGGGTCTCCCCTGGAAAGCAACATAAATTTCAGAAAGAGAATCAATAGACTGTGAGAATTGTAAGAGCTGCATTGGTTTGGACTATGTGACTGTGATGCAGGTGCTTTTTGCTGTACGAATATCTGAGGATGCACATGTTGATTTTTAACCAAAAGAGCACTTATAATCACATTTTGAGATACCCTCCAAAACAAAACAAAAAAAACATTAGTGAGACCTATTCTCCCACGGGATGTAAATACAGCCGTTGCTCTCCATATAGGACGCTCTGTGGGGTGTAGACTTCAAAGCAAACCAGGGAATACTCCAGAACAACTGCTGGCAGTTTCAAATCAGCATCCCGGGCTGTCGGCGGCGTAACCTTCCACCTGTATCTGGCATGAGATAACTGGAGAAGAAAATGTCCAATTTGAAACAGCATGTGTCAAGAAGCGGGGAGATTATTTGTTCAATTTGGAATCTAAATACACTCATTTATGTTTGTAGCAAATGGCCTGGAGAAATAGAAGTTGTATACAGTGGGGGAAAAAAAAGAAAAAAGTTCAGTCCACTCACTGGAATTCACTTGAGGAAAGGTTGATCAGGTTTCAAAAGAACCGTCATTTGCCTCTTGGTAGGAAGTGAAAATGAACACGTAAGAGTCGAAAGGCCACAAAACACATAAACAATTTTCCCCTTTTTTTTTTTTTTTTGAAAAGCACAACAAGACCATAAATCCTTTCTCTGTTTTCACTTTGGACAAACACACGTCTGCTGCATTTGTTAGTTTTGGTTCTCAAAACCAGAAAGATGAATTAATTGTGAAGCAAACAAAGAGACGGGAAGATAGCCTTAAGCCTATTGAGCAGGAACATGGGGTGAGTGTGGCATTGTGTCTTTGATGGAATCGGCCTGTGGTGCATTGTGGGTAGTGGCGTGCTCTCTGGCCGCAGCAGGGTACTGGCGGCTGTGTCCACTTTTCAGGTGCTGTCACCCTCCCCTCGGTCATATTAATTAAAGGATAAAAACGAAAAGAGGAGAAGAAAAACCAAGGTTTAATCCCTTGGCTTTTATGGAGCTGGAACACTCCTGAAGTCTACACTTTTTTTTAACAAAACTGCAAAGACACACAATGACACACAGGCAAAGTGTGGAGTAAATGTGTGTCCAACATTGCTTCATTTAGTTAGTTTCCTTAGCATTGGAGTTGGGTCTAATGCGTTGGGTATCTTTTCACATGCTGCTCACAGTCGCACCATTTTAGCTCTGCCAACGTTGTCACATGCAGCCATTGTCATTAAAGATTAGATGTGTAACTTTAATAAAAATATATTTTTTACATATCTGTTAAAACTCACTATTTTGTGACAAAATTGTATGAGAGAGGTAATCTATGAAAAAAATGATCTGTGCCTCCTCCCTGTGGTCCTACTGCCATGTGCAGAAACACACCACTCCCAGTCAGAAATAGCCAGTCAGAGCCAAGAGGAAAGGTTTTAGTACTGTCAATCATGTTTGTGTATGCAATGCAGCTGTGCTAATAGCAGAGAAACAATTTAACTTTACAGGAAAACTGTTTATTTGCTGTCATTGATGCCACGCTAACTGGCCTGTACATTCATTATAAGCCCCATTGTGGGAAAACAGCTGTAGTTTTGCAGATAGCTTAGAGGAGGGTGTGTGTAGTGCATGAATGATAGTGATTGACAGGGGACCCTCCCTCTTACTCTGGTTGTTCCTGATAGGGTGCTGTATTTCTACAGATGGCAGTAGGACCTGAGGGGGCGGCAGAGGAGCTCTATTTTTTCTCCCGCAGATTATCTGTCTCATACTGTCATGTTTTACAAAATTTCTTTTATTATAAAAGTTTATCTTCTGCAGCATGGTACCTATCGGGCAGCATGATTAGGTCGATTGTAAAGACTAATTTGTGCCCAAGTTTTCACTTCCTGACTGATTTCTTCAGATGTTCTTCAGTATTGCCACATAATGTTATTTTCTCGTTATGTCATCTATTGCATTAAGTGCACCAGTCCCTCCTGCAGCAAAACACCCACAGAACATGATGTGACCAGCCCCATACAGGTTATACTAACTGTGATTGTTATTATGCCTGAAAGCACATTTGTTCAGACAGACAGTCCTCTACCCTGTGAAGCTCCCCTCACCCTCTCAAGGGTTACAGAATACTCACCCCCCAACAACCCGCTTTCCTCCTGACTGTCATCCAGTATTTTCTGTGTAATCAGATCTCAGGCCTTGTGCTTTATGGGAGAAAACAGCCACTGGAGATTGGCAGCCTACAACAGGTTTTATGGCTGTTGTTTCAGGTGGGAGGTGAGTTAGTTGGGGAGAATGGATGGATGAGTGTCAGAGAGATTTTACACTGCCCTCTTGTGCTCTGAAACACACTGTACTGCCTCCCCACGGTTCATTCTGACTCATTTTTGCTGTGTCCCCGGTGCTGTAATGACAGGAGGAACAAAGAGCAGTGCGGTGAAATTTTCTTTCAAATTATTACTCAGAAAGCAAGGTTAAGCTTTATTTTTTTCTTTCTTCCAAATTTCCTATATACAAAGCACCGTTACTCAAAAATAGTTTTTACACGTTGTCTCGGTACAAGCACAAACTTAAGAACAATGTCGTGCATTGTATTTACCTACACTTTTCACTTTGTAGAATCAAATTTTGTCTCTACCAGCTTCACGTATGTGAAGATGGACTAGTTCAAGCTCAGACTGGATGGAGAGCATTTTATTTTTAAGACGCCTCACAAATTTGCAATTTAACGTAGCATTTTAGCATGTAAAATTAGTTTTCAGCCAAATGTACTACTTTTTATGTAGGTGAACTAGCATATACATATATTTTATCTCACCCAATAAGCACATTGTTTTTTTAGTTTTTAAGTTATACAAAAGAATTATATCATGCACAGTTCCTTCCGCTTAACAATGAGGTCCTATTTTGTGTTTATGTCACATCCCAATAAAAACACGTTGGAGTTTGTAGTTGGAATTTGACGTGACGTGAAAAATTTCAGTTTACATTTGTGTAAAATGTAGGGAAAAAAATCATATATTTATCAAAAATAAAACAAGGCACCTGAATATGCTTTTATAGTAAGCCTGACTGAACACTGTAGATATTCTGAGCTGCACTCTTCCTGCTCTGTCACATGTCAAAAGGATAGAGAGGAGGGTGAGGAGGAATAATTGTTTGATCTGTCCTTTTGCCTGTCGCTGCCCTAATCACTCAAGACTGATTCAGAAAATGCAGGCTTGAATGTCAGAGGGCCTCCTGTGGAGAGGTGGAGCATTTCACTAGCTTTGGACAGCCGTGCCCCGGTAATCACCACTCTCAAACCTGGCCGGGCACTCCAGCACTCCCCTGATTGAGCACCTCAATCTAACAAGGTGCTATTGCCAGAGCCAGAGATTCTGCCAGGT
Source organism: Poecilia picta (assembly GCA_033032245.1). Taxonomy (NCBI): domain Eukaryota; kingdom Metazoa; phylum Chordata; class Actinopteri; order Cyprinodontiformes; family Poeciliidae; genus Poecilia; species Poecilia picta. The sequence goes on along the minus strand of CM065372.1, from coordinate 16,174,168 downwards.
TTTGACAAACCGGTGGATTGTCGTCCGATCATCATGGGACATTGCCTTTTTTTCGCAGCTCAGCCATGCATGCAGCTGGCGGCTCAGAGACAGAGAGAGCGACTTGCAGAGGGAATTCAACATCAGCATCAAAGTCAATGTCCCTGAAAGAATTTGATAATTCTACATCATTCAAGGGATACAAAGGTTTTTTTTATGTCATATTGAACTGACAAGTCATTTCTTGAAATCCACTTCATGTTGCCCATGTGATTTGAGTCTGCTGTCGTGCTCCATCTGACCTCGCTTCTGTGTGTGACACCAGGGCTCTCCCTGTGGGAAAACACCGCCTGACCTCAACCAGATAGGTACATTTACCTTTAACCTCTAACGTTTACCTCTGGATAAATAAATAATTAGAGTCAAATCAGTTTTTTTTTCTTTTTGTTTCACCAACCTACAAAACATCGCATTGCTTCATGATAAAAACAATTAATATGAATATTCTTTGGTGTTGCACAAATAACTTCATTAAAACTTAAATAAAGATAGTTAAATACATTTGATTTTTTATTTTAGCTTTTCAATTTCAACAAACTGGCTAGTTGGAAGCATTTGGGTGACACTCACCTTGTAATACTGACTGTAATGTATCTCTAAGTGGGATAAGAATAAACTTAAAATCAACTTTATTGCCATTGTGTCAATTATTTTTAAATACGACCAGAGGTGACGTCACACTGTGTGAGAGAGCAGTTGCTCTGTTGAAATTGTAAATGTAATTAATTATGTTAAATAAAGTGAGCTTCAATTATTGTAACTAGCATTACCTGAATGTATTTCTAATTAAATTAACTTTTGTAAAATGATTCAAGAGGACATTTGTTGTGAATTGGCACTGTATAAATAAACTGCATTGAATTGTATTAAATTGCGTAGTAAAGCCAATTCAGGATTTCTCTGAGATATGATCCACTTTCTGAGTCACCAAATGTTTTCTCTAGAACTTTCTTTTTACCAACTAATTGTCTCTTTCAATAGCCTTTTCCACATTCCTCCAATGTTTTCCATGCCCAAGATTTAACATTGCAGAGCTAATGACTAATAATGAAACAATTACAAAATTGATCATTGACCTTTTGCCCAAAGTGGCCTACTAACAAGCGCACTTTTAAAGCACCTTGTTCAAAAGGTGGTGCATTATTTTGTTATGGACATCAAGTCCAATGACAAGTAATGTATTTTACAACTTGAGCTCTTTACACAGCTCAACTTCAGATCATCGAGACAATTCTTCCACCTTTAGGCAATGAGGTAACCAATTGGCATTTTACGTCCCCCAAGAGCATTTATTATTATTATTATTATTATTATTATTATTATAACATTATTAAAAAATCTTTAAAGATTTTTTAATCTTGCAGAGTAAAGAGCTTCTAGAGCTCTTTACTCTGTCTCTACTCAAACCTCAGCCACTCGATTGAGGAAGCTCAACCCTTTCTATCCATGATCTCATTGGATCACAATATAATATGGCACCTGATCTAAAACATCTTGCCTGGCTAGAAGAAGGCCACCATGGGGGTGGGTTCATTTTGCATTTATGGCTGAGCCTACCAAGGTTCAGATGTTGTCCTCATTCATCAAACCACTGTAAGCTGTATCCCTTCAAAAAAAAAAAAACCTCCAAGGATCATATTAGTACTCAAACACTTCTGTCACATAAAACCTATTATTTCACCCTAGTATCAAGAAATTGGGCCCAACCGACCCCACACACGTAAAACTTATATAATTTTCCACAGTCCTCTACGTTTGCCTCAGTCTTCGCACGCACAAGGGTTACAATGCTGTCAGATTTGGGGAAATCTTTCCTCCAAGGGCTAAAAGTTACAACTTTTGCTTCTCATATTTTCCTAAAAGTCCAATTGTGTCTCATAGGCAAGAGCATCAGTCAAGAATCTGTCTTAAAGGTTATGTTCCTAATTACAATTCAGTTTTTGACCTAATAGTCATTTTGGTTACAAAGAATTGCAGGATAATCCCATTTCTGTGTGCTAAATTTATAAAGCATTTGCATGGCCAACAATCCTGTCAAAAAAAAATGCAGAAAGATAATTATAAGCTACTGCAACTCCCAGTTTTGGTCCTCAATTAAAATCTGTAGCTTTCATAATAACAGGGAAGCACTTCTTCAATGTGTTAGTAACACATTTTGTTAAAATCAAATGCAAATAATATATCATACAACGGAATAACTATGGGTAGAAAAAAAGCAAGTACCACCAAGTAAACACCCATTAGACAAAAACAAACCACTGAGCACCAAAACACTGAATGTTTTCTGCACAGTGCAAAATCAGCCAAGCTGCTCTCTGTACCTCATCACCACAGCACTTCTTATGACTAATATTAGTGTCTTGGCTCGAAATATAAATGGCTAGGCATAAAGAATTCATGTATTTTTACTTCAAGAGTCCTGGAAAGTTCAATGAATATTTATGCAAGTGAACAACTCTCAGGGCAACAGCAAATGTAAAAGTTAAAATGGAGAGTAACTGATTTCACACTCCCACGAGTAGTGAGTTCTGACAGTCAAATGGATTTTTTTTTCCCCTCAAAGATCTATCTGGGTCCTTTAGTGTAGAATGCAGTTATTACTGTAGATCACGAAGGCAGAAAGTTAAGTGTGGCATTTTGTAATGCAAGAAGTAAAGTAATTTTAAAATACCTAACAGAGGCCACAGCAGTAGGAACATATCTTAAGAATGATAGTTATTTTTAGAGGTGCAGTCTTAATAATTATATAGCAGCACTTTTGAGGTTGCAATTTATAAAAAAAATGTCATTCTTTTCCAATAAATCTGTTAAAACCTTGAAAAAACAGTACTGACACCTTGTAAGACATGTAGAGTATGGGAAATTATTCTTTGACAAAATTCAGCGAAAAAAAAAACAATTATTCATACATTTGAAATGCTCCAAAGGTGTAAGCACCTGCTGTGGGGATTTAGGTAGGGCATTCAGAAATTATGATCAATTGCAGTTTTTATACTCCTGGATTTAATGTGTCATAAAAGTCCCTATTCAATGAGAAATAATAGCCTTGGTCTGTGCTTGTGAGAGGTGAAATTTATCGTAGTCTTGCCTTAAGTTCTTTAACCTCTCATCTGTTCCCAGCTTAATGTAATACTGTTGATTTATCTGTGATATATTTGAAGCTGCAGGCATTTTTCTGCACCTATTCAGAAATGAATAGACTGTCTTTTACGGGTGTGAGCGGATGTTTCATTATTCCAGTTGACTTGACTGTGAATTGTGGCAAGAACGTGGCAGTCCCTCCATCAAAGGGAATTATGTTCAGCTTCTCATAAAGACATTTGTCATGTGGGACAAGAGGTATTACAGCAATGAAACACTCTTAACTGCTGTTAAAAAAATCAGCTGCACAGTTCTCTTGCAGCAGGAGCCGAGGGAAAACAGCCACTCGGTCTCCTACGTTCCTGGTGGCATTTTCAACACAAATCCTCATAACTTGATGCTGAAAAGTTGATTAATTGATCATTGGCTACAACTTACAGCCTTCTTCTCGGTTATAAATTACGGTCATTAATCAATAAAGAGCAAAGCAATTCTGGGAGACAGGGGACGTGCTGGTTCCTAATAGAAAAGGAGAGAAGTGACGCTCAGGCCTTTCCCACCATTGACCACCCTGACTGAGGTGTGCATTGCGCACCTGCCTAAATTCAATTAAATTGCATAATTAATGAACATCTTTTTCAGCAATAATGGGATTTTCTCGTCTGAGAGCCCATTGATTGTGGAATGAGAAGCCACTCAACTTAGCCTGTGACCATCAGGTTAGTTTTCAGTATATGTCCTGAACGCACATTCAGAACACACAAAGACAATTCTGGGTTATTTCTCTCACTCAAATGCTAATTTTATGTTGTGAAGACAAAAGTTGGGTCATTTCAGCCAACTATTGGTTTGCAACCTAGATTGTTGGGAAACAAGAAATTAGTGACTAATTCCTGGCAAATTCAATTTTAAAATTTTTGCAATGGCCTAATAAATGGTAAGATGCTGTTAATATGCTGTAGTTAATGCCAGTGGGTTATATTATGCTCCCTTTGCTTTAGCAGAGAAGATCAAGAGCTTGTTCTTGTTGCAATATCAGTTGGTTTTGGAAATTGTTACGGTCTACAATAATGTTTGCAACACAATCTTGAAACAAACTTTCTTTCCATTTGAGGCATTCACAACTCTACAAGAACCTTATTGTTTTTTTTTGGGGGGGGGTTTACATTAGCTTGTAATACTACATCATACAATAACGTAATCTGACTTAATGATTTCAAATTGGAAGCAATATTTATCCGTTGAGTATAGGAAAATTCTGTCTAATAAAGGGCATGTGCTCAGTCAAACAGAGAATTTAATTTTAGTTACATTTTCTAGTAATTTTGATTGAAGATATGTTTAGGTAATTTTAGCTATATTAATTTAATAATTCACTTGTTTTGCAGTGTTTACCAAAGAGGAAAATATATTTCAAGATAATATAGTCACCAATATATTCATTTAAAACTGTCATTTGCTAAGTCTGAATTTGTTTTCCAAACTCAATCGTTACAAAAAATCTGTATTCGATGTTATGAGGTTATTGTCTTTTATGTTTTCAACCTAGCAGCTTTAAACTGTATTTCTAACTTTTCAATGTAGAACAATAATTTTCCATAAGAAAACTACCAATGTTGAACTCGGCAAAAAGATGTTGAGCTGAAACATAAATGTTCCTGAGTTCCCAGGAGTCTTTAGTTGACAGCAGCGGGGATTTAATGGCTGATGGCGACGGCAATGAACGGCATCGGACAATGCAATCTGGCCCAATAAAAGAAAGAAAAAAAAACAACTGCTGTTAGAAGACAGCCAAAGAGCTGAAATGTCAGATGAATGACTCCAAGGTTTGCCTCGCTACCTACCTACCTTGACAAAGCACCTTCTCGGCCTAATGCTGTCCAAAGCTGTCACGTTTCCTCTGCTTCATTCAGCTTGATTAATGATAAGCTGTGGGGCACAGCTACAAGGTCTAGTCTCAATTATGAAAGAGGCAGTAAGTAGTCCATTGTGCTAATGTGCTTTATTCTACTGACAATGCTGAAAAATACCAATATTTCCAACCGGCTATATCATTTATCTCTCAGTTATTGGCTTTCTCCAACTCCAAGCCTCATCCATCCAAACCCAAGCTAGCTTTATGAAAAACATCCCCATCATCTTTTATTGACTGCTGCTCTGAGGAAACTATCTTCCTCTAATTATTGTCAAGGCTCTCTCTAATAACAAGCGAAATGTTGTGACAATATTTTAAATAGATGTTCTCTTTCAGCGGCATTTGCCAGTGACATCTTTGTATGGTGAATAAATTTGACAAAGAAGAAAACTTCCCCTATCTTGTCATTAAACCCACAATGCATAGAGTTTATAGGGGAAGATAAGTGAGTTTAATATGCACTGGAGGGTAAAGAAAATATTCTATTACCGTGTGTAGTACTGAAATTACCCCATAAAGAATGTAATATGGCAATTTGGGGAGCAATTTTTAATATGATTTTTACGACGCATGGACCTACTTATGGTAATGAAGTTGTCATAGTAGTTGCTCAATGCTGGTAATGCAGAGACTATCTTTCAATTTGTACGAATTAGACTGAATTGTTAGGAATGAACTTCATTAATGTTGGAATGAGAAACAACATGTTATTGCGTTTCTGGACCAGTGGCTCTGGGATTGCGTGTTTTATATTGTTTTGATCTAATTCTCAAAGATTGAGAGAGAAAAGACCTTCTTAGGTGTATGGGGCTGCTCTAAAATACAAACAAACAGCAGGGGTTCATCATCCCATTTTGATACTCGACCAAGGCCTCATTGAGAGGAGGAATGATGAGGTTCACGGTTCCTAGCAGGATAGCGCCTTTTCTGTTCTAATTCTCACACGTTTAGTGTCAGATCAGCATCAATATTATATAACAAGGTGCTGCTTTCTTCATTCCCTTGTTTACAATAGACGTAATCAAATATGGTAAACAGTTTTTTAGTGACATGATGAACAAGGATCAAGGAAAGCAGATGTCTGAAATAATAATACAAAAACATACATCAAACAATATCAAAAGTATTCACAGTGCTCCCTTTCTCTACATTGTTACTCTATTCGCATTCCAAAATTGAGTAAATAAAGAAATCTCCCAATTGTACACACAATAAACAATGAAATACACAGATTATTTTTTAATGTATTAGAAAAAAATCACACAAAACAAATGACTCTCAAAACTGACCTCAGGTGTATCCAGTTCTACTGATCATCCCTCAGATGTTTCTACAACTTGATTGAAGTCCACTTGTGGTATATTCCGTTGATTGGTTCTGGTCTGCAATAGAACATAGATCTCTCTACAAGTCTGACATTTAACAATGCATATGAGAGCAGCAGCCAAAAAAACTTAGGTAGTGTCAAAACATCAATATGGGGAAGGATACAAAAATGTATTGGTAATAACTATTACCAATACACTTTACTAGTCCGAGCTCTGTGGTAGGCTGGCTAAATGGAGATGGCAGTTTGGACATGATCTGGTCAAATGAAACTGTTGTGGATGCTTTTGGTCTGAAGTGTTATGTTTAGAGAAAAACAGGCACAGGTGGCTAATTTGGCTAATGTCATCCCTAGTGTGGTGCTGGCAGCAAAATGCCACAAGGATATTTTTCTGCAGCAGGAACTGACTGGATAACAAGTTCACATTAACAATACGAAAACCTGTTCCAGACCAGAGCACTCAGGAACTCCAACTAAGGGAACTATTTATTTTGTAATAAAACAACAACCTCAAGCACACATCAAAAATAACACTGAAGTGGCTTATGGAACAGCCTTAAAATGTCCTGGAGTGACTTCGGTAAAGTCTGGACTAAAATCTAATTGAACGTCTGTGTAAAAATCTAAGAACAGCTATTTACCTGTACTGCCAATCCAAACTGAATAAGCTTGAAACCATCTGCAGAGAACAGAGGTAGAAAATAGCACAAGACATGCACCTGCTTGTAGAAACACACAGGAGAAGACATCATTGCTGCCACAAGTAATCCAACAGCATGTTGAGTAAATGTTGTGAATATACCGACAATTTTTAAAACAATGAATTAGCAAACACTTTAAGCAAACATTTTTGCTCTTTATCTCTCTATGCAATAAAGACATTTTATGCAATAAAGACATTTTGAGCCATCAATTCAAGCCTATAACTTGACAAAATGAGAGCTGCAGACATATATTTTTGAGAATAGTAGACATTTCTGCCGCCATACTGGTCAGAACTGGAGCACTAATTATTATGACGTATGCCTGAATGTTGTGGATTTTTGAGTTACGACTTTTGTCACAAGCGGCCACTGGCCACTGTGGAGAATAGTGCCTCACAACAAAGCTTGTTCTAAATCCATAGGTAGGTCAGGTCTCCAATATGTTAGCCCTCAAAACACAATTTTTCCTCATCTTCTCTTGATCAATGTACAGACCACCATGAAAATATTTACCTTTTACCATAAGATTTGAGCTAATAACTGCACAAATGGTAAAAAATTGTAAATTAAGATGTTATCATCCCAAAATGGTCTTGTGTGGTAGTTGTATTATGCCTTAAGCCTTAGTTCAGTGTTTATTGTGAACTAAGCGATCTTTGACTGCATAGATAGATGTTTTGAGTAATTATTGTTTTGTTTGAATTGTTAAAGCAATAACATATATGCACTTTAAACCTGCAGAAAAAAATGAAGCTATTAGTATTGGTGAAAAGTGAAGTCACTGGTAACAGCTGAATATAACTACAGTAATTCCATGACATTTTAATTAACATGTCAATGTCACTGTGGAATTACACACCCCCTGCTACATGAGGACCTGTTGGGGAAAAAGCTCTCCTCATATACAGTAAAAATTCATTATCATTTTTCCACAAGTCTGCTTTCATATTAATATTCATTTTAAACATTGATTGCTTTTTCACAGCAGAATGAGTCCTTTTTTTTTTTTTTGCATAATGCAGAACCCGGTGTAATGTTCACAAACAACAATCAGGGGACAATCTTGTCTTTTAATCTAGTAAGAGGGAGAAGAAAAAATCAATGTCCATTGTCAATACCAGGTGGAGTAATTACCTGTTGAGTCTTCATTCATTCAGAGTGAACTCTGAGTTTGGCTCACTGAGTACAATCCCTTAATCGTATTCTGTTCACTGATTGAGAAACCCCAAAACATTCTAATGCGACTGGACAGATGTTGGGAATCAGCTTTGATTCTTTTAATTGCTTTGTTCTTTTCCGGCACGGCTGGCGCTTCTTTCATTCAATTTAACAAAATGTCGAATGCAGAAATTCCTTTTCAAATATTCAAGTCAGAAGGTGGTGCAGTTCATTGTTTTCTTAGAAAAATAACAGCAATTGAGGAGAATTGCTGTAAGGTTGACCAAGCAGCAATCAGGCACAAAAACGGCAGCCGAAGCTATTTAGCTGAGTGTGTTTATTTTTAAAGCAGTGGAGTAAAGCTGAATATTTACAGTCAGGGTACACTTAAAGACTCCATCTACTTTTAAAATGCTTCTGTGATTTCTTGGCTTTTTTTTTTTTTTTTACTATTATTGTTCATACTGTAAGGCTAATAAATAATGTTACAATTTGCTAGAATGTCACATCTGTAGATACTGTTCAAAGGTTTAAAAAAATATTATATTACCAGACGATAACAACAAGATTCAATGGAATGATCTGTTGTTTCAGCTTATTTGGAGAATTTTTAGCTTTGCAATTCTTGATGAACTGTCCACACTGCCTTTCCCTTTAGTGAGAACAAAATATTCCAAGGTGGACAATGCCGTAGTCTTTATGTAAAGTGATGTAGTAGCGTCTCAAAAACAGACTCCCCATCGATATAACAACTGCAACTTCCTTCTATCCATCATTTTCTACTTATAAATCTAGGTTTGTATCTCCTAAAACTTATTGTGGATGTATAAATGATTAGATCAATACACCGAAGCGCAGCAATGATTAGATCAACCTTCACCTCAGTCAATGGCATATGCAACTAGCAAAATATTAAATACTAGGAAGCAATTGTTGAAGCAAGCGAGGTTTCATTTTGGTGGGACACAATCGATTTCCTCCCACTTCCTCTTTTATTTTTTGGCCATTCAGTCATATGACACTTGTGAAATAAGACTATATTCCGACTTGTCTGTAAGTCCTGTGACATCTGCTATTACGCATTTCTTCTGTCATTTATTTGCAGGTTTGAAAAATGAATTTAGCATTGCAGGATTAGAAAGAAGCATGGGATTAAATATTTCCATCATCATAGCATTGAGTGACACTAAGCTGTCTTTCAAGTATCCAAATGATACTCTCAAATTTAATGAGATCTTAAGCCATGCCAAAGTATAATTAAAAACATTGACACAGAGGAATAAGAATGTAAAAATGTCTCCCAGCACTGCAAATTTCCAGCTACCAGCTTGTGTAGGAAGGAAGTATTTGGAAAAGGAGTAATCTCTTGGAAAGTGAACACGGTGCACTACATTATTTGCTGGAATCAGTTCTAGCACTATTACGTCTCAAACATTTGTTTAATTTCTACTTTTATTCCAGTGTGTTATCACGCTGAAAATGATAATAATAATTCCCTGATTTGTCACAACCGGATTGGCATTTCTGGATTTTGTCAGACTTAATCTTTGTTAGTACATTTGCTGATATGCAAAGTTTTTAACCTGTGTTGTTCCAAAGCAGCTACACAAACACTTCCATTCCCTCTAAAAGCTGCCTTCTCCCAGCAGGTGATGATGATGACAGGGTCTGGTGGCAGGCCAAAGCCTGGCTGGCTAGTGTTGTGTTTTCACCCAGTCTATTCCTGCCATCATGAGCATATGGGTGGGGACGCTGCGATCCGCTGGCTCCTACCCAACAATCCATCACCTTTACCCACAAACCACAAAAGAACACATGACACTGAAACCCTTGTCTGTCAATGTTTTGTCTAAACATCAGATTTAAATGGTTTATATCAGCACTTGGTATAATACTTATTTATTTGCTCCATGTCTGTAAAAGTTTTTATTTTTTTTGTCATTTTGTGTTTGGCTGTTTGACAATCTGCGAATCTAAAGTGCACGTTTGTCTTCCCTTGAAATCTCAGCACATATAAATCGTAAAGTTGGACTCTGAAATGACTGATTGGATCCTTTTTTTTTCTTTTTTTGGACAGTGATCATTCAAACAGATCTTTCCTTTACTCTCGATGCCATGTTTTCTCACTCGTGCTGCAAGGAAGCAATTAAACACCGAACCTGGCTCAGCATCCTCATGACTGTCTCTCTGAATATTCGTTGCAGTGCACACTGCAAAAACAGCTTCTGGAGTAGCCATTTGTACTGTATTAACTTTGTACTGTATTTATTACAAACGCTTAAAATTGTAACTTTGCAGCAGTTTTGTTTGTGCACAACCTCTTCACCTTTGTGTTGTAGCTGATTAAGCCAAGATAATAATAGAAGCAATGGGTGGAAAATCCGACCCCCGCCCTTCGGAGCCCTTGCTTGATCGCAGACTCTCTTACACTTTCAGGCGCTGTCGCTTTGAATTGGCTAAAGGCAGCCAGGCTGAAGATTTCCTACTGACTGGAGAGGAGTCGTTGGCCAGGCTTTCCTTGTCATTGGAAGTTAAGGCAGTCACTGATCCTAATGCTTGCGCTGTTGTTGCAGCATTCCAATTTTTAATCACTGCATGACTTGTCAGATTTAATGAGGGCAGTCGGGTAAGAATGATCAACACACCAGTAAGTAGAGCCTTGTACTCTGACAGTTACTATCTGTTTATATACATAACAAATACAACCTGGTGTCAAAATGACAGAACTTCAGCTTTGTGTTTTCTAACATGACCACCATATGCACTGCCAAACAAACTGGCAGTCAACTGTTTTGTAATAATCAGGCTTTATCGATGCTGTTGTCAAAAGATCCCTGGGTATGTGTGTGTATGTGTGAGTGTGAGTGCGGGACTGTAAAAGACGCCCTAGCCGAGGCAAAGTGTGGCTGGCATGCGTTTTGCAGGCGTCTCTGCCCTCTTTAATCCTTTTCTGCGGAAGCGGGTCAAGAGGTAAGCAGTCTGAAGAAGCATGAGTGAAACTCTTCATACAAGAGATCTTCCATCACTCCTACTTTAGTCAGATGTCTCTGACAGGCCTCACACACTGATCCATTAATTGGCTTTCAGAATCTTCCAGAGCCTTTGCTTATTGAGTTTCTCCTTGTATGATATTGTTGAAGCTACACAGAAATGCAAAACTAAAAACGTATTGCTTAATGTCATTACTCTATTTAACACAGAAAAGCAAGAATTATGCCTAGAAAAGACATCTTAATCAGCACTACTAGATTTCAGAGAATTGAACCTTTTTTTTTTTCCTGTAATGTGCAATGCAGCGCTGTATCGTTTTGTACAAGTATAGATTGTACAGTAAAAGTGTGTGCTGAATGTGACCCTGATGTATTTTAAAGTGTGTTTTTTTCCCCTAAATGGTGGTGACGAGTGTAGACCCAGTAGGGGTCCTTTTGTTGCTGCATGTTCTTGACATCGGTTGGATGTATAAGAGCTTTAAGACAGAATCTTGCTTTGAAAAGGTTGTAACCAGAACTCCAGCCTCAGAAGGGAGACCGTTGGCTTACAACATGCAAATCTTCCAGTATGAAGCATTTAAGGCTGTTTAATGCGTGTTAATGTTCCGTGTTTAAGAGTTCCTTGGTTTAACTTTGATTTATGGACAAGAAAAGTTAGGCTTAAGCACAAGAAATCTTTTTTCAGTAAAGAGCTTCCTGATTTAATTATAAAATGCAGACGCTTCAACAGCCAAATGAAGCATTTGTCTAATTTAATCAATTAAAAGACACAGAGAAGCTAATGTAAAATTACTGCAGATTTATTAACGGAAACTTTATTATTAGCATTTATAAAGCATACTAAACGTACGGCACTCATCTCTATAAGGTACGTGCCTCTTTTTTTTTTTTTGCAGTCTCCCATTAGCTAAATCAGACTGTGAGGGTTCTTACATAAACCAGCCAGAGAGACGCTGAATGGATTCAAAAAATAATCTTAATTTATTACAAAAAGTTCAAAAATAATTAGACAATGAAGAATTGGGCCCAAAAACTGAGGTCAACATAACAAAACTCCAACTCAGGTACTAACACAAAGAACTCAAGCACAAAACTGACCTAACAAACAAGACATGAGGGAAACTTAAATAGTGGCTGATCAGACCACTGCTGACACATAAGGGATAATTAAACATACAAAAACTTAAACAAATACTAATCAATACAATGCCAAATCTTTAAGTTAAACAGACATCAAAATGAAACTATCAAATAGAGGAAACATTAAAGAAATGGTCAAATCAAATTAAAGAAAACCAAATTTCGTAGTCCCCTGGCAAACAAATGGAACGACCCGCTGAGGAGGTTTGCCAGCCATATATGGACATCAATTATCTGGAGCTCTTCTGTGACCCTCCAACAGCTCCACAGGAAACTGGTAACTCAAAACAAATAAATTAATTTGTTGCTTTTACAAAAATATAAAGAATTGACAAATAAAGTTAACTAAATGTGTGCACTTCAAATAGTTAACTAAAAAGTCAAGTTAATGAAAATAATTTTCAAAAATAAAAATCGAAACTATTCACTAATTAATGTTAAGGATGAACAAAACAAACAGTTACCATTCAGGTCTCTGTGTGACAGTAGGGTCAGCTGTCACACAGACATAGACATTTTGAATGAGATATTAAAGTATTTGTTTCTTGAGACTATGGTTAAGAACTTTTCAAAAAAAAAAAAATTACCAGCAAAAGCATTTGTGATTTAATAGCAACCCACCAGTAAGAGTTAGAGGTTAGGTAGAGGGGTCAGTATGTTGCTCTGTTTTCCATTAATAAACACAGTTCATTAAAAGAATGACAAAGTTGCATCTTAAATGGATATTGCTAATATTTCCACTTCCTTTGTCTGACAAAAAGAGGCCTGGTAATTCCTCACATGTCTCCTAGAGTTACAGGGGAATTTCTCTCAGAAGCTGCCCTTCAGCTCAATTCCTCCCCACATTTCCGAAACCTTTTCATTTGTATCCCCTGGAAACCGCTCCACATTCTTTAAACTCCCCTGTAAGAAAAAAAAAAAGAAAAAAGAAGAAGAAATAGAAGAGGACGAGGAAGAAGATGAGGAGGAGGGAGGGTGGGGTGGCGGGGAAGAACCCCTTACATGTTTTGTTATGCCCTTTGATCACGCGTTTATCTTTAAAACAGATGACTGACCACCTTCCTGTTGCTATCAGGACACAATTATTTGAAAGTGTTCTGAAAAAAAAAATAGTCTAGTGTTTCTTCAATCAATAAATCTGAAATGGGAGAAATAAAGGCTCATCTATTTTCATTAAGGCGCTAATGTATTTTTACAAAAAAGTCTCCCATTTCCCATAATATCATTGTCAGCAGCTTTACTTGTCAGCTCAAGCCAGTTTTCAGACCGTACAAAAAGATAATCTACCAATCTAATTAATGCTCAATTACAGTTGTATGAATCATAGAATCGTACAGTGTACACACTAGAAATCGACAGTAATTCACAGGGCGCATGTTTTTAAACGTTTCATGATTATAAGACCCAACATGTCCTGCAAAGTTAAATGTGAAGGATTCAAGCAAGTGACACATTTGATCTTCTAGTTCACATTTATCCCGAGAAGCTGAGAGCGCTTTGCTTGGAGGCTTCTGTGGATCAGAAGGCTGTCAGATGTCCTCCAAGGCTTTCAAAGTGAACTGACATGCTCTTTCATGTTCTGATGTCATGTATATTTTCAGTGTTACATTAGGTTTTGTTAGTTTTTGACTCTGTTCCGGTATGATCTTTAGCTGCTTTCAACGGTCAAAGCCTAGATGGGATCATGCAAAAGTATTCATAACAGTGAGGTTTTGCACAGACCAACACCAGATAGAGCATGTTTGTGAGCTGGTAGGGAAATGGTGTTAAAATGTCTATACAAATAGAACGCATGGTGTGCATTTGTATTCAGTCACCTGTTACTCATGCCTTTAATAAAAAAAAAAAAGCAATGCATTCAGAAGTCATCTAACTGGTTTTCACATGGCTTTCACATGTGTTATTCAATCTTAATAGAAACGCATGCTAAAAAATAATAGTCTGCCATCCAAGGTCACTAATTATAAGCCAGCAAGAGGACCATCATTCAAACAAGTAGCTAAGATGCCCATGGAAACTCTGGAAGAGTTATAGAGATACACAGCTCAGGTGGAGGAATCTGCTGCAAGGACAACTATAAGTGGTGTATTAATCAGATTTATTGAGCTGCCAGCATTGTATTTGGGGAGCTAAAAAATAATTAGAAGGGTTTATTGAGACATAGTCCAACACTAAGGGGTGCTGATCATACTTCAATTTTTTATTGGCAAAATAGTTTAAAAACTGCATATCAAGCTCCGTAGTCTTTGCAATTATGCCATACTTTGAGTTGGTCTACAACATCAATGTTTGTGATGGGACAAAATCTGAAATGATCAAGAAGTAAAAGTACTAATTTGATGTAAAACAGTAGAATCTGTAGCAGTGGGATAGACTAAATTGATTTGTTGCATTTTACTGAACAACGTGCAACTCGGTTTATCTCATTCTAATAGATTCTTAGTTAGAGCATTCATTGAATTAATACCAAGTCACTTCAGAAACAACTTATTTTTTCCTTTTAACTCCTGGAGACTGACACTGCAGTCGCTAACAACAGGTTAGCAACCTCTCATTAGTCGATGAGTTGGATGCATTTACAAGGTCATTTCGGGGGGGGGGACGGGAGGTTATGATGATGAATGGAGGCAGACCTCTGCCCAAACACTCTTTCCCCACGTCGCCATGTGGTTGCCGTGGTGGACGGCAGGGCAATTTAAGCGTCACCATATACACCAGGGGGGCGCCCTCTTGGGTAAGTGGCTTTGCGACAAGAAGCTGACGCCTGCCACCGCTGTCAAGGTTGTTGTCACAGGCAAGGCGCCCTTAAAGCACCGAGTCGCCATGTTAAGGGATGAAAGTTGCCAAGAGAGACTGACGGCGAGGACAGGAATTACAGGGAGATAGGCGCCAAGAAATGAGCTCTTAGAATGTTGCTTACATGGGAACACGCAGGAATATTACCTAATCAGTCAAATCCTCCCAAGCTGACACCTTTTGCGAGACACCCGATGATATCCCACTGAATGCCCGTGCCCCCCCCCACCCATGGCTCAGCCCTGAGGGAGCCCCCAAGTGAGAATCTGTGGTTTGGAGGTTCCTCTTGACAGACATTCTCAAAATTACTCTAATGGTTTTGCATACAGTGCACTTTACCCTCAATTAAAAGTGTACCAGTGAAGCAGCATATTTGCATTTCATAACAATGTCTGTGTTAAACTGAAGGTGATCTTAATAGGATTTTCTGCAGTCGGGAATCAGAGATTAGGAGCTTTATATTGCAAAAGTGCAAATGTCTGAACAGAGGACTTTCTTTCTCTTTTAAATCTTGCTGGATTAAAAACGGCAGACTGGAAAGTTAACGGATAGGACATCAAAAAGAAGTCCCCATTACCTCTTGGTTTTTAAAGGTGTGAGTTAGCATATTGCAAGTTCATATCTGCTGGAAGCTCAGTGTGTGTGTGTGTGTGTGTGTGTGTGTGTGTGTGTGTGTGTGTGTGTATGTGTGTATGTTGTGTGTGTGTGTGTGTGTGTGTGTGTGTGTGTGTGCTTGGTGTGCGTGTGTGCTTGATTTAACAGTAAGCTTTTTTTCCTCTTTATGAAGAAAGAGAGGCTTTTTGGACAAAAAAACCGCACATATCCACTAACATTTGTCGCAATTTTTATTTTTATTTTTTCATAGCTCTGATGTTGTATAAACCCCACATGAATCCTCTTGTCATTTTACATTTAAATAAAAAGCATGCTAATGGTAACAAAACATACCTTATTCTATTTAGTAATCTAGCGTTCTGCTATGCACATGCACAATTTGTACTCGCACGTTAAATGCGTGCAAATCATATGTTAATGACTGACCAGAAAACATAAAAGAGAAGCACAGGGATGTGGTCTACCTACAGCTGTTAAATATATAATCCATCTGTAATCAAATTTGACACCTAATCAAGTGAAGCATTTGTAATGCAGACGTTTGGACAGACATAACTAACTCCATCAGCGTTTGCATAATCAATGTGTGATTTTAATGATGTTTCTATTAAGCATCCCTGCTTCCTCTACAAATGGTTCGACGTGTCTGCTGTTTTATTTTGTTTTTCAGAGGGGCATACAGTAGATTGTTGCTAGGAGCGATAATTATCATCAAAGAGGGGGTCAGCAAAAAAGGAAATCCGAGGGAAAAAAAATGTAATTACTTATAGATTGCTTGAATTAATTTTCTAATGATATTCAGTGGTTTTGCATGACAGCTGCCAAGACCCACTGGAGAAAGGCGGAGAGTAAAAGGAGTCCTTTTGATGACAGACAAAGGGGACTATCATTTACAGAGAGCGGTTTTCACCCATGTAAGAGGGGAAAGGGTGCAAATGACACATCCACAAAACACAGTGGGCTTCCTGTATGGGCTCCTGACATCCACAAAGGCTGGGACATGTGTTCCATCTCTTCAAGCTGAAAGCAAGTGGACCCCTGTCTGCTAAGTGCCAATTGTTTCTCTTACATCTGCATCTGAGTGTGAACAACCATGAAATAACAAACATGAGCTACGTGAGCCTAAATATGCACTTGTGGAAAGAGGAAAAACTCAATAAACGTGAAGGGTCGCGTGTTCCGGTTTGACTTTTTCCACATTGTCATTGTGGGGTGTTTGTGGCCAAATTTAATATGATATGAATCAAGGCTGTAACATAGCAGTGCTTTGTGAATATTTTCTAGATGGACTGTGGGTCAAAAACCACAAAGGTTTTACATTAAAACAGAAAAAAAACCATTTACTTTAAAAGTAGAAACTAATATTAGTCTGTGCTATTGGTTGTACTTGCTAATATTATGTTATGTCATGTTATGTTATGTTATGTTATGTTATGTTGTTATGTTATGTTATGTTATGTTATGTTATGTTATGTTATGTTATGTTATGTTATGTTATGTTATGTACTTCAGCCATGTGTAATTGGTAATGATACTGAAGTTTAAGTTTTATTTGACTCTTGGTAGATAAAAATATGCACCAATTTTGTTTAAACTATAACTCATATGTAAATAAAAAGGTCTATGCAAAACTAGTACCAAAGTGAAAACAATTGTACAATTACCATTTCAATTCAAAACAGAAATACTTCATAAATAAAAAAATATTGAAGAGGTACTCTATATGGTTATAACCTGGCTGCAACCAAATCTGTTTTCATGGAAATATCAAGTGATATTTTCTTAATTGGGCTATAAAAACAATTTGTCTTCCATTACAAAAATCAAACTCCTTTTCAGACAGTCATTTGAGGATACACAGTTTCATAAGCAACCCAAATTTTAGTCAACAACAAAGCAGAAAAGACCAGCACCAGTTTGTGTTCAGCATCAAAGCTCCACTCCTTGGAAATGCTGACGAACCATTCTGTGACATTCTCAGAGCATTACGTTCTGTGCAAGTCTAGAGTTGACATTACATCTTGTTGTGTTTATTCTGAAGATTAAATCCTCAGCATATCTACAAATTTCTCCTGGACATGCATCACAGACTATTACAGACTCTCTCTTCCGGATGGATGTTCCTGCATGGGCCTGAACCGGCGTAGTGCCACAAAAGGTTGGCCTATTTAATTACGTGCTCATGCAATTGTCCCCTCCTCTCAAGACCTAACACCTAATCATGATAGTGGATGTGCGTCTTCGTATCCACCGTGTCTCCCTTGCTCTCCAAGAGGGTCGAGGGCTTCACCGGTTAACTGCTTTGACGAGGTACCCTATATTTCCTCTTGCCTGAGAGAAAGAAACCCTTCGACTCGTCTCAGTGTCAAGATTTAACCTTTCTCAACTTTAATTACACTAAGTTTGGAGTGTGCCACGGCGCTGTCTGGCCGACTCAGCTCCATTCGTGTGCTGATGGGAAGCCTGCATGGGTGCCGCGGCCCCCGCTGACTATGACACACTGATGCTGCACAGCTCTGACGCTCATGTTGATGCTGACGCTTGCTGTGGCCGCCATCCTGACCATGAAAACACACACACACGCACACGCACGCATGGAAATATCCACAGAAAAGCTCTATAGTTTTGTCGTGTAAGCTATTATTAATTAGCAGGTCTCTATAAATATATTCATCAACACTCACATGTGTCACACTAAAGTCTAAAGAAAGTGTTTCTGTGCAACCACAAGTTTATGCCAACAGTTTAAATTGGGCCACCCAGGAATAGATGAGGACAACATTCCCTCATCATTGCCTTGATGACCTTTTTTATACAGAGTATCAGCACTTAGCAAAAACACCATTTGGTATCCTGTTTTTGTGTGTATGCGTGTGTGTGTGTGTTTGCGTGTGCATGTATGCATATTTGTGCTTGTGAAAAAAAAAAAAAGACACTGAGCAAGATGGTGAAATGATGGTTTTGGGGTATATTTGCCCATCCTTCATTCCTCTGCAGGGGTGAAATAGCTTTTTTTTCCTCTTGCAGGATGAAAACTTCCACTTTGATAATAAAGCAGATTTTGTTTTGGAAGAGTGTTTGCCATTAATGAAGGCATATCTTGCATGTGTGTATATCTGTGTAGTGTGTAATGCGGCTTTTCAGACCAACATTTCTGCAAAATTACAAATCTAAGAGTGTGTGCTAAAGAAAATGATCAAAAGTTTTGTTCTTGAACTATCACAATTGTCTTGTTGGTCCAAGCTTTTTTTTTTAATTGTTAATGTAGTAAATGCCATAGGTAATATGCATGAGAAGTGTCTCAAACAGTGGCATCACAACTCCAAAACATCCTGGGAAAATGCTCTTATGGCAAAGTTGAGGCTACATAAATTTGTGGCACAGACATTGGTCATTCAAAAGTACTTTTTCAAGTGCTGTTTAAGCACATGAGTATTATGTAATTTAAATACTTTTGCAGATATGCTGACTAGTTTTAGATTAGTCTCTAGTTCCAATGTCTTTGCTTTTTTATTTACCTGTAGCTGTTAAAGAAGGACACTTTTATAAATGCTGGATATTGTCAGAAGAACATAAAGAGGCTACATTTTAAATTTTGTCTCCAGTGCAGAGCTGTGAGAAAATCATCACAGGCAATACATGTTCATCACGATAAAAATAACCTACGAAAACAACACTGCAATATAATGCAAACCTTAGTAAAATATGTGACCTCTGGAAATTCACTAATCTCTTCACACTTGGGCCTTATTTTAACACACAAAAGAGTGCCTGAGTCAGACGGTTTGATCGATTCACAGGTAGTCGATTGCGCCACTCACATGTGCACCCTTATGATAATAGGCCCTTTTAGAGTCATCTAATTCTGATGATGAATTGGACTTCCAAGGAAAGCCAAAAAGGAGTTACTGTGGTAACCGCATGGCCTGTCAATCACTTGCAATCAGCCTTTTTTCTCTGTTCATTGCTTGATGCGTCAAGATTGGGACCCTCTCTGTGGGGGGCTTCAAAACACTCAGAGGAATTGAAGAACCATGTGGAAGTTCTGCGGCTGATGTTTGGAAACTTTGCAGAATGTGACCCTGGGACTGTGGCTTACTTGCCACTGAGAGTGGCAGAAAATTTGACTTTGACAAAGCGGCAACTTGCCCAAATTAATACCATGAGATCATGCACACATACAACGACTTCTTTTTTGGGAGCAGCTGCAAATAACCTTCTAAAAAAAGCATGACTCTACATATTTCACTTGTTTTGAACCGCTTCAGTGTCCCCATCAGCTACACAAACAGCATGCTAGAACCGCAGAGGCTTCTAAGCAAAATGCTAAATTAGGAGGAATGGAGGCATTTAAATGCTAATGCTCTAGAATTCTAAAATACAATTTTGCACATGGTAGTCATAATAGCAGGGTATGACCACATTTTTCATGCTTAAAGCAGCAATTCTAATAGTATAGGTACATCTGCTCAGGGGTGTCAAGACATGAGGAACGCAACACCTTTTCAAAAATGCTAATTTTATTTATTTGGCAGTGGGACTTATGTATGATTCTAATGTTGGTGTTACACAATCAACAACATAGTGTTTCCATGGCGACAGGAAAGCAAGACGAGTCAGCTCTAGGTGCGTCTGTCAAGCATTTCCTGTTATGGTTCACAGGCAGTGTGGGAAACATTGATTTCCACAAAAGTGTTTCCTTGAAAAATTGTTTTCTGACTTGAGGAGCTGTTGGACCTAGTTGAGTAGTAAGACTCAAAGTATCAATGCTTGGATTCTTACTACTTGGTGGGTGAAGAATTACCCACTAAGCCATCAACTTTTATAAAGTTACATCAGTGTCAGGCTAATGAATGAAACTGAGTGTCTTCCAAAAAGCTGCACTGAACTTCTTTTGAGCAATAAAAGAAAATAGTGTCATAGCCTACTGTCACAAACATGCTTAAAAATGACAGATTTGTAATTACATTTAGAAGTTATATAGATTTTTTTTTTTTACATTTCAAAATTAGCAACAAAGGATAATAATTCAAACTTGTTGTTTTACTGATGTTTTAAATGTTTTAGCTATTTGTTTCAGCACAGACAGTGTTCAGCTTTATATATATATATATATATATATATATATATATATATATATATATATATATATATATATATATATATATATATATATATATATACATTATATATATATATATATATATATAAACATTTAAAACATCATTAAAACAACAAGTTTGAATTATTATCCTTTGTTGCTAATTTTGAAATATAAAAAAAATCAATGTAACTTCTAAATGTAATTACAAATCTGTCATTTTTAAGCATGTTTGTGACAGTAGGCTATGACACTATTTTTATATATATATATATATATATAGATGTATATATATATATATTTTTTTTTTTTTTTTTTTTTTTTGTGGTCTCCTGTGAATGATAAGACAATAATACAATAATACTCTCAAGTACCTTAAATAAAAGCAACAAACATTTATTAATCTGCTTGCTGATCGATTTAAAAAAAAACAGCTTTCTGGTAATTTTCTGGGTTTCATTGAGGTTACATTTTGCCATAGCACATTGGCACAAGTTAAACATTTAGGAAAAGTGGGCAGGCCTATGAACTGTGGCATTACATCCTTGAAGAAAAGGGGGAGAAACCAAATAACAGAAGCACACAAGCCTCTAAAGGTCTTAATTCCCCATTAGTTCCTTATTCTCTTCAGTGACAAAGACTGGGTCCTTTCAGCCTTGTGTTTCCTTGCATACCAAAGTCATTCAACAGAGGAGACCTTTACCAAGAGCAATGCTCTATTCACGCCATGTTAATTACAATTTTAAACCATTATTTGTTTCAACACCTGGTTAACCTATTCAGACCTGTTTAAATCCTCCTTATTATCCCAGGTGTGATGGGAAGCCTCTAAGGGAGTGAAAGGTTCCTCTGTGTAACCAGGAACATAATCAAGTCGGCACTACATAGATCTGAATATCTTTTTGGGATAAGATCACATGTTACACACTCCAGTCCTCAAGTAAAATGGCGCTAGGTGGATTATGTCTGAAAAGAGGATTTTGTCAAGGATGTGTCCTCAAGTTTTCTCTTTCGGCAGCAAAGCGCCATGAATGGCACACGGCTTCTCCAGCAGCTGTATTAGAACTCGACAAGTCAACGACTGGCTTAAAAGCAATTGGCTTTGTTGTACATTTTTGTGCACGTATTGGTGCTGCAGTTCGAAGCTTTGAGGCAGAGAAGAGGCCCACGCTGCGTCACGAAGACGGATGATGCTTCCATTAGGGGGACGGCCTCGTCTTCTGAGCTCCTTTTCTTTCGTCAACTTGCACCTTCTTTGAAGCTGCAGCTAGTGGTTGCGGCGTTGTCCTCTGCCCATTATGTTGACATTAACGAGGCTTTACGTGGGAATCTGACCCCCACTGTGCCTTTATTATCATGCCCACTCATTTCTTACCTGTCTGGGGTACTTGTTGAGGATGATCCCATTTCAATAGGAAATATCAACAGAGTGGCATAATAGGACAACATGATGGAAAATGGAGTGAAACACATGAATAAAAAGATAATATTACACCGTGTCCTGACTTCACTTGAAGCCTTTTCTAATTTGGCCCATCACCTTCACCCACAATGGCTGGAGGCTGTTTGTATAAACCTCCTGCTGTGTGGTTCAAATATAGAGCAGCCTTCAATATAGAAAAGGATACCCTCAGAAAGTTCTGATTAACGAATTAACACCCACTAATAGCCCTTCGCTGTCCTCCTTTAAATGGATTAAGGCTCCTTTCTAACACTTTCTTCCTTTCTTTTTTTGCTCAAAATTTAATTAAGATTTAGATTTGGTTTGAACATGCCAGAACAGATTCACACTGCATTTGTGATGTACTTCAATTAAGGAGTAAAGCATCTTAAGCTGCTTCACCAATAATTAGACTATCTTCTTTTCTTTTTTTTCTTTTTTTCTTAAATGGTATCTAATTATGCGCTATCCCCATGTAATTCAATTTCTTTGAAAGTTACAGCACATGCTAAGTCTATTAGGGTCATCTTAGTTTAATTTTAGGTTTCTACTGAACGCAGGCCCTGTAAATACATGCTTTTATGCTCTTGAAACAAAGAAACCGAAGCAAATACTTAATACTGCTCGCCCTCCATGTTGTCAAATCTTCACTTTAGCATTCACGAGCCACTGTGCAGCAACATCTTCAACGTAAACAAAGCATCATAGCTGCTGTTTGGATACGTGACGAGTTGACAAACAAGGTTTTTTTCTTGACGTTCGGCCTCCTGAGGCTGTTGTCCATATATTTGTATAGTGATTTAAAAACACGACAATGCGCTGGCCAGTGTTAATTTACTCAAAGCAGCAGGGGTTGCCGCTTTGGCCACTGACCATTACACAGTAGGACAGGGGTGTCCAGCTGACTGTCCTTTTAATCGACAGCAGCAGGCCTAAGGAATTTAACAGCATGCGATTCAACCCCCCCCCCCATCCCCTCCCTCTTCTCTCCCCTCCCAGCAAATAACGTTTATGGAAGATTTACGAGTCGCCAGAATTCACCTGAATTCTGTTCATTCAATTAGCGGCTGTGAATGTCTCGGTTAAAGGAGGTGACAAGACAATTGAAGGAGTCATCTAATTATTTTATCCCAGCACTACGTACAAACCTCTCCCGTGCCGCGGTCCCTGGACATGGCTTGATGATGTGAAGTAAATGGGTTAAAAGCAGCGGGGGGTGATAAAATGTGTGGCTCTCCTGGAGACATTCCCTAGCATCTAGCATCTTTAAAGTGAATCAAGGACCTGGAGGAATAAAATTTCATTAGATAGAAAATATATGCACTGCAAAATAAATCAAATCATCTGCTCTAAATGAACATTTATGATAAGACGAGGCCCTATAAAGGCGGTCTATTCACACATCCTATTCCAGCGCATACAGGTCTGCAGATGCAGCGCCTTGCTTAAGTATTCATATCCCCTGAACCAGAGTACAAAGGTGGGCCATTGCGTTTTATTGGGATTTTATGTGATAAATCAACCCAAAGTAGAGCATAATTGTGAAGTGGAAAGAAAGGGATGCAATAAATATCTGAAATGTACGGAGTGCCTCTGGATTGATCCTCTTGATTCTCTATCTTCCACTTCAGTTATGACTGCAAGTCTTTTAGGACGTATCTTTATCAGATTTGCACATCAAGAGTCTAAACTGTTTACCCATTCTTCTTTGAAAAATAGTGATTACTCGAATGTGGTGAAGAGACTCAGTGAACTGCAGTTTTCAATTGGTTTTTATGTTTTTTACCTTGATAGGACTGTTCTAACCACTGGATAAGCTTTGATCTAAACCATTCCATTGTAGTTTCAGTCGACGTGTTTGTTTTCAGTTGACCTTTGTGTCTGTACACACCTTTCACACACGGCACAGACGACCATGGGAGACTCTTCCTATTTTAGTGCTGATATGTAACCTAACCATAGTTGGTCTTCAGGATGCTTTTTATTCATTGTTATTCTCTAACAGACTTCAAGATCAGCTGTGTTTTTGCTTAAATACAGCTTGTTACTTATTGGTAGTAATTAAATTACAAACAAGGGAATTATTTTACTTTGGTGGCTCTGAATCCTTTGGTTTCATTGGGTCAGGAAATGGTCAAAACACCATTATCAGTTTTCTTGGAAAAAAAAATAAAAATAAAATAGAAAACTAGATATAATTTTCTTTCAGCTCTGAATTGTGCACCAACATAGGCCAATAACATAAATATTTATCAAACGAACTAAAATAAAAGTAACTGTAAAAAAATCCCCATTCAAGTCCATTAGCTTGTGTTAAATTTTCAAAACCTTTACTTGGGTTGGGATGAAACAGTTGCATGGCGGGGTCATGAGAACAACAGCAGGAGATCTGCATCCAGGTCTTTCTCCCCATTTGTAAATTAGCTGTGAGTAATGAATTCTGTGAAGCTGCCCTGCTACAGGGTTGCTCCCTCACTTGCCGGCCCCACCCTCGCTCCCCCCTGTCGGGGTTGCCTTCCCAAATCTGTCCTGATGTTTCTAGTCTGTCAGAAGCCGCCCCAGGGGGGCGATGTGATAGCCTGCTCGGTCTGTCCCCTTCCTGTCTCTGTGGCCCAAGCCAGCTGAACCGTGTAAGCCCTCTTCCATTGCAAACACGGTGACCCCGAATGGGATTGACACATCACAGACCGTGGATGCTAGGCCACCAGACCGTTGACATCGGTTTCCACTGGTGCCAGTATAATGTGAACAGTGAAATTTTGGGGAGAGACGATGACAGTAAGACCAAAAATTCATCTCTCTGAAAGAAGATGAAGGAAATTATTATTAAAGTGTTCTGTGGTTGAATGTAGATATCTGTTTCACTGAAAATAGCTTCAATTATTTGCACAACTGATTTCCTGTCCATGAAAAAAGCAAATTCTTCTCTATTAAAGGTCTCTTCTTCTGTTTAACAATCTGAAACATTCAAATGTTTCAGATTGTTAAACAAATTTTTGAATCGCTCTCACATAACCCAAGTAAATGTACAATAGAAGTTCAAATAATGATTTCACTTATAAAGATCAAACACACCTGTTACTATGTGAAAAAATACTTACCCCCTACACCTAATAATTGGTTGTTCAACAATTGTCATCAAGTAAGGCTAGCATTAACAGGCCAATGTTTTTTTTAAAGCTGCTCAGAGATGGACCTGATGATTGCTTTGAATTTTTTCCCCCTTCACAATAATGCAAGTGTGTTTTAACTTAAGATCCCAGACTCCTGACTTAATGTCATTCTTCAGGATTTACTTTCAGATATCAAAAATCATAGTTCTATCACCTATGGCAACTGATCCAAGTCCTAAAGCAGCATAGCTCTGTAGCTTCCTCTGATCTACTACACTTCTATCTGTCTGAGTGGAAATAAATGCGTTGGCTATGACTACTACGTGGATCCCCAAGCACCCAATAGAGAGCCTGGGGGGTCCCTAAGTGTCACCCATGAAATCAGGATGTTAGGGTATAAAAAATGTGGGAGGGACCGCTAGTAATTCTCATTATTGTTAACTGTTCATCGTCTGTGGTGTTGACTTTGCTTTAGTCTGGCTCTGCTCCTGCCAAGAAAGAACATGGCCACTGCAGCTACACTCGGTTTTAAAGCCAGAGACCCGAGGAAAATCTTGTTAAGCTCCAGTGTGACCCTAAATTAATTACAACAAAATCTGACCATTTTTTTTTTTAATGAAAAAGCTCAAATTAAACTCTTGAGAGAGATGAATAATTTTATGGTGATTAAAGTTAAATGTTCTAATTCAAACTCCAAAGGCCAAAAGCAATTTGTCAGCAATCAGTGTAAAGAAGGAACCGCAGGGCATCTACGTCGTTTCCACTGTGACCCTGCGAAATCCACTCTGCGGCTCTGACTGGCAGAGAGGAAAAAGAACATCTCAATGGCAGCTTTTGACGTCCATAATGGCTTAATGTCAGTGTTTGACAGAGATATTTGGGGGAAGAAGAGTGACTCTTTGCGGCGCTGATGTGGCCCAGAAGCTTTCTGCTGTCACAGCTGATGACAGCAACTTTCTCCATGCAGATTAAATTGGTGTTTACAGATTTGCCCTGGGTGTACATTTTTCCTCCTGCTGGGATCCACTGGCTGATGATGAGTCGCAGATGAGACCAAGCCTTCTCGACACTGATGCTTATGCCTCCATCACGCGGAGCTCGCGGTGGCTTACCAAGTGTTTCAGCGGCACCGCTTGCCACACAGTGCTCTCCTCTCTCCTCTTCGGCGTGGTAAATGGCGCAGCATTAGCAGCTATTTACATTTGCGGAGAACGTGTGAAAGCTGCTGCCTTGTCTGTCACGCTGCACTGTCTGCCAAGGCTGCATGGATGGGGACAGAAGATGAAGCGCTGCTGAGAAAATTAAACATCATCAGTCTTGATGTTGGCTGTAAAGTCGAACTTAAATAGTCCTTTGCCGCTACAATGGGTATCAGTGGTATCTTCGTGTTATTGTGCTGCAGGAGTTGTTACAGCTGGTCAGCAAGAATGTGCTCAAAGTTTAAAGACACACTGGATTGTTTTTACAGATGCCTTTTTCCCCCTTGAAGTTCCACTTCAAAAAAGAGGACTTTGGCTCATTTCAGAGCGGGGCTTGGGTCTAACGCATGTGAATCGCTGAAAGCTAAACAGAGACATGCAGATTCTCACTGTGCTGCCGGCTGATTATGGAAGCACAGATCTGTACATATGTTGTTTGTGGAAGCCGAAGGAACGTGATAAAGGATCCTATGGAGCGCTGGGTTCAGTGTATAGTATGTCACAGGCTGATCAGCATCCCTGGCTGTTGTTTCGAATGTGCTAAGGAAAATATTAAGTAGTTTGTTGCGTGTAATTTGCATTGATTAAACTTTCAATGTATGACTGTGGGGCAGAGTACGCTGATTGCCTCAAGTGTTTCATGTGGAATATTTACTTTCAAGGGCACCTTGACAATAAAATTAACAGCTTTCAAATAAAATCACTGAACCCAGCAGTTTTGACTATGGTGCCCTGCAAGAAGTACTTGTACTCTGTAAACCTTTTCCTCGATTCTGACAAGCTAAACCCACAGACTTCAATATAATTTATTGGGATTTTTTTATACACCAATGCAATATATATATTTTTAATTTAGGCAAAACTTACAATGTTTCTGATTCGTGTTTGATTAAAATCCTAAAAACTATGTAACTCATATTACTTTGTATAACCATCTATCATATAATCTGAAGTCAATCTCTGTTAGTTTTGACCATCTCCAGTCTGAATTGGCATTTGAAAGGTTTCTCAGCACATGCCCTTTGAAGACTGGAATTTGAGACTTTAGCACAAAGGTTTTCTTCAAGATGTATCTTGTATAAAACTTGTAAACTTAAAAGAGACTTTTTTCCAACTTTCTTTTCACTACTGGTTCATATGGGCCATAAATGAGTAGCCCTTGAATAATTAGTGTCCATTTGCTAGATTCTGCCACCTGAGCAATGGGTCTCTGCAGCTCCTCCAAAGTTATCATGAGCTTGTTGACTGCTTCTCTAATTAATGCCACACTTTTCAGATTAATGTTTGCAAAAAAAAAAATAGAAAAATACACTAAAGTTTCTTTTTCTGATTTTCTAGAAACAGACATACTTTTCTCTCATGCAAACCTTGTATCATCAACATCACTACTTAGCAGATGAGTAGAGAATATACAAAGAAGAAACTCTGTATTCATTTCAGGTTGTAAACAGTAGTCTGAGCACTGGGTTGTTATCGAGTTGTGGCCCCCGGCGCAGGATTGATCCACTTCAGTCCAGCAGCAGGGAGGCAGGAGCTCTGGAGGGGCTCAGCGGGGCTCCAAATCAATAAGGTTAATAGATGTGGGGGCCACGCAGTCAGAGGTGTGTAGCCTGGCATTTTCGGTGCCAATGAGGAAAATTCCTGATGACGAGGTGTCTCTTTTGGAGCCTGCATTAATGTCAGTCTGATTACCTGGAAGTCAGGACGTCTGATACTGTGGGGTGGTGGAGGCTTTCTCCTTTGCCATTAACTGGAATTAGTTTTACAAGGAGACCCTTCAGATTGGAGACTTTAACTTGCCACCTCTTCATCCGCTGTCCATTGAGAACAAATTGCCAGTCCCCTCCCATCTTTCCTCCTGACTCTATTCTTTCACTCTGATTTCTATAATGCCAACAGTTTCATAATCACTTGATGAGTAATTTCCTCTCATTTGGGATTTGGAGAGAGAGAGAGAGCGAGGTTTCATTTAAGAAGTTCTTTTTTCCCCCTCTTGCTCTCATTTTTCTGGTATTTCTCACATCACATTTTCTTAAGAGCATAATTAAACAAGGAGAAAGGGTTTAAGAGAAGGGGGAAGGACAGCGTACTGCAAAAATTAAAGGTTGAAAAGAGTAAAACTGAAAACTGAGTGGCTAGAGTCTTGTTTAGGAGACATAATGGAATGAAAGCTTTCTGGAAAAAAAAACAGATTTTTTTAATTTTATTTATTTATTTTTATTTTTTACCAGATTTTGTGCTTTGCAAAAGTATTCAAACCCCATGAATTATGTCTACATGTAAGATATATTACAGACACACACCTTGATCAAATTTTCTACAATACACCATCATAATTTTGACATGGAATAAAGATGCTTCATGGTTTTCTATTATTTTTAACAAAGAAAAATGCAATGGAACTCAGCCTTCATGAATCAATAGTTGACAGGATTATCTTTTGATCTGGTTATGATTTCAAGTAATTTGGGGTATGAAATGTTTGCCCAGATTTAACGGATGCTATTGTAGAATTACCCTAATTTTAGCTTCCTTCATATTCTCATTAACTCCGACCATTTTTCCATATTCTGCCCAGATTCTCTGTTTTTAGTGAGAAAAATCCCCCCCACAGCATGACTCTGTCACAACCATGATTCAGAGTGGAGATGGTTTGCTCGGTTTTGTACATAGACTCAAAAATGTTCAGTTTTCTTCACCTTCGTATTATGTTTGTAATGTCCCCAACATATCTTGTCACAAACTGCAAATAGTAATAATCAACACCTTTCTTTAGACTCAAGATCACATAAGAGAGGACCCAATATTAAAGACAGAACTAAAATAAGTCCCAAAGTGAATTCCAAAGAAAGTTGTGATCAGAGGCTACAGACTATTTTAAACAGGTACGTTTTGAGTTTGGATTTGAAAGGTAGCAATGAGTCTATGTCACAGAGATCAGGTGGGAGTGATTTCCAGTACTGGGAAGCAGAGTGACTGAATGTCCTGCTCCCCAAGGTAACAAGACGGGCAGGGAGGGGGGAGTGAGATGAATGGAAGAAGAAGATCTGAGGATGTAGGCTGGTGTAGCAATGTGAAGGAGGTCAGAAAGATATGGAGGGGTGAGCTTGTGGATAGTTTTGAAGGTCAAAAAGAGAGTATTTTGTAGTTGATACAATGTGTAATAGGGTGTCAATGGAGCTGCTATAGAGCAGATGTGATGCCATTGATTGAAGGCATCCGTGTGCTGAATTTTGGATAAATTGTAATTTATGGAGGGTTTTCTGTGGAGAAGTAAAAAAAAGGGAATTACGGTACAGTAATCCCTCGACCAGACTGAGATGACCAGACTGTGACCAAAAGTGAGAAGTGGAGGTCATTAATATCATGAAGATGAAAGTAGGCAGGCTGAAAAATATTGTTGACATGGGAGAAGAAGGAGAGGATCATACCCACACTTTTGAGAGAGAGATAGAGGAGCTATTGATCATTATAGAGAAATTGACTTAGTATTGACTTTTATTGTAATTTAATTGAGAAAAGTTTAGGGTGAGTCAGTGTTTGATTTCAAGGAGGTAATTGGTAATGGACAGAAATGTGAGTATGGACTTATGTTTGAGAGATATATCTGGGTGTCATCTGCATGGTAATGCAAGTGAATATGGTGTTTGCAGAAGATGTAACAAAGGTGTGGGAGGGTGATTGAAAAATGTGAAAAGGAGTATCAATACTTAGAAGCAAACTTACAGGAAATTGGTGGAGGACATGCCACCAATGGCCTGAGACCAGGAATGGGAACCAGGACGACCATATGGAGGTCTATAGTCTCAGCACACAGTGTATGTTCTCTGCCAACTGGGCCACTCAGTGCCACGCAAACAGCTTTAAAGTACATTTCCTGTGCTTATCTTTTACACTATAAAGATTTCTGCATCGGAATGTGTACCTTCTGTTAGAATTTTTTAGCAAACTAGAATGGCACAGTAGATATAAGGTGCTAGTTCCCCTTCTCTAATTGTACCTGGTGTATAGTTTTGTGGAGAGCCAAGTGGCTAAGTGTATGTTTCTCTATGTGTGATGAAGATTTAGAGAGGCGTACACTGGCCACTATAGCACACCTGCAATTAGCGTCGCACCTGCATCAGCTGCATTAAAGTGTGAGTAGAAGTCCTGCTGACTACACTACCCTTAGCCCTCCTAAACAAAACACTGCAGTCATTCGCAATAAAAGAATCAGTTGTCTCTTCCCCCCCTGTTTCTTTCAAAAGGACCCTTTGCATAGGAAATCAGTTCTCTCTCTTCGCGGACATCATGCCGTGTGGGCTCCCATGGAAATGAGTTTTGGCATTGTTGTGCCGAGGCACTCCCCCCTCTAATAAATTGAGGAGGATTAAGAGAGAAGAATGGAAGTAAAGGATAGTCATTTTATCGTGACAGCCATTTTTCGAGGGGGTTGGGGCAGTCAGAGATTTAAAGGCTAATCAGCCCCGGGTTTATTTCCATAACATGCATTACAGTCTGCTTCTTTGAACTTTGCTGCCACTTAGGTTAGATTTGAAGGAGGAAAACGAGGAAGCAAAAAAAAGCATTATCAAATGTTTAGTATTTGAGGCTTGAGTGACATATTAGAGACATCTGAGTGAGTTATTAAATCGCTGTGGCTCTTGCAGATTATTGTGCATTAATCTCAGCACTTTGAAGTGTGTTCTTGTGTGCGTGTCTCAAGTCTGGAATTATGAACTCTCAGATTGGCTTATAAAATAATTTAAATGCCGTAAAGCATGCATAAGGAAGCAATCCATGATCCCACTCAGTGATTTCTCTCAATGCTTTGTTTTTTTGTTTTTTTGTGGGTAGAAAAATAGCTAACTTACATTAAAAAATGTTTTATGTCAAAATGCAACCAAGTTTCTGTGCAGATTGTCCTACTTTTTATTGATCATGATGTCAGCCTCCACTCAATCCCAGTTTGCCTAGTCTCTCTATGTGATTGGAAACACTTCAGAAATGGTGACCAGCAGAAGGTGAAAGGGTGCCAGATCTTTGAAGTCTGTGGTCTTTATTGATCTCTTGCATATTCTAAAAAAAAAAAAATCAAAGAGAGCATCAAAGGCATAGCTAAACTCTTTAAGACTCTGCGTGTGCCCTAAAAAAGGGCACCAAAAACAGCGTGAACAAGGAAAGCAGGTGGTGGCTGCTGGGTGGAGCAATCACACGTCCAGCTCCTGTCGCACCCCAGACAGGCCGTTGAAACTGCTTTTTTTAATGCAGGACAACAACGTGGCTCCTGGTCTGACTCGCACTAGACTCATTAGATTCAGGCTGGCAGCTTGAAGGAATCATAACTTCAAAAGAATTAGCTAACGCAGCACGGCCTCCTGGTTGTGGACAATAAATCTAATCTAACAAATTAGAAAACCACAATTTTGATTGGGCTGCTCATGAACTTTGAGCCATCAGTTACAAGAAATGAAGGTATCAATCAAGCTTCTAGCCTGATATATGAGATACGTGGGTATTTTGTGAAAAATTTTCATCTTAACAACAACAAATGGTATTTTATGCATTAGATGATCAAGTGCAATTTAATAATAGTAATTGCAATAATAGTGAATATTAATATTTGTTCAGGCTTTATAGCAACTCCTTAATCAAAGACACATGGCAGCTTGTTTGGACTTTAACCCAAGGAACTTGAAGACTCTCTGACCTGGAGAAACACAATTCTCCTGTCTGATAAGACAAAGCTTGAACGCTTTGGTGTGAATACTGGCCGCCATGTTTGGAGGAAGCTCCATCATACCTTCAGAGATGGCATCCCATGGTAGTGGCAGCATCATGTTCTGGGGATGTTTTGCGTAAGCAGAAACTGGCAGACTAGTCAGTATAGAGGAAAAGGTGAAACCAACAGTGTACAGAGACATCCTGGATGAAAGCTTGCTCTAGAGTGCTCTTGACCTCTTGACCGTACATTTTTCAGCAGGACAATGACAATGTGGCTTCAGAACTACTCTGTGGATGTCCTGGAGTAGCCGAGCTAAAGTCCGGACTTGAATCCGACTGAACATCTTGGAGAGACCTGCAAACGGCTGCACAGACCATCCAACCTAATGGAGATTCTAAGGAACTTGAAAGACGAATGGGAGAAACTGACTAACACCTTTATATGGTGAATTCAAATGTTGTAAAAGTGGGTGTAAAAGGTACTTTAAATTTGTGTCAGTCTGAATATCTCAGCAGTTTCTCATATAATCGGGAAGTAATCTGATAGTTGAAACCTAAACCCAACCCTCACTTAGCTTAGTGAGGGATGGATACATGTGGACTGCAGTAGCATCAAGCAGTTTTGTCTGCATAGCTTCATTTTTATGGTGCAAACTACACTTGAGGCTCTGAGTCAAACTCTTTAAATAATTAACCACGCAAGTGCCTCATTTAATTAAAAATTTTATGATATTCAAGATTTCAACTTTTTCTCCAAAATGGGCTGTAATAATTTGTGGGTAATTTCTGACCCCTGATAGATAATTTTTGCCTGTAAACCCAAAGGCATTAGTAATTCTTACTGACAAACAGACAAATTAACTTTCAAAGATAAAAGAACACACTTAATCAGAGGTTGAAGTGATTTTTGTTATCACTATGATACTCTACAATTCTGTATTATGTATCTGTCTTGTAGGTCTTAGATTAAAAAGGTATATTTTATTTGAAGAAGGAAAAAATGTTAAACATAAACATTTAAGGACAACATAACAAAGGTAGTGGAACAAAAACAGGATTGGGTTATGTGTATCATAAGTATTTGTGGTGCGGTTAAAATGGGAGCTGACCACACATACAGTGGAATCATAGTTGCTCTTTCTGACAGTGGAGGAGTAAACAGACCCATCACCTCCTCAGCAAATGGCATCACTATTGGCAGAATTGATGACAGTAAAGCAGCTTGTTGGAGGCAGCAATTGAAACATCTCTGCAGGATAAATTCCCATTCATTCAAGCCCCATCTTCTCCACCCTGATGTATGTATTCCTGTCCTTTACTCTCATTGGCTGCACATGGGAGTTTCTCCAGCCTTTATGGAACCGCCAAGCATTAGCACTGCCACGGCGGTTCGCTGCTGGGCTACTCTCATCGCGTGCGTCTTTGGCCTCTTCCCCTTTGTGACGACACAGGGTTGAGTTCACGTGGGGCTGATTTAACTCGTTCACCGCGGTGCACTGCCACTAGCCACATGTCTGCCAGTCCAGTGGTTTTAGCACAACACTAAGTGCCTCTGAAATGAGGAGACAAAATGCCTCTTTGACTCAGGTCAAAAAGATACACATTTTTTGGGGAGGCGTTTGATGAGTAGATTTGGTCTGAACACTCTCCAGGGAGGTGATGAAACATGAGGCTCAGAGATTTTGTTTTTTATATCCTTGCACCTTTTATTAAATAGCAGATATTTTTATATGATTGAAAAAAATGATATATATGTGTGTGTGTGGAATCTAATAACAATTGAAGTCATTAGGATGAAAGAATAAACTAACAAAAAGTTATTAGTCACTTTCTTTGATGATAAATTAGCTAAAATTAGCCCAGATTTATGTTTTACTATACTTAGATAGATGTGTGAATTAAGAAATAGCATAATATAAGCTAAGCGATCGCAAAATGGAATAAAACATTTCTCCATTTCTTCTTCCTAAAGAAAACCAAGAACTCGGTGATATTGACGGAGCCAAAGCTTCTGCTCTCTTAAAACAACTACAAAATTCCTGTTGGTGAACGTTCAAACATCGATTTGAGAGCATAAGCACAAGCGAATTTAAAGGCTGTAAGGATGATTTGTTGTTTTGGAAGCATTAAGATAGCTGGGTCTGCGTGTTTCACGGGAAGTTTCTACTGAGTCCCTGGAAAAAAAGCAAATAAGCTTATCCTGTCTTTTCTCAAGAGACTTAAGAATAATACACACAATAAACCCACAGAACCTCAGACCTTCTCTTTTAGCCACTGTGACCTTGTCATGTTTTTACTAGCTTTGTTCGCTAAGTGCTAACATTGCTGCAAGTAAACAAAATAATATGTATGTACAACAAAATTCTTAAAGAAAACATCCCACTTGAGAAATCATTTATTTGTCCCCCAGGAAGCGCAAACTGAGTACTGTTCTCACATTTACTAGAGAAAATTGTGCCGTTTAAACGATTAAATTGAATCATCTTGGCTTTGGATGTGAATCAAAACTGCAACAAGGAAAGCTGCTGGGACAAATAAAACAAGTAAATTAAATTTTTGTCACGGTTTTATTGGTTTGAAGAATTTTATAGAATGCATCACTAATTCATGTAGAGTAATGAACGAACATAGTCAGGGGGTGTCATAACTTCCTTCCTGCTCTGTGATGTTTTTTATCCGTGTCATGCAATTAAAGCCTAAGTACAGCAAGTTAGCTATTTAG
The DNA here is from genome assembly GCA_033032245.1 of Poecilia picta. Taxonomy (NCBI): domain Eukaryota; kingdom Metazoa; phylum Chordata; class Actinopteri; order Cyprinodontiformes; family Poeciliidae; genus Poecilia; species Poecilia picta. Next base: position 16,139,124 of record CM065372.1, on the reverse strand, counting down.
TAAGGAGAACAGATTAACTGGCCACGATGTTGAAAAAAAAAATTAAAAAATACGAATGAAATCAGTTCACACGATACAATTCAAGTGAACTGTGAGTTTCAAGTGTGTTTCAGAGTAAAAGATGCCTTTTTTTAGCATATTTTGTATTTCTTAATGCACTTCCTGCTCAGTGTTTAGGAGTAGGACAATTGAAGCATTTAGAAAGGGTGTGAAAAAGTCTGCTGCCAGTGGCCAAGAGAATGAACTATAGCAGACTGCAGATTGTGAATAGGCCTTTTACAGGTCACAGACTCCATTCAACCCACTGACACTGTTATTATCTGACCGTCATAAATGGGCCTAATTAATATTCTAATCATAGGCCTCTGGAACATAGGCAAAATTATCCACTGACTGCCATTTGCTTATTCATTCACTCATTGACTCTACTGAGGAAATACTGGGATTGAAAAACAAAAAAAAAATTACTGAGTAAAGACTAACTTACAGCCAAAAATACCCTCTGTCTCTTCTGTTCTTTACATGACACAAAATGGGGGAAAGGGAAAATATTACTACAAATGTGCAATGAAAACTAATTTGTTTTTATTCTATTTTCAGCTTCACAAGATCTAGGTATGATTTGGAAGCTTTGGAAACGTGATAATAATAAGTCAGCCAGAGGGGAAAAGAGCATATTTACCTTTAGAATGGCATCTGAAAGTTTATAATGATAAATTAGGTTTAAATCAAGATTTTAAATGGACTTGTTTGAGACGTGTTCATTGAGGTTGTTTTAACTGCTAGTAAACAGTTAATATTTTACCTCTTTAACTCTGTTGGTGACTCTCCTTAGTATAAATCCAGATGCTCCTTTAGGGGCTAAAGAGCACATTTAATTTTAATAGGGCCCAAGACCAAAGAGGGCTTCTGTGATCTTAAAACAACTCTAATTTTAAAGAAATATCCAACTTTGTTCTTTGAATCTTTAAACTATGATCACTGAAACAAATGTAATGTGAATGAACAGTTGACATTTGACAGCTTTACTATAGGTCACTTTGGATGTTCTTGCCAAACTTTATAAGTATAAGGAAGACGAGAAGTAAAGGTTGGAGACGCTATGCTAACTTTTCTATGTACAGAGGCCTAAGTACAGAGAGTAAAGTAAAAAAGTGAGTAAATTTGTTTTTAAATCTATTTAATAGCACTCCCTTTAACTTTATACACTAGTTTCTTCATTTTTATCTCAGATAGTTCCTGACCAGAATTGCTTTATGTTCTATTCTCTGTCATTTTCGCTCAGGAAGATTAATTGTTGCACAAAACTTCCTACCTCCATTTCCTCCGTAAATAATCTCTAGTTTCAATTGTCCAATGCAAATGTCACCAGCTATAAGGATCAAGGGTCTATAATAGAGTAACTTTGAAACAGTAAAAGTCTGACTGGATTAGCTTCAGTCTCTCGGACCAATTTATTTGGATTTATGATAACCTAAGATGAAAGTTATCTACTGCCGGTAAGATACTGTCTGCTTTTAACTGTTAAATGGTTACACTGTGCAACCTTAAATTGTACTTTAGGATCCTAAACTATCCTACTTACGGTGTTACAAGACTTCAAACCCTCTTGCAGCATCACAAAATCAAAATAAAGCAATGCTCTGAAAATGCTATACCTTTTGTAAACATCCAAATGTAAGAGCCATCTGCGATCAAGATACTTGCAGATTGCCAATAATAATGCATACTAATACACAGTGATCTACCAAGCTGAATTTCATCATCGCATTGGAGTTGAATGGTATTTTAATAGTCTGTTGTTTCTAAAGTGTCTACAAAAGCCCTGCTGCAAATCACTATCCTTATTGTTCCCTGTCAACTTAGAGATGCCTCTCTCTGTGGGGTGCTTCCAGACTTATAGAGCGGTTTGACGGAGGAAACCTGAAGTAAAAAGACTTCTTTGGAACCTCGAGACGGCGCTCTATTGGACGTGAAAGCTAACAGACTGAAATGCTAATTTTGGCACGGTGATAAATCTGCAGTATGGAATTGTCAGAATGGCGGTGCTCGCCCTGAGGCGGCACGTTATTGCTTTATTCTATTAGTCAGTTATTACCAGCAATCACAGTCAGCCCCCTCTGCCCCCCACACACAAAGCCCCTTTTACATTACATTTATCAGCTGTTGTACAAACGTTGAAAACATATGACGGCAGCCCTCAGAGTCGTGTTTCCTCTAGGGCTAGAGGGAGGTAAGGGGTGGGAGGAAAGGGTCTGTAGAGTGGTAGAAAGGAAGAGGGAGGGGAACTCCATCTGGCCAGTAAATGCATACAATGCATTTGTTCACTAGGCTGGCCAGCAGTGACACCATGAGGGCCACTTACATCCTACTAAAGATTCCACTTTATTTTTATTTGTCTTCCCCTAAATGTCTTAATACTTGATGCTGACAGGCTGCACAATCAAACTTGCACAGTGACGCGTGAACGATGCTGTCAACTGTATGTTTCTGCTAATGTCTTTCTAATAATCAACTTAACTGTACACATCTAAATGTGCCAGCCCTGCATCCAGATGTTCAGCCTCGCGCCCTCTCTCCTCAGTGCCTCATATGGAAGTGGCAGCCCACGGCTATTTACATCACTATCTGTGAAGTAATTACCATACTGTTTTATATAATGCCAAGGCAATCATAGGGTGATAACATGCAATTAAGCAGTGTTCCCTGATTTGTACGCAGGCAATCTTTCCTCTCGCCTTCCCTGAAGATAAAGTACCCATCTCAAAATGTCAGATACTTGTAGCTTAATCTGATTATTTTCAATTAATATTCATGTCTCTATCTTGGGATTGTTTCCTTTAATGACATTGATGAATTGAGCCAATTTCAAACTGACTGTGTACCTGAGCCACTCAATTTGGTTGAATGTCACCTGTCTCTCTGTTCTTTCTTTAAGGAAAGGTTTTTGGACCCATTTCATTTTGAACCTCCTGAAAACGGCAAGATACCTACAGCTGCAGGAATGCATAATGCATCGGCCTATTTTTTAATTTGACTGGCTGACCAGAAACTGTTCTTTGGTTTTCAATCAGTGGACCCACCATGTCTCACAGATTGGGCTGACAAGAGGCTTCACTTTAGATAATTCCCATGAAGAAGATTAAAAGTTATGTACAATAAGTATCAGCAAGGTTTTAATAAATCAAAGACACAAAAAAGGTTTTAAAGATGTAACTGTTTCCAATAACTTCTAAGGACAACTGTGGTTAAATAAGACTAAGGAGCGAAAGAGTGAAAGAAAGCAAGACCTTCAAAAGACAACAGGAAGGCTAAGTGAAGGCAGAAAGCTTTTTTTGTTCTTTGATTGCTTGAGTTGCTTCAAAAATCTGCTCAAATGAACCAACAAGCTTGCTCCAATCTGACATTTTTTCATCACTCATAAAGGACTCATAGCTGTTAACTTCACACAGCCTCCTTTAGCATTTTGAAAACTATTAATGGAGACCTTCAAAAAAACTGTAGAAAGTTTTCAGTAGTGACGTCCAACAGATTAGGAAATTACAAGTGTATTGAAACTTTTGCACACTACTGGAACTTTGGGTTACAATTTTATGTCACGCAATTTTGTGATGTTATACACGGTTTTGGGGATGTTTTTGAGCGAAGCATGGAATCTGGATCACAGGGTATAAGGTGGCTGGTAGTATCCAAGAGCAGCAGAGGTAAATGAGAATCTACACGTTTATCTTGTGTTCAAATGAACTTGTGAGTACCTTGAAATGTGAGGTTAGGCAATGTAAAAACCTTGAGTAAAAATGTTATAATAATAGTTTAAGGTCTTTAAAAGTAAAAGGTTTATCACTTATGTGCTTAAGCCAAAAAAAGTGGGACCTGAACTGATGTACTGAACAAGCTGCTCCATTGGTCTGGCTGCTCTGTCACATACGAACAGCTTCTTCCATCTAGCCTGAGGGAGCATGGCGTGCACCGTTTGAAGATTAAAACATCCACTGTCATTTCCTGCTCCAGTGGTTGCTTTACTGAGAAGAGTGAAGATATGAATTGTATTTTTCACCCCCTTCAGAGCTGATTACTGGGAGCCGGCCTTTCAGCGGCCTCCGTGTTTCACGGTGGTCTCAGGAACAAGCCACCAAAGATGAACTACAGGGGGAGTGTGTTGTATTTGTGTAAAATCTTGTTCGAGCCTCAAACAAAAAAGGTGAAGCATGGCTAAGTCCTTCCTGCTCTCTTGTGCGTGTCTTGTGTGTTTGTGCACACAGCCATGTCTATGATTTGTCCCTCACATTTTTTTTTTACGTGTAAAGGTCTGAATGTGGTTGCCGGTGTGTTTAGACCCTCCGTTTAGTCTTCCCCTTACCCCATCGGTGCGTTGTCAGCAACACATCCAGTTGGCGGAAAGACCTATGATAGGAGTAGTTGCCGTTGTGGGAGGCTCTAATAGAGCCATCAGTCAAGTGCCTGTCCAGCCGACCATACCACAGGGCGTTAGCGTTAATGCTGAGGCACATGCCGTAAGCGCTGAGAAGCAGGGCTGTTTGTCAAAGGGCATCCAATGTGAAGGAAGTTGTTAGTTAAGTGTGCTTGCCCTGTCACACGCCTGCATGACTATGTCACTGGCACAGGTTTCTGTGGCTGCTATGGTTTGTTTGTGTTAGTGATTCATAGTGCAATATATAGCAACCTCTCTCTCTCTCTCGCTCGCTCTCGCTCTCTCTCTCTCTCATATATATGCAGAAACATTTCTTTTTATGTTAGACCGAAGTGAGGGATCATCGCACAATTTTTAAAAATTTAATTAATACAAGATCCCAACCTAGCCTTTTTTGACAATGTAATTGTCCCTAAACCTCTTAACTGGTTGTGCTTCACTTGACCTGTAATGACCACCATGAAGCACTGCCATGAATTTTCTATTTTTTTTTTTTTTGCATCAGTCACATGTGAGCATTTTTAAACAGGAAACAACCTCCTTAAGGTTACACCACTCTATGCTATCTAGATTTGACCACTCATACTTTAGATTGTTATGTATTTAGATCATTGAATTGACTTTGCTTTCCTGCTGCAAAACCCAAGTGTGAATGAGGTTAAGGTTAGGAATTAATTGATAGACATTCTCCGTCAGCATTTTCTGCAGAATTCATGCTTTCTGTAATGGAGGATGTTGTCCCGAATTCCCGAAGAAGCTCAGCAGCCTCAGATTGTTATTCTACTCTGTGAGTGACTACTGATGTGATATTTTTGTGCACTAAAGTAACTCTTGGAGCAATTTAGCCAAATAAATTGGCACACATACCAAAAAAAGTACTAAAACCTCACATAATTTTCATTTAAAGAATCAATGTTTGAACATTTCATAAGAATCTATGCTGGTTTTGCCATTCTATCAGTATTTATTCCAACTGAGCCTGCACTGACCACTAGCAGAAGACCTTTACAGCTATTTTAGGAGGTTGGCCCAAAGTTTGTGCGTGTACGCATGTGTGAGAGCCACATCCTGTGTGACCTTCTGGAGTGTGAGAGCAGCCACAGTGTGACACACACACTTTCTCTGCATGAAGCAGCAAAACCAGCACTCCTCACTCTACATCACTGGATCAGCATATAGCTTCTGCTGCATCACATCACGCTTTTAGGGCTGTGTAAAATATTTCTTTACATATTAGTTTTTTTATTCTTCTTTTATTACACTGAAATGTTTCAGATCTAATATTAGACAAGCATAATTGATTAAATTCAGAAACTAGTTTTCAAGAGGTGATGATATAATTCTTTTTTTAGAGAAAAAAATGCCATCCCAATCAAACAGGGCACTGTGTGAATACTGAATTACCTCCCCTCCCTCAAACATGACAACTGGGGATCCCATTAGGCATTGTAATGTTTAGGCATTACAGTCAGCTTTATATTGAAGCACTAAAAGGGCCCAGGCTGGCCCAAAGTTGTATTCAGACTTAGATAGATTTTCCTGTCACCACCTCTTGCTGCATTTCAAGACAGATTTTGTGGAATCTGGGGAGGAAGGGCAGAGGTTAAATTGGCTGAGTTTGAAAGCAGTTGTGAATAATCGGCTTATATTTGATGAAATGCTTTTGTGAACAAACTGATCTCAACAATCAGAGTGAGGATTGTTCTCCACACTTCAAATGAACTTGCCACTTCTTTTAAATCTTACTTGAAATGTGAAGAATTTAATACACTTGAATGTATCTTTGCTGAAAGCATCGAATCAATTTTGTTCGTATTTTCATTGTCAATAAACATACAAAATAAAAGCTACAAATATGTGGTCTATGTTAAACCACCATGTTTTGCTGTTATATAGACATTTTAGCTTCCCATTTTGTGTCTTAGGGGTTTCTGAAAAGCTTTGGTAATAATCTAGACATTTTCTGGTAATTACTAGAATGGAGTGTTTTTCATCTTAAAACTCTCCCATGAATTTTTACAAAGTCTCTTTCTTATGGTTACATTTTGGACACTGACCATAGAAGAGGTAAGTGAGACCCATGGTGCTTTATGTGTCGTTTTGGTGTCTTTGTGACCTCTTTGTTGTTAATGTGTTCTTGTAGTAATTGTGTTTTTTTATTATTATTATTATTATTATTATTATTATTATTATTATTATTATTATTGTTATTATTATTATTATTAATGGGAAGTTCTTTTTTTTCCTCAATGTGATTTTCTGGAATAGTTTCTTTAATTCCAGAAAATTAATCTTTTAAAGGTTTCTCATACTTCATTCAAAGTCAAACAGTTAACTCACAGTCACATGGTTGTGAATTGTTTGTATTTGTACACACCTTTTATGGAGGAGACCCCCTACGGAACCCCCTCCTGCTTCAGCATACGTCTTTACTTGTTTGATAATCTTTGTACATACTTTGTGAAGAATTGTACAAATGTACCCTTAATCTGATAAACAGCCCTCAAAAGTATTCATGTCGCATACGGATACAAAAGTCAGATAGTGGAAGCAGAATAGTTGATTCGAAATATCAACATTGCTCTTGTAAAAGAGCAAACACTTTTTAAAGCACAGTATGTCATAACACCCCACAAGTATTTTTATGTTTGGCTTTTTTTTGTTTTACTTCCCTAACCAGCACACGTATTAAACTTAAGGCAAATTAGGAGTTTGTCAACTGCGGTTTCTCTTTTCGACATGATCATAATGTGCATATTTATTCTCCCATCATGTTTTCTGCCAAATAATGCATTTGCACCTTTCCGAGGCAGGCTGAAAAACCGACACAACTTACAGAAAATAACTCGACATACGGAGCATCTCAATGCTTCTTTGAAGACAGAACATTGCCCCGGGGCTGAAATTGAAATGCTTCAGCTGTTTCCAATACGACAGCTCTGTTTTAGTGGGAGCAGGAGTCGAGATGTAAAGATAGCACATGTTGAAGCATATAGATCGTGTGTTCTCATGGGACTTGCTGCTTGTTTAGAGAATCTCTGATCAAAGACACCCCTCCTGAGAATGGCTTTATTAGATTTCACACCTTCCCCCTAGGAGTCGGGGGGTGGGGGGAATAACACAAAGCTTACTTTTCTTCATCAAGAAATAGTCATTTTTCTTTCAGATCAATCCATTTTTTGGGTTAAGTTCATTACAATTGGAATTTGGAAAGAGATTCAAGCCATGTAAATTCATCTAATTTGTTTTGACCCTCACCAAAAAAACAACCTCAAAGCCTTTGCCTTCTAAGCCTTTGCCTTCCTGGTGATAAACTGCCTCTTCATCAGCGTAACAACGGAGGCGGAAAAGCAATGCCACCTTTTAATCGACTGGGATTAAGTTTGGATTGAGAAGACTTTTTGGTTGAATGAGATCTGGGCACGCTGCCAGATGAATAGAAAATGATGTTCTCTTCCCCTCCACTGGTCATGGCACTCCCTCGTCATTAGAAGGCAAGTGCAACGTGAACCATTTCAGACTTGATTTTATTAATGCCAGTATCTTTGTGTTTTTTGGTGTTGTTGTTACCTCCCAGCCTCCCCGAGCGGCCGGCTTTTTGATTCAGCCCCTCCTTTCCCCGTTTAGGATAAAAACATAGCAGAGTCCTTTGATTTTCAGCTCAAGGAGTATCAGGTGTCTCTGGCCAGCGTGTTTGAGGATGATCTTTTAAAATGGAAGACCTATGTTAGGTTAAATTTAATGGGGCTTGAGTAGGAAGTGTTCTATGACTGTTTTGCCTTTGTCTTATTGTTACTGAGACAAATCCTTTAGCTTTTATAACTTTTTTTAAAATTAAAAATCATCCACCATTTGAATACATTCATTGTGTAGGGAAAACAAATATTGGTACCTCTGCTGTCAATATCTTTACCATTAGTAATATCACTTAAATAACGTTTTACAAGGCTGAGGCATACAGACAGAGGGAGCCTGATCTATAACTCTTCCTACCATCTTTGTATATCACCCAAAGTCATTGATCATCTTTCAGTCTCTCCTCTCTTCAATTTACTTCACAGGTTTTCTATTCCATTTAGAATTGAGGGACTGGAATTACTTGGAGGTTTGATTTTGTATCTGGTCACCAATTTCTTTTTTGATTTGCCCTTGTTTTTTGGATCACCGACAAGGTGATGAACAACTTAGTTATGATCCATTTTTATTTCTTAATTTCTCATTTTGTGGAGGTCGACACATTTTTATTTGAAATATCTTGGTTTTTCAGAGCTTATGATGTCAGGTGCCTTCTAGCAATGTTCCTGGGGCTGTTGGAGAAGAAATACACCCACAACAACACAGATTCACTGCACTTGACAAAGGGAATGAGCTGCTTTTCCATGTATTCTTCTTTTTTTGCAGGTTGTTGGTAAAAAAGAAGATCTTAGGTTCACTTGAGAAGACCAACATATTGTGTTCCAGTTGTATTCCCATTTAGTTTAGGTAACCTTAGAATCACACTCAAATAAGTGGGTGCAATGTAGATAGCATTTAATGGTTGTTATGGAAACCCTAAGATAAACTTAGTTATCCAAAGCTCACTGCAGTTGTCAAGCAGTGAGCTTTGGGTTTTATTTAACCTTCCTTACCATCCTGCTTATTGTTTCTGATGGCAAGATAAATACAAGTCCTTGTCTACTAAAGTGACCGATAGCTGGGCACGGGGTGATTACCAGTATCAAGGTACGGCAAGGTTTTAAAAGATTGTGCCTTCAGTTGACAGATGAGGGATGGAGCTGCTTTCCTGCTTTAAGTAGTATAAATTAGGGAGAGCAGAGTTTATATACTCCATCTAGGGAAGAATTTTTTTTTTTTTTTTTTTTTTTTTTTTTTTTTAGAAGGGTATCCTTGGGACTATTATAAGGGAGACCCAGATATTAATAATTATAAAGATTATAGAGAAACAGAATCAGTAGGATTGAAAGACATCAATAGGAACTTTATCAATAAAATTTCCTGTATTACAGATAATATTTTCTGTTTAATAGTATAAATTAGGTGAAGGAGTTTATATATATTAGATAATGAATAATAGAAGAAAAACAATATCAAAATCTAAAATTCATGGACTTTATTACTCATAAAAATTATTCCGTTCAGACATTACGTTTTTACAATAAGCGTTCAAGGTTGAAGTAGTGTTAAGCAAGATACCATAAAAGACTTAAGATATGAAATTAGTAGAAAATAATTTGATCTGAATAGGTTTGGGGAATTATCTTGATGAATTTGCATTAGATATGAAAGACACAACTAAAACTTTATCAATATTATATATATATATATGTATATACAGTATATATATATATATATATATATATATATATTATATATATATATATATATATATATATATATATATATATATATATATATATATATAATATATATATATATATATATATATACAATTAGGTTTTTTTTCAAAATATGCTAACCAAATTCCATACTTTTAATACTGCATAGAAAAAAATAGATATTCACTTTTCTGGTACATTTACCAGTTTTTATAACAACTTAAATTAGTCATTTAAGTTAGTTGTTAGCTAAATACGTCATAGGGTTTAATAAAAAAGCTAATAAATAAAATGATCAATATTTGTGGTGCATATTTGGATGAATTTGCTTTATTGTAACATCATTCTAGCAAACTCTAAAAATGTGTACTTTCATTAATAAAAATCTTTATTTTGTGACACAAAAAATACAACAAGAAGTTTATCTTTGTTATTCAATTAAAGGCAAAATGGTATTTCACCCACAATAAATAAATTATTGTTTTGTTTTTTTAAAGAATAAACTCAGTAAAATTCCAGGCTACTGTGGTAAAATATGATTTTATTTCAAGGCTTTATACATGTAATGGTGATCAACAGACAATCTCACACTGTCTCTTTTTCACGTTTTCAAGTGCTGCCATTGGCACCACACGAACAAACAGGCAGAGCAGTTTCCTGCTATCCTCAAGTGAACCGTCTGGCCTGGGAGCCGCAGCTAAAGCCAGAGGTTAGAGCTCCATTTTCCTCCCTCCTCGCCACATCTCCATGACAACGGATATAGAAATCACGCTGTCTCCTGGAAGAAAGCCTGGGTTGACACCACACAGTGGCACTTTTGTGGCAACAACAGGAGAGCAGAGTTCATTTAAGATGAGCATTCAGTCTGCCGAAGAACAAAGATCAGGCCAAGTGAAGAGCTGCGATGTGGCTACAAATATTAAACCAAAAGAGGAGAGTGACAATTACATGTATTCCTGAAACAACACAACATTGTGTAAGCCCAGTAAAGCACTATGTCTTTTGAAGATATTTGACTGGAAATTGTAAAATATCTTGCATTGTATCACACCAAAAAAAAAAAAAAAATCTCCATTTTATTGTCTCTGGGATTGAACAAGACATGAGAGGCCTCTGCTGGCTGCTGAGGTCCTAACACATCTGTCGCATCAGTGGCACACAAACCCCATCCTACATGCGGGACTATGACATAAGAGGCAATTCAGAGGAAGCTGCCACTGTAAAACAAGCAGCTGAATGCGAGCGCAGCTGTTTGCGACATGGTATAGTCAGCAAGCTTATTAAAATTCAATGCACGTATTGTTTGATGGATTTAATCTGTGAACTGAAAAGTCTTCTTCCTTTCTGTGTTTAAAAGCATGTGCCTAAATCCGTTCAATAAAACAGTCAAAGGCTCCATGCTGCTCACTGAACAATAAAAATCAATACCATTAAACACTTCTTTAAGAAACCTTAAGTGTTTCCCCAGAGGCCTTGTCGGTTTCGATGCATCATATCTTTTTACAGGCCTGTCAATAATAAATTCGGAGGATCTTAAATTCTTCATTACACCTCTGAAGTAGACGTCTCAGCGTTGTACTCCTTCCCCCTCCCTCCTCACTGTTTTTGAAGATCCAGGTAACTGATAGATCAATAGGCGACACTCAGAGAGAAGCGCAAGCGCACCTTTCATGCGGCACTAACCTGTTTTTTCCTGCAGCTCCCAGCTCAGCTGAGGGCTTCCCGTCCAATCAGAGGAGTCCGACAGAAGCAGCCTAAGCCCGATCAGTGGCGTCCTAAACACATTCCAATTCCTTCACAGGCATATAAGCAATTTTTACAGTAGTTAAGCAGAGGTGGAACTGCTTCACATAATCTCGCTTGGGCCGTCTCCACTTGTCGGCCCAGTGACAAATCGAGTTAAATCCGAGCCTGAACTCATGCACACAGTGGAGGAAGCTTTTCTCCAAGCAATAAACACGTAAAGCCAGACGTACTCCTCTAATGAACTAAAACACGTCTAAAAGGAAAGCAAAACTTCCCGATGAGATGTTCTTAAGTGTGAATTGGAGGTAAAATAGCATCTAGTTAGTGTTCGTGTTCGCTGAGAAGTCTGAGGGTGTCAACAGGTCAGTTAGGTATTAACCAGATTTGACGGCACACCCCTTATTGTCCTTTTGGACTAACTTAACCATTGGTTTCCATTCCTAACTTGACACTAACTTGACTCCGTGGAGCAGTTTAATTGTTTAACCTCAAGCTGACCATGACGAAACAGCCTTTTGAAAGTGGCCAACAGGCTTTCTTCCACTACAAATAACAATGTTGCAGAGAAAATTGTGAAGAGAGAAATACAAAAACACAAACACAAACAGATATTTTGTATGAGGCCATATAAAGAGGTCTTAAAAAAAAGTTAAGAGGTTAAACATTTTGTCTTGTTCTTGGGACCAGAAGGAGGGTCGTACCCAAAGCAGCATTTCTGGACTTACTGTCACTGTTCAAATCTAAATATATTGAAGTTTTAGGCTTAAATAGCATCCATCCATCCATCCATCCATTTTCTTTACACCCTTGTCCCTTAGTGGGGTCGGGAGGGTTGCTGGTGCCTATAAATAGCATTTCAAAGTTAACTATCCAATATTATGTATTTCCTGCAGTTTTTGCTCCTTGTGAACTGAAATTAGTTTTCTGACAGACTGATGTTTTCAGTTTAATCAAGCCAGGTTTGCTGCTACTTTTGCAAACCTGCACTGGGCTTCTTATTTTACCAGGACACAAAGAAATTATGAAGATAGGTGTTATTTTTGACCAGCACTCTCTTAAAAAAGTACTGTGTTGTATTTGCTTCCCAAAGCTAACTTTAGTTAATATTAAGAATAACTTTTGCCAGTCTTTTCACTCTATTGTTCTGGAGCTTCATCAAAGCAACAATACCTCAAGTATTGTTAATGGTTTAGATGGTAAACTACAACTACTCTCGCTGAAAAAAAAAAAACTACACCAGTTGAAAAATTCTTTTCACCACACTAAGGTCATTTTTCCCTTCGTTCTTTCTCCTCCTGCTTTCCCGTCACTTTCACCATCTAACCCCTGCTCCCCCCAAAAAATGCTTTTCTCTATTAATCAGAGCTCAGAGCTCAAACTGGTCTTCAACTTCCTCCCCAATCCGTGCTAAGCCTGTCATTTCTGGCTATTATTTACTTTAATGGGCTTTGGCTGATCCCTGGCGAAGCCTTGGATCTGGGAATAATGCAACTGAGGGTAGCGGGCCCAGACGCAAGCGAGAGGCTGCCTGTAGATTAGCTATGGCAGATGGGCTTTACAGGGGCTTCCTGTGAGCAGGAGTGCTGATTGAGAGGGCATAATGAGAGAGGTGGTGTCCTCACAATGGACCCAGCCACCTCACTGCACCTCTCGCGTCCAAACAACCCCCCATTCTCCAAGTCCCCTCCGTAAAACCCCACCTCCCACCTCACCCCCCACCTTCTCTCTTCCCCGCCCTCTGTCCCTCTCTCTCTCTCTCTCTCTCTTGCTCAAATCGGAGAGCAGAAACAAGCACAAAGGCAACTGTAAATAACCATGAATGTTAATCCAGCATTAATTGGTTCCCTCTCAAAATGGGTGTGCATTTTCACCGGCTGGGCTCCTCCGTGGGTCATTAAAGGCATAAACCCCTCCTCATTGTTTGCTTAACGAGTTTGTTCTATATTTCAAGAGATGTGCTGATGAAATTGACTGCAGCCACAGTGTTTCGATGACCTCACTTGATAATGTTTTATGCAAAATCTTTGCTGTGACCTGTGCATTTCTTATTATTCCCAGAGCCCCCCCCCCCCCCCCTTTTTTTTTTCTGACTTTATAAAACATTAACTGCACTTTAAAATCCAATTGGAAGCATATCAGCTTGTTGTGCAGCAGCATTCCGTTTTTTTTTTTTTTTTTCAATTGTGCCTGTAGAGTTGACACAGGACCTTTGGGCCACAGTGGGGCAAACACTCTGCAAATGAAGTGTGGAAAAGCCCCCTTTCGGCAGACCCGGGGTCAAGTTTGTGTACAAGAGTTAAAATTTTGTTGCATCCAGCTCTCTCTGTCTCCTGCTCAGGAAGTTTCCACACAAGGGCCGCTATACAATCCGCAGACTCCAATTATCCCTTTCCTCTGAGCGCCTTAAGCAAGTTTTTCAAAACTCCTTTCACTCCACTCTTGTCAAGCAATGAAAGAAAAACTAACCACCATGTCAAGAGAACTCAGCTGCCTAGCAACAGGGCCACAGTTTAACTGTGATTTGCTTCGGGTTTTGAGTAATGGGAATCGACAGTGTTAAGCCAGTCACAAGTGCTGTTTGTCACCTCTGAAACGCAAACAAAACTGCATTGTTTTTTCCCAAAAGTATTGAGCATGATTGATGTTCCGGGAGCCACAATGGTATCGTTCATTTCTCGCCCTTGTGTTTTTGCCAGGACTGATGTCATATCTTTTCACGCCGAGTTAAAGGTTCTGAAGGGGAGTGAAAAGGGGGGTGGGGGGCATGAAAACGCACAGCTTTTCATCTCACAGCAGACGGCAGCGCGAGCGCATGCATTCCTATAATCGGGCGAACTTTAATGATTCTATTCAGGCCTCTGTTCCATCTCACCCAGAAATAATTTAATAAGAAACTTTGCCCTTTAGAAGTCTCTGTGTCCTGTCACAATAGTCGCAGGAGGCACAAAAGAACAGCCTGGCCCCAACAAAGGGAGTGTTGAATGTGAAAGCCTTTGATAGTTTTCGTTTGTTTGCTTGGTGACTTTTATATTTGACAGACCGTATTGTCAAAATGATAGAAAAAAACTAAAACTTAAGGCATCTGGAATTTTTTTTTCTCCTTGTTTGAAAATAAAATTAAAAAAAATTCTACATAATCAGAAATAAATGGTACTAAACTTCATATACAATAAATATAACATTATCTAATTGCTTACATATTTTGTACTGCTGCTAAAATAAGGACATTTATCAATAGAGTTTTATATAATACTCATTTATTATTATTGCATGGCAAATAGTAAACAAAACTATGGAAAAGAAAATACTCAAAGTACCTGTAGTTTTCAGGTGCTTATTCTCATAAGGTTGCTACTTTGTTTTTCTTCTACTTTATGAAACTTTTAAGTATAAGAAGTGGAAATGTGCTGGTTAATAAGTCCGATCATCAGAAGGGACAGAACCTGCTGACAGCGGCTTAACAGGCATGCAGCTCAAACCTTGCCTGTTACAGCTGACCAATAGGTGGCGCTGCTTTAGCTTACACACATTGACTGTGTTGTTGGTGTTTGATATATCAGAAAATGTTTTTCCTATTAAAAAAAAAGGGGGGGGGGTAAGTGTCGGTTCCTACTTTCACCTAGTTGATCAGATTGGCAAGACTCAGCAACTGGAGCCTTCTGTGTTCCTCAGTGCTCCATGTAGCCCAAGAAAACTCCAGGTGGTTTTGGCACGTTCTCTGGATTTTTGCTAAAAAGCACCTTAAGTGGCAAAATCGGTGCGATGAAAGTTTTTTTAGAAGCTTTGAAGCCATAGCTAACTCAAAAAAAATAAATAAATAAAACTTCAGAATGATAAGCAGCCAACCAATCAAAATCCTTCAATTTATGAAAAACACGCAGATGGACTTTCATCACTTAAATACAAATAATATTACATCAGCAATCAGCAACTATTATGCCATTCATCATTGTAGTGGAAAAGGATGTTGATAAATTTTGTCTTAATGTAGAAATTGAGATGGGTTTAAAATTTTGCAACACCTAAAGCCGAGACTGTGACTGGGATTGTTGCATTTTTTGTTGAAACTGTTCCATAAGATCATCTTCAAAAAATGAATTTAATAACTGAATACAATTACTGTAGCTGTTACAGAGAAGGAAACCTATTTGATAATGTGTGAGTCTGATATTTAGCCTACTTGTTTGTTGCGAGGCTCTGCCTACTGTAACTGTGTAGATTTCTAGCTGAATTGGAGATTTTTTTTATATATATATTATATTTGACATTGCATTTAAAAGCCCACTGAATGTTTTGATAAAACCTTTCATTTTGGTGTGAACTGACAGCAATGAAGGATGTATAGATTTGTCATAAATATGTGCCTTTTTTGTAAATTTAAAGCATTTTTGTTTTACAAGGATTTTTGGTCATTTAGTTCCATAACTTTTGAATACACCAAATTTTCTGCTGCAAGGAATGACGAGGAAGCCGTGCATCACGAACAAGAATCAGTGTAGAAATAAACGGCAGCCCCATGCCTCTCCCTCTCCTGGATCCCATGAGCAGCTCGGATGGATATTGAGGCCGACAGGAGAGAATAGTCAACAATAACCTCAGTGACATCAAAGGCCGAGACAGTGGTGCTGAGGAAGCCCACAGAGGGGCCGAAATACAGAAATAGAGTGTCGAAGCCCACATTTCTCCGCCGAGAACTCCCCCTTCAGACACACTCCTGTTGTAGGTCTTCCCTCTGCCATGAACTCATGTTGATGGTGCCATCGCCATGAAGAAAGCTCTAGCTATGTTGCAAATAATTTTCTGCCACCCCATAGGGTTAACACCAGCCCGGGTGATAACAAAGCATCTGATCATAATGAAAAAGAGAGTAAACTCTTGCTTTTTCCTAATTGTGGAAAACCCCACTGTTCACTGTGACGGTCTTGAATGCACTGCAATTGTAAAGCACATTTAAGTCTATAGAAACTAATCTCATAGGAATTTAAAAATGTATGTAGCATGACGGCAGAATGTCATTTTAACAACAGCTTCTTTTTTTTTATTCAGCCTCCTCACGATGCAAGTTTCCATACTTAACATTTTTGATCAACGCACAGAATTTTGTTAAAGGTCTCGGAGTAATCGAGGATCTCATTTAACATCACGAGAAAGTGGTTCCTGTCAAAGAGATGAAACGTCAACTCAAAAAAAAATGAAATCAAACGCAGTGAGAGACATCTTTACCGCGCGTTCTTCTGCTGCTCATTTATAATCATCAACGCTCTGAAATAATCAAGAACTACATCACTACAACAAACAGCGTTTGCTGTTAAAAATCATAAACCGATGTCTCCCAGGTTCTGACATTGTCTGAAATGTCTTCCTGCATCCATAATAAATGGCTTTCAGTGCTCATGCCATCTGTCCTTAATGAGTCCATTTTCTCTCCGAGCTATTTCCATACTGTATTGTGCATTGCCTTACATGCATTTGCATAATTGTTCAAAGATTTTGCGCCAAAATAGATATCCATGCTGGGAGAGAGTGTGAGAGGATGATGCCGAGAGGAGAACAGAGAAGAGGCAGAGCGAAGATGTTTGTGGAAAATTGTGCGGAGAAAATCCATTTCTTTTTCCTTCTACTCTAAGCCCCACGGTAACCTAATCAGGAGTTGCTTTATCTGCTAATCCACATTTAAACTTTAACCTGTAGGGGGGCTCTTTGTGTTAGTTAATGTAAGCATAAAAGCAGAGGCTGGCCTGAATGACTAATCAGATCCATCACATGTTGTAAGACTAAACAGCTTTTCTAAAGAGGAATCAAAATTAGCGTGACTTCTATCTGAGAGGAATCAGGGCAAACTTAAAATCAAACAATAGACATATAACAAAAAAAAGGGAATAAATTGAGTCAACTTCTTAATCAGCTCAGCTGTCTGAGGCCAGACAGAAGCAGGATCATTCTGGGAATGACGGCGATGAAAAAGGGACAAAAAAGCAACGTGCAGATTGGAAATGAAATGGACTGACAGGCTTGTAAAGGGAACAAATGCTGGAAATTTAATAAAAGGTAATTTGAGGGGAAATCTTCAAAGGCCCACAGGACTTGGAATGATAAATGACAGCCATGACAGATGACATATTAGGCTTTTAATATTTCAGTGTATAAAGACAATTAGAAGTTTGAGCTGAAAGGAGGAGCATAAATGAAATCATCCAACAACAATGGTTAATTCATGGCACCATTTCCAACGCATCAGCTGCCGGAGATGCCAGCTGAACGGGTGAACCAGGCACACTAAACCGTGCATTTGCGAAATAAAAAAACAAACCAGATGTATTTATGGAATAGTTTGTTTAATGTCACTCCATCAACATAAACTATGAATATTTATAAAGGTGAAGAAACAGTTCTTTTTTTTTTTTTTTTTACTGCGACATAAGCACTACTGCTTGGATTTTCGAAGTCAATTACCTGTCACAACTGCTCCGTTTTAAATGGTGCGATTCACACAAGACATCAGGAGGATTTGTGTCACTTTTTTTTCTTTTTTCTTTTGTTGTTGCTTCTTTTCAGGGCGTTAAACATCTGTTGATAGAGTTCACATTCACTCCTCCGGCACCAGCCCTGAAATTTGTTTTCCCTCAGTTGCACGAGTCAAAACACTAAAATACGACTTGGTGGCACAACAGTCACATATGGAGACCCAGATGTGGTGCGCAAAGTGTTTGTGCTCAAATGGCTCTTTTACTTAATCTGAATGAATTCATCAGATCATCCACGTGTTTTGGTTCAATCTGAAATTAAAATCTCTCATTTTTCAAGGGGAAAGTCAACAACTGGATCACACTGCAATTCATGTACGCAGAAAGAAATGTGTAATTTCTAGGATAACCTACGGTTAGACCACAATATTTATGAAATCTGAGCGCTGTTGAGAGGAGGTGTCTCAAGGATTCAAAAGGACACTTAACTGCCAAGAGAAACGAAGGGATTTGCAGTAGAAATTTAAGTACGTATGTGTGAACTTGGGCTTCGGAATGATGAAGAGGGAAATGACATGTAGAAATTTTAAAGATCTATAGAAAAAGCTAGAAGAACTAATAACTGAGAAAGATAAGATGAAAGACCTGAAGGAGTAAGGGGCCACTCAAGACTTTTACCCACTATTACATTTGCCACAGAACTGCGGGGAAAAAAAGTGAGTTGTTTTGGAATCAGCTCAATTTGGTAAGCTTTATGTGTTTCCTTAAGAGTCAATTTTTTGTTCATAAAAACCGAGTTTATAAATACAAATAATGACTACTTTTAGTTAGAGGTAGATCCAGTCTAAGTATGAATGTGTTAGTACCCTAAATGACCGGATTTTTTCTTACTTCTTTTAATGAAAGCTCTAAAGCATAGACAGTGGAGATTTAATAAAGCAGAATTTTTACTTTTCCATTTATTTGACGTTCCTTTAGAGCAAAAAAAATAATTAAAAAACTGCTTTGGTAGCATTGTTTTTAGTGTGATGCCATGAAAGATTTTATTTTATTTCAGACAGATTCTTGTCCTTCCCTTTAAACTTCCTTTCCTCACCCCCCTGCCTAAAAATAATATGTTTCCTACAGACGCAAAGGTAGGCCTCTGTGGACTTTTTACAGGTTTGATTTGAAGAAAAAAAAAAAGTTAAGGCATATTGAGTGTGAGTCAAAGAAAAATAGCTATTTTCAGAAAATCAAAATATGCATAAACACTAATTCCTGCTCCTTCAAACAGACCCTGTCAACACACGACTGTCTGGATAGTCCCAACAGTCGTGCAGGTAATTGGCTCACTGTATGAGACAGGTTAAAAAGCTGGGGACTGCACTCAAGGTGATAATCATTTTCATTTTAATAAAGTTTGCTGCTCCCATGGAATACATGTGTAAAGTCTATTTTTATGGATCACACACACTCGCTGAATGCTAAGTAAGACTGGGCCACTTCAAGACGGAGTTTTGTTCTCGCCTCCTCCCAAGATCCAAGCACATGAAAGAGCTCTGAGTCCTCTGCTCCACTTGCTCTGTTATTGTCTTGTTTCCGCCAAACTCCCCGAAGCTCTTGTGAAGGATCTAACTCCATCTAGTGGCTACGCGAGCGTTCTTCAGCGTGTGCACAGCTTCAAACTAAACTTGCAGCTGCTTGCACGATGTTGGAATCAAACTATTTAAAAAAATAATGCATTCCAAATCAGACGGCATGCTTTTGCATTTCTTTTTTATTCTTCTTTCTGTATTTCTTTTATCTTTTAGTAACCGGAGCTACTTTGGACATGTTTCTGAAGGACCGCTCTGCCAGAGGCTGAGGGCCAATAAAACAAATTTCGAAGCTGAATACTCAGAGCCTAATAATAAAAGAAACCATCTCAGGGGATATGTAATCTTTGCACATCCTCCAAAGCTCATTATTACCATAATTCCACAATAAAGTTGTCTCTGTCATATTAATATTACCCACTCTTTTTTTATATTCCTTTGAATTCTAATGAAGTTGTCCGGTTCGTCTTCATTTAGCAGATTACTGCATGTAAAGAAACAATAAAGAAGGCCGAGGCTTTGCGACTGTAATCACACAATTTACAACCAATCTCTCGACTTGTATGACAGGCCAATTTCCACACTTATTAAGCCTTCTGACACACTTCAAATAATCGTATTAGCTTTTTTTGGGGAGGAAATTAGCCCAATTTCTGCCAGAGATTCATGAATCAATGTAACAGACCTTTGTAAGTAACTGGTGATATCTCTATTGGCGCCCAGCAGCAGGCAGGGGCACTAGCTGTAAGTCAAATCCTGCTCCCTGCTTGGGATTCTTCATGGCACACCTTAGCTTTTTTTTTTCTAAAGAACCCAAACTTGGCTTTTAATTTCTTTAAAGCATGCAGTCATAAATTATGCGAGTGATAAAAGGAGACACGAAATGCTTTACTGTCATGGCGGTAAAAGGCAACCTGAAGGCCTATTCTGTGGCCATGATGGAAGAAAGCCTCCTCATTTGTTGTCCAGTCACTGCTTTGCCTTAGTGCCGCTGGTAAACATGGCCAAAGTGGAGAGCACAAAACTCAGGGTGCCGTAACTCACCACCATGAAATGAGGCCTCTTACTGGGAGTGGCGGAGAGCAGAAACGTGAGGCACTCTGCTCATCGGCCCCCTCCGGTGAGGAATGCACACACAGCCACCAGTTCCTATAAGGAGTTATGCCACATCCTGGTACTTTTATCTTTAACCCCTGACCCCTGGCACATCTGGAAACATAGTCTGGAGTCAGACATGAGGAAGTTTTCTTTCTCTCCGAACTCTGAGCCTTTTTGGAAAGGGACGCTCTTCCAGCACCGCGGATATGGCTCTCTTTGTCAAAGCAGAGATATTTAATGGCCACACCAGCTATGAACTCTTGGAAACTAGTCGCGTAAGGGAGAGCAGGTCGCTGAGATGGTGAGAAAACACAATTGTTCTTCTTGGCCGGGTTCGTTTCGAGACTTGGAGGCAGATATAAACGTCTCAGCTGTTGCTGGACGTCTTTGAAGTCCTACAACGCTTATGTGAACAACGCGCCGAAGCCAGTTAAAACATGCCCATGCTGGATAGTCTGAAACCACACACAGAGAGACTTTTTTTTTTTCTTTGTGGGATCAATTGTTTCCAATCAGGTCTTTATTAGGTCTTTTTCCTCTGTTTTTGCTCAGTGGTAAAAGCTGGAACACGCTTTTCCTTTTGAGCGTTGATGGCTTTGTGCAGATCAACTCTCTTTGTGCGCCGACTAAAACGACACATATGGTATTGTTGTGGAATATAGTCAGCTGGTGGTGACTGAACTGGCTGAGTACATTTGACCGCGTGAGTCGGTATGAAACTTTTCCAAGAATACAAATATATCCATAGCTAACTTAAAAAGAAAAACTGGAAATTGTTAGCTAATACGCTGGTTATAATTTGTGATTTTCTACAATTATCACAATAATGACAGAGGAATTTTCAGTTAGAGTGAGAGTACAATTGTCCCTCATTATTTGACTGAGGAATTAACCCACATTGACACAAACATTCACATGCCTGAAATCTGTATGTAAACACTATGTGTACGCTGACAATGTCTTATCCTGTCCTTAGTAGTAAACAAATCTTTGTTGTGCACTTACTAAAATCCAACACTTAAATCTCTTAATGCAAACATGTTGCTTGTGTGCAGTGCTTCGTAAATCTATACTCACTCCTGTGAAATTGACAGGTTTCTGTGGTGTGATAAAAACTGGGCCAAATTAAATCTTTTCTGAAATAGTTTGTATCCTCCTATAAACTGGTGAACATTCTGTATTGAGCTGAAAAACATTCTGTTTAGGGAAAGCATATATTTTTTGAAACTCTATATTAATTTAGCTGCAAGAGCGCTCCACTTTTAAACTAAGACTTTTCCACTGCTTTGCTCAGTGGAATTTAGACACTCCAGAATTCACTGTGGTGTTCTTTTACTTTTGTGTTAAATAAACTTTTCAGCTACTCCTATTCCTTAGGCTGGACATATAGAGGGTTGTTTCTTGCTTTGTTTTTTATTTATTTTTTTTTTTTTGTGGAATCACACAGGCATGTTGGTGCAGAGATGGGATTATCGTTTGATTTTTATCACTGCCAGTACTTTGTAGCGGCTCCTTCAGCTGCGTCAGCGTTTCCTTGCCTTCATGGCTTCCCTGACTGGTTTCTTTCTAATCTGTATTCCTTTCCCAGAAACTTTTATTTTCACCATCGTCCCATATTGTCTTTTATTATTAATATGACTGTTTTCCTTGTTGAAAGGCAAATAAATAACGCTCTGGAACTTCTCGTACACACTTTCTTTTTAAAACCGTTTTTCAATTAAATCCTCGCGCTCACATAATTTCTCTGAAACCTTTGGTTTTGATCAAAAGATACAACGTTGAATGTTGTGGAGAATAGTATTCTGAAGATTACATGAAAGCAAAACTGCAGTGAAAAGCCATGGCCTCATTTTGTTTTATCACTAAAGCCTGCCGTTTTAAGAAGGTGCGAAGAGTTTTAAGAGTCATTGTATGTGCAGGTCCTTGATGTTTAGCATCTCTTATAAGCAGATGGAGGCTTGTGTTTTAGTGGAAACAACTTTTGAAGTCCTTTTGAGATTTGATGGTGGGCTAAGTTTATTAGAGATGTCCTGTTACTTCTGATCCTGGGCTTCAGTTTTGATGTAAGGACACACAGTTCCCATTTTATCCAGATGTGTTTACTACAGCTGTTGTTTTATTCTACATGGTGCTGTTTATTGGAATGGAGCAATGGTATTTCCTCCTCCAATGTTGAGTCTAATAAAAATAAAAAAAAAATTGTTGAGGTTTCTGGACTTTTTTTATTTGGAACTGTGTAATCATTCAAAACTTTGAAAAACAGCCATCTAAGAATTTTATTAAACTTTCCCAGTTCTTGTAAAATAAATAAATGTATTTAATTAAATATGAAAAGTATATAAATGTCTCCTGGCTCCATGCACAGTTGCAGCTTGTCACACTAAAACAGTAACTTTAGCACACAAACAGAACCATATTTTCATTTTTACTGACTTTTACATCTTAGCTATGTTTAAAATGTATATTTTAGTTTCCTAATAATCCCAAATGATATAAAATATATGTTAAGTGTGGCATGTTGACCAAGCATGTTGTAATCTGAAAAGGGAGCATTAGAAGGCAACGGTTGACTAAAATTCACAGAAATTTATTTAGCTGTAAAAAAAAAGGTGGGGGGGGGTGCGGCAATTTTTTAAACATCTGTGGTCCTTGCTGAGTGAAACTGCACAGCGAAGACCATTTCACACATCTTATATCTCGGTGGTGTCCTGGTTTTACAGCATTAGAGTTCAAGTTTTCCCTGTGTGTTCTACCTCGTTAACTCTTGCTCCACGATCGTATGAAAAGACATTTTCACTGCGTTTCAGTATCTCAATCCTTCTCATTTCCTCGTTTCCCCTCCATCTTGGTTTCACAGAGTGAAAGTTACCAAATCTAAGTGGTTGTAGGCATCCATATCCCCTAACGGGAGTACTTTCTAATCAAACAGAAACAAAAGACACGTTATCAGAGTTATTATGGGAAGCAATTATGAGTCCTTTGATTGTTCACTGGCATATGAAAAACAAATCATGTTCTGTAGTAAGACATCTCTTGTTCTGCAGATAAACACAGAACAAGGCAAGAAAACATGGAGAGGGGAAGAAAAAAAGTGTTATATCAATGAGGGAGGATCTGCCATAATCAGAGTCTAGTTCAAGCGGGCCAGACAAGAAATCTAGTAGAGAGTCTGGGTGGCAACAGATTAGAAGAGGTCACGTCATGCTAATGAGAGTCATTACCATCACATGATAGCCAAATAAACTAATTGCCAGATTATTTACGAGACAGTGTGTCCTAAATCAAAAGGTTAATTACATCTGAGATGAAGTCCTTCGCTGAAAACTGACCTTTTGGACTGTTTTTTTTTTTTTTTTTTTTTACCCCTGTTTCTGTCTTTCTACTACTGTTTTTCACAAAAGACAAAAAGGCAACATCTAGATAGAGTTGGCTGCTTGTTTATTGATAAGCTTCAGGCACAGACCCTTGCCTGTTTCTTTTGTTGTTGTTTTTTTTTATTCTCATGAAGTACCAGGCTGCATAATTACCAAACATCATCAGACAAGACATGGTGCCACCGAGGACATTATGTTTCCTGAAGTTTCTGCGCCCCGAAGCCTTCCCGCAGCCGCTAAAGAATGTTTGCTCTTCTTGAAATTAGATGGGTTTAATTGCTGTGGAACAGCAGCGAAAAAAAAAAAAAAGCCCCCCTCTTAATATGCACACACAAGCACTCTCATACATAAAAAGTCTAAAATCAGGCCGACTAATTATGCTAATAGCCAATTGTTCAGCCGTGGTGATGTGTTTACTGAGCGAGTTGATGTGTTTCCTTTTGCTTCGTCATAAGGCGGCCTGTCTACGGGTCCTCTGTGAGATCGCTGCACCTGAAGGCAAGAGGACTGCGCCCTCATCCATCCTGCCTAACCCATTACCCTTGGACAGGGAAGAAGATAAATATTGTTGCAGATGCCTAACTCTCCACAAATGAGATTTTTCAAGCCAGATTTATCAAGCCTTGGCGGGGTGTTTAAGGCTCCAAAACTTGGCCCTCGGCATGATAAAATGGCAGCACATGTTTCTGAATCACCCACCACCGTGTTATTGCCAAAGGGTTATGATGATACCGTCAAGTTTTTTTTTTCTTTTTTTTTTTTCTTGTTGTTGTGCTCTTCTGCATCTTAGCCACCATAGCTTTTATGATATATTTTCTGGGAACCTGTGATTTTGAAAAGTTGGTGATCAGTCAGTTTGAGGAAAGTGAAACTTTTTATTTGTTTACATGTTTCTATATTTCAGCTTAATGCCAAATAATTTTTTCACAGAGAACAAAAATAGTTTTTATCTTAATGCAATTTTTTAAAAAAATGTTATTTACCTGATGTGCATGGTTGAAACCAGATAGCTACACACACTTTATAAAAAATATGTACAATCTTTCTCATTCTTACTAATATTTATAAAACTTCTCCAGTTTTAAATCAGTTTTAGTACCTTGATTGTTTTGTATTAATTCCAAATATAATCAGAAATAGTTTCTTTTTAGAATTTTTTCTCAAACATTTTTTAAATTCAAAACTTAACATTTTGAACTGAGAACAGAGCTTTTTGATGGCCACACCAAAACATTGACTTTGTTCTCCTTCAGCCACTTTTCAACCACTTTAGCTCTATATGCTCAGGGTCATTGTCCATTTGGAAGAACCAAGCCCAATCTTTAATTTCCTCACTGATGTTGATAGATTAATATCTGGGGGACACACTCCATCATTTACCTGAAAAGTAGGCTAGTTAGACTTTACCTCAGAGTTTATTCTTGCATATGACTGTTTTGCCCAAAAATGCATTCTCAGGTATGATTCCATAAAACTCGATCAATATGAGTTAACGTATCAAGACCATAGGAAGCCATGACATTATCATTCATGTTGTGTGAAATTATTTAGCTACAGTAAATTTAAAGGTTTTGGTCGAGCTGAACTGTATAAATCACTTCTAATTTTTGGAGCTGCATGATGAAAACAATGTCATTTTGATCTCAGCCTCATGTGCTCCACTCCACCCCTTCCTATCACAAAGTTCATAGAATAATATTTTCTTTTTTTTCTTTTCTATTTCTGGCATCACGCTTTATAATGTTTAAAATATATGCTTTGAAGGTGTAAAATGCACTCTTATTGTTACACAGCGGCATGTTCTCCTCCAGGCTCCAAACCCAGCACAATCATCAATAGAAGTCAATATCTTTAAAATGTACAGAGTACGGCACTTGCACTTACAACCGATCTGGCAGAAAAGGCAGTGAAAAGAAAAATAATTTGTAATTTCAGAAAAAGCAACAAATATAAACTTGTTGTTTCGCCTTGAAGTCATAATTGCCTTCAGCAGATCAAGTTCATTCACATTCAGTCACCTTCAGAGTAACTATATAGTCCACCTGTGGTTTCTTTAATCTCTGTACCTTCTGTGAAGATATCAAAACTGTTTTTAGAGAACATTAGTAAAACAAACAGCAGCTGGAAGAATAAGGATTTTTCAATCAAGTTAATTTGCGTAGCATATTTTAGCAACAAGGGTTTATATCATAAAAACAGAAAAATAAAAAGTCATAAATCCTAAATCAATTTCAAATATGTTGGTCAGTGTTGTATTAATTATGGTTCAAAAGCAACTCCAAACAGGTGGATCTTCAGCCTCGTTTTAAATAAACTCTGTGTTTTGACTGTTTAGCAGTTTTCTGGAAGTTTGTTCCAGATTTGTGGTGCATAGAACCTCAATGCTGAATGCAGCACACACATCAGAAATAAACATTTGAACACCTAAAGTAAGACTTTAAGAGTTGGGTTATCAAACAGCATTGTAAGATCTGGCATTATTGGAAAGTCAAGTGATCCACAGCCCAAAGTGAAGAATCAATTAGTCTTGCACTGAACAATTCTGGAGTCTTGGGAAGAACGGCAAGAAAAAAAGTAAGAAAGTTTGCAGTTTTCCACAAGCCTTGTAGGGGACACAGCAAATGAGAAGGTGTTTTGCCACATGTAGTGCTTGGCCTTAGTGCAACGCGCCATGTTGCAGAACTCTAACACCGCATATCATGCTGAACACGCCATGCCCACTGTGAAACATTGTGGGTCATGCTGTGGGGATGCTTTTTCACCAGCAGGAACAGGAAAGCTGGTCAGATGTGGTGGAAAAGACGAATCAAGGTACATACAAATCAATCCTAGAAGAAAACTTCTTAGAGGCAACAGGGCTTTGAGGGCAGAGGGTCCACCTCCAGCTGGACACTGACCCTAAACACATAGTCAGAAGTGTAATGAAACCACACAGATATATCACAATGGTCTGGTCAGAGACTAGACATGCTTGAAGAAAGAAACCCTCAAAAAACGATCCTGTGTATTTAGACAAGAGTGCAAAGTATAAATCATAAAGACTGAATACTAATGCACATTTTTATTTCTGCAAATTATACAATGATGCACATTTTTCCTTCTACTTCACAGTTATTTTTTGTACTTTGTTTTTTGATGATCAAGTAAAATACCTTGAAATGTGTGGCTGTAATGTGATGCCACGCGGGGAAAGGCAAGTGGGATGAGCGCTTTTGAAAATACCAGTTTATGAAACAAAAACAGTAATTACAGAAAAATAAAAAACGTACTTTTGTTCTATGAACCTTCTCTCTAGTTTGACATTTTGGTATATTTTTTCAGATCAGTTTAAGCTAGCAGTGAAATTATAGTGATGAATGAAATCAAAAGATTAAAAGGTTGTAAACCATTATAATTGTTAAATGAAAAGTTTACTCCATAACTGTTTTGGTACTACATGATCCATCACATTTCCACTTTTTTCATGTAATCTAGAAGGACACAGCTTTTCCAGAAGGCCATATTACTTATGATAACACTTGGAATATATTTTGCAGTCTGCAGTCGAGTGGTAGGGAATTCTCTGAAGACGTTACCATCAATCATCCCCCGAAGAGTCATTGAAGTATTCTAGAATCCTTACTTAGCTCATTTTGCATATAGTAGAAAACCAAAACTCCTAACTCCTATATAGACTTCTATATGTGCTGTGATAACTTAGATTTATACATAAGTTTAGTTTAATGAAGTTTAATAAACCACTCACTGGAGTTAATCAAATCAGAAATAAATGTCAGCTTAACTTAATTCTGGAGATGAAAGTTTTTTTTTAACTGAAATATATTTTTAGAAAGGCCTTCCTCATTTATTTTTATAACTGATGCTTGATTCTACTCTGTGTGCCTTTCTTTACCTTGAAAGTCCCCGTTACACATACGGTTTATTTTATTTGTGGAAATTATTAGGGTGAAAAAAAAAACATATAAAATACATAAACTGACTACCTTTTTCTAATGTTGAGTGCCCCTTTTTCGCAAGTTGAATTTTAATAAGTGTTGTGGGAGTCGTTAAAGCATTTGCACCACAGCAGTAATGCTGAACAGTAACATAACTATGAAAAATCATTCGAAGGCGGAGGCCAAACTATAAATGCTGAAACTCTAACCAGTGGGGAAACACTTCTCTCTCAACTTGAAATGTACACCTCTGCGTGTTGTGGTGGTCTCTAGTGGTTGTTTATGAAATGAACATAAAATTGGGACCGAACAATTTAACTGCAATATCATTTAGAGAAAAACAACAGGCAGGAGAACAGTTTCTTTTTTTTTTTTTTTTACCTGAAATAAGTGTAAGCATGACGAAATGATGCAAAAATCACAAAATTTGAATCTCTGGAGATGAGGCAAGACGGACGATAAAACAAAGGTGTTTTCATAAAGGTGACCCCAGATGACGAGTTTCCTGATGCATATCAACACTCTCCTCTCGCGCCCGAGCCAACGGGGAGCCTGGAGCGCCTGCAAATGAACGATCTGTCAGGAGGCTGTTTATATCGCCTCTCCCACTCCTTTATTTAACACTCGCGCATTAAAAGGGAAGAGCTTTTTAATTAGCTGTGGACTCTCCTATTTTAATCAACTCACAAGCGGAGTCCTGCTGTGGCGGCCCTGACAGGCAAAGAGTGGTGATGTTCTGACTATCTCCTCAACCTCCAAAATACGCGAGTGAGGAGTTCGGCAGTCTTCAGTTTGTAGACTAAAACAATGTTGATTTCCAACTGGTTAGGTAATCATGAGTATGCTTGTGCAATTTCATACAAAATGCATAGCGTTTGCCCTTCTGCAAACGCTATGCATTTTGTATGAAATTTTAGTGTCATGATTACAGGGGTCAGATGTATCAAAAAATTTAGCAAAATTGTATTCTTAAAGCTAAATTAAATCTGAAAAATCACTTAAATCCTCTCACAGATTAAGTTTAGCGTCAAGTAGTAGTAGTAGTGGAAGCAGGTACATGATAAAAAAAGTAGTATAATTTTAGTTTTTGCTGTATTCAGTCATATTAACTCCCACTTACTCATAAAATGTCCACTGTACTATAATATGTCTGATTTGAGACAAAAATTTGTTTAAAAGAGATCTTTGTTGAGAATAAGACCCAGTGTCTTAATTAGATTGCAAAGATACATAAAGAAGGCATTTAATAAAAGCTTAAACCAATTTTTTTTAAAAATGGGGTGTAAACTTTTTATAGAGCTAGCAGTTGGGTTTCCACTACTGGCATTTTTAGTCTTGGAAAATATTTGCGAGGAGATAAAAAAGTTCTCCATTTTGAATGCACAAATATTTGATTTTATCTGCAGGGAGTCACCTTGAGTACCCTCAGAACAGAACAGGTAAACGACAAAGATTGTGACAGGGCACATAAACTCGGGTGCAAAAATTATTTCTTTACGATGACCGACCGCTTTGACGTCGTCGAGGCCGGTTTCCATGCTCGCCTCAGTACTGAGAGTTCCCTTTTCAAGGTGTTAAATACCATCCACGTGAACATCGACTGGAAGAGCCACAGTGTTGGTTCTGTTGGGTCTCAGTGCCGCACTTGACACTGTTGACTATGGCTTTATTAAAACGACTGAAGATCTGAATAGGAATCTGACACCTAAAGGGTTCCAGTCTCGCCTGAAGAACAGGGAATTCTTTGGAAAGTAGAGCAAATCAGCCCAGTTCTGAAGTCCTCTCATTGCCTTACTACGGCTCAGAAAATAAACTTTAAAATACTTTTGTTAGTTTATAAACAACTGAATGCCTTAGCACCAAAATACATTAAAGGTCCATTGTCTTTAACTAGGAGATCTGAAAGGACTCATGTTTCCTAGTTTAAATCTGATCTGCTGAAGAAGCAACACACGTCAAAAAAACTGCATATGTTATTGAGTAATACATTTTATGTATTATTTATTTTTAAAAGGCTTTACTGGCCTTTATTTGACAGGAAGGTGGGTATTGAGAGATGGGGAAGACATGCGGCAAAGGTCACCAGGATGGGAATCGAACTGGTTTACGGCCGCATCAAATACTAAGGCCTCTATATGTGGGTTGTGCGCCACCACAGCACACCACAATCATTGATGATTGTGATGACGGCATTTCTCAAAATGCAACATTTGTTTCGCACAATTAATAACTGTGTAATGTTTTCTTCATGGGAAGCACTGAACTTCCCTGTTCCTGAAATGTGCTACACAAATAAACCTGAACAAACTTTATGAAACGTGTGTAGGATTTGAATAAAATCCATCCTGCAAAAAACTACAGGATGGAAAGATGGAAACGCAAATATTTTTGCATATGCAGTGTTACATTGATTTCATGCTTTATTTTACTACATAGGAACTCTGCATGTGTTTCTTGTAGTTATTCTGCAAAAATGTACATATTTCAATAAACTTGGCACATAAACAATCAAAAAAAAATCCACATTCATTAACGTCGGTCACATCTCCTGTCCTTCAGCGCGACTCCTGACTTCTGCTGTGTCTTTCATCTGTGGAGCAGCTTTAAGGTCCGAACCAAAAAAACACCAACAGACACACTAAAAGTCACAGGAGCTTCTCTTTTCAGTCATTTGATGTAGTTGCCATGCAGTCAGTGGGACACTTTGGATTTTATTCAGCTTTTATTTAGATGACAGGACTGAACAGATTGCACTAGCCTCACACACACAAAAGATGAATCAGAGATGAAAACAAAACCAACTCAGAAAAATCAAAGAAGACATTTGCCAAATAATGTAATGCAATTAAAATCGAGAGAGCTGTCGAGTCCACTCCCTTCAGCCACCAGTGACTTTTTGATCTTTTATTACACGTTGGAGAGTAGCCCACTGTTCGACTATGATGTGCAATCTGCTCGCCTCTCATATTGTCATGCAAATACATTAGCTCAGGAGATGGCTTCCTCCACAGTGCTCTCCGTGGACAACACTCATTAAACTAATTACACATTGAACCTAAACTGAGAGGAGCGTAATGGGCTATGTGATATTCACGAGAAACTTATGCCGCTGGGAACATGCCAGCGCAAATTTATGACACCACCATTCCACACCTGCTTGAAACTCACACCCAGAGAAAGCATGATGGGTCTTTTAAAACTACTTGAGTAATTGGTCATGCGGTTGTAAAAAGCGATAGCGGGGAAAACGGGATGCAATTCTGAATTTAAAAGTTTTTGGGGTTTTTTTTCCTCTGTTTGAGCCAAAACAAAATTCACTTTGTTGTCACGATAACTTAATAGAACTGGGATCAAATGATGTTAAATGATGACTGTGTTTCAGAGGTTGCAGGTCAGAGCGACCCCGAACTGTTTCAAGTTTCTAACATAGGTGGTCTGCTGTTTTCTTCATTTCCTACTTCCACTTCTTTTCATTTACAAATAATGCAGAAAACCTTTTCACATGTAATTCATAGAACAGATGTGTAAAGGAAAGGATGAGCCAATTCTAAAAACAACAAAAAAGACGCCGCTGCACACTGTGAAACTACGTTTAACACACAATGTTTTGTTCATCAGACAAATACCCTTCAAAGATTACAAATTTCTATTAATTGAAACTGTTTACCAGTGTAATACCTATAAGTTTGATTGCAGTTGCATTTAATTAGTATGAAAGGTCACGGCAACAAAGATCAGATTTCAGCAAAATATCTGAATTGAGCAACAATGTAGATTGCTTGATTGGTTGCTTTGTGACTTTGAGTCAGTCCAGTCATTTTGTTGTTGTTGCTGTTGTTTTGTTTAATGACATTAGTGGTCTTCTTTTTTGTAAATAGCTTGACAGGAAAAAACAACACAGTTTTGGTCAATAAAATAAACTCTGATTGACATCTATAATTTAAGTACATAAATAAAAAATAATAAAAAGTGACCACTTTAAAACTGGAACTGGTAAATGTCCCTAAAGATCAACCAAAAGGTCACCTGAAAATTTTGTTGGAGCTTTGGAAACAAAGAGAAAAACATCACACCTACCACGATGGGATGTGCAAAATGTGACTTTGCATGAAGGGCTTACTCTCAAGATTAGTCAATAGGAGTTTTATGTATTTGGTTTAAATGTGTTATTATTTCTCCCTTTTTTTTGCATATTTCACATTAAAAGCAAAAATAAAACCTTTTTCTTCAATCTAATAGTGCGAAAGAAAGACAAGCTTTTGAGCAGACATACAGGAAAATAAATTCTGGTGTATTTTGCCTCAATCTACCCGACAAAACTTTATGAAGCGCGAAGTTGCTCCACCATGAAGCAAACAAGCCTGTAGGTTTGAAGAGGGTGCGATTAGGGAGATGCCCTCTTCGCAAGTGAGTTACCACATGGAGTTTCTTATTACAGTTACAAGTATCATGAGAGTCATCCTTCTCATCCTATAAAAGTTTCTCTCTCGTTTTTTGGTGTCGTTCTTACCCGGGAATTGATGAATCAAATGCTTTGCAATGAAAAAAAAAAACAGAATTAAAGACTTACCTGAACAGAAATCTCAATCTCACATCACTGCCTTCCCCTGCAAAAGGCCATGTCTCCTTTGGGGGAAAGAGTAGATGAAATGGCTTAAGTGGGAGTAAACGCATTTGAGCTGTTTGGTGCAATGAAAATGTAAAATATTCAAACAGTTGTGTTTTGAGTTGGTCTCACAGTCACAGCTTGAGAATTTCTTCAAACATTCCAGTTGAGGCCTGTATTCTATGCTTAAAATCACCAATGAAAACACAAATGTTTCATGTTGTTTCACCAAATACCCCTGAATTTGCATGGACTCCCATTTAAGTTATATGGTTTAAATGGGAGTTCATGCAGGGCAGGGAAGTTGCAAAACAGCTAAACACTGAAGCGTTTGTATCCATTTAGACATCACAGGCCCAACGCAAACGCAAACAAAGCAAACTTTCCCTATTACACATACGTAATTGCGGCTTAGTGTATGCTCCTATCTGTAATTTGAGTGTTAACCAACAAAAGCCCTGTGCAAAACAGATAAAAATTAAATAAGACCAAATGTTTTGCGGATTCCCCTCCAAACTTTTCTCTTCTGGAACAGGAAATTCTTGATGACTACAACTTTTTTGCGACCCTGTTTTTCACTACCTCCACCATTACCATTACCGTGGGCATGTGTGCATAATCGCAGCTCAAAAAAAAAAGGAAAGCATTTAATTCTCTTTGCTCTCCATGCAGCCATCTAATAGGCATGAAAGAATTAATACGTTGCTGTTTTTATACTTTGCTAATAAATTTGCACTGCTATGTTTATTACATCCCACACTGAGTCAAGGGTATCACTTTTCATTGGGAAGGACTATTTGTTCAAATGTTTTATTTCAGTGCAACTTTCTGGCTTTACTTGTGAGCCTTCCCGCTTGCTTTCGTTCCTCTTTTTTCCTTTTTTTCTTTTTACTTCCTCTACCCCCTCCTCACTGCACTAAACACATCCAGAC
Organism: Poecilia picta; assembly: GCA_033032245.1. Lineage (NCBI taxonomy): Eukaryota > Metazoa > Chordata > Actinopteri > Cyprinodontiformes > Poeciliidae > Poecilia > Poecilia picta. The sequence continues at coordinate 16,105,624 of CM065372.1, read as the reverse complement.
AGGCTGTGATGGTGTGCGCTGGAAGTTTTCCATGCATCATAATTGTTTCGCTAATTTACTATGCTAATTGAGTAATTAATTCGGGAACAGGAGATTAGAAGGGGGCAAAAATACAGAAATAAATAAACAAGTAAAGCGTTGAACGTTACCGGCGGGGCTACCATTTTCCTCTGACATTAGGGATGCAGACTGACTTGAACGCTCAAGCATGTTTGTTTCCTTTGCCCAAGGCTAGCTGGTGGATGTGCTTGGCAGGCAGGCACGGTGTTAGCATCCCAAACTTCTCTCTGTGGGACTTCACAACCTCTAGGAAGAAATTGCTTGCTGCATCACCTCATTTCAGCTCCAGTGGAGTGGTCAAACTTAATGGTTACCAACATGTACACATTGAGTGATTTTTATGTTGAGAGAGAAATTCTGCTAAATAGAAAACTGTGTGTGGCAGCATCAGGCACTGGCATGACTTTACTCATGAGGAAACATGATTGCTATTCATAAAAAAAAGTTATTCTATATTAAAAGAGCTTGGAGCTACACTTGCTGAAATCACCTGAAAAGCCATCAGGGATTTCTAATTTGTAGAGATCCCTAATTCATTAAAACAAAAGAATGCCTGCTAAACATTTTACACGAAATTGATCAATCTGCTAAAGTAGAAGCCATTATATTTTCAAAACAGCTATGTCTATACGGTTCTAAATTCCCAGTATCCATGAAGCAAGGTTTTAAGGTTCTTGTGCAATTGAGAGAGGAAACCACAAGATGGCACCCAAACAGTTCACAAATTTCAACCTACTTTCAGTCCATGATGAAAAGTCTGTTTTGATGTCTCTTCATTTTGTCTGTTGTAACATCTTCATTATGAAATATATATGGGACATTTACCGATGTCTTGATGTGCATTTCATTTAGAAATGCCCGCATTTTAATATACTTTTAAACCCTTTCTCCTCAATCAAGGTCAGCCGTGAAAAGGCCAGAACTAAGGAAGCTGACTGCTCAAAGAAAATGATGTCTGAAAATGTTTGAAACAGTTGCTAAAAACAAAAGCTGTGCAGGTCACTAAGTTCATAGCTTTAACAGGCAGTAAGAAACCACATGTACCCAGGATATGAAATAAATTGTGGAATTTATTTTTGTACTAAACGACTCCTGATCTTATTAGTTTGAAATAAACTTGCATGTAATGTAGTCCCAGGACCAATTTCCTTTGGTTGTTTGCCCTAGGACTTGCAATTTTATAAAGTGAGTCTGGAGGGAGAGTGGGGAGGCACACTATCCAAGTTGAGGTCTGGTATCAAACGACTTTGGGAGCTGTGTCCTCTGCTGGTGTTGGTCCGCTGCATTTTCTCAGTTCCAAAGTCAGTACAAGCCCATCAATCAGGGACGTTTAGAGTGCTTCTGCTGACAAGTTTCATGATGTTCCTGATTTTTTTTATTTTATTTTTTTTCCAGTAAAACCTGGTGCATGGCTGCTCACACAGCCAAAAGTACCAATATCACATATAAGAATACTGCATTTCTGGGCTTGGTTAGCCAACAAACTGGGCCTAAGACCTACAGAATCTGACATAGGCTGATTGCTCCCATGCCACGCTGTACTGACATTGTATTTGATGCAAAAAGAGTTCCAGCAAAGTTCTGAACACGTAATGTACCCGCACTATGTGGACATCTGTTTATAAAGCTGACCCTTCTTGGTAACACTTTATTTAAAGGGGGATGAATACGACTGACGTGACACTGTCATAAACATGAACTAACACCTGTCATGAACATGAATAAGCCTTCATGAATATTTATGACTATTGTCATAAAACGTCATTTGGTAAATTATGACACTTTTAATACAAAGTTGACATTATTGAAATATCTTTGTTATGACAACTTGACGTTAACCAATAAATCATTACTGTTTAAACTTTACCTTTAATAACATAAAGTTACCTAATTTTTAAAGTGCAATCAATAATACCTTTACAACAAATTTATATCAGTAATGATTTCTTGGTTAATGTCAAGTTGTCATAACAAAGACATTTTCAATAAAGTCAACTTTGTTTTATGTCATGTTTATGACAGTGTCATGTCAGTCTTATTCACCCCCCTTCAAATAAAGTGTTACCCATTTCTTTATCAAACTTCTAGATTTAAAGCCAAAATAATCTAAACAGAAATTAACTTATTGATATGATCCGTGTTTTCCTGTGTTTATTTTTGAGTTTTCTGCGTCATCCTGTTCCCTGCTAGTCCTGTCTCTGCGTCTTCCCCGTTGATTGTTTCCCAGGTGTGTCTCGTTCCCTTGATTACCTTGTGTGTATTTAGTCTCCTGTGTTGTCTGTGTTCCTCGTCGGTCCTTGTCGTATGTATGTCAAACGTGTCAGCGAAGCTCCTTGTTCGTCTCAGCCGGGACAATAGAACTGGGAAGTCCTGTGTCGGCGTCAGCTCGCATTGTCAGTCATATTATTCAGTTGCTACCGGTATTAGCTGAGTGCTACTTCTGCCGTGTTGCCTGTCTGGACTGTAGAGCATCTTCAATAAATTAATCATCATCACCACAACCTGGGTCTCAGCGTTCTATCCTCACCACCACCACACCGCTTCATGACACTTATCACTCTGTGTGGAATGAATTTGTATAACATATGAGTTTTCCTTTCTGAAATTACTGAAATAAATGTACTTTATCGTACATACCGTATTTTAATTATATACGTTTTTAGCTAAAATTCTTATCTTGTTCATGTCAAAAATTCCTGTTCTTTCCAAAGTGTGCCGTCCGTTGGAGCCACAAAATCTCCCTCATAAAACTAGATCGCTTACGGAGAGTGTGGAAAATTACACGTCTTATCTCTGGAAACGAACACAATGGAGCAGCAACTGTGACTGGAAGTGATCATGTGGTCCACTGCCTCTGTGTCCAACAGTACAGAAGCTGCTATATTTGATTGGTAAATATTGATATTCTAAATTCTAGCACATATTTACTCATAAGTAATATTTTCTGAATATCAAGCTTTTATATTGTACTGAGATAATTAAGTACAATATAAATAAAAAAAATAAAAAATAAAATAAGAAAAATATTCTAACATAAACCCCTCATGGTGAGAAAAATGATCTTGTCAGAAAGAAAACAAGAAAAATCTCCTTAATTTAAGAAATTTAATCTTACCAAGATTTCAGTTTTTGCAGTGTACTGCTTCCTGTGTCATGAGTGTTTTTGTTGAAGAGCCAAAGAACGCGCAGTCTGTGTTGACATCAGTGTGATAGTTGAGCACATGTAACAAATTGATGACGCCTTTTATTGCTCTGTAAGTCAGTCTGGTATTCAGGTTTAATGGAAGCTATCATACCACTCCTTGGTGTATATTTTACATTTTAAAAAGCGCATTCTTTTTAACTTTTCAAAACATAATGATAAACAGTCATCTGTTGAGACATTATAAGGGTTTAGCTTAAAAGGTCAAAAAGTTATTTCACATCATAAAAAGGAGCAGGAGCTAGTATTGACTGGAAGCAGCCTGTGAATTAACAAAGATCAGGAACTGGAGTCAGAGCTCTCCAGTTTCTTTTATCCTGACCCTTCCTGATTTTTCTTTCCTCCTTTATTTCCTTCCTTAGAGTTACTATCAGTCTATAGCACACCTTGTAAAACTATTATATCACGTCTCCTACAGTTATTAATTTATAACCACAAATATCAAATGATTTTATTGTGATTCTATGTGATTTTTTTTATCAAAAGGTGCAAAGATACTGGCTGTATTCAGCCTTCCTAAGTCAATACTTTGTAGAATTACATTTTGCTGTCACAGCTGCAAATCTCTACTAACTACGGTCACGAGGAAACTCAAAACTGTTTTTGTAGATAGTTTTCGTCTTTTGTAAAATACCTCAAGCATTGCCAAAAAGTCATGTGAACAGCAATTTTCATGTCTTGCCAGATATTTTGAGTTGGACTTTAACCAAAAAAATAACTGTTGCATATAAAGTTTGTGCTGTAGATATTAATGTGCATTGTGTATGTAATATATATATATATATATATTATTAAAATAGGCAAGCATTTGTAGAGGAGTGTCTCAGATGTTCACGGATTTCAGCTGTCCAGAGGCAGTTGTGAGTGTCTTGTGTATATCCAACAACACCAAAAAACACTTTTAATTATTATCCAGTTAGATAGATTTTAGTCTAAGAATATAGCTCTTCCTAAAAAAAAAAAAAAAACAACAAGCCTCAAACTAAACTCATTTTTGACAAGTAAACAAGTGTTTTGACAAGTGTGCTTTATGTAAAGCACAGAAAAGACAAGTCCAACCCTCCTACAAACAAAAATGCCTTCAACATACCACTTGGACTTTGTTAACTTTAGAGCCCGATTTCCCATGATGGGAAAGATATGTGACTAAATGTATGTGTAGTTGAAGACAACAATAGGAAGATGTCTCTTAGAATGTGACTGGAGCTCAGTCAGTAAGGGCTTCCTCAAAAACAATCTGTCCCTAGGTGGTGAGCTTACAAAATGCACAACAGATGTACAGTAACGGAGATGACTCATAAAAAGAAGAACACCATGTTCAGCCAAAAAATGCAAAGAACCAAATTATCCTCCTGCAATGGAAACTGCGCCCATGTTAAGAAGTAGCACTGTGCATGTTTGGAGCTGTGGGTGCCTTGGAGCGCAGTAGTTTCCCAACAGATATCCAACGCAACACAGTGAAGCATAAAAGAAATTGCTAGTTGTGGGGGGGAAAATCGGAAAAACTTGGCCTCTTAAATGATGATGTTAAGCAATTTTGAAACCAGACCTTTGAAAAAGTAAAAAAAAAGACAGATTGGCTCCAGCTGCCAAAGAAAAATCAAAAGCACGCCAAAGAAAAACATAGTTGGCTTCCAGTTCTTTTCAGAGTGAGACTAATGAATTGAATAAGAAGTAAATCATTATATCAAACATAGTACAACATGTAACACAGGCTCATTCTGCTGAAACGCTTGGGAGTTTGATCAATTCTCTCAGACTGAATTGCCTGCGCAAAGCCAAGGCAAAATAAAAATTATTGGTTCAATTATCATTGACCTTACTTTCCTCTATGGGTTGAAAACATCAAATCAACGTTGTTAGCATTTATGAGCTCTTTTAAATGTAATTAAACAGGCAATAGAAACAAAAGGGTAATGAGCAAGGGGCTCTTGTGACGAAGGCTGTCGGTCGCAGATATTCAGAAAACGTGAGCCGTTGCGCATAAAACCAAGGATGGCAGGGGAGGGGAGAATGGTGTGTGTTCAATAATCGGAGCAGATGCACTTGTGAATTGATGTACAACAGTGTCGCATGTCCAAATCTATATGGCCCTTTTAATCCAATGAAAAATGAGAAGTGTGCAGTAACTCTGTTAGCAGTGTGTAATGCAGCCAGGGGAAATGGAACACGGGGCAGATTTGCAGGCCTCCTCCACGTTCGGTGTAAGGGCTAACCTGATTTGTGGTGTGCCAGCTATGAGACCACTATCTGCCTGTATCTGCCGAAGCCCATCAGGAGTGATTAAATAAACGTGATGGACAATTTTCTGAGAACCTAATAACTGTGACATCTGGTTAGCATATGCTCAGATATACGCGTTCATTTGATCATATTTGCGCTTCAAAATGAATGGATCACAGAGCTAATCCTCTAAATATCATACATACATTATGTTTACAAACAAAATGATCCCAAGTGAAACAATATAAAACATAGCAGAGACTGAAAATAATGGAAATAAAATGCCTGTTTTCCATTAAGTATGATGAAAAAGCCACATTAGTCGTCTGCGGCTCAACTTGGGTAAATAACTGAAGGCTCATGTGAATAAGCAGCGTCATCAATCAGTGTTACTGCCATTGAAAGACGGGGATTTTAAAATTACATGAATGATTCAGAGTTAGACTATGGAAAAGTCAAGAAGCTAGACAGGTTTAAGTCCCGTGTCCAAGATTGATGACCATATATTCCATGGTTATTAACTTTGTATCCAAAAACAAAATGGCGCATGTTACTTTGGTAACACTTTGTATTGCATGAAAGAAATAAAACCCAACAGCTGGCTTCAGTAAACTAAAGTTTCCCAATCTCCTTTGCAGTTTAGTCTTTTGTCTGAACTCCAACATAAAATGCTGAAATGTCAAGGTCAAAGCCATAGTGCTGAGAAAAGAATACAGTGATTTGTATAACATCCTACCTAAACAATCAAACCAGCGCACCATGTAATTATAGTGTAGCAATTTTGAAAATTAGGAAAATGTAAGTTTATAAAAAGCTCACAATAATGAGAATTTTTTAACACTTTTTTTACAATACAAGCCCCATTTTGTGTCTTAATACAGAGTGAGGAAAGGTTTAGCAAATCAAGGCCTTGTTTTATTTAAATTATCTGTAATTCATTGCAGAATAATTTAACCTAGTTTTTACTCACTGTTCAAGCTGAACAGTAGCTAAGATAGTCCCAATGAAATAAATAGCAGTGAGATACTCTTTTACTGTATTTTTGCAAATACAGATCCATGAGAAACATACATAACTTGTTATATTTATATATCTCTGTCAAAGCTGTGGTCAGTGGTCTAATGACCACGAAGAATTGATCTAAATTAGCGAAAAAGAAAAACACAGAACAAAGTTCCTCTACTCATACTTATTGTCAAGAAACATTAGATAGACATCCATTAAGCTACCAAAGTAAACAGTCATGCTACATGCTACTCTAACTCAGCATGTAGCTAGTGTAGTGTAGATACTGGTTTAATTTTACTTCAATAACATCAGGTAAAGACTGATGTTACCAACTCTCAAGTCTTGAGTTTAAGCCAAGTCACATGAAATATTTATTTTTTCATGGCAAGTTGCAGAGTTCAGTCACTTTGTCTGGTTGAAGATTTATAGACTTTTACCTTTTAATGAATAATATACTGTATATGAGGGTATTTGTCCTATATTATAGATTATCCTTCATTACAGAGATAAGTATTTGGTCTTCTTCTCAAGTAAGATAAATATATGATTTAAACTCGTGCAGTTCAAGTACTGGCACTATTGCTATGAATTATCGCTTCTTGTTTAGAGAACCATTTGTTCACACTCTGAACACACGTTCAAAAATGTGTGTCTGGATAGGGGATACAATAAGAATGCGTGCAATGTCTTAGTGTGGATGTTGTCCAAAAAAACCCCCTTGTCCATTTGTCCAGTCACTCCCGTTTTCATGCATCTGACCTCTCCACTGTGATTAATTAGGAAAATTTGGTTGAACTGGTCCATCAGCAGCCTCAGGGAGAGGATGAAAATATTTACAGAGCTCCCATGAAGGGATTTCATTAACAGTTGTCTCTTGTTGGGCTGCCTCCTCTATGTGTTCATGCCAAAAAAATATCTTAAAGTTGGTCTTGCAAGTGTGGCAACTGTTAAATGTCATTGTAAAAGTGACCAAATGAGACAATAATGACTTTCTCCTTTGTTTAGAGATAGAAAAAGGAATACCACCTCTTAACATTAATATGTGCACTAGAGTATAGTACCTCCCCCCCCCCCCCCCCCCCCCCCCCCCAAAAAAAAAGACTGAATAAATAGAAGCTACAGCAGGCACATTAACCATTCTGTCCTTCCAAGGGTAAAACAATGCACACACAATCCTAGGAAATTGGTTAACATCAGTCTTTTGGCTAATGCTTGTTTCTCACTTTGCTGTGCAGTGATTGGCACGTAAGACTCCCCGCTGGGGTGTTATTTCCTCCAGCAATTTTTCCTTGTCTATTCATCCCAGCATTCTCAGCTTGGGCTGACTGACCTCAGAAACTTCCCATACAGGACCCATACAGGGAACAGAGCGCCTCATGTTATCTGGGGGATATAAATACAAATCTCTTGAGCAATTTACTGGTCTAAGACACCAATCAGTCTTTTTTTATTATTATTGTGCTTGGACTTGTATAGCTCGATGAATTATGAATCAGAGGAAACATTCTACCGAGCTGATGGTTAATAAAGGAGAACAAATGTGAATTTTACAAGGACACCCAAGATATTTCAATTATTTTAAAAAAAGAGAAAACCTTTTCACTGATTTTTTCTTGGTGATACATGATGTGTGATGATAAAATGTGCTACTTGAATGCTAAACCTATCCAGTGAAAAAGTTGTGATTGGCAAAACAGTCCCAGTCAGTTAGCCTACATGTGGAAAATATCTTTCTTTTATAAAATGCCAACGTAGTTATTCCATTGAAGAAACACACAATGTTTAGAAAAAATGTATATTAAACACTATGCAGTTTGCCTAGATCATTGGCATTGTTAACTTTGTCCTTTCTGTTATGTTTGGAAATTGGCTTAAATGCCCTTTTATTTTCTTGAGTTTGCTGAGAGGAGAGATGTTTGTAAAGTCTGACAATTAGTGGGAGGAAGGATCTGTGAGCCTGGGATGCATCAGTCGATCACACAAGAAACACTCCAGTTCAGCAAACCCTTCATGCACGGAACCGGGAGACACGGTCAAACAACGATGTTATTTTACAACAGCTGCACATTTTAAAACATGATAAACTGGTTACTCTTTCAAATTTGAAGATAAAAGTTCGTAATCGATGTGCAAAATTTAAGAAGACTCCAAGACACTATTTGATACTCTGGGCTGTGTTTTATATGGGATTTTCTACACATGTTTTCAACAATTTATTTGTGAATTACAACAGTCATTGACCAAATGCCTCACTTTTTGGCAGAAGAAATAACTCATCTCTATAAAGACATAAATGGCAGCAGGCGAAAGTATAGAGAAAAGTAAAGAGAGTGTTACAGCTGAAATTATTCAGTTAATTTCTCATAGCCCTTTTTCTCATCCAACAATCAGGCTCCAGAAATAACAAGTTGCTTCTCCAAGGACAGGTGTTTAGTTTTGATGACAGAAACCTGGCTCCATTCATCTGTACCAGACTTTACTATAAAGACAACCAGCAAAAGGGCTCTTGTTTACGAGGATGATGGACTCCAGTCGGAGCTAATAGTGGGAGGTTGGCTCTTGTAGAGACATTAACACGAACTGGGTCAGAGACACTGACTCTGGGCAGACTTTGCTCCCATGACCTGTAGTAAATGGTTGTGCAATACACACCCATCTATTTAGCAAAGGGAATTATCTGTAGTAATTATAGCTGCTGTTTACATTCGACCTACTGCTGATGCTAGTGTGGCTCTTCATTACAACATTAGTCACTATAGCTAATCAGCATCCCTAATAGCAGAGAATTTCAAATATGTGGATTTAAAAGCAGCTTTCCCAAAACTTCAATGGCTACTTTGCTCCCACACTCAGTTAAGTCTGACCATATGTCACTGCTGATGATTCCTGCATACACTCCGCTATAACATGCTTGTACTGCCACAAGAACAATCACATTGTGGCATGATTGATTTGAAAGAACCAACTGGGGTATCCAACTGGTCTAAATAACTACCGTCTGGTGGCTCTTTCTAGTGCTGATGAAATGTGTTGAGTTCAGAGTCATTTCATTCCATTGATCCCTCCCTCCCTCCAATGTGCAGAGCAAACAGATCTAGCAAAGATGCCATTGTAGCTGCTCTCCACAATGTTCTGTCCTACTTGAAGCACCAAACGTGTTATGCACAGCTCCTCTTCATTGGCTTTAGTTCTGCTTTTAAAACCACGGTATGACAGGCTGAACTGGAAGGTGTTAGTCCAGTTTCTTTCCCATTCCACCTGTCTCTGACTTATGGGCTTTCTAATAAAGCTCATGCAAAGGGACACAATGGTCACCCACTAGCACTGACACCAGCTCTCCATAGGACCTTGAGCTGAGCCCTGTCCTCTTCACTCTGTTCCCAAAAATCCTCAACTCACAATAATAAATATGTCAACAAATTTGCAGATGACACTAGTGTATTAAATCTCAAAGTGTGGTTCATTCAACAACTTCCTTCTGAACCCAACAAAGACCAACCAGGACTTCAGGAAAAGGAATAACCCACTACACACTGAAGGGCACTGTGTGGAGAGACGTAAAAGACACAAAAAACAAAATATTGACACAGATTATTAAAAAGGTATATGTAAAATAATACTTGTGAGATTTGAAAGCACATGAGAAACTGTCCAGTGGCTTTTCTAAATGAGTCAACTTTTCATTGTCTTTTTACTGTGAAGCAAACAACAAATATGACAAAATAACAGAAATCTCCAATGTGCATAACTATTCACCCCTATAAATTCAGTATTTTGCAGCGTCACTTTTTTCAGAAATTACAGTTACAAGTTGCTTTGTATAAGTCTTTATGAGTTTGCCACATCTTGCCACTGGGATATTCCAGTCTTTGCTTGGGAACTCTGCAGCTACTTCGGAGTTGCCTTTGGTCTCAGTGCTGCTTCTTTGATTAATGCCTGTCAGAGAGTTTCTCTTGGCAGGTTTGTTGTGGCACGATGTTCCCTTCCATTTGATGGTAGTGTATTTGATGGTGCCCTAGGGGTTCATAAAAAAATTATATATATATATTTATATATATTTATTTTTTTATAACCCAACCCTGATTTATACTTCTGTGCAACTTTGTCCCTGACTTGTTTGGTGTTTGGTTAGTGGTGTGGTGTTGCGGCCTCTGGAGCCTTTCAGAAAATGTGTAAATACTCTCAAGTTCAATTTCTTTGACACCGACCTTGTTAGTTCTGGAAATCCCTACCAATGTGAAGCATGTCAATCAAAATGATGTGTTCAATGATCTTAAAGACAGCTGTCTTCATCTGTAGCCTTAAGAGCAGTTAGAATTCGTTTTTTTTCTAAATGACATGAACAACTAATTTTCTGTTTTAACTAATTAAACAAACACACCAGAATACTCACAAGAATATTCCATGTTATTGATACCTCTTTTATAATCAACAGGTTTTATAGAATCAGAAGCGGCTATTCAGTTATGACTTCCTTTCTGGCTGTAAATGCAGACCCATACAGGAAACCAATATACTGTAAACTCCTCCTCTTCAGGGACACTGCAGCATAGCCGGCTGCGTTATGAGACCCTGGTGCCATCTATAAACTGGCACTTCTCTAAAACACAGACTTGATAAGCTCCCACGGAAAGGCCACATCATCAAAAAAACATTAAATAAATAAATAATGGGAATAGGGTAGTGGTAAATAGAAGCAGAAAAAATAAGGCAGACTCACCAGAGACTGAAAGAAATCATACCGTTTTGCATGACCTATAAATATATCATCGGTCTCTAGATGTTCTGTATATGTATCACAAATAAGACCTGAGGGAATTACAGTTTACTGGAAGATCGGTCTTGACCTGTCGCTTATTTATGTCAAGTGAACTAAGCGTCACAGAGTACGCAGCAAGTTTTCAGGAACCTAGTGACGAAGAAGGATGACTAGAAAAATGCTGGTAAAGGTCATTTTAAGTCTAGTTTTCAGACTTTAAGTTAATGTTTCCATTTGATGTCTGCAGAAGAGCTATACCAGAGCAATACAGAATGTTCTAGTTAAAGGTCATGTCTCTTACAACACACATGGGATTAAGATCTACACGGGGATTACTGGCCAAAGAACTGAGCAGGGTTATGAGAGTGTCTTTAGGTTCCCTAATAATCATTATTATTCCCAATTCTGGCTTGAGGTGTGTCAGTTCTCAAACAGCATGTACCTTGATTATGTCATTAGATTTGGTGCTTGGTGTGATTTTATTTTATTTATTCTCTTTTTTTTATGATGCCTTAATGTGCTTTCCAAGCTGGATGAACTGAAGAATCTGTCATTGGACTCATGATTCATTGACATTTGAAGGCTCAAAGTTAGCTAAGAAAATATTTTCTGCACTATTATACTTAGCTTAACTGGCTCAAGGTGGGCATTAGATAAATGTGTATGAGTAACAAGAGTACTCTGCTGCAGTACTCAGTTAGATAGGCTTAGTGAGTATATTTATCCTCATTGTTACTTCCAACCTTGCCTGTATTTGTAATACAGCCACATATAATTGTTGAGACATTGAGTTCTGCACTTCAGTTCAGTGTGAAGGATACAAAGGTGGAATGCTGCTGTTGTACAAAGTAACTCATGTTCCATACTGCTCAATATATATGTATTTATTTTTTTTGCATCCTCAGATTAAGTTTTATAACTTTAATTGTTGCTGTTATCTTGCTTAAGCCTCTGCCTAAATATTTTACACACAATTTTTTTAAAATTGTGCATTTTTGAAAATGTAATTTGAAAAAAATTATTTATTTTATCACCCCAATTCAGTGAGTTGCATATGAATAAATTCCACTCAGATTGATTTATTTAACATGATACTGCAACCTATATTTTTTTGTATTTATTTATGATTGTCCTCTATTTAACTTTCTTTCAGTTATAACCAGCTTCCATGTTACCTGTACTCTCAGAAGTACTGTATGTTGCCACCATCATGTTTCACCATGGCGATTATATATTAATTAATGGTGATGTGCAGCGATGGTCAGACAGAAATTAGACTATCAACGCAATAAAATGTAAAATTTAAAAACTGTCTCTAAAAGCAACAAGCAGAAACATCAGTTTCAAGTTAAAGAAACCTCGTTCTCTGTGTTTTGTCAACACATAAACTGGAGCAGCAAGACAACATGTTACAAGAATCATGTCAAAACAGAAAGGAAGGAAATGCGAGCAGGGTGAGGAAATACAAACCACACGCATAAAGGTCCTATATTTGAAGCCATAACCTTCGTTCTGTGAGGCAGTAATGCTAAATCATGCCACCATGCAGATGGTTCATCAGCAACGAGTGATAAAGCAGTATGTGTTGGGCTTCAGAACATTAGAGCAGTTTTCCCAATCATGTCAACACCAGGATGGACCAGAGAGGAGAGCTGCACAGGAGATACTGCGAGGACAAAACACCTGACGTGTCCAGAAAAACAGTACGGAGAGATTGTAGCATCCTGAACGTCATCGGTGAGTGAGTCAGAGTAAGAAAATAAAACATTGATGTAGGCCAAATAAGACGGCTGTGGTGTGAATTGTAGGTTAGTATCTGACTCACTTTTATTTATTTTATAAATAAAGGACTGCTTTATGAAACAAAAAACTTTATCTTACGAAACACAATTTCACAAAATATTGAATGTTGTGTGAATCTGAAACAGGTTTTGTTAGTTTATTTTTTGTTTTGTTTTGTTTTTTTTTGGGGAGGGGCCGTGGGATGACCTTAAATTTACATTACAAGTTGTAAGTGACATTAGACATTTAATGACATGATTTTCTTTTGATGGAAATGTACCTAGGAAGAAAGGCAGTAAAAAAGTAAAAGGCAGTAAAAATAAGCCATTGTTCGTTGACCTCTAGGGTGGGATCATAAATAACTGAAAAAAGGTTAAATGTGCAGGGGGGGAGAACAGTATAGCTGTCATCGGTTCAGGAATTTGCAGTTATTATGGCCCATCCCCATTGAGAATGAAGGTGACTGGCTGGAAGGTCAACAAAAATGGTTACTACAAATAAGATTTTAAGAATGAGGGGATGTTGCTGAAGGACAATTCAGTTACAGTTTTTGTAGCTGAGGTGTCATATGGAAGCCATTCTTCACTAGAAAAGACATGACTGTCCACTGGGAGTGTGATGAAAGGCTCTACAATGGCACCTGAGCAAAGCATAAGAAACATCTATGAACTTACAAGCAAAACTGTCAAAACTTTGTGTCCAACACCCATTTCCTTTGAATTAGACGGAAACCGGGCAGTGGCATTGCTTTATTAACACAATTCTTATTGTCTAACATAGAGAAGGTCAATGGATCAATCCCCATGACACATTCTGATATTCTTTATTGTTAGAGTGTCCTTTAGTGAGACCCTGAACTGCACTTTGCCTCTAATGCATTCATTGGTAAGTGGGTGTGTGCATCGTAAAAATAGTAAAAAAAAAATAAATAAAAAAATTACTACAAAAGCTGTACTTGATGTAACATTATTTGCCCATTTGGGACATGAGTTAATCTGAATCTACCAACTCGCTGTAGGAATGTAGAGCAGTACATTCGTAAGAGAACAGATATGCTTTCCCAGAACTTTCAGTACATGTGTGCATACACTTTGTTTTGTTAGGGTTTCAGCTTAAACCCTGATTTTGTTCTGAGAAACACAAACGTTTAGAGCCTTGAATCCCCAACGGCTTTTAGCAATCAGCTCTGTTTGGAATAAGTAAGTAACTGAAGAAACTGTTATGTGTTTTGCATGTGTTTTAAGATGTTAAAATTAAAAGACATGCCCTATATGAGAAACGTTTCTTCGTGGTAAAACAAGAATGCTGAGCCAATTCCCTTGAACACACTCAAAGATTAATCTTATTTGCTTCAAGAGGGATGAGGAGATGACACAACATCTCTTCCATGGCTCTTACTGGATGTTGGAGCTGGTTATATGATTCAGAGGGGACCTAGGGCTATTGACTCAGCTGAGCCCAAACGCCCCAACATTTCACAAAGTTACAGGACGGCCCAAAGGGGTCCGAATGGGAAGAGTGTACATGGGGGCTGTGAAAGCTCAGAGAATGATCTCAAAAGAGAAATTCAAAGGCTTGGCCTGTTTTATTTGATGTTTATTATTAATACTGGCTTTTACTTTTTACTTTCTAATTTCATGAGGATGTTTTGGCTCTTTTGAGAAATGGGCCAAGGGAGAGGTAGATCACTGATGCTCACATGTTTACATAGGGAAGTCTGGCAGGAGCCTGGAGACGCTTCCAGTACATCAGTGTGTGTTAAAAACATTTTCTTTGCACAGTAATATTCAGACACATTTATGACGATGAACACCCAGTCACAGCTTTACAACGGTAACCAGTGAAACCTAATGGATAGCCAGATTTTATTACAAATTGGGTCCAATTTAACATTTCAATAACAAAATATAAGTAAAAATTGTGAAAAAATAGATACTTTGTCTGGGTTTATTCTGTTAGGCCCAGATATGTCTAAATCTGCTAAAATATGTCTTTAATAAACATAAATTAGTCTTCAGAGAAATAATTTTAGCTTGAAGGCGAATCCACTGCTTCCTTTGAGATACTTTATAATACTCCTGTAGCAGAACAGAGAGGCACCTTAAAAGATTTAGATACATAAGTATGACAACTCACTGCCTTCATTGAATTTAAAAGTCTATAATACTTGTTAGGCAGAACAGATAGTTACCTTTTGGGAGTAGAAAACAGCAGTGTGACACCTCACTGCATTTATTTAATTTAAACGTTACCGACTGAAAAACCTCACTAGACTGGAAGGAAGTATGAAAATGGTTTTATCCACTAAAGATCTTATAAGGAACCCAAAACATCCATGGGAGAGGTTATGCTAAATGAGAAGTAGCAAGCCTCCCTCAGCATCCCCCCCCCCCACCCACCTCAGGATTTTCCCATCCCTCCCTTAAAGAATGTGTGGATGTAAAAAAAAAAATAAAAAAAGTAACGTTGGGGAGCTCAGAACTAAACAACAACCAATTCAGCATCAGTTACAGGCCTTCCTCCAGAGTCTTAGACACTTCCTGTTTGTGGAAAAGATTAGTTGTCTTTACATCTCTGTTCATTTTCTCCAAACTGAAGGAGTTCAGCTGTGCCACGCATCAACCTTTGGGTCATTGATTTCCACGGTGTTAAGATGTAGTTGAAACGTGGTTAGAGCTAAATAAAAACTTATAAAAAAAAAAACTGTGGGTCCAACTTGAACTAATGATGAAGGCTACCCAGCTGATGTGATACAGGACGTTATGTTTTTAATGCTTTGGCCATGTTGCTGTCATCCTCCCACACATCCGCTGGTTCTGAGTCACAGTTTTGACATATGTTGGTCATGGCAGTAACAAGGCAGGTCCATTCAGAGTGAGAGGAGCAGTAAATATTTTCTGAACCTTGACTACGGAAGAAGGATGGTGAGAGGGATGTCCTTGACAGCTCCACGTAACACTGAGAAAATAAAGACCACTTAACGTCACATTTAGCACATTTGGGTCATCTGAGGAAGATTTATACTGCCTCTATGTATGTTGTTGGCTATTTGCTAGACCGAGACATAGTAGAGCATGAAAAAATGATGAAAATTTCAGCTTTTTTGTAAAAATTTAATTCTGAAATTTATGGCATGGCTTTAAATACAGCCAACTTTATTCTGACACCTCGATGTAGAAACTAGCACCAAAACTGACAAGCGTGAATCAGGGGAGCCATCAAAATGCCCATTGTAACACTAGAGGAGTTGCAGAGAACCAGAGCTCTTGCGGAAGAGTCCATTGACAGATTGGTTTTGCACACAAGATCTTAATGGAAGAGTGGCAAGAACAAAATCATAAAAGCTCTCATTTTGCTAGTTGCCACAAACACTGCAACAAGCAGACCTGGACTGATGAGACCAACCCAGTTTCCTTTTAACCCCATTCAGCGCATTCAAGCACAAGATTATTGCTTTGTTGCAGTTTAATAGGCAAAGAAACAATCTAATACTACAGGAAAACTGTTTGTCTGCTGTCATTGGTGGTCATACTATCTATCCTGGACCTTCACAACCTGCTCTGCTGTGGTGGAGGAGTTGTAGAGCAACAGAGAGCTAGCGAGACATGTTTTCTGCTCTTTTTTTTTTACAACTTCTGTTTTGTATTTTCTGTGAATCCTCCACTAATCGTCTGTTCTCTCAGGCATATTGTAAATCCCCTTGGAACAGCCAGAGACTGTACAATACCTTAAAAAGTAGTCAAAGTTGAATTGAGCTTTCATGGCAGGAAATATTTGATCATTTCCACCCGCTCTTTGCTTCAGTCCTGCCAAGATAAAATGGGTTCAGCTCCCACAGGAATGATGAGGAAGACATGCATAGTAACTAGAAACTGAAAGACTGTACAAGGTGGACAATGTTCTATTAAAAACGTATGACGATAATTAAGACTGCATGTCATTCACCTTTGATATATGTTGCCTGTTGTGCACTCAGAGTAATGTTGCAATATACAAAAGAGAGTTTGGAATATTTTAAACTAATGAATGCCATATGTGCAAAGAAAAAAATGTATTTGTGTTCTGTATTTATTCATTATGCTAGAATCCAAGATGGCTTGTTAATGCTAATTAAAAAACGCAATCTGTTCACACAACGTGAATTTCATGGAAAACATACAGTATAAACCCGTCGATGTCATGTACAATAATGGCACATAAAGCTTTATAAATGATGCTAAAATAAGCACACCTCTAATTGTGTTGATTTTTTTTTAAAATCTACTTTTATACAATGGGGAGACATTCCCCAATATTATTATTATTATTATTATTATTATTATTATTATTATTATTATTATTATTATTATTATTTATTATTATTATTATTATATTTTTTAGCAAATCATCAGTGCCATAACTTATGGTGCCCTTTACATTTTAAACTTGATCAGTATGTAAAAATATTTTATTGATATAAAATAAATAAATAAAAATCTTGAAGGGCTGGTGCAAATATAACGTAATTATATTTTTTTAAAAAAGACATTGGAATGTCTTTGCAGATTTTCACAAGGTGTGCTAATAAATATGGAGGGAGAGATTTGTTTTCCGTAAGGAGATTAAACAGCTCCTTAGTCAATCTCGATAAGCACTTGATGGTCTGAACTCAATCTTCACATATTGCACGGTGTTGTGTTTCCCTGGTAGGTGCTTCTGCTTTGGGTTTGGCATTTCACCGACTGTGTTGCTGTGCTGTACAAGGTCTGTCCTTCCCCGCAGTGCTCCCTGCGCTAACAGTAATTACGACAATTCATTCTACAACAGCTTAAGCGCTAACCAAGCTAATCTTGTTAGAAGGATTTGATTAGCAGGAACATCAAGCATTACCACACCTCAGGGCAATGAGTGTAAGAGATGAAGCCTCGTCCAATTTCTGACCTTACTCACTCAGAAATGATGCAACGTGCAATCAATAAATCAAGTAAATAAGCCAGCATTTTACCTCTGTTGCGCAATGTTGCAAAACATTGTTTTATACATAATCTTGGATCGACTACTAAAAGGGGGATTTTCTTTAGGTTTGCTGTACCGTCCACAAATTCAGACAAACACCTTTTTTCTTTTTTTTCTTTCTATAATAGTGCCATCCCTGAAGAGACAATATTTCCCACAGCATGTTCTCACAAATCTCCATTTTTAAATCATCAACATCTGTTTCTGCTTGTAGTCCAAGAGTGTAAATCACTGTTATAGTGCTGGGTGTTGCAACAACATCCTGTCCCACAAATAAAATTTTTAAAAAAAAGAAAAAAAATGTTTGTTTTGTAGAATATGCAGCTAGAGATTCAGGGCCTGATGCATAACTCTTCGTCTTCTCTTCCTGAGGGGTCTCATGGGGTCAGATGCAGGCCATCGATTGTTCCTGCGGCACCAAAGAGCGAGAATTTGCTGCTGCAGACTCTTGCTGCTCTCATAGAATACAACTAACCTAATGGATGGTTCTTATCATTCGCAGTAACTGAAGATATAATGGAGCTGAAGTGTAATCCCTCTAGAGGTGTAAATGGCTCTGTTGCTGTGCAAAGCGAGATAAACTCTGTCATAACCTGCCCTTTTTGAAATGCAACAGGCATAAAAGAGTTTGATTTCCAAAACTCTCTCCAGGCTTTTGTATTAGTTCCTTTTTGCCCTTTTGACCTCCTGGGTATTTTCACCCGCCAAGTTTTGCACTAACTTGGACAAATGGTAAGGTCACACCAGAGTGAGGGAAAAAGTCACCAATCGGACTAGCTGAAGCTCCTCAGTTGTTTGTGTTCCCTTTCTTAATTTTAAGTTCATGTCTTTGTTCATCTGCAGCTCTGTTTACTAACACTCTGTGAACTTATTGCACAACTCGATACACCTCAGCACGACTTAAGTAGGGAGGCAACTTCTCAACTTCTGTCAGGATCCTGAAAGAGAAAATAGTGCGAGAAAAATGCCTTTAGTACCGGTCGGTGCCTGAAGTTACGTGTGGTCACTAAAAATAGATATTCCTTTGTAATGTAACTGGATTAAACGTTCTCAAAGTAGTTAGGCTTCAGATTCCTTCCCTTAGTGCTAAAGATCTTGCTTTAAATTATTATTTTTATCAAAGACTTCAGTCACAAGAGAGACATTGGGGAAGTGCTTGTCCATTTATAACTTCATTATTTTATGCTTTCGCAGTTTTGGTTGTTTGGGTACAAAATAAAGCCGACTGTCACGGGACATTTCGTACCAACATGCATCAAATTATATCCAGTGGACATTTTTTACCCACTTGGGACCAATAATAATAGCCAGTTTACATAATGCAGACTTTGCAACAGTGGTGAAATCTGGGGGGATAGAACAGAATCCCAGAGAGTGTGTAAAAAATAAATAAATAAAATAAAATAAATAAATAAAATAAGAACAGCTGAATCTCAAGCTGTTAAACAGGACATGTTTGGAGAATCCCCAACAATGACTGACAAACCCAGCTCCTCCCTGCCAGTCCCAACTTACCCCCTACCCCCCTTTCTAATATCCCCCTCACCCCCCAAGCCCCTGCTTGATTCAAACTGAGAGACAGCATTTAGCAGCTATTAATAACACATGATGACAGGGTCCATCATAATCAGAGCCTGGCTGCTCCTTTCAGGATGAGTCGAGGACGACGGACAGGGTGATGACATGAGGAGATCACTTCGTGGCCATAGCTCAAGAAATGGCAAGAAGTTCAAGAACATTCTATGCGTGGCAGCAATTTTCAAGTAAACTCAGTTTACATAAAAGAAAGTGATTAAAAAAATACAGCTCTATAAAAGGCAAGAACATCAAGAATACCCTTTGCATGCCAGCGACATTCAGATTACATCAGTTCGAACAAAACAAAGAGCGATTGAAAACACACAGGATATAGTCAAAACAGAAGAGCAAGAACTTTCGGGACGCTGTTTGTGTGAGAGCGTGACTATGGCCTGTTGGGTAAATATAGCTGGGCCAGGACAAAACTTAACTGGCTCCAATAATCTCCATTTGTCAATGTGGTGTGTATGCGTGTGCGTGTACGTGCGAATGTGTGTGCGTGCATGTGTGTGTGTGTGTGTGTGTGTGTGTGTCCTGTTTGTGAGGAAAAAAAAGAGAGAGAGAGAGAAATTTGGAAGCGTGGGGAGGGGGTCTGCCTGTGTGTCAGGCAGGAGTCCTGCTCATCTCGCTCCATGAGTTGAGTTAAATCACAGTCAGGGGCTGGCACTCCGCAGCGGTCTCTCTCTTTGTCCCTGTGCTCATCCAGCTCTGAAGGCATCACACAGCCTCCTGGTTCCACAGCTGAAGGTAAGAGCTCACGCTCTAATAAAAGTTTTTATGTCAGAAATCTCTGGGTTTCTGTTGCTTTCAGTAATTAAATAGTACTTTTCAGGCAGTCAGCTAGTGGTTCCCTGTCCTGGGGCAGAACACCGGCAGTTATAAAAATATTTATGCAATGACAACTCCACATGCTATTTGCAACCACTGCTTTGACTGGTGAGGCCCATTGTCGCTGTTTGTTTAGGTTATTCATGTGAAAGACCTGCAAAGTGTCTACTTTAGCTTTTGAAATGGCATGAAGGGAATTCTGCGATATATTTCACAACCTATGCAAAGTAACATGTTCATAGGCACACTGGATTAGATCTGCTTCCTGACAAAACAAGAAGATACTTTCCAGCTGAAATGCCCCATTTTTAAAGAATGCTATCTAAAGGTAAGCGGACATTGTTTGGGGAATAAAATCATGTGGGCCTGCATGAATAAACAAGCATGAACTTCTTTTGGAAAGACTTTATTCTTGACCAGAGCGTGAGATGTATATAGGTCTAACCTTTCTAGAAGATTTGTAAGCCTTTGATGTTTTTCATATTTATAACCAAGGCAGCGTCAAAGATCCGCAGCAAAGTAATCCTCTAATGGACTAAAAATAAGTAGGTGAGAAAATGACTTCTTATCTGTTGTGTTGTAAATGGACATGTGAGTACAGTACACATGGAACTCCATGGACAGAACCTTGTTCTGTTTAATTGTGCAGGTCACATGTGAACTCAGTTCTGTAAACAAACAACTGTTTGGACCTGACATTTGAAGTATGCAGTTTCCATTAGCTGCTCTGCAGCAAACCGTAAGACATGACCCAGTTAGCTTATGGACACCAGAGGCATTGCTAAACAAAGAGCCCAACAAGGGCACAAGATCTCAATACAAATCAAGTCTAGCTGTAACTATTTAACTTATCTCTATGTTTATTTCAAATGGCACAATACAATAATTACATTAGAGCAAAATTATTCTGTGCGATATCACAATTGCAAACAAATTACTTGGTTGCAATATTTGGTTACTTATATTATGTAAGGTATCAAGAATAAAAAGAAGCATGGATTCTAATGATATATACTGGCTACTTGGAAAGACTTTCATTAACCTTCATGTCTACAGCTGATATAGATATAGGGAGAACAGTGTAGAGAAAGAAAAAGAGTAATGAAGAAAATATGGATTATTCACAGTAGACAATGCAATAATCAACATACCTTATATCTTGCAGTCATTCACACCTTTGGCAAATATAGATTAAAAGTCATTTCCATTCAAATATAATGCTTGTTTTCAGTGGGAATGAAACAAGGTTATCTGATCTAGTAAGAAATGTATGTTATCTCCACTGGCAGTACAGTAAATATAGATATATGTCTATGTATTTACTGACAGATCATGTTCAGCTCAAACCACCTTTAATTATTTTTCTATTTATCTTGAAGAAAAATGCATCCTCGCATCACAATGCTGTCATTAGTCTTTGAGGTATGAATGAATACATACACATTTTTTTTAAAAATAGTTTCAAAAAACACTTCTACTATGAAAAGCTCTTTTAGCACATACACAAAGACAAACAGCACCTGGAATTTAGAAGAAATCACTGCTTCAAGTTTTCTTCAGCATATATAATCTTTTTCAAAAACTATTCCCACTTATAGTTGGGCAAATATCTTAAACTTTTGTTGTGAAATTTTATTTGTACAACTTCACAACAGTCAGTTACTGTATATAATCTTTTAGGTAACACTTTATTTGAAGGGGTGTGCATAAGACTGACATGACACTGTCATAAACATGACATAACACCTGTCATGAACATAAAGAAGTTTTTATGAATGTTTATGATAGTTGTGACAAATGGAGGTGAATGTGTGCTCTTCTAACTTGTTAAGATGTGCAGGATGTGAAGAGTTGAAAGCACCTATTGTTGAAGGAACTTCCTGTTGACCAAACGAGGCTGAAATGAGAGGACGATCAGGAGATGGCTAATGCATGCCTCCTAATGGCATGGTGAACCTTCCTTCCTAATGGGCTTTGTATAAATCATTAACTCCATCAGCCAGAGACTATAGTTGCTTCTCGCTACGGCTGACCAGATGGTGGTGCTCATGTCAGAGCAGATCGGTGCTACAGCTTCGAATAACTCAGTTGATGGGAACCTCATTTCTGTTTAGCCCGGGTTGCTTTCTCCAGCAGGATTCCCATGAGTTCACGCAGGAAGAGGCACATTTGAATGCCCCCCAAAATAGGATTAGATGTGGAATGTTGCAACTACAGTGTCACTCAGGACTCAGTCAGCACGCATTGGGTCGGAAAAGTCCACAAACGTTCTCAAAACTTTGATTTTTATCTTTCATTGTAAGCAGCTTTGTGTTTGTAGATGGGCACAGTGACACGCGGACCTTTGTCTTGTCTTAGAGGATGCAGCTTGGTAGATGTTTACCTTCCTGAGTGTGGTCACTCAAGGTTCATGGCTACCATTTAGTAATGTGAAATCTCACTCAGAGCTGAAGCTCACTGGACAGAGCGGCGTAACCTGCTGCAGATCAACTTTCTTTTGGAACCACCTTACAATTTTTATAGGATTCTCATGCATGACTTTCAGCTGCTCTAGCAATCACTATCCCCCTCATGGAAAAGTACCAGTGGTCAGCTATTCACATACTGGTATATAACCTGTACAGTCCATGTGTTGTCGGATTGTTTCCACTTGTGGTCATCAGAAATGTTTTGACCACCAAGAGATTCACTGTAACTTTTTACCTTATGTCTTGTAACGACCCCAAATTCTATGCATTTCATTGGATTATGTGACAGACTAGCGTTAGCCATAGTTGTGACCTTTACTGGACATTTACTAAATTATTTAAATCATTTCATTGTAACCATGGTTGTAAAGAGTGTTGTATAGTAACGAAGTAAAAATACTTCACTGCTTTACTTAAGTATATTTTGGAGTACTTCATACTTTCCTGGAGTATGAAAATTTTTGATAACTTTCACTTTTACTTCACTATATTTCCGAACTTAATTGCATACTTTTACTCCGAACATTTTCAATGTGTGGTTTAGTTACTCGTTACAAAAAAGCAAGAAAGAGAAACGCTAGTGTTTTGACCCCACCTACTGACTGACGGCAACAAAGTCGGTAGCCTCCTTACCTGGGCTTGTTCATCACCACCAATAGGATACACCTGTTTCGCTTCTCCCATTAAACACAAAGTAAGTCTCGCGATGAGCAGCAGCCACATGTCCCTAATGCCACACATAATTACCAGTTGTTGCACCAATAGTTTGTGAAGAATCGAAACGGCTTTTTTTCTTCATGTTGGCCGCATTTTCTGTACTGACTATTTTTCTCATTTTCAGCAATGACCTTACTTGAAGGGAAAATTTAAGGCTTACAAAAACTTTGTATTTTCTGTCCTGGAGGGGAAACTAAGAAGCTGGTTCAGTTGTAAAGCAGGTTAAGTTAACCTTGTGCTATAGGTAAAGCACCTAATTTTCTTAACTAAATGATGCCTGCAGCTATATCTATTAGCAGGTTTAATTTTGCCTGCACTTGGTTGTGTACATTATTGTAACGTGATTAGGAATACATCCATGTCTTTCTGGTTTTATAGTCTCCAGTTGATGAATTGAGCAGTGGTCTGAGAGATGGTCAAAGTTCTGGATATCACTTTGCAGCCTAACCCAGCTTTAATCTTCTCCACAGTCTCATCCTTGACCTGTCTGCTGTGTTTCTTGATCTTCACTGACGTTCTCTCACAGATCTCTGAGGCCTCCATAAAACAGCTGCATTTATATTGACGCTAAATTACACACCGGAGGACTCCATCTACCAGTCAGATAACATTTGATGGCTTCATTCTGTCTTGAGGTAGCAGACCAAAAAGACTGAAGCAAAATGAATGGCATCAATTTGTATAAAATGCTTAAGACTATGAATCATTTTCCTTTCAATTCACAATTATGTGATGCTTGTGTTACTATGTTATCTAGATTGCATTAAAGTTTATTAAACTATGAAAGCGTTCAATGATTTTGAATGCATTTGCAAGGCACTGTAATCTTAACCTCTAAAATAATGGCATGGTCCTTCTTTGAATAATATTTTTGATTCACAGACACAAACCCAGAAAAGAATATGTTTAGGAAATCCCAGCAATGACATCTCTGGTCTCTCTTTGCTCTGTAACCATCACAGAGGAAGGTCTGTAGGAAACTCTGAGAGCTTTTCATTACGGTGTTGCCCTTGGCAGCTGTGCACCTTCCACACTCAAGACGCAGTGCCCACATATGCAACCGATACCACTGTTGCTTTAGCACTTGGAAAATTCACCCGCTAAAACCTGGTGGAAAATGAAGAGATCCTCGAATTTAAGATAAAACTGTTCCACTTCATGGCTCAGACACTCCGACGGCATTGCGAACCCAGTTTCTCAAAGAACAAAATTTTATTTTAATTTAACAAACACTCGCCTGTTATTTTTCCCTAAAACTTTCAATGCAACACTTTTTTTTTTTGCTCTCTACTGAGATGAAAAAGAACATTTGAGTGCAATCATATTGCTAGAGTGCCATCTTGTGGCAAGACACACAGTTTTACCAAACTGGTACTTTAAGAACTTAATTTCTGCCTTTTGTCATTATCTCACAAAACAGTCAGCTTAATTTCCCTAAATCAGCCCATTTAATTTTTATAGCATCTTCAAGCTATTTACCTGTTCCTGAGCTCAAAGCTCAGCACATGTCTCTCTGTGTGTCTGTCTGGTTTAATGAATCCACAAACATCTTGTTTGCTCATAATTAGTAACAGAAAGTGTCTTTATGGCCTAAATGTTACATACACACGCCTTATGCTAATATTATTGCATCAGTTCCACTAATGACACCACTAAGCTATTCTATTAGACTATCAGCAAATGGGAGGATTTTTATTTTTACAACCATCTCTCATTCTGCACATACAAATGAAGTAAAAAAAAAAGAAGAAAAAAAAACTAGCCCTGGGGCAAATTTTCTGTGGCACGCAGGTTTGATTTTCTCACAGAGTGAAGTTTCCACAGAGCCGAATCCCTGCTGTCCTGTTTGTTTAGGTGTGTGCTGATTAGAAGTTCTCACGCTGGGTGCGACGTATCTCCGCACGCCAAGGGTTTCAAACATGACAGGTCTTTTTGCGGCGACCGGAGCCTCGGAGCTCTTTAACTCTCTCCTCGCTGCTCCCTCTCGCACCTCTGCCTTTAACACCATTGTCATCAGAGCTCGGAGCTGTGCCATGAAAGCCTTCAATTAGCACAGGTCACAATGTCGGGTGTAAATGTTCATCTGGGCACAAGTCTGATAAACATCCCCCAGCTCCCACACCCCCTTTTGCCCTTCATTAGCTGAGGGAGAAATTAGAGGAGGGAACGGAAAACAGACTGTCTGAATAATGATCTTTCAAAGGACATTTTTGGAATATTGAAAAACATGTGGCATCTGTTTCTCATGGCTTCTTCATTTACAGAAATAACATAAAGCTTCAGGATGGCTTTAATGTTCAGGTCTTTAATGAGCTAGTGCAGGGCGGGCACTTTCATGGGTGCTCGTGTGGATTAGCGTTTATGGACCATGCCAGCAGTAATGACGGCTCCTCTCCCAGACTGTCTGTGACATTTCTGTTGTGTTTTCTTTTATAGGACGTGCCGAAGCCCTCGCCCAAGGCCTGTATCAGTCGCCACAGACGTACCCCCCACTGACACGGTTCCCTGCTCTAAAGGATCTGGCACCGCAAAAAATAAACAAAAAAGGGTGGGGGAAATGCCGAACCAAACGAGAGGCGAGCCAGCGGGGATAAACCTGACATGTGGCATGTCTGGTAGCCACGAGTTCATCTTCACCCTGGTGCCCATCGTCTACGCCTTCAACTTTGTCATCGGCATCATCGGAAACAGCATGGTGGTAGCGGTCATCTACTGCTACATGAAGCTCAAAACGGTGGCCAATATCTTTGTCCTCAACCTCGCCGTGTCTGATCTCACCTTCGTCATCACTCTGCCCATGTGGGCGACCTTTGCAGCCATGGGTTACCACTGGCCTTTCGGAGGGTTTCTGTGCAAGACTGCCGCTGGACTGGTTATGTTCAACCTCTACACCAGCATCTTTTTCCTCACCGCCCTCAGCATTGATCGTTACCTGGCCATCGTGCACCCGATGCGGTCCCGGCGGTTTCGCACTGTGGTGTACGCGCACATCACTTGTGTGATGATCTGGCTGTTTGCCTTTTTGCTTAGCGTTCCCATAGCCTTGACCAGGAAGGTCCACTACATCGAAAACTCTAAAACCATAGTTTGTGGCATCCTGCACCCAAACGACAAAGATGTCAAATGGCTGAACAATCTCCTCCTGTCCATCAGCCTCATGAAAAGCCTGCTGGGTTTTCTGATACCTTTTGTCATCATCATCACTTGCTACTGTCTTATTGGACGGGCCCTGCTAAGGGTGGAGCATATCCAGAAAAGCTCCTGCTCCCGGGACGACGAGGTGCTGCACATGCTCGCAGCAGCTGTCCTGGCCTTCTTCCTCTGCTGGGCACCCCACCAAGTATTTCACTTCATGCAGATGCTCACTCAGCTTATCTTGGCAGACAATTGCACCATCCTGGAAATCATTGACACTGCCATGCCGTTCACCATTTGCATTGCCTACTTCAACAGCTGCGTCAACCCCATCGTGTACAGCTTTGTAGGGCGCAACTTTCGCAAAAACTTACTGAGACTGCTGCGGTGCTCTCCAGGCGGTGTGGCAAGGCCTCATCCCAGCATCACCTCTAAGATGAGCACCCTCTCTTTCCGTGCCTCTGAAGCGCTGAGCCTCACAGTCAAGAGCAGCGTTTCCTGCGATGTCAAATGACAATGGCCAAAGACAGAAACTGTGAACAGATGAGTTGTCCTCCTTCTTGTGGTCTATGGTGAAAAACTGAAAACTGAGACGTCCAAAGCTTTAAAACCTCAGCTGTAAAATATGAGTAGTGAAACATTTGAAAGAAAAAGACCAAAAAAAACACTCACTACCTTATTACGTCAAAAATTTGGCATTACCTCATATTTTGTAAACCATAAACTTTAAGGCATTTTAGTAGCGTGACCCAAAGGAGTCACTTATTGTGAAGTGGAAGGAAAATGATACTTACATTGTTGTGATGAATGAAAATCTAAAATGAGTGGCATGAATTTTGCATTCAACTTCCCTGATTGAGTTTTCAGTAGAACTAGCTTTTGCTGAAAACACAGCATGATGCTGCCACCACAGTGTTTAAGAATGGTCATGATGTGCCAGTGTGTCAGTTTCCACAAGTAGTCGTTTGCATGCTGGCCTTTTGACCAAAATGTTTAATCCTAGTCTCAATTTATTGGAGTGATATTTTTCATGTGATCTTCCTCCAACACTACAAATTGGATTTCTTACTGCTTACATGCCATTGTTCCCTGGCCTTTATGATGCTGTTTATTCAATAATGTTCTCTAACCAGCCTAGAATTATGTCGACTTGAAATTACCCACTGGTGGTAATTTCAGTTCCATTTTACAAGTATGCCTTACTTTGGTTTGCTTTGTCACATAAAATCACAAAATGTAAATACTTTGCATTGAAGTTTAGTGCCTGTACTGTAATAAAAAGTCAAAAGAAAATTGAAGGGATGTTATTACTTTTTTTGCAAGGTACTGTAATCATCCACCAACATTATGTTCCCAAATATAAACTTCGATTTGTATTTGGGAATTTGTACCACCTCTGAATAACTCCTGAAACTACTGTATCTATATAACATTGCTCTAATAGAAAGGTTTGTGACTAATTAAAGCTCACTTATCCCATTATTTATAAAAGATGTGCATGTTCTGCAGGATTTTGTCAGCGCTGTGTCTTAATGAAACGGCGTAGTTATGTATTGCAGAAACCTCGGTGTGCATTCTGTGTGCTCAGCAGGTTTTCCAAATGCTTTCATCAGTGATCAAGTGTTCTGATCCGACCCTGTATGCTCTGCCTCAAAATGTTCTGCGTGTTGTCATGTAAATTTAAATATGTAATATATTATGCTGAGATGATGTGATATTGCTTTGTGATGCTGACAATTTATGCAAAAATGTATATGTGTGTGGTAAA
This sequence comes from Poecilia picta, assembly GCA_033032245.1. NCBI lineage: Eukaryota > Metazoa > Chordata > Actinopteri > Cyprinodontiformes > Poeciliidae > Poecilia > Poecilia picta. Next base: position 16,077,101 of record CM065372.1, on the reverse strand, counting down.
GTTCCATGTTGGGTGATATTTGTTGTGGTAAATATGTAGGATTATGTTTTTTTGTTGTTTTTTATACTCTGTAAGTGTAAAATTTGTAACTAAATATGAGAGCAAAAATAAATTTAAAACATCTATGAGTTGTTGTTTCTTTCTTTTTAGAATTTCTACAAATATTAGTCAAATCATACAGGAATAACATGAATTATGTTTTTGGGAGTAAATTAGGTGTCTCCAAAAAGACTTATTAATTACGACAGTCTCATGAAGGCAGCTAATTCTTTGCTTTGCACAAAAAACATTAACAGGTATTGATAAATAGCAATAATAATACTTACATTTAACAAATGAATATACTTTTAAAGGCCAGACATGTTTATCTTCAGTGATGATGATATTTTATTAATTTTGATTAACCTCTCCATTACTACAAAAACTAACTACTCAACTAAACTATGCTATGTTTGAGTTTTGCTTTTGTTTTTTATTCTGGCCAATTATCACTTTTAATTAGACAATGTTGGCATAATATTTGGACACCAAAAATTAAAAGATTTTTTTTTTTTTTAGATTTTTCAGGTAGACAGGTTTTGGACTGAAGTTGAGATTGGCTGAATATCTCATTCATTAGGGATCTGACTAAAATCACATAAGTATATTTATATTATTACTCAGATTTAAATATGTACTAATATTGAAAAAGCTAAATTTGATCCTTTTTATTTAGGAATAAACACATGAGGTGTAATTAATATTTCTATTACTTTTTTTTTCTTTTTAAACGTCAACAGAGTCTGACAGTGTAAAACATTAAAGATCTGGTGATGATCAAATGTTAGAATTATTGAACTTTGGTGCCCTCTGCAGGTCAACCTTTGTAAGCCAAACAGTTTGATGTTTGGGTTTGATGATCATCGCCATCAAGGTGTTCCTGAGATGTACGTTGTGTAAACAATATTTGGGTTGAGCATCAGTAAGGAGTCAATGCAAACTTCAAACTTCAAACTTAACGCATTATGTTCAAATCGAAAATTTCAACTGCAGCTGAAAGCATTGTAAAGCTGCGAGGAATATTTAAAACCATTCACTCTTCAGTATTTTTATCAGAGATGTTCAGTGTGATTTAAACCCCCAGCTGACGGTGACTAGCGCTAAACAAAGCAGAACACCTGGAGCGAAGTAAGAGAGAAGATCAATGTCAACTGGTTGAGTCCATTATACATTAAGCTACATTAAAGTACATGAGATATTAAGTTTTATAATCTAAATCTTAATCCATATCAACAAATAAACAAGAATCAAATTCACTGTAAATCTGTTGTGTACCTGGAAGCTATTACCTAAAAGATAAAAAATATAATAATACGTACTACAAACTACTTATCATTGCAAAGGGGATGATCAATTTTTCTTATAGATTGAAGAATGAGCTAATTCCATTCCCTCTTCTAAACCAGTCGTATCAGCAAATGATTCAAAGGCACCACAGGATCATCACACCTGCAAAGAAAATGTCTGACCAATGAATGTTGTGGATTTTTATCCACACTAACAAGTCTGTCATTAAAGTCTTCATCTCCAATTACTCCCACACTCAGCTGCTGCTCTTCCACCAACCAATGAGGTTGCACCAGAGTGTACTAGGCAACAGAGATTTACCATTGAAATAAGCATGTATGAGTCAGAGTGTAACTTTATGTACATTTCAAAGAACACTTCTGAAGTTATAATATAAGGAATTTTTCTTTCATTAGAGTTACTAGTATTTTCTGTGTCAAGGCTTGATTTAGAAGGTGAGTTGTCAACTATTTATGTCTAACCTCAAATTAACAAAAATAAACCCCAGCCTTCAAAATGTCAACATTTTTTAAACAACATCATCATGATTACAAATTTGGGAATGACAAACCAAGTATATCTTTGATGCTTCCACAAAATTTAACAGGAAAAATACTGATCAAAATGAACCGGTCATTAGCAAATGTCATTCCCAATCTTACTAGGAATAGATGTTTCCACAAAAACATCTTATTTTTGAAAAATAAGATTCCAATGCAGACTCTACCCTCAGTTATCTTTCAATGTTTAAGTTTGCAGCAGGACAATTGCAAAATAAAGAAAAACAACAATGACATTTTTGGATGGATTGCAAAGAATAAGCCACCTTCTCTCCTAAAATAATATCAGTTTTCAAAAGTGTGAATGAACATCTGAAGAAATATCAGAACATTGTTCTTAAGGCAGATGAAGCTAAAGTACATTGAATGAAGAAAACAAACTAGCATCTTTATAATATGTTAGTAGAAAGGTGATGATTTTGTTAGACCTGGACACTAGTCATTTGGCAGTTTTCAAGAGTTAAATTGGAAGTATCCAAGAGTCACTTGAATACAACTTTGTTAAATCTGGGTCTTGCCATCTATTACTACTACTATTCATGGAAAAACAATTACTGATAAAGTGACACAGAAAAGGACCACTTCAAGTTATTTATATCAAATCATTTTCATGCTCTGGGCAAAAAATCGGATCATTAATTTTCATGATTTGCAAAACCCTGGAATCGAAAAGGTGCCATTCTTCCCATTCATTTGACCAAGACAGGAGTGCTGCAAACAGCAAAATTCACATAACAACAGTGAGTCAAACTTTCAAGAGCGAGATAGCGCTCGCAGGTTATGAGTGCATAAAAACTTCTGGTAATGTCGTCTAATGCGTTTCTGAAAGCTTAACCATGAACTCACCCCATCACTGTGTGAGTCTTATCTACAGGCCACATTTAGCTGCAGCAAACCATTTACTCCCCACTCACATGCCTCGTTCTCATGGCTCTTTCACCTCTCGCCGGGGCGTCTAAGGGGTGCACAGTTAGAGCTCACACCCCTGCTCTCCAGCTCTCACACTGACTGAACCTCATTGCACGGCTCTGTCCCCTCTGTTGCTCTCTTGTGATTTAGGCTCTCCGTCGATACTTTACCAAACAAAAGAGCTCCAGGGATCCTACATAACTCATGTGTTCTCTAGGAAATATAATTTCCTGCCCATGCCTTTCTCTGGAGGGGCTGAAGGTTAATTTCCTTCTAGCAACTCACGGAAGTCTACTGTGTCCTTTTCCGTTAGTTCTGTTTTGGTTTAGCTGTTTTGGTTTCATCATTTTGCTGAAAAAAATTAGGACCAAAAACAGGTGGTAATACAGTGGAGCCCCCTGGTGTAGGTTCAGGGTTTATATGTATGGTGTGATTTAGGCTTTGGTTAAAGTTAGGGTTAGAAACATAGTAGTAAGGAATAGGGCTAGGGAAAATGTCCAAGTTAAGCATAAATGCAGTCACTAAAATGAATGGAAGTCAATACAAAGTTCTATGTGTGTATGCGTGTGCGCGCATGTGTGTGTGATCCACTTAAATACAATTGTTAGCTGTTAGCGGCAATGTAACATAGCTGTCATGATATCAGCTATGTTACATTGCCGCCTTGCCTTCTCAGAGTACAACTAGATAGTAGATCTTCTCAGCATCAGAAGGTGACCCAGTCATCCTGTTCTGTCCCAATGTGTTCCAGATAAAATTATTCCTACCCCTCCGACTGACAATTTTTCTGCCAAATCACACCTGAGGCGGGCCCACAGACGGATGGAGCCATTCCAGTGGTGGAGGTCTGATGCCTGGGGGTGTTTGTCTTTAAGGCTCTTAGTCCAGCAGCACAGCACGTGACAACCATAAAGGACCGTTTTGGCAGCATCTCTGCCCTGTGAAGCATCTGCCTCAGTCAAAATGACACAGTGATCAGTAGGGAGTTTACATACACTGCCTCAAATCACACTGGCATTAATGTGATCAAAATGAAATATTCTATGTTTTTAGCCGGTCTTCGTATTTTGTCGGCTGTGCTGTAAAATAACCACAGTTCCATGCACTTGTTTGCTACAACTCAATTTATAAGATATTGGTACTTTTATCTTACTTCTAAGAGCCATCTGTCAAAGCTCCATCAACTGTTATGCTGTTGCATTTGTTTTTGCCCACAAGATGGCAACAAAAGATTTTAGCTGAGCAATCTTGTTCCTGGCTTTATTAAATCTGTATTGCAGAATCAAATGTTACTCCTGGTATTAGCAGAAGGTCTGAGGAACCATATTGGCAGCAGGGGATGAAAGCACAAAGCATCATGTGATCCGGCTGTCCCAGTGGTGTAAATTCCTCCTTTGTTTCTACAGTCAGTCCTTCTTCAGCTCTAAGCTAAAGCAGCGGCGACTTTGACTTTTTCTCCAGCAATGACAGATATGTGAATTCTTCATATTGACATTTAATCATTGATTTTATGTAATGATTTGTATTGATCTGATGTAATGCAATACAACACTTTGAAGATCCTGGGTTCATATCCTGGCCTGTTATCCTTCTGTGTAAAGTTTCCATATTCTGCCTGTTCCTCTCTGGGTATCCCAGTTTCCTCTCACAGTCCAAAAATAAACAATAGGTCAACTGGTCTCTGTGTATTGAGTGTGGTGACCTGTTCAGGTACCAAGCCTCTCGCTCAATGACCTCTATAGAGAACCACCAACACTGTCAGAATTTGAGTTGCATTTCTGGCTGGGCTACTCCAAAATATTTGATATTATTGCATGTTAGGAAAAACATATTGGCTAAATTAAAATAATACATTAAGCCTAGATCTGCCAGGAGTATGAATAACTTTGGGTTTAACAGAATATCATCAGGCTTAATTGTGACAGAAATTCCACCTTTGGTTAAGAGGAATGTCAGCAGTGCATACATAAGCATGATTGACATTGCCAAGATCCTTCTCCTGGTTTTTATTGATTGTTTCTTGTTAGCACTGGGAGCAAAAGGAGAAGGCAGAGGAACCAGAATTTTTTTTCTCAAAATGATCTGTCTCATACTATACTGATACAACATAGTGACAGTTTTAACAAATATGTAAATTACATACTGCAGCTTTAATGAACTGCTGCTCTGTGTTAGTTATTTAGCTGTGGATGTTCATTCTTTTATTTTTGTCTTTTAAATGGTGTCTAATTCCATTGGTAGGTTACCACAGAACCAACCCAGACAAAATAGAGAGACAACTATCAACCATCACTTGGAGATGTTAGAACAATCTCCAAATGTCCTAACATCCATGCCCATGAACTGCAAGATTAACAAGAGTTCCTGGAGAAGACCTACACAGACATATCGCAGACTAAGAGCTACCTCAAAACCACATGTCTCGTTTGGTGTGTATATTGGTGTAATTTACAACGGGGACCAAGTTCTATGATCTATTCCTACATGTTCTGTCAGCAGCTGGACAAAAGAAATTGAGATCTGTTGCATTTTTAGTGTAATTTTATCCATGATGTATGATTGACTAAGATTGTGTATTATGGGGTATTGACAAGTCTTGGTCTTCTTGTTAAAAGGTTGCTTTTTTTCTAAATTTGCCGTCAACAACATATTCTAAAATGAAAAGGTCATATAAATATAATCACATTTTCTTTTGTTCAATTCCTCAGAAGTGGATTTTCCAAGACCTAAGTACTATATTTAAACTGTACATTTCCTGGAAACAGACACTATTGATCACTCAGTGCTTACAATACTGAAGCAACTATAAATAGCATGAAATTAAGATATTGTTGCTATTTGGAGTAGAATATGTCAAGTGACCTTGGTTGAAGTTTCCATAAAGATCTATTAATCATTGACTAGGCGAATTGGCAAAAATAAGTCAACAGGTGCACGCAGTATGGGGACTTTCAGGGAGGATGTATGATAGGGACGCATCTTGGATTTGGATTGGTGGATGGGTGAAGGGCTGAAGGCTATAAGTGCTGTCTGCAGGTAGAGTCAGCTTCATTGCCATCATGAAGCTCCTGTTGTTTTTCGGATTTGTGGTTGTCGCCTTGGCTGAAGTCACTCGCTATGAGGGTAAAGTTTTCATTTTATCAAAGCAGACGCAAACGCTTTGCTGTGAATTTTAGATGAATGTCAGAAGCCGTTATGCTAATTATGTCTCTGCGCTTTTGTCATTGCTGTGAGGTAAAGTATTGTAGAGTTAAAACATTTACAGTGTGTTAACAAGGAAGTTGTGAGAATCAGGTCTAAGTCTGCAATCTGTCTGAGTTCTCACATTAACGTTCAGCACCACACAAACGTTTTGAAGCACATTTCTCTTAATGTTTCTTTTCCTCATGCAGCCAGGTGTTACTGTAATATTCAGTGTTAAAGAGTATTTCTCCATTTATACACAGATAATTTTTAACTAGTTTTTTAACTGATTTTTGCCATATATTCAGTTGTTTCTATTTGAAGAGTGTTTGGGTTTGCGTTTGTCAGTGGAATATTTTGATATAGAAATATGGCTCACTATCTTGGGAAGTAAGTCAAGGTAAGTTAAATGTCTATTTCAATGTATTTCAGGTCTACAGATTGCACTGTAGCTTAAGTCTAAAATACTTGGTTTAATTAAAACTTAACAGGACAAATCTATGATATACTGATGCCATAATAATACAAGTTGCTGACCTAATTTACTTAGTAGGTCCAACATTTCAGTAAGTCAACTCATTATTAACTCATAAAGTTTCATGCTAAAATCATCAGTTTTCGTAGAATTGGCTTTACTTGGGGTAGTGATTGTGTGTCTAATGCTTTTTTTTATTTTTTGAAGAAATGACTAGCAAAACTCTCTGGTATTTGTTTTGCAATTTCATATTTAGCATTGAATTTTTCAACCATCAATAATGATTAGAAAACATGCTGTAAAAAGCCCCTGATTGTACTTTGTGTACTTAATTAATTGAATCTTGTCGCAAACACTCAATGTGCTTCAATTTCTTTGGCTCGGTCTACTGAAAATAGTAAAGATTGCTCAGCTTTACATTAGCATCTTTTTACACAAGTACACAAAAGAAACTAACGACATCTGTCCACGATGTTTTCTTTATTTAAATTGCTTTCTTTTTTTCTTTCTCAGAGACAAAGTCTTCCGACTGAAGCCGACCCTGGATGCACACGTGACCCTCATTAAGGATCTGGCTAAGAGCATCGAGGTCTACCACTCACTCTACACTGCTGTTCTATTGCAAGGCTTCAGATTTGTCGATGCTGACAAGTGAAAAAAGTGATACACAACCAATAATTTTAAAACCTGTGTAGATATAAAGTAATTCAAAGTGCTTTTTTTTGTTTAAAATAAAAATGTACATTGACATTACTGTTTTAGTCCATATTAAAAGCTTTTTTTAAGGAGCTCGTGGTTGAACATTTCAATTAACAAACATTGGACTCCCCTGCCACCTGCAGCTCGACTTCTGGAGCCCCGACAGTGAGGATCTGGTGACTATCGACATCAATGTGGACATCCATGTGCCTGCCAGGTATCTCGACATGGTGTACATCATGTTGGAGCAGGGTGGCGTTGCACATGAGTAAGTCACTGATAACGTTTTTTCCATAAGTGCACATCTCTGTAGGTGTAGTTTTGAAAACATCATTTTTATGATCTAACATACAATGTTCTATTATCGCTGCTTAGGATTCTCATTGATGACTTTCAGTCTGCTGTGGATGGCCAGGCTGACAGCGGTGCCTCTCCCAGAGCTCACAGCTACACCAAGTACAACACCTGGAGTGAAGTATGAGAAGAAAACGACATCTGTCGCGAAAATAATACCAGCCTCTGGTTGTACGTCGGACTTCATTTATGTATGTGTCTTGTTTGTTTCAGATCGAGGCATGGGCCAACACCATCACCTCCTCCAACCCCTCCCTGCTGAGCAAGCAGATCATTGGAAACACTTATGAGGGGCGTTCAATGGTTCTCCTCAAGGTATGTCGGCTTCACCCAGAAAGAGCAAATGATCCCACCTGTTCATGAATTTTACTTTACTGTTCAATCTCTTAATCTAATCAAACAACCACAGCTTGGCAAGTCATCCGCCTCACCTAAACCCGCCATCTTCATGGACTGTGGCATCCATGCTAGAGAGTGGATTTCTCCTGCTTTCTGTCAGTGGTTTGTCAATGAGGTAACTAAGAAACCGACACGCAGGTTACAAACATTATTTTCTGTAAGAACGTTGTCTGATTACACTGTTTCTTTTTTTTTTTCTCAAAAAATCCTCAGGCCGTCACTACCTATGGCAGTGATTCTGCCATGACCAGCCTGCTCAACGACATGGATGTCTACGTTCTGCCCGTCTTTAACGTCGATGGCTACGTGTACACTCACACGAGCGTAAGTTTTCGGATATTAAAACCTCACGTTTCAGTCAAACATAAATTAAGCCTTGTGTTAGTTTTCGGATGTGCTTCTATCTTCTTGGGAATAACAGGACAGGATGTGGAGAAAGACTCGTTCCAAGAACTCTGGCTCATCTTGCATCGGAACTGATCCCAACAGGAACTTTGACGCTGGCTGGTGCAGTAAGTGCGAAAATGAAGTTGAATCTTAATGGAAAATCAAACAATTTTATTTCACATCTAAAAGAAGTAAAGAAAATGTTAAAATCTTTGCAACAGATGCTGTAATGTCCAGAGTTTTATTTGACGTGTCTGACAGACACCAAATGTCTATAAATTTGCATGCTACAAAAGAGGCCTCATCTCTCATTGAAAATCACACAAGCTGAGCTAATGACGGCTTTTAAAAGAGAACAAACCTTAATCTTGTCCGATAAACTAAATCAAACAAACAGAGTAAAGATGGCAAAAAGAGCAAAGATAAAACAAAACTATGACAGAAAGTATCAAAAATTAGACACTTACATACCAGTATAAAAAGGTACATTTATTTTATTAGCAGTCAATTAGACTAAATATTTCTTGCTGTATGTCTGCTGTAGTATTACAATCCTACCTAACCTAAAACTTGAACAGTAGTTTCGTGGTAGCTAGTGAGGTAAAAAAAAGGTATTTTTTTAGCGTTTGACTCTGTGACATTTTAAATAAACTCTTTTCATGTCATAATTGAAAGCTTTCCTCTATTTTTCTCAGCCATTGGCGCTTCCAGCAACCCTTGCAGTGAGACCTTCTGCGGCAGCACCCCTGAGTCAGAGATCGAAGCGAAGAATGTCGCCAACTTCATCCGCAACAACAAGTCCACCATCAAGGCCTACCTCACCATTCACTCATACTCCCAGCTGCTGCTCTTCCCTTACTCCTACACCTATGGTTTGGCTGCAGACCACAGTGAGCTGGTGAGTCCGTGGAGACCAAACGATGCACTCTTAATCGTGCGGTGATGTGTGGAAGAGTCTGATGTTTAGGAATAAAACGAACCATGAAACATATATGAAAAAAACATTTTCAAGAGAAGTAGACGCATCAAAACCTGAGTGGATGAAACTTCTCATAATGTCTCCTAATGTGTTTCGGAAAAGCTTAACTGTGAACTCAACCCAGCGCCATCACAGTGTGACTCTTATCTACAGGCCACATTTAGCTGCTGAAAACCATTTACTCCCCACTCACATGCCTCATTCTCATGGCTCTTTCACCTCTCGCCGGGGCATCCAGGGGCTGCACAGTTAGAGCTCACACCGATGCTCTCCAGCTCTGCCCCCTCTGTTGCTCACTTGTGATTGAGGCTTTCCACAGACACTTTACCGAACAAAAGAGCTCCGGGGATCCACCATAACTCATGTGTTCCCTTGGAAATATCATTTCCTGCTCATGTATTTCTCTGAGGGGGTTTCATTTCCGTCAAGCAATTCACTTAAGCTTTTTTTGCAGTTTTTCAGAGAAACATTGCAAAAATGTTTTGTTTAAACAAGTGCAGAGGATGTATGGATGCATCAAGGGGGTAAAGCTGTGTATTTTGTAGGGGAATTGCTGTTTGGATCTTGTTCAAGGAAGACAAGATTCCCCAATTGTAAGAGGTAACTTATGGCGGTTAACGTCAGAAAAACGAAGGAAAATCCTGTGTTTCAAATGCATCCACATGCTGTCAGATGCCAAGAAACCATGTGAGCAGATGTACCACACTATAAACAGATGCAAGTCATAGAAAAAGATTAAGACACCTGCCTTAATCATATCAAGTTCTTTTCATTAGGATGTTTACATTTTTATGGCAATCATTTTTTCATACATCTCTGGAAAAACGTTATGACATGAGTGAGACATTTGAGGGGTTTCATGCATGAAAAGCCAATTTCAAGTAATTACACTATTAATATTAATATCAAAATCATAATCTAGATTTTTATATCGACAGTAACAAGAGCCTGCAGAAGGTATTGTCATGCTAGTGCGTCTTTTAGGATCCACTAGCTGCTCAGACTGGGTGTCTTACAAACTGCTTTGAAAGTCCTGATTATTTTATGGATGGTGGAATAAGTAAATAAAAATATTTCGGGGCTTCCTTAAATCTGCTAACAGACAAAAGCTGCCACAATGATCTTTCTGAAGGCCTCAGAAAGATCTTTTAAGCTTACCATTATGTTCTTCAACAACCAAACCAAATGTCTGAGATTTAAACAAGGAAAACCTCAGTGGTGTTCTAATCAATTCCCTCTCTGCGGTGATGTTTGATTTTGTAGTAGACGAGAATAAATGAGGGTGTGTTCTGATTTATTATTAACTATATATTATATATGTATATGTATATATATTTTACATTTTGAAAGGTATTCTGGCTGAGTTTTGCAACATTCTTTTTAATCTACCACCATGAAAATTGATATTAAGGATTTATAAGTTCAAACACAATTAGAAAAACCTACAGGGTTTCCCAGTTTTTAGCAATTGTAGATATTAATTTTTGCCTTTTATGACCGGATCTTTTAAAAAACACCCTTTGCCTTTTATTCCTTTCTCTATAGTTCAAGGTTGCTGAGGGAGCCAGTGCTGCTCTGACTAGCCTGTATGGTACCCGTTACACCAGCGGACCAGGAGCTGCCACTATCTGTGAGTATATACAGTCAACAAATATTTATTGGTCTCTTGAGAGAAATGGAGTATTTGATAAATGACTGATAGTTTACACCTCAGACAATATGCATGATGTCTTGGTCAGTAAGCCTGTATGTCATCTATGATGAGACAACAAATGACTACCTATCACTTTGCATCAGCGTATGTTGCTCTGTGTAACTTTCCCATTCTTTATTTACCCTCAGATCCCGCTGCAGGAGGGTCTGACGACTGGGCCTATGACCTGGGAGTAAAATATTCCTACACCTTTGAGCTGCGCGACACTGGTTATTATGGCTTCCTGCTGCCCGAGTCTCAGATCAAGCCCACTTGTGAGGAGACCATGCTGGCCGTCAAGTACATCGCCACCCACGTGCAGAAGAACCTCTATTAAAAAGTGCGGTAGCCAGGACCCCGGCCCCCTGTAGCTCTACTACAGCAGCCCTTACAACCTCTAACCAATCTTCTGCCCTGTTTCCATGGATACGGCCATCTCCCGCCATGTTTTCTCACTGCATTTGACAGAATGTCGAGATGAGTGCAAACAATAAAATCAATGATCCATCCCAACATGCTGAATCTATTTTTTTATATCCTAAGCCCTTTTCAATGTTGAAATATATAAACAACAGAACAACTCAATAAATTGTGGTGTGTGTAATATTGGCACGTCAGTAAAACTATCAGGGTTTTTTGTTTGTTTGTTTTAGATTCAAACCATCTTATTTAGATGGCCTTGTTCCAACAGACGATGTTTATCTGTTCTTGAGGTTTTCAGTCCTGCAGCACAGTAGGTGACAAACGCAGAGCTGTCTGTGGCAGCGTCTCTGCTCTGCCAAGCATCTACCTGAACATAACCAATGGTCAATGGTAATTTTATCACCCCTATTGGGAAATCGATTTGGAGCATACTTATATATATAAACAATAGAAACGCCAACACATAGTGCAACACATCCACTGTTCAAGAAGAAAACAGATAACAAACCTGAGTTTTCTGAAACTGACCAGCCAGCATTAAAAGGGCACTAGAGAAGGACTTTGTCCTATTCAGTATAACAGCTGCAGGCACTACAAAAGTCACACAACAAGCCAAAATAATACAATGCGTACAAAATGTCTCATTGGTATACTTTACAACTAAATACAGATATTTATGTAAGGAATCTTAACAGAATATATAGTCTCTGACAACAGTGCATTCCGGGTAATGTTAATTTACTCGAATAATTCATTTAGGTCCAGTAGAAATTTATTCAGCCTCTAAATGAATCAAGCATCCAACTGAAAATATTATTTTTGCCGAGTTACTGAGATGTGATGCTCAGAGTTTTCCACAATGCTTTTAACTTCATGGACAATCCACTCAAAAAAGGGCTGAGAACAAAGGAGAAAAGCCTTCCTTATCAGCTTGTTCCATTTTTTTATCACCGTTGCAGCTCTGATGCTGCAACAGATGTCTATAGGTCAGATTTCCCTCTCTCCACATTGACATATTGAATATCTGCCATGTTTTGCTGCAAACACTGAAGGACCTACATTTTCTCAAGAAGCAAAGTCTGTTCTGTCCTTTCTACAACATTGCTGTCCAGTCTGTTTCCCTCCAGTATCTTTTTCTCTCCGATATCCAATAAATGTCGAGTCATCATAGTATTTCTGCAGAGATGAAAGGATTCTGACTTTTAATGGAACATAATGTTGCACTAACCATGGGCCGTTTGTTAGCTGAGCCAAACTGTAAAGGTTTCTCGACATAAAAAATAGGTCAGTAGAAACCATTGAAAATTGGCCTCAACTGAAAATGCTTTATGCTTTTTAACCACAAGATGGCGACAAAGATCGTTTTGTGGGAGCCTGAATCAAACGTAGTAAATTTAGTAAAGATAACACAGACAGTTGCTTACTTTAGTGATGCTTAGGGATTACCTAAGTGTTTAAGGAGAAAAATCATGCTTCCACGTATGAAATTTCTAAACATTTTAAAAATAATAAATTTAAAAGTGGAAAATACATGTGCAGAGTCCTCAAAAGTATCCGGTTCTCTTAAGTTGTGAATACATGAACGTGGATCGGTTGACACCCCTGAACTGTAGAGGCTGTGAAGGATCATATCGGCAGCAGGTGGGTGTGCGGAGGCAGCACCACGTGACCTGGCTGTCTCCGTGGTATAAATTCACCTCTGTCTGTTTAGTCAGCCCTTCTTTTTCCACGCAGAGCAGTGGTCTTTGAGTCTGAGCTACCCCAGCAGTAGCTTCGACTGCTCCTCTCAGCCATGGCAGGTACGTAACATTTTAACGCTTCTAACGGTGTTGACGAACCGGCCGCTGCAGTTGTTAAAGTGACACGCGCGGGCATGTTTGCTGGAAAGATTGTGTCGCAAAGCATTGGTTTGATTTTTAGTTGGTGTGTCCTGGTGTAAAACAAGAAAGTGACTCGCGAGGAGTGAGTTGTGTTTAAATCGCACGCCTTTCACGACATGTATTTAATTATCTAATCTGGTCGTAATCAGTGGGAGAAATAAACTAGTTCGCTTAAAATAAACTTTTAAAATTGCATTGAATTCGATTTTGTACATTGTAATACTTTATTATCCACATATGCTGTGAATATTCAAGGATTCTGTATGCAGTCAGACATAACGCAACCTGGAATATTAAAACTTTTTTTCTTTCCCCTAGATGTATTAGAGCTGCATCACTGCCTCTACCAATTGAAAAGGGGGTGTGATGTGAAAGGCGTGGTGCTGAGACATGGCATGCACAATTAATGGGAACCATTGTTCTCAAACTGGCCCAGATTTAGACACTACATGCCTGTGCGCTACTTGGTGTTAAACACTAGTTGCATAGCACCATGGGACTAACATATAGTTCTTGTGGGATTGCAGTTGGATGATGCACAAGTGCTTCAAAACCATCCCAGATCCAGTGATTAAATCATTCCAGTTTTTATAAATTCTCTTAACAAGCAAGTCCTTGTTTGAGGACATGGCTTGGCAGGTAGTTTTTAATTTTTTTCCCCTTGTAATGTGATGCAGCAAAGCAGTGTTGGTGCCACACTGGTTATGTAAACGTTTTTTTTTTTACTTTTGAACTAGGTGAGGTTTCTTTTTTTTTGCTTTGTTCTTTAAGCTCTAACATGATGATTTGCAAAAAAATAGTTTTAAATGTAACAGTTTACTTCTAACTGTACAGAAGTCAAACTTGTACAGTCATATTGCTGTCTTAAATTGAGTTCAGTCTTAAATGGTATAATATACCAGTTGATCTAAAACTGTTGCTACTATAATCTAAACTTGGGGTCAATGAGTTTCCCCCCTTCAAATGTATATCCTAACACTCACTGAAATTCTTGCAGTTTTCTTTTTGTATGTTTTAAGGTGAATTACTGGTGTGTGTTTTTTCAAACCCCCACAGATCAGGCTTTTGTGACACTGGCTACCAACGACAGCTATGCTCGAGGTGCCATGGTTCTGGGCAAGTCTCTTCGCAACCACAACACATCCAAGAAATTGGTTGTACTTGTTGGCCCACAGGTGTCTAACCCTTGCCAGTAAGGAAAATTCAGTCCAGTGTCTGTTTTCTTCTGTTGGTATTCCTGTCAGCCCTTGGGTTCCGCTTGCATGATTGATGCATTACTCAGTTCTAACTCAATAGGTCCGTGCTGAAGAACATCTTTGACGAGGTGAAGGTTGTGGATGTGTTGGACAGCGGTGACACAGCTCACTTGGCTATGATGAAGAGGCCTGACCTGGGTGTCACGTTCACAAAGCTCCACTGCTGGAGCCTCACACGTTACTCCAAATGTGTCTTCATGGATGCGGACACTCTGGTGAGCTTGCATGTTGACTTAACCGCAGAAGTTTCAAGAAGCTGTGGAGACTTGTGTAAACATGTTTGCCTTATACTTGTGCTGCATCTTAGGTGCTGTCAAACATAGATGAGCTCTTTGAAAGAGAGGAATTGTCAGCTGCTCCAGATCCTGGCTGGCCTGACTGCTTCAACTCTGGTGTGTTTGTTTTCCGGCCCTCTGTAGAGACTCATGGCAAACTGCTTCAATATTGCACAGAACATGGCAGCTTTGATGGTAAGCTAAAATGGGGCGTTACTGATTTTGCTACTTTTGTGCATTTTATCAAGTAGTCCTAGACTAACAGATTTTACATGAGTCTTGCCTGCTTTAGTTTTAAGTGTGACACGTGCATGTCCAGACACTTGCTGTCTGGACAAGTGACTATCTTTAACTGTAATTGACCCTGTTTGGTTGTTTTGAAAGTTCTGGACCTACAATAGTTTCTGAAATCGTGTCTCTCAGGCATTCCATGATCTCATTAGTGTGAATCCCAAACGGAGGGAGACGGAAACATGACTTTGTCCCCGATTTGCCTGCCTTTCAGCCCAGTCATCTTCAACATGTTAGCATTAACCTGATTTCGGAAGTAAATTCTGAGGTGCATGATGTAAAGCTTGTTTATCTTTAGCTCTAAGTAGAGTCTTTATCTCACCTAGTTTCTGGACACAAGGCCTCCTGTCAGACTTTCTAACGCTGAGCTATTCTCGGGTGTTCACTTGAGGTGGAGTGGAGGTTGCAACTGAGAGGCCCTGTCTTGCCCCAGAGGCACTTGGCATTTGGACTGTTAAAAGCATGGTGCAATTAAACTTTGGATGTTTGTTCCAGATCTCAAATATTGGACATGATTGGGTAGCCAAAAACAAATCAGTTTTGTTGTGAGATTTCAGAAAATGTTTGACAGGGTTTACGCTGGAGTTGATTACACTCAATCGTGATGATGTATTCAGACTGCATGGCTTGGTTGCAAGTCAAGACTGGCCATTTGAGCACGGGCCTCCAAGTAGGCACAATAAAACTTGTAGCATTAAAGCGCTATGTTGCCTGATCTGCTGAATTTCTAAGTCTGGACACTGCAGAGATTAAACTGAGACAGTCTTAACAAGAGATGTTCACTAAATTTGCGCTTACATTCTGCATAGAAGGTGATATGCATATTGGACAGTTGTACTCAAATTGCAAAACTAAGATTTTTGACTACTTGGACTTGTACCCTCAAGAACTGGCGTGGACTTCAGGTCTGAGATTTGAGTCTAGGGTAACCGCTGACATGTAATGAAGATGAAGCTTCCATATACTTTCTACTGTAAAAAGGATGTGTGATTTGCCAGTAATAATAGATTATGGGCTGTGAAGAGCTCTCTTTTTAATGTTAACTGTAGCTTTATAATGAGAAAAATGACTCAATCATTTCAGAACAAAAGAACATGACTCTGACATTCACTAGCTGGAATGGAACCATTATGCATTACGTTAACATCTCTGACATATTGTGAAGGCAACTTTATTCTATTTGACCAAAGCAAACCTTGTCTCAGTTAAAGTCCAACAGGACTCCCAGTATTGTTAAGCTCATATTAAATGATAAATGGACTGAACATTTCCGCATTAACCCTCTGATGCATAAGTGGGTCCTTTTGGACCCGGTGAGGTCATCTTTTTGCAATATCTTTGTAATGAGAAGTTTCATCACTTCATATTCCAGGTATTCCTTAACCATCCATCCATCCATTTTCCTACACCCTTGTCCCTTACTGGGGTCGGGAGGTGCTGGTGCCTATCTCCAGCTGGCGTTCCGGGCGAGAGGCGGGGTACGCCCTGGACAGGTCGCCAGTCTGTGTATTCCTTAACAAATATGTTATTGATACCATGCAATTCAATTTTTTAATTTACCTTTTAAACATTTTAAGAAATATCATGTCTTATATTCTACCCAATTCTTCCATAAGTGGGTCCAAAATGACCCGCATTCATTTATTTCCTATGGAATTTGTTGGGAATCTGTTTCTCACTAACTGTGACTGTCAGGAAAATGTTTTTTTTGTGAACCAAACTCACTGAGTCCTGTCACCCCTGAATAATTTACAAAGCAAGAACTCTTAGATACAAGTATTATCTTTATTTTTTTTTACCTCCCAAATGTGTTTGTGTGGCAATCATGAGTACTGTGACAGTGTTATTCTCACAAATCAACAAATTAGCCTTATTCAAAGTTAGCCAACTCTAGTTATCTAACCAACTAGCTAACATTACTGCCTATACTTTGCTGTGCATGTGTACCATTTGTGTGTGCTTGTCTTTGAGTGTCTCTGTGTGTGTCCGATACCCTGGATGAGAAAACCAAAAGAGAGAGAATGTGTTAAATGACATGCAAAACCTGTTGATCAATGTGTGGAAGGTTCTTTCTTTTATTATCTCAATAAATAAAATAAAAAATCATAGCTATATAAATAAATTCAAATAGCCGGTAAAAGAATAGAGTGCCTTCTCCTGGTTGGGGGGCAGGGGGGTGTGCTGCCCCGAGTGGAGCGAGAGATCGACAGCTGGATTGGTGCAGCATCTGCAGTGAAGTGGGCTTCACTGCAGATTGGTCTGCAGATGCTTCACTGCAGACCAATCTGTCATGGTGAAGAGAGAGCCAAGTTAAAAAGTGAAGCTCTCAATTTACCGGTCGAGCTACGTTCCTACCCTCATCTATGGTCATGAGATTTGGGTCATGACCGAAAGAACGAGGTCCCGGATACAAACGGCCAAAATTACTTTTCCCCATATGGTGTCTGGGCTCTCCCTTAGAGATGGGGTGAGAAGCTTGGATATCCAGGACGGATTCAGGGTAGAGCCGCTGCTCCTTCATGTCGAGAGGAGCCAGTTGAGGTGGCTCAGACATCTGATTAGGATGACACCTCCCTGGTGAGGTGTTAATGTCCCACCAGGAGGAGGCTCCGGGGAAGACCCAGGACACACTGGAGGGACTATGTTTTTCGGCTGGCCTGGGAACGTCTTGGGATTCCCCCAGAGGAGCTGGAACAAGTGGCTGGGGAGAGGGAAGTCTGGGCCTTTCTTCTTGGGCTGCTACCCCCCCAACCTGACCCCAGATGGATGAATGGATGGATGGACAGACATACACAGAATGTGCATGATACACACAGCACAATAGAATCCAGACAGTAATGTTGGTTATCTGGGTTAGCTAGTTACAAGAAACATGCGCTTTCTAACCCCCACACACACACACATAATGGACGCTGACATTGTTTCAACATTGCTGTTGTAAAATTGCTGTCATTTTATTTAAAAAATGTTGTACCAACAATTGTTCTAAAAATGCTCTTAAAAGTGAAAAATAAAAATATTTCAAACATGAAATAATTATTGTGTGAAATAAAACACAGAAGAAAGTATACTAAACATTATTTTGAATCAAAATGACAAAAGTAGTATAGAAACACTTTCATTCTAACATGGGTCCAAAAACAACCCACTCATGTACTGTATAGTCAATATGTCATGCATCAGAGGGTTAACCAATCTGAACCCTTAAGCACTAAAAAAATCTCATTTATCCACCAATGCACAGATCAGTAGACAACTTGGGGTAAAGAGCCTTGCCCAGGGGCACATCGACGCATGGCAGGAGGAAGCTGAAATCAAACCCACAACCTTCCTATTATAAGACAACTACTTTACTCACAGAGCCAGTTGCCTAAACTAAAGGATGATCATGCAAAAGGAATGGTCTTCCTGTTTATAAAGTATTGAAGTAAATGGTTTATGCAAGAAGGAATGCCAGTCATTCTACAACTTGCCATGTTAAAAGGTGATCCACTATTGCCTTCTGGGTGTTTTGTTGTGCTCTGGGTAAAGCAAGACACCAATTTAATGTAAAACTTGTCTGGAAAGTGGTAGCATACCACATTCAAAATGTGTCCAATTTAAGTCTTAAACGGTTAACTTGCTGTTTCTCAATTTGGCATGATACTTACTATTCAACCTTAATGACTCCCACATCTCCACCATGTTGAGCTTCCTTTAAGTTGTATGATGCTGGTATCTGCAACAATGTTGAATCTTAACATGTGGCAATGCTGCCAATGGGCACAAAACTGAGAAACTTGGTGTAAAGTATTAGCGTGTAGAAAGCATCTTGTGCCTGTGTGAACGTTGTATCCTGCTCAAACTTAAAGAACCTTAAACTTGGCTTCAAAACTGTTGAATAAACATGCAATTGTTGACTGGAAGTGCTGACCCTCGTTAGTGGGCAGAAATGACTGGCTACTTTTTTTTTCTTTGTGATGCTGTGAAAGATTCCAACAGGGGCTGTCTTTTTAGAGAAACCAATTAGATGGCCTTATGTAGGCCAGTGCTTTTGGCAACCGAAATGAGTCAGTGCTTGAAAGTTTTCTAGCAAGAAGTTTGGACATAACTTTATAAAAGGACTCCCCTTTGTCTACACTAATCCATTAATTTAAAAAATTTGTCATTTTATTAATTGGGTTTATTTTTTAAACCCATTCCAATGTCTATCAATGGTGTGGGTTTTATTTATAGTCATGGAAGTTCCTATCACATGTGCTATAGCATGTGGTGAGGCTTCTTTGACCTTTAACATTCTACTTCTAGCACATTATATGTGCAGGATTTCTGGACATCAGAACATGTGGGGGGAAATTGCTGAGTATATGAGCAGTTGAACCCAGAGGCAATATCTCAATCTGTGGCTTTCATGCTAACCTCTGCCAAGACAAACTGGCAAAGTTAGAGCCACATTCTTTCTGTGCTCTGCTCATCCCTTCAAAATGAAGGTTCTGTTCTATATTGAGTTCTGAGATCCTGAGATGATGGGTTCAAGCTCCAGTTTAAATTGCTGTGTTCTCTTTAAACTGGAGCTTGTGGATTCAGAATTTATTGGTCAGGACTCTGCAGGGGTTCTAACAGCTCTTAGTTAAGCAACTTGCTACTGAAGGTTAAGTCTGCTTCAGTGGTCAAACTCATGAAATGCTTGTTCACTCCAGCATCTTCATTTGAAAGGGAGAAAATGTCTGTGCAAATATTTGTCTAAACAGATTATTTAAAGTTGACTGGCCTTGAATGGGGCTTGGCATTGTTGTTAGAGCTCTAATCTAGTGCACCTAATTTTAGTTTATGGACAAAGTTTGCTTTTTTTTTAAAGGGGAAACAAATCGCATATCTCCAGTGACATGTTCTAGTTTGCATGGCAACATGCTGGTGTTTGTAACCCTACTAAGAGGATTCTTCAAATTCAACTTCTTGACTGCATAAGAGCTCAAATCTTCCATACTCCACCTAATTGGGACAAAGGCAAACTACCTGTAGCATGCAGCAAATCAAATGGCTTTAATTCAAATATCCACAGCAGTCAGTCAAGTAGTTCAGACTTGTGGGAACATTTTTCTCTAACTACATGCATTGAGTGGTGAAGAATGGAAGTGGAAAGGCACATTCTCCAAGGTATGCTTTGCTTCACTGGTCACCGTCTACTTATGGGATTTTTTTAATGTTCAGAATTTTGAAAGTTTTCTTGGCTGGGCCCATTTTAATAGAAAATCTAAGTTTGACTAAAGGGGGAAAATGTTAACACTATACCAGCATGTGAGCAATATTGAGATGGATTTAAACTGAAGCTGCTTACTAGAGTCAAAATCTTGCCATGTAATGGTCACCAAAGTAACTGTCCTATTTCTATGACTAACTTTAGTGTACTAAAGGTTCCCATACTTCCATTCAGTTTATGGGTTGTAGTACCCCACTCACCTGTCAGCTTCTATCATGCAATTACACAGTTTTGGAAAAGACTAACTTTCCCTTTGCTCAATATTTTGACAACAAAATTCAGGCTGAGTTGCGTTATGCTTTTTAGATGGTAACTTTGGGAATGACGTTTATTTATGTAGACTGTTCTCATCGAAGCAAGAGGTTATTGTATATCATGGAATTTTTCCAAAAGAGTTTGCTTGGTGTTGGGCAACCCATTACGTCTTTATCTTGTCACTACAGGAGGAGACCAAGGTGTTTTGAATGGTTTCTTCAGTGACTGGGCAACAGCTGACATCTCGAAGCATCTCCCCTTCATTTACAACCTCAGCAGCATAGCCATCTACACTTACCTCCCAGCATTTAAGCAGTAAGTGTCAATCTACAGAACTAGTGGTAATGATTGGGAGGAAGAGGGGGAAATTCAACCGTAAATGTAATTTGAATAAACCAGTGTTTTTGCTATTTCCTGTGTATGAAAAACACAACTGTTACAACACATCAGTCTGTCAATGCAACTTTGAACTTCTGAAGACCAAAGTTGTAAGTAGACCCCTGATCACATGAACGTGTTGCAAAATTATGACACGACCTCAAGTTACTGGGGAGATGAGCAGTGGCATTCCAGTCTCAGCTGAAGCGTCACCCAGCAGGCTTCAGCCTGGGTTGGATATCCATCCTGAGGTCGCAGCAGCTGACACCCTCTCCTAAAATAGTGCAGATTATTAAAGGCCTTTTTATGTTTGCCTCCTGGATCGCTCATTGTGCACCATCTTAAGCTCCCCCACTCTTTCTAGCTGCATCTGTACGTCAACGCCAGTCTGGATTTAGAAACAAACCTCTTCCAGAGGGTTTCAGTTTGGCACTTCCTTGTCCATAAATTAGTCTCTTGTGTTTGGTAGTTGTTGACAATGGAGCTTAATGGCTTGGCAAAAGGGATGAAAACAAATTCGGCCTTGGGTTTGCCAGCCTCAAACTGTTCTGAATCCATTTTTAGCTGTGGACTTCATTCATACTGTTCCTCAACACTGTTGCATTATGTCTGGGAGACAACATTGTCTTTCGTGCCAATATAGCTCAAACTTGTAGATGCCAGGAATTTTGCTTCATACAGTTTGTCACATCTTGCTTTGCCCTCTACAGGTATGGGGGAAATGCCAAGGTGGTCCACTTTCTTGGAAAGACCAAACCATGGAGTTATACTTTTGACCGCAAAACCAGACAGATTTCAGGAGGTGCACAGGAGCCTGCAATCCATCCCAGCTTCCTCCTGAATTGGTGGACTCTGTATGCCAGCACTGTGGTTCCAATGCTGCAGGAACAGTATGGCAACAAGCCGTTTCACTCTGGATGTGTGGAGGTAATCAAATTTTAATTTATATATACTTCTACACAAACTTAATTGGGTGTAGCTGATTGGGATCAGAGGTGCAGATGTTTAAGCTGATACTTTGTATTCACATTACAAAGAGGCTGATATTGACTGGGTTTTTTTATTTTATTAAAGCAAGTTTACCTCAGCTTCCAAGGGCTTGAAGATTTCAATGAAATTTCTGAAAGTCCTCGTGGCGTTTGGCTGTTTAAATGAAGTGATGCATGTTACGTCTGCCTCGCCAGTTTCATCCTGCTGGCCATCTGGCTGAGGGATATTTTAGCCATATTTTTTACAATAGGGACCAATTTAAATTTGGACCGATTTAAGTTTCCAGCCTGGTGAAACTGGAGTGTTCTTTAAATGCTTTTAAATTTTACAGTTGGCAAGTTGCGAGTAGGATATTGGCGTTACAGTGAGAATCTTGTACCAGCTAATGTCTCGTAGCGCTACCTTTCCTGAGTTGGCTCAAGAAGTTTGTAATAAACTTTCTTGCAGTTTTCAACTTGGCAGACTCCTTTGTGCTCTGAGCTCTTGAATACAAGAGACTGGCATTGTTGGAGGAAGTGCCTGGAAATGCTTTTGGCTACTTTTGCACTGCAAGTACATGCTTTAATTTTGCCTCTTTTCTGTCTTTCCATCCATCTCAAAGTTCAAGCACAGTGACTTGGTCACTTGTGAGACTGTACAGGTATGGAGAGGATTTGGTTTAACTGTTGGCACCTGCCTGAATGCTGTTACTTATTCACTTGTTCGAAACTGAAAGGTTTGGTTTGTCTGCTTGTGCTCACTAATACACATTCACATGGTGTGGTTATCACAATAGGTGTCAACTATTTTATCTATGTATGATTTTATTTTTTTTTTTGGCTTGTTAAATTAAAGTTACTGATTTGGATCTCTTCTCCTAGGGGGAAGGTGGCTCCTCACAGGCACAGGCTTTCCAACCCATACCAACTTCAGAAGAACGCAAGGAGCAGTGGGAACAAGGCCAAGCAGACTACATGGGAATGGACTCATTTGATAACATAAAGATGAAGCTTGATGCTTTTCTCAAATGAAAAGTAAAGTGGAAAAAAAAATTACCTGCAGTCTGAACAAATGGTCGCTGTGTCTCTATAACTCTGTAAATGGGTTGCAGTCAAACTTTCTTTCCCTTCACCAGCACCGTCACCAATGTCCAAAGAAGATTGATCTCTGAGGAAAATGACTAACTGCTTTAAAAATCAATTTGCCCTGTTACACTGTGAAAACACATGACAAGTTTACAATGACATGTACTCAAGGTAGACTCTTAGAATTCTTGTCGGTGCTGTTTTTGTAACGCAGATTTTAAAGATCACTTGTATTTTCTTTTTTTAAAGTGTCAAGTCAACATTAGTTCTGTGCTAGAGTTGGCTTTTTTTTAGGATGTTTACAACGCTTAAAGGCAACTTCAGACTTGGTCACCTTGCTAGCTAGCTTCTTTTGTCTCTGATTGGGTTGTGCTGCAACAAGTTTTACTTGACAACCAGCATATTGGGTGTGTAACTGTATTTCCTCCAACAATAAAAGCAATGGTCTATTTCTATGAGCTTTCTTTCCTTCCAAGCTGTCTTGTATGGTGGCTCAAGTATTTTAAAAGCAGAGTAATGGCTCTTAAAAAAATCTGGTTCAGTTTTTCTGCTTCATAATCTAGCAAAAACCCAGGATATGCCACAAAAGACCTGGAGTGTTTATGCTAGAAAGTTTGTTTACATGAGATTAAAATTGACTGGCTGGAGAGTCATCTGCAAACATGAGTCCATTTAGGAACATGAGCTCCAGCTGTTAAGCCACTTCTGATGGCGAGATGATGCTAGATGACCCAAGAAGAGAAGACTGCTCACTGGTCCAAATCCACTTACATTAACTTGTGTTCAAATTCAACACCAAATTATTTACCAAGATATTTTAACAATAATAACTAAAGAACACAGAGCAAGAGAAACTAGAAGATCTAAACAAAGAAATAACCCAACTAGAATTACTAAAGAAAGATACTGACTCAGACATGGAAGAATAACTGAACCTATGGTGATCAAATTAAGAAATGAAACATTACTAGAAACCTTGCAGGGAGGCTGAAATAAGAGGGATAAAATATAATTAAACTATAGTCATTGAAGACAGCTTGACATGGACTCAGACAAGGAAAAGCAATAATATAATTCTAATAACTACACTAAATACCTTTAATAATATCAAAAGGACCATGTAGGGCTAACCTAAAGTGAATTAAAACATGAAGCTAAATAAAATTAAAAGCAAAACAAACCCAGTGTCCTGACAGATGTCTGATTATATAATTGTTTACTTTAATCACATAAAATATTTATTTAAAAATATAATCTCATTACATGTATGTTTATTACCTGAAATATTTAAATATCAAATTTTTACTTAAAATGTGATTCATTTATTCACGTTTACATGCAACTTGAAGTGTTTGAATCAAACGATTCATGAATGTTAAATACATTAAATGATTAAATGAGAGAAAACAGCCACGTATTTCAACACAAATGGTTCCTGTTCCTCTTCAGTCTGCAGCCTTGCTGAGCTCAAATCCTGGTTTCTTCCTCCTCAGCCTCTCCAACTTGCTCCTCTTCTGTTGCCTCTACTCTGTTTCCAATATTTATCTCTTCTGGGGTAAATAATGAAAACAGTCTCAGTAACTTGTTGATGGTTTTGCTGTATCTCCTCTTTAATTGACGCCCATGTCGTTGACCTCAGTGACCCATATTCAGCTCTGGACCCCAGTCAGGTTGAGTTCATCCGTTTCATACGTCGGTTTGCCTTTACGAGGACATATCAGATCACATCAGTATGAATACTGGAAATTTGATAACACTAGTAAAATAGTTTACTTCACAATAATGGAATAATCTCGATGTCCACTGACAAAACTCGGACTATGCTACATAAACAATATTAGCCCGACCTAAACAACAGAAACTGATCATGAGACACTCGGACAAAATCATAGAACAACATTATGACATAAAACCAACAAATCAAATTTATTCACTCACCAGAATGGAAATGTCTGGAGGAAACTTGTAGGTATCTGGGAATGTTGGAGAAGGTGAAATCAGCGACTCACCGCTGATACCAGGACATCGTTTTCTTTTCGTAGCTCCCATAGACGTCAATACTAGACCCCTCATGGAGCGCTGAGTCGTACGTAAAAGCGTCCGCCATCTTGCATGTGGCAGCAGGGCGATCGGAGGTCCTTAAGTCCTGTGCTGTGTGGATTTATTTCAACCGTCTTACGAAACAAACTGGATCCATTAGCATTATAGGATGAAAGATCAGAATTACTTGACTTTGCAGCCAGAAATTCGCTTCTAAACAGCCGGAAAATATTTCCCATGTAGCTAAATTGACCCAAAATAACCGCTTATTGCAGCTAACGTCTTCAAACTGTTTTCTAATCAGAGCTGATGAGAGACCGCTGTTAGAGGAGAAGTTGATTAAAAACCAGATGATTTAGTGAGTAAAGATCAGAGCTGGAGCTGCTGGTCTTCAGTCTGTTTCAAAGCTCGGCTTCACCATGTCGGTATTTAGCTATAAAGATGCTAAAGATGGTCAGAGCCCAACAAGCTGAAAATGTATTTTTGAATGTGAAAGAAACATATATCGTACATATTTTCTATTCCACTTTTGGATAATTTCTATTTCATCCTTGGCTTCAGCCTGTGAACCAGGACGTCTCAGAGTCATTGACCAGTGTTCCCAGTATAACAAATAAATGTTCTATTCTTTCACTTTTTGTGTATTTTTAAATATCTCAATCTGAAGTATTCATTTATTAATGTAGCTTATGTAATGAAATAAAAATAATTTACTCTGTTATGATTATTTTTCACTCTTTGCTGTCAATAGTTGACAAACTAATAAATATTATCTGGGGAAAATAGTAAGAAAAATATGTAGTTAATGTTTGACAATGACTGATTTATAAATCAAGTCATTTCTCAATAACGTATAAAAAATAAATACAGGAAAATCATTTGTTGTCTTGAAATGTTAAATGTACATTAAATTATGAAATTATGTAAATATATTGATAAATAAAACACTGTAAAAGTGTGTCTGTTCATCAATTTCAATATAAAAATGATTAGAATCATTTCTATCAAAACATTGTGCTCTTTATTCCGAAATGCCCCAAAACAATTAAATAATCACATCAAAAGTTAGAAACGCCATCTTTAGTAATTTCTTTGAATGCCAAATATATTAATGTGTGTGAGAAAATGTGTCAATGGCAGGAATTAACTTAAAATACTTTGTAAAACGGCACTTTATAAAGTTCGGTCCATTCACTTGTATCAACTTATTGGTACATATGCCACATTCAATATGGCGGACGCTGTTACGTATCGCAGCAACGGGTCGGCCCGCTCCATGAGGCGTCTACCTATTAATGTCTATGGTTAGCTCCGATAGCTTAGCCTCCTCACGTTGTTTCCAAGCAGGAAAATAGTGAAACAAAAGTCCCGTTTTCCATCCTTTACCGTTTCAGTCGTGTGATCGGACATTACAGACAATAACGCAGCAAGTTCGTACCATAGCTAAATTATTTTAAGTAACTTGGATTGAAAAAATCTGCCAGACTGTTGTCTATGGACACCAAAGATGGCGCTGATACCTCCGACTAGAGCAGTGACGTCACGCTCCGAAGCTCTGTAAAATGGTCCCATAAGGTATCAAATACAGACACACACTCACACACACACAACAGGCTTCTAGTGGCTTTGATGTACCAGTGACGTCACTCATGCTCTATGACATCACTAATGATTCCCTTTAATACCAACTCATTTGCTGTACAGGTCAGAAGAAGACCAAATAATACTGACAGGATTGTTTATCAGGACATTTTCAAGATGGAGAAAACAATAGAGCAACAAAATCAAGAGCTTAAACAGACCATCGAAACCCTCCGGTGCAAAGTGGAGAGCATAAACTCTTGTCCTTGCACACCTAGTCACCTGCAAGCAGAGTATAACCTGCTCCAAGGCAGGTATGAAGCTATCCAGGAGCAGGTGGCGTCGATGTCTGCAGAGCTGAAGAAGAGAGAGGATGCATGTAGGGGTCACTGGAGAGAGATAAGGACTCTACAGGAAAAAGAAAACCATCAGGCCAAAGAGCTGGACAGACTTTGGGGAGAGCTCTACGCTCTGCGGAGAATCCAGCGAGCCAATCATAAAAGAATTAAAGTTCTAACGAAGCAGATAGCAGCTGTGAAGGAAGAAAATGATCTGCTTCGACAAGGGCAGGCAGAGAAGAACCAGGAGCCAACATCAGCTCTGAGAGGAGTCGGGACATGGGCAGGAAGAGTTTTAAAGACCATGTACCAGACGGGAACTCTCAGGTACTATCTGCCAGCATGGATGTTCTAGTTCCACTGGTTGGTAGAACTCGTGCTTGCTCTACAAGGGAGTACCCAAAGGTTTTCAGAATGACGCTGCTGCACGCGCAGTTTTTGTACACACGTTTCTGCCGCTAGTTATTTGTCAATTGATAATCAACCGCTTTTTTTCCAGAGCGGGAAGCAAAACTTCATAGCCGCGCTGTGAAGCCGGAAAAAAGCGGTTGATGGTTGATCATCAATTGACATTTCACCAAAGCGGTGAAATTACCATCATCATTGTAAACGGTCTTCAACATTTGAACGGGTTCCGATGCTTTTTCCCCAAGCAGGAAGCAAAACTTCAGCTGCGCGCTGCTCATTAAACTTCTCTATGAAGAAAAATGATGGCTGGACAAAACAGCTCTTCCAAGAAAATTCACTAGACGAAATCTTCCACATCAACACCGTTTGGCACACTGATTGAGAAGGCGTGGTTGAATAAATAATTAGCGGCAAAATCATGAAACTGCGCGTGCAGCAGCGTCATTCAGGAAACTTTTGGGTACTCCCTTGTAACTGCTGGCTTCTCCAGTTGCTGCTGGCTTACCGACTCGCTGGTGACCGTCTCGACCGTGTGCCGTCCCGACTTGCTGCTGGCTCTCCTCGGACCTGGTCTCTCCTCGACTTGCTCGTTTCCTGACTCTGGTTGCTCTCCTCGACACTCTGGTTGCTCTCCTCGACTTGCTGCTGGCTCTCCTCGACTCTCTGGTTGCTCTCCTCGACACTCTGGTTGCTCTCCTCGACTCTCTGGTGGCTCTCCTCGACTTGCTGCTGGCTCTCCTCGACTCCTGGTGGCTCTTCTCGATACTCTGATGGCTCTTCTCAACTCCTGGTGGCTGTTCTCGACTCTGGTGGCTCTCCTCAACATTCTGGTGGTTCTCTTCGACACTCTGGTTGCTCTCCTCGACTCTCTGGTGGCTCTCCTCGACTCTCTGGTGGCTCTCCTCGATTTGCTGGTGGCTCTCCTCGACACTCTGGTCGCTCTCCTCGACTCTCTGGTGGCTCTTCTCGACTCCTGGTGGCTCTTCTCGACTCTGTGGTGGTGTTCGACTGGTGTTTATATATTTCTACTTTTATTTGTATATTAATTATTTATTATGTTGGATATATGTTATTTTATTGATATATTTATTATTTTATTTATATACTATGTTGTATATATATATATTATTTTATTTATATATTTATGCCTTTATTTTTATATTGATTCTTTTTTTTAGTATTATGTTGGATATATATATATATATAATTTTATAATTGTATTTATATATTTATACTTTTATTTTTACATTGATTATTTCATTTATTATGTTGATATATATTTATTATTGTATTTATATATTTATTATTTTATTTATATATGTTCGATATATATTTATTCATTTATTTATATATTTATACTTTTATTTTTATATTGATTCTTTTATTTATTATGTTGCATATATATCTATTCTTTTATTTATATATTTCTACTTATTTTTATATTGATTCTTTTATTTATATATTTCTACTTTTATTTTTATATTGATTCTTTTATTTATTATGTTGGTTATATATTTATTATTTTATTAATATATTTATTCTTTTATTTATTATGTCAGTTTTGGTCCTCTATAGTTCTTGACTTGCTGGTGCTCCATAAAACACAAGACAGAACCGGGTTTGGGCCGCTCTGATTAAAAGGATAGCATCAGTCATCATGCATGACCAAGATATAGGCCACAGCGGTTTCTGTCTGTTTCTCCCTCCGTCAAATTAAATCTTTTTTCATGCCAAGTTAAATTTTTATCAGCATGGCAGAACGAAATATCTGCAGAAAGATTAAAATGTGAATGAAAACAAAATAAAAATCCTAAGAATAACTAATTTATTTTATTGAAGCAGCATATCTAATGTTTTCAGCTTGCTGCCACAGCATGACGCGTCCTCCACCTTACCTGACTAAAGGCTTTATCATAAATTCATCATTTGTGTTTTAAAAAGGGATGAAAGTTATCAATTGAGTCAATCTAAAGTTGATTGATTGATAGGCCGGTCACAATAAATCAGTTCATTATATAATAAATTAAAACATATCGAATATTTTCAGTTTGCATGATTTATCGTTTTTCCAAAAACTGGATAATTCTTCAATTAGGGTCACCCCTGCCTACAACCCCTTTGAATCTTGAAAGGCTCAGACATCAAACCATTTGTGTTAACTGAGGCTGTTGGGTCTGAGTAAAAACTTTTAACCAGATTGATGAAATTTGGGTCCAGACCAAATTTATGCAACGGCCATTCAACGCGATCAAAAGCCTTCTCGGCATTGAGGGAAACAATTACTGCTGGCTCTTTGTGAATATTAAGGTACTGAACAACATTAAGAACACGTCATATATTGTCTGTGCCATATTTCATCTTTATAAACCCCAGCTGATCTGGGTTTATTATTTTAGGGAGGATGTCTTCCAATCTCCGGGCTAATAGTTTTTGCCACAATTTTATAATCGGCATTAAGTAAACTAATAGGTCTAAAGGAGGAACAATCCAGGGGACTTTTACCTTCTTTTAAAAGCAAACTAATGGAGGAGTGTCTCCATGAGGGGGGGAGGCCATTTCTCAAATATTATATTATATTCTCAAAATATTAGTTAATTATAAATCAAATAATTTAGCTTTAAATTGATTTAAAGCTAAATTAAAGCTTGAAATTTTTAATTAAATTGATTTAAAGCTAAATATTTGATAATAAGTATTTGATATAGTTATTTAAATATGTATTATTATAATAAATTATACACACAGCCGTTCACAATAAATTATTCACGGCTGTGTGCTTTGTAATATGCTCATCATACATCGATATCAGAATATTCCATTCCTATTCTATTGTTATAGCCACTAATCATACTGTATAATAAATATATATATATATATATATATATATATATATATATATATATATACACAGTCCAGTCACATTAATGTGACCTAAGTGACTCTCTTCCTGCACGTCTCGTAGCAGTTCGCTCTGCAAAAGGTGGTTATTCTGGCTTTTGACAGATGGTCACATTAATGTGACTGGACTGTGTATTTAAATATGCTGAACTATGTATTAAAAACATACTTAAATAATACAATTGTTCATAAATGCAGCTTTGATAGATAGTTGAATATAGTTCCCAGTAACAAAAAAGCGTGTTATGATCGATTAAATGCGCTGATATGTCATTTTGCCTGCTAAACACATAATGCTGAGTGGAGTGGTCTACCGCTCCAAGATGGCCGCCCTAAATCTCGTCAGCGACAATAGGCGAGAGCGGCGCATGAGGCGTCTATCCTTATGGACCTTACCAAGCCCCGCCCAGAAACGCCCCTCGTACTACACGTCTCACAAGCGAATCCTTAACCCGCCTAGTTAACATGGCGTCAACTGACTCTACAGAGCATTTCTGAGTCGATTAATTTAGCAATTCTGCCGGATTTTCACAAAATATCAGCCACGACAATGAACAAGGGAACCAACAAGTTCATGTCATCTTTTTTGGACGACATCAAAGAGTTTGGGCCACACAATGCCTCCAATATTGTGCGAGTTGCAGCTAAAAGCGATGAGGAAAACAGCAGATCCTCAGCATAAATATAGCTGTGGACAAGATCACTGACGCCTATTGTTCTTGCAAGGCTGGGTAAGTCGGACATTCATGGTTTAGAGGGTGATTTTGAAATGAGTGATTTTTGTTGTTTGCAAATGTTCGAATGTGCCTCGGTCTGCTCTGATAGAGCAGAGCAGCATGTTAGCACTCGGTGGCTAACACGATTACAGTTTAGTAAAAAGCCTTTTCAGGTGAAATAAAATCTTTAATGTATGTCAGATACGGTACACATTGCATATTGATCTGTTCAGCTAACGTAAGTCTGTAACAGACAGGCTTAAGATTTTCACAATGGATGTGTTTATTATTGACTATTTTTTCATTCACTAAACACAAAGAAAGCAATAATACTTACACCAGCAGACAATCCTTTGTTCTTATTGATCCTACAATGATTGAGCTGCAAATGCGGTCGTGAAAAAGTTTACTCCAAGCAAGACTTTCCGTTTCAGATTTTGGAAATCTGTGAATTTTAGTTCCACAAACATGATCAGGATACCTGACATCGCCTGTACAGATTCCCCACTGACGGAGAACCATTGTTTTAGAGTCCTGACTCAAAAACCTTCTGTCGGTCCGGTTCTCCACAATGTATGTTAGCTTGAGTTTGTGAGACGGTAACCCACTGATCGCTGCGCTGTGACGTCAAATGGGCATTAGCCAATGAAAAGGTCCGGCCGGGGTAAGGTCCATATTATGTCTATGGGCAAGAACGCTCAAAGTACCCGGATGTGTTCTTGCTCCGCCTATTTTATCGAGGATGCATCAATCATCCTTCTGCGGACTTGAGGCAGCAGATATCCCACAATGCAATGCGCCACCAGCAGCGGTAAATGGAGACGGTCAGTACAGAAATGTGTTGCATTTTTACCACCATTAATTGCCACGAAAATTCAGTCAAATTTGTTTTTAGGCGAGAATGTAGTCCTTATAGCTTCATCTATCCACTCAGTTCATCCAGAATATTCATATTTAATATTTGCTCCGGAGTTTTTCGGAGTAGCATAACTAGCTAACAGACCGGAGTAGCTGCCGATTTACCGGGCGGTTGGAACGTGTTTTCCCCGCTAACCGCAGCCTGATTTCAGCGAGTCACTGTCGTTTTCCGCTGCTTGTTATCTGTTCATAGCGGCTGAAAGTGAGATATAAAGTTAGCTGCAAGTAGCAGAATAGGAAATATATTTTCTCTTACCTTATTTTTTTAAAATTTATTTAGTTAATGTTGGTATTTTATAAATTGTGTTGACAAAACCAATTACTTTCATTCGCTAATTAACTGTTTTGGGGCATTTAAATTCGTAGTAAGAAAAATATTTTAATACAATGTACCTTCATGATCAGAGAATCATACTTTAATTTGTAAATTTTAAAAAACATTTCCCTAGGATTGGCATTTCATGTATGAGAGTGAACTCTTATTTTCCATTGTTTTATGCAGGCAGGTCTTCAGGTGAACAGACTGCAGGTCCAGGTTCACTTCCAGCCTCCAAAAACCCCTGGAGATTCTCTTCATCTCTGCGTCCTGCCAATGTTCTCTTCACTGTCTCCTCCTCTTCTTAGAGAAAAAAACTATTAAATTATGGTGATATTTGCTTTTGATAGTCTATGAATTTCCTGGAGTTATGGACCAATTATCTGCTTGTTTTTGTTTATTTTTTTGTTATTCTAATAAAGACACTCCAACAAAAAATATGTTTCTCTTTCTATGCTAATATCTTACTAGACTATACTTGATTATAATAACAAAGGAAACATAAGTTTGTTAATAAGTGTTTAGTAATTATTATAAAATAATCATCCAGTTGTGTGACAGGAACTCTGGCCAGATGCAGGTTGGTAAAATATTAAATATGAAAAAATTGTTTTAACTTTCCCTGTTTATGAATCCCTGGTAAACCTGGGGAATAAGGAAGAAATCGGTTAACTGCATGACAGGCTGACGATCATCTATTATGATTTGTCATTTAAGATAAATATTTTATAAACAAATAATCTGATGAAGGTGGCAAACAAGACTCAAGCTTCACTGGTAACAGAAATCTGAAAAAAGTAATTTGAGGTGATAAATTATTTTCTATTAAGCTTTTTTCAATCAGTAATACAAAACTTAATCCCTTCATTTAAACTTAATTCTTAATTATGTATATTTAATATCTGTTAATATTTGTCCCAATTATAAAATTGTCCAGTCCCAATTGTTAAATTGTTAAGTTTAACACAAGAACTATCCTGTTAAACTGAACAATTTATTGAAATTCACCGAAGTTGAGTGACGTCATCAAGAACGCTCTGTTCCTATTGGTGAACTAGCTACTGCGTCCTTGTGAACTCGGTACGGACGGACTTCTTGCGGTTACGTACTTGCCAAGAACTCAAGAACGTACTTGCGTTCTTGAGTATTGAGAAACGGCCCAGATCCTGTTAAGCATTCTTCAAAATAAAGTGTAAAAAAAAAAAAAAAATCACAACACAGTCACAGTGGAGAGTTTTCAAGCAAAATCGTCACACTAGGACCATGTTTGACTGCTACTGTGATCTTTTTCTAAAATATTTGGTTCAAGATACTATAAATGTCTCATTATGAGTATTTCCCAACTGACTTGGGAACTGTGTGTGTATGTATATTCAGAGGTTTCTCCGAAGTGACCTTCCTATTCGGCCAAGTCTGCTATATTTCACCGGAATCTTTTTATTTTTAAGCTAGGAGGTTCTCCATGAGTCACTTCCGCTTTCACCGTGTCCCGTTAGTCGGCGTCACAGTGACGCAAATAACCTCAGTTAAAAAGAAAACAAACAACAAAAAAAAATAAACCTTTAATCTTAACACAGTCTATGGTTTTAACATTGTGGAACATCTGTAGCTGTTACAGGGGATTAAGAACATTTTTTTTAATTTATGTTTTACTTTTATTCGACGTCAGGAAGGGGGCGTGTCGTGTCGTACGGTGCCGTGACCCCACGCTGGCGGGTGATGCAGGCAGCGGCGGCCCTTTGCAGGAAAATAAACACGCAGTCCGCTCCAAGATGGCTCCTCAGTCCGCTTTCCGGGTGGCGCTGCTGGTGTCCTTCTCGGTTGTCCTCACCGTCGTGCTGGGCTTCGGGCTCCCGGCTCTCCTCAACGCCGTCATGAGGTTGCTGGGACTGCCGGAAACGAGCGTGACCGAGTGCATCGTCGTGATCTACGCGGCTTTTGTGCTGTATGTCGCGACGCCCCGATTCCCCAGGGGATCAGTCGAGGTGAGGGGGGGGGGGGGACACATCGGAAACGTGGGGATCCTCCGACACATGCGGAATGGTGTCAATGTGCGCAGCACATTTCTGAGGGGAAACTTCAGGACTTTTAGATTGTCAGAAAATCTCCTTGAGTGCAAAGGATTGACCTTGCAAAGTCGGATGCAGCTCTGTAGCTGATGATCTTATTTACAGTGAAGTCTTAAGTTTTTTTTTTTTTGTTGTTCTTTCTGTTTTATAGGTTAAAGGAAAAGCCGTGCTTATTACAGGTTGCGACACTGGGTTCGGTCTTTCACTTGCGAAACATCTGCACTCGCTCGGTTACACGGTCTTTGCTGGGTGTCTACTGAAGGTAATAAATCATCTAATCCTTTTCATGAACAATTGCAGTAAAATCATTTTTGGTGTTTTTTTTTTTCAAAATGAAATCTAAAGCGTGGCCAGCCAATACTTTGCAGGAGCACTTGTTGCTGCCACTGAAGCTTTGGGGAACATCTGTCAGTTTTGCACACAGTGACTAAAAATTCTTTGCAAAGCAAATAAAGCTCTATCAGAAAGCAAAGTCTGATTCTGAAATTTTCATAAATTCCAGATTTGTGGAGGGCACGATTAGGTTTTCCTTGCTAGATTTTCAATGCGGTTGCATGAAGTTATGAAAACATGCAATTGTGACACTCAAATGGAGGATTTACTAAATGTTGTTTACGAGCCTGACTATGTTCTTTACGTCATGCAGGACAAAGAGGGAGAGGGTGCCAAGGAGCTTGAGGAATTTCATTCAGATCGCATGAAGGTGGTGCAGCTTGACGTCTGCAGTGATGAGCAGGTGAAAGACGCCGTTGAATCCATCAAAGGCAATCTGGAAGACTCACAAAGAGGTAATGTTAACAGTTTATTACCCCTTTAATCCAGATAAATGAAAACGTGTGCCGATTCATTACGGTTCTGTAAATCCGTCAGGTCTGTGGGCTGTGGTGAACAACGCCGGGGTGTCGACCTTCGGAGAGGTGGAGTTCACCTCCATGAACACCTACAAGCAGGTGTCGGAGGTCAACCTGTGGGGCACCATCAGGGTCACCAAAGCTGTACTGCCATTAATCCGCAGGGCGAAAGGTAAAAACCCGTGGAAGGTTTTTCTCTGTTCGTTACTTATTAACGCCCACCTTCGTGTAAGCAGCATGACATATCGAAGAAATGAAGCGTCCAAAGTGCAAAAAATCTGAAAGAGAGACATTGTGTGTACAGTGAACAATCAAAGCCGTTTTTAGAGAGTTTATGGCGCTAATGTAAAATATACGATGCATTTTTTTTTTAACCAAAAACTATTTTTATCAGATATACACTGGTTTTTAACACAACACACTGTAAAGTACAGCTAAAAAGAAATTCATTTAGTTGAATGTAACAACAAAAACACTACATTGTAGTAAATATAATTGTTTGCTTTCGAAATTAATTAAAATTTTAAGAATGCACAAACAATACAATTTATTTTTGTGGTAAAAAAAAGCACAAAATGTTTATTCAAATTCTTTTTTTACTTTATTGGCAGCTGATGATGCAAAAGTCTTAAGTTCTGGCATCTGTTTTTAGGCTGATCTGATTAACTGGGTTTTTGACTTGGGGGGTGGGGGGATTTAGAGCACCTAACATTAATATCAGAGATAACCTGAGGAAACGCACACAAAAAATCACGTTTTCATTAATTTAAGGACAGTAGCTGTCCACACCAAGAATAGCCTCATGTAAAAAAGTAATCACTCCCCTTTGATCATATTTGAGTTCAAAACACCTGAAATCCTTTCCGAATCCAGAATGATAAAAGTAGTAAAGTTCACTCACTGGTTGAAAAAAGTTACAATTTTTGATCCTCCGACCGTTCAGCAAACTCACACCTAAACCCCCCACTGGAAAACCAAAACTCTGACCGATAAATATAAACGCGGTTGCGTCTTATCCGCTTGCAGGCCGCGTTGTGAACATCGCCAGCATGTACGGCAGGATGGGCAACCGGCTCAGATCCCCTTACTGCGTGTCGAAATACGGCGTGGAGGTCTTCTCCGACTGTCTGCGCTACGAGATGAAGACCTGGGGAGTGAAAGTGTCCGTCATCGAGCCGGGGAACTTCATCGTGGCCACCGGCATCCTCACCCGAGACGTGGTGGCCACCACGGCCAACAAGCTGTGGGCCGAGGCCCCCGCCGAGGTGAAGGAGGACTACGGGAAAAGCCACTTTGAGCAGTACATGGCGCTGATGCGCTCCTACTGCAACAGCGGCGAGAAGGACATGACTCCGGTTCTGGATGACATCGCAGACGCCATCGGGTCGAAGCGTCCGTACACGCGGTACAGCCCCATGGAGCCGCACTGGTGGATCAGGATGCAGGTGATGACCCACCTGCCTGGCGCGTTGTCCGACCTGCTCTACTTCTAAAAGTGAAGTCTTGGCTTCCTCTCTGTCTCCTATTTCGCAATAGATCAGTCGGAGTTCACCCGATATGTAGGGTTTCTGATTCTTCAGCACCTGGAATCATTCACGCGATTAAGCCTTAATACTTTGTAATGTTTCAAACTGTAAGCAAATAGCTGCAGTTTATTTTTTTTTTTTAATACGTCTGGCTTAGACTGTGTATTCAGATCTATTCTCTGATGAGTCTCCAACATTGCACTTTTATTGCTTGCTGTGATATTATCTAAATCAACTTTGAGCTTGTTCCTTTTTATCTTTTATTTACCATGATACTTTGCAATGTTTTCCCTCATGCAAATCGTTAGGGAGGTTGAGGGGGACGAAGTGGGGGCTGGGGGGCGACTATGGCACGAAGACAAAACGAGCTTGAAAGGGCTCCTGCTGTTCTGTTGTCGGAACAGACCGGGGCCGGACTTTGAGGGCCGCTGTGATGTTTGCCCCAGAGTTATGCAACAGCCACACAAACTCACTTTGTCCCACATGCGCCAACAAGAAAACCAGCATACTACTTCACACTGAAGGGATTAATGAGGGCACTTGGAAGAAGAGGAAATGTTGTTGGACTACCCCTTGTCTTTGTAAGCGGAATGTTATGTAATATATTGAATTATGCAAATGAACAGAGTGATTTATTTTAAAATACTGTAGTCAGTGTCATTTTTTTTCAAAACCTGACTAAATAAACCAAAAGTCATGAAAAAGTTTGTTTAAAGTCGTTCGGAATCATTATAGATGTAGTTTTAACTAATGGCCGCCAGGTGGCACACACGCATCACAGATATAACTGCTGGAATTACGGACACTTTGTGAATTGGATCATGATTCAGGATTCACTACACAGATATAAACTGTTTTTAATGAAGTTGTATGCTTATTGCTTAGAGCTAGTAAAACACAAAAACTAAAGTATTACATGAGGTCAATTACAAAAACAATATCTACCTCAAATGTTATGAATAATTCAGAAATCTCACCAGGTTGTCCCTCCATTAGTAGGAAATTTCACCAAGATGTGGAAGAGTCTCTGTGCTTAAGAGTGCTGTATCTAAGAATACTGAAGGAAAATTAAGCGAAAGGGGAAAAACTCCAAAGGTTTCCACAGGCAAAATGAATAACCACAATATTGACAGGACTGTTGAGCAAATCCCATCCAAAGGATTACTTCTGCTTTTTCCCCAGTAGGCTGACTGTTAAAAAATGAGTCATTAGTCTAAATCTGACAGAAAGAAATTTGGATTTAAATTACCTGCGAGAGGTTATCAGCAATAAGTAACCGAAACGTGTGGTGAATCTGCATTGAGCTGAACAGAAAAAGGTAAACTTTTTTTATCATCTAATATATTCAGAGCACCTGTGCTCCTTTTTATATCAACATAAAAATATAACATACATTAAAAGACAAGCACAAAACCTTTTTTTTGCTTTTTATTACATCTTTAACACTCTAAATCTTCTAAATTATTACACCTGAAGACAGTCTCCCCTCCATAAAAACAGTATTAAGAGCATAACATTACATTTTTTTTCACAGCACTGCCTTTTTTTAATCATTCCACAGCATGAATCTGTTTCTTCACTCTCACTTACAGAAATAAAAAAGGAAAATAAAATAAAAGAACTAAAAAAAAAAAGCTTTGTGAGACAAATATCACCACAGAAATGTAAGCAGCACGAAAGCACCAAAATCAAACACGGGCCACTTGTTTTTAATATTATCAAGACATCTGTATGAAAGCTTAACAGTATCTCAGGTAAATTTAGCGAGTCCAGACCGCAGGGTAGTTTACTCCCCATCAGGACGAATAGTTTGACGAGCAGTCTTGATAATATCTGTCACAACTGACTTTTAATGTCTCTTTAAAGCAGATTTTTTTTCCTTTTTTACAGCTACAACGCTCTGCTCATGCAGCCTCCTTCTTATTGTAAAATGAAAAAAAAAAATATCCCAGTTACAATATCTAAGCAGGGAGATACTGTAGTTTTAATGTCAAGCTAAATCTTTAAATATTGAGTTTGTTCATATTTATGTGGCTAATCTGCAAACAAAAAAAAAAGTGAAATCTTACACTAGTTGTAGATAAAGATGTAAAAATGATAACTTAAACTGTTGATGCTTTGAAACACAAGTTACTTGAGGTGCTCATACAGATTTAGGTCATGATTACATCACACCTGGAGTTATGTTTATCACTCAACATCCGCACATGTGTTTATCATTTACGTGTAGGCATTCACTGTTCATCTAATACTTGATGAAGTCAGCTATGGTAAGGTCACTTGAAATGGAACACACCAACTGAAAAAGGGCGCATTATGCATGACCAAGAAAAGAGAGGGAGGGGGCAAGTCCATGACATTTGGTGAGCGCTAAAGGAGGAAATGCTCTTTCCGATGAGGATGTGTCCGGCCGTCCCGACGCATCTGCTAATCGCTCCGCTGATGCGCATGCAAAGCTTTAAGCAGATAGCAGTGATAAGTGAAGAGGGAAGTATGGGTTCTAAAGAGAAAAAGGAGGGAGAACAAAAAAATAAATAAATAAAAATACTAAATCGGGGAGCTAAAGCTTTGGTTGCCGGAAAGCTGTGAAGGCACGTTAAATTCTCCCAAAAACTTTAAAGTGGGGCAGAATGTGTTGGCGGATTCACTTTAATGCTTTGTGGCATCACAGATGCTGCAGAAACTGGGGGTCGGGGAGGAAGTACTGGCATGAACAGAAAAGTTTTTCTTACAACAAATGAATCCAGCAGAAAGCTGCAGATTGGGTATTTTCAAAACCCTGGAATTGAGGGGGGGAGTGAGGGAGGGTAATTCTTAAATTTCAAAACCAGCGTGATTACTGAAATCCACATACTGTAGCTGCAAATGGGAATGCTAATCAATTGCTAAGTTTAATTATAAAGCGACAGATATCTCCAAAAGCTTAATAATCCGGTTTTGTTTTATGCGTGCTCCATATTAAGACAAAACTGTTCAAGAAACTGTAAAATTAGCGCTTTAAACACATTGATCTGAATGAACCTGTGAGCGCACTGCACCTCAGTACCTCCAGTTCACACTGACAACTGTTCTCAATGTGGAAGCAACTACTGAGCAAAGAAGACTCATAGTAAGCCAGTTTCAGAGATCTGTGAAGTTATTTTAAAGTAAACAGTTGTATTTGATGACATGTTAGTGGTTTATTTGGGCTGTGGGAGAAAGCAAGACTTTCAGCGGATAACAGGAGGGTTAATCAGTGTAGCTAATTTGCTGTTTTGTTATTCTAAGCTTTTTAAAATCAGTTTTGAAAATGCTGGATGATGAAACGTTTGACTTTTACATGAGATAAGGTGCAGAGCTACATTCTCCAGAAACTACGCATGGAAACCAGCGTTTTATCAATGCCAGCTCTGCTGAAAGCCAACATAAGATGCTGGATTTCAAAGTGTACTTTAATCTTTTTGTGTTTGTTTTGAAAAAAACTAAGACTCTCACACACAGTGTGACATCACCACTACTCATCAAATAATGTTGTTTAAATCTTCCTGTAACAAGGTTCTGAAAGAAAACAATTGGGCTGGGGGGAATTGATAGTGATAGGTAGAAGATTGATCATTCTGATTGGTCCGTCTCTACTTCTGCCAATTACCTCAGATGCTTCCATCAAAAACCCTACAACCAATCAGCTGCTTAGTAGATGATGGTCTGGGCGTGGCTGTTACAGTGGAACATGCTCTCCAATTCCTTAGTCTATTTTTCCTTCCCTCATCCTCTTCTCTTTTTGTGCCCGGGTCCAACCAGCTGCAGCTGGAGAACTCATCATCGCAGGCTTTGTGATGATGATGATGATGATGATCATCATCATCATCCCCCTGCTGGAGCTGCTCCCTGCCAGCTCTCCGTCTGCTGCAGCTTTGATTGCTGCCCTTCCATTCAGACTCTACCTAGTCCCCCTTTCAGTGGAAAAAAACTCCAAAAAAACTGCTCACTCCAAACCTTCGCTGTACATTAGAAACTTGGATCTTTTCTGCCTCCGCAAGGAATAGGTCGTTTTTGTTTTTTTTACGTATGACATCCATGCTTTGCAAGTGCGCACACTTGACCTCCCAGTGACCCTCTATTCCCTTCAGTAATCACTAATTTAGGAGTGGTGAGATCACCCTCTTGGCTGCTTGAGCCAGTCCTCCACTTCCCCTCTCTGTTCCAGAGAACTAGATTTATACATTTTCTTTTCCTGATGACAAAAAAAAAAATAAAAGAACTCCATGACTCCAACAGTGAACTTTAAACACAAAGATACTCCCAAAACCTAGAGGTGCACTAACCAATCGACCGGAGATCAGGGTAGACCAATTTGGTCAGCTTTAATTTGTGAAAAATATGATTTCTTATACCACTGTCATTAAACACACTTAAGCTATAAACTTTCTACATAAACCCATCAAAAAGCAGCATGTGTCTTTAAAAAAAAAAGTT
The DNA here is from genome assembly GCA_033032245.1 of Poecilia picta. Classification (NCBI taxonomy): domain Eukaryota; kingdom Metazoa; phylum Chordata; class Actinopteri; order Cyprinodontiformes; family Poeciliidae; genus Poecilia; species Poecilia picta. Next base: position 16,035,970 of record CM065372.1, on the reverse strand, counting down.
TGCAGAGATGAACCAATAAACCAGCTGGAGATCAAAATCAACATTTTTTTTTTTGCTTAATCAGCAGATCCAGGATAAAAAGATATAACTAATAGCTCCCACCATTTTAATTCTACAGATTGCAGTAAAATGTATTTTGATGCAATTTTCTATTTTAGAAAAGGGGGAATCAGATAACAGGTAGGGGCATGGACTTTGGTCCATTAATGTGGATAATCTTGTAATTCCTTCATAAACTGTTGGATTACAAACCTGAAACACATGTGTTTTTATGTTTTATAATCCTTTTGGGGGCAGGGATAGAAATCAATCAAAATCAGAAATGACAGATCCCCAAAAGTTGGTATTAGTAAAAAAGAAAAAATGATTTCAACCAGCTGTGAAATGGATTCTTAACGTAAGATAAAAGGGAGTTTGGTTTGACACTATTCTACTTATTTGCATCATGAGATTCGCAGAGTAATTTGCCTCCTCTTTGTAACATTCACATGATGTGGATACAGCAAAAATGTGGCACAAGCAGTTCTATTATACAAAAATTAAACGAAGAAAAAAAGCCTACTTTGCACAAAAAATGGAGGAAAACAAAAACAAAAAAAAGCAGATGCATTATAACATTTCAATCTCAACAACACGGATCCTAACAAATCTAAATAAATATAGTTTGGTCACTTGATTTTTTTATCAATGATTAGCTGAGGTTGTGGATTAATGTGTCCACAACCACAAAGAAAGAAACAAAAAAAAGCTTTAAGACGAACATTAAAGTGAGTCAACGTGTAAGACCTGTAGGCATGGCTCTGAGTAAGTCGTCATCTAAAAATATCTCAGTCATGTGTAGTTTAAAAAAAATAAAATAAAAATCACATCTTCAAAGGAAATTGTAAAAAAAAAAAAGATTATATATTATCAACATAAAGAAATCTAAATGAAACCCTAATAGATACCAAGGGTGAAATACATGCCGTTGCCTATGACCTAACGTGGATAATTTAAAATGCGACCAAGAGGCCTGTAGTCATCTCTCGGGGTCCGTAAAGTCTTTTCTTCAGCCCTCTCTCAAGGTCTCTCCCATGCTTTTTCCATATCTCCTCTTGGAATGCTCACAAAGTGGCCATTTAAGTCCTGATTATGTGTTAAGTCTTCAGGCTTGGAGCAGAAATGTTAGTGTGTGTTCTGGTGTAAGGATCTGTTTTATATATTTTATATATGGAAGCCATTAATCTCTGTGCATGTGTGTGTGCGTGGTTGAATGTGTGCATGTGTGTGTGTGAGGATCGGATCAGGATGCGGCCAGGGCTTTGATCAGGTACAGTTTGTCTCCCTGCTCACTGGTGAAGATGGGAGCCTTTTTGTAGTGTTCAACAAGCTCTTCCATAGAGTTGAATTTGCGCTGTCCGATGCAGTAAAGGTTCTCCTTCAGCTGCACTTTGAAATGCTTGTTCTTGCTCTGCGCCTTTAGGGAGATGGAGAAGTCATTTGGCTGAAAAATTAGAAGGAAAAACTCGGATTAGTGACCACGGACAACAGGAACAATTAGAAGGAAAAGGAGGAAAGGAAAAATCCAGAATTTTTAAATAGAAGGTCTGTTAAAAGTTTAGCAGCAGATAATACATTTTCAGACTGGCTGGTTCCGGAGGCTGGAGCTACTGGCGGCATTGAAAGGGCCCCAAAACCAAAGCGGACTTAAACCGTAAAGTACCTCTAATCTTAAAAATGTCAGAGGGTTTATGTTAATGCGTAGCAATGAGTATATTTAAGCCATTGCTACGCATTCATTGGACGGTTATTAATACTGATGATTATTTACACAAAAGGCAGAGAAAGGAGATCGTGCAACCCTGGTAATATTATTGTGTGAAACACAAACTGAGCATTAGAAAACATTCATAGTCAAAGTTAACATGGTTTGAAAAGCAAAAATATGTACTTATAACTAGAATATTGTTAATTTGAACTGATGTAATAGGTTTGCTTTCAAATATTTTTTTTACCAGTTAATGCTACTTGGAATCTGTATAAATAACACATGAAATACTGTTCTTATAAATCATCATCAGTCTTAAAATGCTGAAAATCTGCTTCAGTCTTGGCTCTGCAGAGACTAGCCCTTAGTCTTCTAGGTACAACTTATTTGCATTTATACTAGACAAAGATGGCAAGCACTTTACAGCAGAAAAAAAGAAGCGTAGAATCTATCAAAAACTTTTAGAGTAACAACACCTTCAAGACACCTAAAATATTCACATGTATTTTTCAGGTGCCCTTAAGCAGTTCTGGGTAAAAGATGTTAAAAGAAACTATAAATAGGGCCCACGTCAGCTAACTGACTGGGTAAATAACGTAGATTTATTTTTGTACACATTGTCTTGCTGAAAAATCTACCCTCATTTCTTGTTTAGATTCTTATCAAGAATGCCTCTGGCAGTGTTCTCCATTCTTCCTTCCTTCACTGACGTAAAATCTGCCAGGACTGAATCATCAAAGACGGCCAAACACCATGTTTTCAACCATCTGATCGCAGTAAACTCTCCCAGTAGCGAACTGACTTATCAGTCTTAAACCAACTTCAAAGACATTGAAAATCTTTTTTACTTCAACAGCGGAGTCTTATGCAGTAGACATTTCTAAAAAGGAATTGTAGTCATCATGAAAATTCTGGACTTTTTTGAAGCTCTCTGTAAGTGATCTGAAAATCAAATTATTCTTTTCACACTGCTGGCAACCTTATTTGTGAGATTTTTGGCATTGTCTTGGGAGAGGGCTGGTCTTTTATTCTTCTAACATGTCTCTAGTGTGTTTCGTTGGTAACGAGAAATCTTGCATCATCCCTTAATATTAACACATCTGAATTTACTGGAGTTGATGTCTTTGTAGGCGTGGATTACTTGATTGGTACTGATGTTAACACGACATTCTAACCTGATTACTCTCTTCAAGAGTTCGAGAAATGTTGGTGTGCTCAATAATTAATCCTCTCTGCTGTATCAACTAGAGGTCAGATAGTAGCTGCTTTTAAACTTTTAACAGAACATAATTTCAAAAATTCTGAACAACTCCTTGAATGAACAGATCTTAGTAACTGACCGATGACTCGCTATCTCGGATGAGGAAGTCTCCCTCCGAGCCTCTTTGATTTAGTGCCACCTCTGCTTGGTGGCGCGTCACTTTTCCGTAGTACCACTCCTTCCCGGCAAAGCGCCCGCTGCCTGAGGGCGAGATGTAGTCACAGTCAGGCGTTGGAGGCCCGGCTGGCCCTGCTGTGGATTTATGGGAGCTGGAGTCAAGAACAGTAACGTAGTTCTTGGGCACCAGGCCCAACTGTCCGTCTGCTTTGCGGCACTTCCACCACTCTGGGTCGTTCTCTGGTTTCTCTATGACCTCCATCACCTCGCCCCGCTCAAAGTTCAGTTCCTCGTCGTTGCCGGTGCTGAAGGGGTAAAGCGCCTGAACCGTGTGCAGCACTCTGTTTCCGTTCGTGCTGCTTCTTACCACGTCGACCAGCTTCTCGGTCAGCGATCCGGCAGCCGGATCGCCCAGGCCACCCATCCCCCCTCCCCCCGCCGTCCCATCCACGTCCTCCGTCACATAGTTGGACGGGAACCAGCCAGACCGTCCGTTGTAGCTGCCGCGCCACCAGCCGTCGCTGCACTTCTCCATCACCACCACCCGCGTGCCCTTCACCAAAGAGAGCTCGTCCTCGCGCTCCGCAGAGTAACTGAACTTGACGAAAGCGGGCACGTTGAGGTCGTACAGCCTCTCGCCGTTATCGGTGCTCATGTCCGTGTCGGCGTTGGAAGCGGTGTCTCTCATCCCTCCCTTCCTGCTCTTTACCTTCCCAATTCCTAGGAGTCGGGGGGAAAAAAAAACAGAAACATGATTAGCAGTGAGATCACAAATGCAAATAAATTTGTTGGTGCCCCTTATAATGGTGGTAAATACTTTCTCTCCTATACCCATTTCAAAGAAATAAAATAAATTCATATTTTACAGTTCAGCCTGAATTTACAGATATAGTGGGTTTTTTCATTCAAGTCAACAATCTCAGAAAATTAAACAAATTTGGGGTCTTGGGATCCTCTTCAGAAATCAAACCAAATACAACTGGTAACTGTAAAGTACAGTAATTATTTTAATGACAGAACAGATTTAAAAAAAAAAGGGTATAAAAGATATATTGGCTTTTGGCATTGTTATGCCCTGCTTAACATTAATTGACATCTAATGTTTATATGCAACGGCCATGTGTCATGTACACAGCAGGGGTGTTCCCACTTGTGGCAACAGTAATTTTGTTAATTGCTTTTTTCCCCTCCCGACTTAAAAACTTTAAATCATATTAAATATCTGAATGCAGTAGAATAATCAGAGTGAGATTATTGAGGCTATTGACATTTCTTTTAGCAGAGGTCTCAATAAATTTGCCCATACCTGTTAGCCAAAATAATCTTTTTACTCCCCCGCCACCTAACTTTCTAATGGTGTGGGACAAGTCCCAACAAGAAATGAAAAGGAAAACAAAAAGAAAATGAAGCAATAATTAGCATTACAGGCTTTCTAAATATCCTTTCCTTTTCACATCAGAGCCCAAACCCCCCCACGCTCTAAATCTAAAAACATTCTTGAGGATTAGGTCTAGGTGCTGAGGAAACAACAAAAATCTATGCTGGCATGGTGAAATAAAAACTGAATGGGACGAAAACTTGTTTTGACATGGGCCTACAAATCCTGTAGAAACTGTTTTCTTTGTGTACTGTCACCTAATACTAAAATCAGACACCTCACCCCCACTCCGGTCGGCCTGAACTCCCTGGAACAGAACAGTTCAGCCGGCTACAGCCTCATTGCTGCTAATCACATTGCAATAATCACCTTGGCCGGCACTGCATCCTGATTTCAAACTCTTCTACTTCCCTCCAACTCTATGACGTTACTGTAGTTTCATTGTTGAAGAGCCGTGACCATTTTATAACGTTTAAACAACTCCAGCTCAGCCCAACCAGACGCTGATATCACAGACAGTGACAGATTTAGGCTCATTTCTGATTACGTTTGCAAGGCTATTGCTTGCATAATCAAAAGACAGCTGGGTGAAATTACACGGTGGAGCAGGGTGGAGTCTCCGGGACTGCGCTGGGAGGCCGGCGTGCGTCGTCTGTTATCCCAGCCGCTGGGGAAACGCGAGTGTCCTTTACCGCAGATGGATTGTTACTGAAAGGTGCCTCTGACTCAAGGGGAGCAGACAAATTTCACAGTAGGGCTCAGAGTCCAACGTCAAATTGCTTCCAGGTAGAGCCTGTTATTAGTCCCACCACTGTGCATAAGTACAGAGTGCAGACAGGGTGTTAAGAGCTGATGTCTGGAGGCGGAGGTTATGTGCTCCACACATGCCAGTCAGGCATCTTTGTACCAACTCAAACAAGACAAAAAGAGATATCGGAGGACAGATCGGAAGCTTCCGTCACAAATAGGAACATTATCAGATAAATTCCTGACATGCACAATTTAAAAAGAGATTCTGCAGTAGGAACCTTTATGGTTGGAAGTGACCTAATTTAGCTCAAATGAAAGTTGGAGGCCATCAACTACTGAGAGACATCTTTAACCTCCAAATGAGAGCAGAGAGATAAAGTTTATATTTTATCTAAGGAAAGGCTTATCGCTGGCCTTGTCACTGGTGTCCATTTACTGCTTTTGTCTGCTTTGGTTCCCTGAATGCTTTGCATTTGCCACAGCATTTGCATAGATGCTCAATCTGCAGCCAGGTCAGTAATGGGGAGTTTGGATTTGCCTGCACAGCTAACAGATACAGGGCTGCTACTGAGCGCAATGCTTCTCCTAAAGCCTCATCTATCATGGTGTTCTGGAGTTACGCAGAAGAATTCACTTGTCGGCTGCGTAGGAGAGCTTCCTTTACAGTTTAGCAGAGATAATATCTTTTCACATCAAACGCACGAAATGGAAACGCTTCTCCAGAGAAGGCCACAGCTGCACTGAGCTCAGGTGGCGCTAACATATACTGGCTAGTGCTTTTCTTGACAATCAGCCAGGCTTGTGTGTTCAGTTGAGTTTTGGACATTTGTGTACAAATAGCTGGAAATCTGCAACAGTAATGTCACAGAAGTAATGCAGGAAGGAATCTTGCAGAGCCTTCTGAAGCCACAGACTGAAGGGAATTTGTTTTTGGAACTGGATTTTGTTTAGACAAATAAGAATAAAAGGGGGCTGAAACAACTGTGCACCACAAGTTTCTGATTACTTGTGGGACATTCCAAGAACTACATTTTATTTCTCTTGCACTTCACAATTATCCACACTTTTTGTAGGTCTATCACAGAAAAGCCTAGAAAAATCCAACTAAAGCACAGCAAAAATCAGGGTCGAACCATTACAGATTTCTGGCTTTCTTTGGGTTCTGATCTTCAAGAAAGCAAAACGTATTTTTACTTAGGATTGTAAAATAGAAAAGCGATTCTTAATTAAACAGAAAATGAAGGACCTGCATGATTTTTTTTTATCAGATTTTTAGTAAATCAAGTCGATACTTGATACCATGAAGGTGGATGTGCTTGTAAACCCTCAATGGAGGAGGTTCTTTTGAGGTGGTTGTCGCCACAATTCACATTATGGCAGGAATTGGGCGGAGAGAGAATGGGAAAAGCTGGAGATATGCAGCAAAACTCCAGAAAGTTGGGAGTGGAACCCCAGACGGCTGAGTTCAGGACCAATAGCCACGGTGGGACGCTCTACAGTGAAACCCTCCAGAACCCAATTATAGTTTTGACGCAGTTAAAGAAAGGGGGTGGGTCTCAGTATCTGTCCTACTGGTCAAGAGAAGCAGTGTTACAACTACAAACAGACTGTATTTACTGTGATAAGGTGTCTTCAAAATGTGCTTGGTTGAACTCAATCTTATTTAAGTGTTTTAGAGTTAAACAGGGGTGAATACAAACGCACGACATGTTTCAGATTATATGTAAAAAATAAGATTAAATAAAAATGCTTAATAGTCCTCAAATACGTATTTACATATTAGTATTTATTTGTCTATTGCATCTTATCCTAATAAACAGAGTACAGACGGTAGTAGGAATCAGCTGTACTGAGGCGTACTGAGCATTTAAAAAGATCTGTTTTCATTTGTCCTTCTATACTGTTCCCAGTTAAAGTTAAATGCAATTGTGGGGCAGCCAAAGGTTTCTTCTAGGTATATGAAAGTACAGTTAACGGTGCTGCTGATGCACGCTGCCAGTCAGCTGGATGAAAGGAGGCTATCACACTTAACTCTTGCTAGAAGGCCAAATTCTACTATTTGTAAAGAAAAATCTTCAATCTCAGTGAGTTAACATTTTTTTAAACTACACTTGCTAAGCTCCTACCTGCAGATGGCATGGTGTAATTCAAAAAATACTTGAACATTTTAACCAAATTTAGGCATTCATTATGTATTTTTTCTTACGTCGATGTATCAAAATATTATCTTATTGGTATTTACAATATTATCAGAACTGTAACACAACTCTTGTTATTTCTGCTTTAAATTTTATTGTGATTACTGTTATAAAGAGCCAGCGTACACCAAGTCACAGAAAATAGAAAAGTTCAAAGGTTATGACACTGTACACTATAGCTGGAGATGCCAAATTAAATTTCCCAATTTCCAGCTGAAGGGAAAAATTTACTGTCATAAAATGTTGCAAATATTTTAATTTTTTTTCCTACGTGGTGACATGTCGCAGTTTTTTCTCTGTATGACACACAAAACATGTACAAATATTGTATGTCACTGGGTTATTTAAAATATGTATTTTTGATGACTGGAAGGTCCCATTTGAAAGAGGAAGCAGACACCGCTTGGAGATCTAAAAATACCCCTCTCCGAATTTTGCCTCATTTTCTACACCTGACAGTAATCCTAAACAAAGACAACCACTTGAACTTTGTGAGCACATACGGCGTGGGACGTTCAGCTTCCCCTCAAAGCCGCAAACCTTGTTGCGGCTCTGCTGCAAGCTGGGAAAACCTTACGAGAGAAATTAAAAACACTGTGCACTGGAAACTTCTCTCGTACGACATCACATGCCTCTTTTTTTTTGTTTTTTGCGCGCTTCCTGAGAGAGGGATGTCGGGGAAGGAAATTACACAGAATCAGATGGCTGTAAATCACTGCAAACAATGATGAAGAGCACAACACGCACATGTTGGGTTCCTCCAAAATAAAATTTAAAAAATATTTTAAAAAAGAAAAAGAAAGAGAGAAAGACAGAAAGAAAGAGAGAAAGACAGAGCGAGAGAGAGAAAGAAAGAAAGAAAGAAGAATTTGTTTACAGATGAATCGCAACAGCACAATGAGAAGAAAGTGCTGGGAAGTTTGTCCAGCTACCGGTGACATACAGGAATGAGTTTTTTTTGTTTTTTTTTCTGTCCAAACTCTGGCCTGCCTACGCTAGTTGGCTGTCCATTGTCTGCCAGGGCCCTTTCGACCTCCCGGCTTCCCTCCATTCCAGGGTTCTTCCTCTGTGGACGACAACACCCCGCGTCAGCCTGTCTGACAGGCCTTTAACATCCCTTTGCTTTGACACGGACGCTTTTTCCAACCAGTCAGGTCGGAGCAAACCGGCCTGCTGCCTCTTCTGCAGCAAGTTGCCGTCACATCCTACTTTGCAATTCCAGTCAAGTTGCTTAAAATTACTGTGCAGCAATGTCTGTTGTCTGATTGCAGACACTCAGGAGGAGCTTTGCAAGTTCATGACAACAATATGTCTTCGGACATGTAGTGGAAAACAGCAGTCCTCAGCCATATGGTTTGCTCAGAGACGTACGCATTAAGTGTAATGACAGCATGTTGAGCCAGAAGCTGCATGAGTCAATCAAAAGGAGGGGGACAGCGCACACGCGAGTGAGTCGGCGTATTTGCGGTTGGGGCTGCCTTTTAGAGGCCGTGGCTTCAATCGGGTCTGCCAACATGGCTGACGGATACAGAGGAAGCGTGCAGAGCTCTTTCAACTTTCAACTTCAAATGCAGGCAGCCATCGATCTCTGTGATGGGGCAGAGTTCAAGGAGAGGTGCCGCCGAGCAAAGCTGCTGTCGAAAGCTATAGTGCATTTGAGGTTGCGATCTGTCAGGTTGTATCAAATCAACCGGTTAGGAAACGACTTCCCATACTCCACCAGATGTTAATCCACTCTCACCTTCATCATTACAACAACGTTGGAATCATGAGCGCAAATTAAAGGATGGAGACATCATTTTTTAAGTCCGTTTTCATCTTTCAGCTGATCAGAAAGACATGAATAACGTAGGGCTTGTCCACCTCCGGCAATGGTGAACTCAATTTCCCAACTAGCTCTTATGCAGTAAGATGTCCTCAGGATTTGATCTAATTGCAAATTCTTGCAGTGACTCTAACCAATTTCAACACACAGGAAACAAGACAAACAGCTTAAGATCCAATGAAACAAATATACATTTTGGATGATTGTCCAAATAAAAACACGCATTTCAGATGAGATGTATGACTATTAAATTAAGACCTATCAGAAAGTCTGCAATCTCTAGTATTCTTACTGTTTCGGCTTTGTGAAGACCACTACTCACTTTCTCTGATGTAAACAGATAACAGGAAACACAATGCGTGGTGGTACAGCTTTACAGCAGAAAAAAAAAACATGTCGAGGATGAATGACTTGGACTATTCACACTAGTCTTGGCCTAGCTATGATAAGAAGTTTCTTTTTTCCTTTCTTTGGTCTCGTAAGTCAGGAAACAGGAGTGAGCAATGTGGAGAAAATAAGCGGGAATTGAGGAGCGAGCCATCCAACAGACAATCCCAAATGATATGATTCAACTTCCCTCTGACTTCTCACTTCCTCTTTGGCTCGCACTGAGCTAAGAGAGAAATGTGGCTCAAATTAGAGTTTCCGCTTGCTGGGGAGGCTGAGAAACAGGAAAAAGGAGGGAGGGGAGCCAGAGAGAAACAGAAGGAGGGAGAGAGAGAGAGAAAAAGCAGCAGCTTACAAAGTTTACACATGCAAAATGTCTGTTAGCTCATATCTATCTTTTTCACCTCCCGCTAGAGAACAAGCAGAGCAGTCAATGAGATTCCTGCAGACAGAGCCAGGATATATCAAGGTGAGATTACGGCCTTGGTAAAAAAAAAAAATATATATATATATATATATATATATATATATATATATATATATAAAAGCGTGTCAGTGTGGCTGTAAACCATTGACATTCCTCTGATAACCATGAGAGGTGCATAAGATGGGAACCTGAGTCCCATCAATCTTCAAGGACCCCCTTCCTCCTCTTTGCACAATGACTACAGTGTTCTTACATGAGAACCCTTCAACTGTAGCTCATGATCGGCGGCAGGGGGACCCTCCCAGAACCAGGGAGCTCGCCCTGAGGGAAACATAAAAGGAAACAGCCATCTGCGATGTCGTGAGATACTCCCGAACCGGCTGGAGAGAATGACAGTGTAATCCACTAAGATGTAGCCCACCTCAATGAGGTAAACTCTGGAAGAAAACAATGAAGCAAGATCCCGGCCTGTGTGTGAGTTTTGTGCCTGCGTGAATTCAAAGAAAGAAGGATTGCCGGGGCAATTACAGGCTTGGGCTCAGCAGCAGGCTTTTCAAAAGCATATCCACCCAGTGTCTGCAGCCGCTCACACACACTGGGACAGCCTCTCTTTGTCAGACCAAATGGCTTCACACTAAAATCTGTTGCTGCCGCTCTGATCCCTACACTTTCATTCGGTTAGCTTGAAACAGACATTCAGACAAAGCAAAAAAAAATCTGATCTGAAATTTGTTTTTAAGTTGAAAAACAAACAGCAAAAAGAAAAAAAAAAAAAAAAACACAAGACCCGACATCTTTTTCCTGAGTCGTTCAAAGAAACCAAACTACTCCGAGGAGTTCAGAGGGATAAATAAACAAAAAAACAGATAACTGGAAACAAAACAAGTCAAAACAACTTTATGGAGCAACTAAGGGCAAGAAAAGTTTAAAACTCACGAAAGAAATGTTTGAATAGGTTAGCCATGTCCATTTTGGGCTCGCTCTCTGTCTCCTTCGCAGTCCCCGTTCTCTTCCCACTGCAGCTGTGGAGTTATTCCATGTGAACACCCTGAGAGCTGGGCGGACTGCAGAGAAGGGCAGCCCACTTGCAGGCCATGTGATCAAGGGTTAGCCAATGAGGGCACAGGTTAGAAAGGCCTCCAGTTCAGCTCTGGAAGGAAGACTGCAAGAGGCCTCAAGAAGTAGGAGAGAAAGGGGAGTAAGGAGAGGGTGGGGGATGAAGCTGAGACACAGAGCACAAGGGCTCCATGCTGCATAAAAAGTAAGAAGGCGATTTTCTAAACATATATACAGCAGATTTAAATGAAAAGGATTTTGAGGAAAAAAAGAGGAATCTCTGGAGAAGCAGCAGAGTGACTCAGTGAAGTCTCACATGACAACAGCTGTTTGAGAAACACTCATAGGTTTACAACAAACCCAGGGAACAGAAGCCGTTAAACAGAAACACTCCCAAACTGTGAGAGAGCCGTCTCCAGCACATCATGCCCTCTTAAGCAATGACACAACTTCACGCCCAGCAACAAAAAGATCAACTTTTCCTCCCACACAGCATATCAGAGTGTGAGCCCAGAGTTGCTCCTCTTACTCGCCCACGTGTGACCCAACCGCCCACAGCACAGATTAGGAAAGAGGCATATTTAATCAGATTACACAATGCCTGGTGTTTTTTACATTTTCTTTCTGTATTACAAAAAAAAACTGTAGTGCAACTATTTAGGATGTTGTTGTGTGATCAACAAGGTAGTTTATTATTTGAAGTGGAGGAAAAAAAGATACAACCAAAAATCTGAAAATGTGGAGTGCATTTTAGCCTTCTTTTTAAAGTTTGATACCCCGACATAAAATAATGTACAACCACAAATCACAACTGTAAACCTTCCAAGGGACTGCTACCCATCAAAACTAAGAGGTTGGGAAAGGCAAGCATTGATTAAAGAAGCACCCAGGGGAACTCTGGAGGAGCTGCAGAGAGACAGCTCAAATACAATTACCTTGTATTTGTTTACAAGGCAACTGTTAGGCCCTTTTTACATGACTAAAGCTTCCAATAACATTTTCAGTTACACATCTGCAAAAACTGCAATTACACAACAACGAAGTGAAAATTCTCTGCATGCAGATGAAAACACAATGAAAAGTAGCAGTGGAAACTATGTAGTGGGTATGCCAGGCCTGTAAGAGGCGCTGGACCTTGGTTCTCAGACCAACTTCTGGCTGGTCTGAGTCAGAGGTGTGTTTTCATAACCCCTTTCATTTTACAGAGATGAACGCATGAACCTGGAATAGGTAACCTGTGCGTGTTTGCTGTCGGCGTACAGTTTTACTTTTACACTGCAAATAATCTGAAAAGGTGCAGCAACAAATGGAGCCTGAGTGGACAATCACAGGATAACATGACTGCCAAATGTTTTGTGCTTGCGTTTACACGGACACGATCTGCGTTGCATCTTTATAAAGTTCAATTCTGGAGCCACTTGTCAAACTTTTGCGATTTTGTTCTTGCATTGTCTTGTAAATGGGGCCTCACTCATTCACTCCAATAGTCTGGGGTTAACAGAATGACAGCAAAATGAATGTTGCTGTTGACAGTTTACCATGGTTTGAGACACTTTGCAAAGAAAAAGAGGCAAAACTTTCAGTCTCTAAGATGTGCAAAGCAGGTAGAGAATTACCACAACAGACAGGCATCTGTAATTGTGGTGGAAAATGTCTCTACCAACAGTGACTCAGAGGTGAACGTACATTCAGACTTATGAACTAATGGGATAAAAATCTGTTGCTCAATGAGATACAATCTCAATTAAATACATTCAGTTTTATGGTTGTACGGGGTGAGAAAACCTTTTAGAAAACAAAACAAAAGCCCCTTTTAGGATTATGTTGGTGTTTTAACAAGATTGCTGCAACTTTGTGTTTTATTTCGAGTGCACGATAAGTTAGACATGACTTGTGTTTGTGCCAGCCAGGCAGCTGTTCTTAAAAATGGAAAGATCAAATATGGTGACAGCTGGGATGTTGTTAAGAGGCCATGGGCTTTTGTTTATGGCAACATAACCTTCTACACCCAAACACACAAAAACAACAGAGGCAAAAAATCATGTCATATAAATCTAGATACCTCTGAGTAACACACTGTGGGACAGACCTGGCCTACGGTTCATACAACAGTTGTAGAAAATCTTTGCTCAAGTCACTGAGTTGAATTATTTTAAAACATTTCAATTCCTCTTTCACCCACACTTTTCAAAAATATTGTCACACTCTACCCACAACTGCTGTGCACACACTCAGACACAAACACAAGAGAAAACGGGAAGCTGCAGTCCAACAGATAAGTGTTTTGCAAACACTGTCGAATGTGTGATAATTGTGAAATTATGACCCATGATGAGGAACACTCAAAACCGCAGGGTTTTGTTTTTTTTTTTTTCATTTTTAATATTTTCATAATTTGTTCATGTAAAAAAACTTATTTGGAGCTACAGTATGACCATTTGCTTCGACTGGCAATACCTTCTTCGGCGCACTTCGTCTTCACGCCACATCAACGAGTAAGTTTCATTTGGGTGGCCACGGTAGGCAACTTTGTTGTCAGCTTACATTTAAAAATAATTTGTCTTTTTTTAATTGTCAATTAAAAAGGGACAGACAAAGCTTCACTGCAGAGTTGGTAGTGTGTAAAGAATCACCAACCAACAAACCAAATTAAATTCTACAATACATGAGAAATAATGATACTTGGCAGATTTAATGCCAGGACTGACAGTGATTCAAAATAGATGGCAGAGAAGAAGAACTTAAGACAAACTATAACTTTCTCATTCGTGCTTAGCTTCAGCTTATATATATCATCTACTTTTAAAAATCAAACTGTGCTTTTAGTTTGTAACCTTGCAAAATAAAATAACTGTGAATGTATGTTTCATGTCAATAAATGTGCAGGTAATTTTTTTTTAAATCCATGCTAGACAAATGTTGTGCTTGTAAATCAGAATGTAGTTGTAAATAAATTGTCACCTTGTAGACAATTTAATCTCTGTGGATCCATAAAGATTTGTGTTGGTAAAGAATAACAACATCTACACGTCTTTTTATTTTTTCACAAGGCTACAAAACTCAACTAACAACTATGCAGTTTGATTTACAAGTATAAAATATTTATGACTGAAATTTATGCCCATACTGGTCTTAAATGGTTTGCAATAGTTACAAATTTAACTATTTTGCTAAAGAAAACAAAATAGCCAGAATCTACGTCTACGAAGTATGCATTCTGAGAAAAAGCTGTGCAAGAAAAACCAAAACTAATTTATATTTGTTACAAAGCCGAAAGATAAAAAATATCTATAACCCCCTTACCTGAGTAAATGCTTCAAAGTTGCACTTAAAGCCTTTAATGTCAGGCAAGACGATCAAAAGCGGAAGTCCAATTCTAAGTGCGTGCAAACAATAACCTGAGAATAATATGTCTGCGCTCTGAACAAACACCCTCACTGTGGTGAATAACGTGCATCAGGTTATATGTCACAGTTGTGGTCAAAACAATATGAAAGTTGGCCTAGATAATGCTTTTGAAGCAACGCTGCTTCAGTTAATAATTAAAAGAAAATCTCCATGCGAGAGAGGAACTCCACCAAGATGCTGAAGATATGTAAATATTTGCAAAAGTATTATCTATGCAGCTTAACTGGAATATTATGAGCTAGTCGAAAAAATAAATAAGCTTGTAGGGAATTCAAACCAGCATGCTTTCTCAGGATTTACTGAGAGCCAACCTACTGTAGAAATAAACAGAAGCGAAAGCAAAGGAACAAAAGGTAAATTCTCTTACCGAGTGTGTCTTTGAGGTTCTTGACAATCGAGGCTTTTCTAGCGCTGTTTTTCCTCTCCACGTAGTTGGACGGGACGAAGCCAGTTTTGTTGGTGGCATTCCGAACCCTCCACCAGGACTTGGAGTCGTCCAGCAGCCAGAGGCGCTCATTCTTTTTGATGTCCAGCTCCTGGTCCTGCTGGGCCATGTAGTCGAACTTGGCGATGACAATCACCTCTTCAGTCATCTTGACCTAGGGAGACTGATGCATCACAAAACTGTTTAGAAAAAAAAAAAAAAAAAAAAACATGGTCGTCATAGTTTTCCTTTAAACTTTATTTAAGTGTTTAGGGTCACATCAAAGATAAAGCCTGGATAGGCATAGTCCAGGTAGGAAAACCGGAAAACAGTTATTTCCATCCCAACAACACCGTTTTATCGAAGAATGTGTAGGACTGCAGATGCTCTATTGGAAATGAAAAAACTCAATACAATAGCAAAGTTTCTCTCTTGTTTCACCAAAACATTTTCTGCTGATCTTAATAGCATCCACAAATATACTACAGTTACAATAGATGGCATCTATTTAACTACCTAATATTTATTTGCATCCAAACAGCTCTTTGAAGTATTGATCTTGTACACACTGACTTTGCGATGGCAAAAGTCATTGATACATTATGCAGCCTTATTGCAAACTAAATGAACTAAGAAATCTATCGATGTTTGAAAATCCCTGTATGAAATATCAAAACTGCAAAACACTGCTCAGGCTAATATCTGCTCTCCCACAAACTTTACATTCATGCTCTTTATGCAAGCAATATTTTTGTGTTGATTGTTGTTTAATGCAGCACAGAAATTTTTTAGAAAGTAAAGTGGTGGTAAAGAACTGACAGCATAACGTCATTAACTAATATTTTTTTATTACCTACGGCAAGTCATGTCATTCCCACAACATTCATCCATCTTATCACCATGTCACGCTCCCGTGACGTTGCTTTTTGGGTGGCCACTTGGACTGGATTTTATTTTAATGTAATTTGTGAATGTTAGAGCCTCATTTTCAACAGTGGAGCCAAAAAGGATATTAGTTTGGACAAAATCTCATCAACATCAATATTTCCACTAAATAAGTGGCAAAAAATAGTTTGATAGAGGAAAAGTCTCTCCAACTCTGAGCTCAAAGCATGATGCCAGGAAGCATTAAACTTTTTTTTTAATTAGACAATTTAATTTCACATAATTATCGCAGTAGAAGCCATTTGTTTGTTAAATACTTAATGAAACATATTTACCGTGTTTGATGTCTGTTGTGAATGATGTAATACTCACAAAGAACAAGATAATTAGTCCAAGTTTGTTGTTTATTGAACGTTCAGAAACAGTTGTAAAGCGCCATAGCAAAGGTAAACAAAGATGAACTCAAAACCACTCTACCTTTTTAATCTCTCTGTCATTTAAGCACACTCGTTCCCGTAGCAACCGCCTGCACTCAGCAGAGACTTCTTGAAAACATAACATTCAGTCCATTACAATATTAGGTTTTAAGGCTTGATATTTATTTTGCGATTATGAATAAGCCTCCCTGAACACAGCAGTGGTTGATTAGTTAATTTTAAATTCCTAGTCTGCTCGTTATTTTGGTAATTGAACCGAAACGCACAGAACTGGGCAACACCTGGTTGAAACAATAATTCATGAGATTATTGTTTTTGTTGAACCCATTTTGTTGATTTTTTTCTTTTTTGTTGTTGTTATTTAATAAAGTTACGAACGTTTTGATAAGGAGTCAGAGGAGGACATGCTGGTCTCAGCCTCCTGGCGGCGTTTAGTTTGTCACCTAATGCCGAGATTGACTCAAAACCTTCCGCGATCAACATATTGCAGCCCTACTCTAGCAAAGCACGAACAGTTCAGAAACAATATGAAAAAGGAAAAATGTTATTTATTAACTGATTAAGTCATGTTTTAGATTGTTCTTAAAAAACTAATTAGTCACAACTGATTAGTGGGTGCACAGTGAACCCATTGATTTTTTTACAGCAGACAGCCGCTCCCCTCTCTTGCAGGTACTGCATACCCCCGCTAAATCTAGGGGTACGCAGTACCCGACCGTACCCGCCTACTTTCACCCCTGGTTGGTACGCTGAATTATTTTAATGCGTCATCTGGAGGGCTGAGTCTGATGCACACCTTCAATGCAAAATTCACAAAGGAGCTCTTTGCAGGTTTCTGGTTTCATAAAGACTCTGTAACTTTGTGTGAAATATAATCTTTTTTTTTAAGATAGGAAAGAACGGGAGGAAAGGGAGGAATAAGAAGATAAAAGAAGGACCAATGAAGGAAGAAATGATATGAAGAATAAAGAAAAGGAGAAAAAAAAGTACACAAGGAACTAAAAAGGTAGGAAACAAGGAAGGAACTTAGATAGGAAGAGAGGAAAGGAGGACAAAATGGAGAAAAGATGGACAAAAGAGGAAAAAAGACAACATTTAGACAAGAATAATAGGAAAAAGAGTCTGGAAAAGCCTGAAATCAAATTCCAGGCTTTTCTAAACCGTTTAGGAACGGTGGTTAACTTCTCGGATCTGTATCCGAGATTTTCAATTTTGACCAAAATATCCATAGCTGATAAGTGTTACGGCAAATGAAAAGGAGTACTTTTGGAGACCGACGGTGGACAGCCATTACCTGTTCTGCATCAAAGCTGAGAACAAGCCGTTCTGATTCTTCTGCTGACCTAGAACAAGAAACGATACAAGGAAGTTACAAATTAACTCCTCAAACTTTTGTTTGAAATACATAATTATGTGCTACACTCTTATACAAGCAGGCTTCAGATGACATAATAGCACCCCTTACAGCAAACCTATGCCAAGAAGGTGTGAACCAGGGTTATCCAAATATACCACAACAACCGGGCAGAAATTCCAGCACCCATTTCCACAGTTTAGCCTTGTCGAGCAGAATTTCCCTCCACCAATTGTATTATTGAAATAACAGACAAATTGCTTTAATACTCAGTCTTTAAAGCCAAGAGCTGTCAAAAAGTCTTCAAAATTACACCGGAAGATTTCCTTTGAGGAGCTGACAAAAAAAAAAGCCTTTCTTTGCCTGCCGTCAACTTACACCAACAGGACGGTAAAGATTACTGTAATGGTGCAACTAGAATCTCTGAGCCGTGACGACAATGAAAATTGTTTTAAATTTAGATCTGGCCTAGATAGGTCCACATATGCAAAACGCAATGCCAGTGTGAGCTAAATTATTAAATACACAGGCCTCTGTTATCCACAGTGCTCCTTAGCTTCCCTCAACACATCTAAAATTATGATTTTGGAGGACTGAGAACCACTGTGAAAGTTTGTTCACGTTGAACAATGCACACATTCACAACAACCAGTCTTATGACCTGAACAGCCACAAGCAGAGATAAGCTATGCTTAGTTTAACATTGCAGATCCTTGGGTCAGCTATGGTGGGGAGCAAGGCCCTGACTGAAGTGGCTGCTCTGATGTCATGGGAGTGGATGAAGTTTCGCCTCTCCCCCACCCCAACTGACTACAGGGAACAGACACTGACTTTACTGAATGAGAGAGGCTCTTAAATTTATTTGAAGCAGCAGTGCTGTCTAGGTTTCAGCCACAGCTGGCCTTGAGATGGGCGTATAACCTGATCTTGGGCAAACAAGAGTGGAGGGAGCGAAGCAGACTTTCAGCATGGTTAGCCAAGACATGAATATGATGTCGATCGGGTTTAAATCAGCTCGTATACCGACAGAAAATAAATAATAAACAATCAGGGGGAGGTGGGTTACTTAATGTACAAAAGAGCAATTGGGTGTACACTGTGGTTAAATCTTAAGGCATGTTATTGCCCGCTTCTTTTCCATTAATTACATTAGTGAACACTGCGAGAAATGCAAGGGAGCGGCACACAAAAACAAAGAGCTGATTTACTCTCCTCGAGTGCCTCGTTCACTCAGACAAAAGGCAACAATCTCTCCACTCCCTGAGCTGGATGAAGTAGCTGTGTGTGTACGCTCTGTCTGCCTTCACAATAACCCTCCGTTACATTAATTTCTCGACGTCGTGCTTTTGTTTTGTTTTTTTAAACCATGTAATGCTAGAACCACTGGTACTCCGTTTCTTGCCTATCTCGCGTTTAAGGTTGAATCTAAAATCTATTCTTTTAGCATCCACCTTAAAGGGTGAGTGTAAAAGTCCACGTTAATTGTTCTGTGACTTTTAGAGTAGATATGAGGGAGGATCAGAAACGGTGGGTGACAGATGCTCTGAGATAATCGCGCAGCTGCAGACTGAGCAGAGACCAGTCGCACTAAACACCAGGTCAGACAGGTCAAACTGCTCATATGGTGGCACTATGGATATTCATTTACACTGATCCCAACCAGCAGCATGTATCATCGCATTCAATGTGGTAGCTCTGAATTGGTGCTTAATACCCTTTGTTCTGTAGATTTAACTAAAGACTTTTTCTGTGAGATATGCCATGAAATTGGTTTGTGATCAGTCGGCCAATTTTCAGCAAAAAAGAAAATAATTATCATCGTTGAATGAGTGACACCTAGGCACTACCAGCACATGTAAATGACAAAACTCATCGGTGTGTAAGTTTTTATGCATTTCTGTCGGTAAGGTGTTTTAACAATGTAAAGGAAAGCATTAAAGGTTGAAGAAGTACTTCAAAGCAATCCATTTTCACCAGCACGTCACAGCATGTCAAGACATGTCTGCCGTGCATTTAGGCTGCTACTTTAAGAGACAGCAAGATGTTAGCAGATAGCAGTAACTAAATGTGTCACATGAAAGTTGCTTTGTTTTATTCTTTGAGTATTAACTTTGGTCCGTCAACTTGGGATAACTCCTGGTATAAAGGTATGCCAAGTTATCGTTCCATAACCAGTAAGAGTTTCACTCATGAGATGCCAGAGAAACTGTTGGAGTGACAGGATATTTCTCCAGCTCTATAGATTATCACAAAACCACTGCTGTCTTTTTCCCAGCTGTTGCTGCACACTGCTGGCCAACTGGCTGATAGAAATTGCTAATACTTTTTTCCACCTCACTTAAAAAACTAGACATATCAAGTCTTTAAAATCAGAATCATTCATGATATGGAAACTAAAAGACAACTCAAATTATTTTAACATTCTTTCAAGCAACATTTGTTAGGCTGAGTGGCCATTTTGCTAAAAAGATGATTGCAGGCCAGACAATGGGGTAGAAAAACTGACAAACCTTCAAGGTCAAATCAGCCTATAATACTCCCAGATTTGCTTTGTAAGCAGAGCTGTTACCTTGAAGAAAGACTTTCTGTACAGAGTTTTGTCTCTGTGCATGCGTGAGTTATCCAGGTTCCTCCAACTAGTCCAAAACACGCAGGTAAAATGACCTCTCTATATTGCTTTGACCTATTCAGCAAATGAAGGAGTTGGCGTACTCTTTAGTAACTTTTGTCTTTATCAATTCTGTCCCTCAAAATGATTTTTCTCCCATTAGAGGATAATTTGGTTCTAAAATGTGGTAATGATTTTATTGCAAAGGATCTACTGTGTATCTTCTTCAGAGGTTTCTTCAGTACCGCTGCAATCCAGACAGCTGGAGATCATTCCTGCTCACAGTCAATAGCATCTGCAACTCTTTGAAAACACCCAGATAGCATGAGTTACAACATTAAAATGTCCTTAAAACAAACAACTTTGGAACTGAACTATTTGATGATGTGTTGAAGTAAGAGGGAAAAAAACTGGGTCAAAAATAAAATACCTGACCTTTTTTTGCACTTGTATTCAAATTAAACCAGGAGCAGAAAAGTAAGCAACAACTTCAGCAAGCCATTTGTCTTCTTAGTGCCAACCACTAAAACTGAACAACAGTTATCTGAGGTAAAATGCAACCAACTGTGATCTCAGGTCATCTGATAGGAGAAAATTAAAGTTCAGAGCAGGTCTGTTTTAACTTAAATCATTATGCAGGGCTTTAAATTAGGCATGAGATGAGCCCAATTTAAGACTTTATATTCTTGAACAGTTCTAGAAACAAAAACAAATGTAACAAAATATTTTAGTTTTTTCCCCCCTTTACACATGTAGACCAGAAATGGAATGCATGGGTAACCACTTCCTATATTTTGACTGTAAGGGGTTAAATGTCCAGTCAGTGAATGGCATAGAACATCATTACAGAACAATTGAGCCTGTCTTTACAATGCAAATGGACACAGTTTTGTAAACTATGAGGAAACAAACCATGTCTTATCTGGGGAATGAGCCGAACCAAGGACTAATGTCAATTCAACAAGTGGTCCTCTCATGTTCACACTACAAGCACCAATG
Organism: Poecilia picta; assembly: GCA_033032245.1. NCBI lineage: Eukaryota > Metazoa > Chordata > Actinopteri > Cyprinodontiformes > Poeciliidae > Poecilia > Poecilia picta. Next base: position 16,014,709 of record CM065372.1, on the reverse strand, counting down.
ACTTCTCTCACATTCATATAATACTAATAAAAGTATTGTAATACTTTGTATACTTCCTATTTATAATACAAATAAATACTTTGTATTTATCACTATTTGAACAATGCTTTGTATTTAAAAATAATTTGTATTTAGTAATATTATATGAATACTAATAAACCCAAAGCATTTATTAGTATTAAATAAGTACTGTTCCCTGTGTTTTAGCTGTAGATACAATTTTGTGAAGATGTTATCATAAACAAGTCTTTACAATGAAATCTAGAAAGTTTATTTGACTTTAAAAACCACAAATACTCCTCGTCAGTGGTGAAAAAGCAGATGCAGGGTGCAACTTTGTGAATTCTCTTCTCATGGTGAAACACCAGTGACATAAATTCACCACATCCTGTACGCTACAGCTGCTGCGAAACCCTCTGCTGTGCGTCTCGGCAGACGGAGGAGAAAGAAACCCCCGGCAACAGAGCCAGTCAAAGAGCACACCTAGTGGTCGGTTTCTGCCACAATCCTGTTGCTACACATAGAAGTGATGTCAAGGCTTTAGGAAAAGTCCATTTACATCAGATAGTTAAAGTTTAGTAGCCAGGTAGAGGAGAATGAATATGTATCCTAGTTTTCCTCACACTGGGAGCAAACTGTTTGCTGCTGCTCAGAGGGATTGCTGCGGCACTGAGACAGCAACAGCATGAGCTCACAGAAGCAGACAGGGTAACCTAATCCCTGTGACAGCCCGCTAAAATCACAGAGCTCTGCTGCCTTCAGGAATGTGCTCTATGTGTTCACTGCTAACTCAGCCCCCTCTTGACGCTGCAGCTCTTCCTCCAGCACACACCAAAAGTTGCATTTTAGCCACAGGGACCCAGCCTGTTTCACAAAGCGACAGGCAGAGGACAGCAATGGACCAATAAACACAAGCTTGGGTTCGTTTTTTCTTTTCTATTTTTTCCGCCCTGAAGTGCATCAGTGAAAGCTCATGAGACTGAAGCTCATCCCGGCTGTCCTGGATTCTCTCAAAACAAACAGCAGCACCGCAGCAAAGGGTCATGGGAGACTTGGCAGGCCAGCTGTGAGACAGGAAGTGTGGACACAAGAGTGACCGGATGATGGGAAAGTGATGCTATCTGACAGAGCGTGGACTCGACCCCTGGGCTGAGAGTAGTAAAGATAGCTTATCTTTCAATCAATGTGCGTAATGCAACTTGTTAGAGAGATGAAAGTGTTAACTTAAACACCAGCAGTGCAGAGTGAAGGAGTTCCTCATTGGAAAACGGTCCTGATTTGGGATCACACTAGGAAGGAGCTGATAGCCTTACCGCCGTGATTGTTTGAAAGAAGTCGGTTTATTCATCCCTGGGGATCCCCCCTAGCAGTTGGGAATATCCTAAAATAGATTGTGGCTAGTGTCCTTTGGGAATAGACAGATTTTCTCTCACAGCAACAACCAACGGCAAAAGTTTTTAGTTTTCTGCCGGAACCACTTCACATCAAAGGGCCCATTCTTTTTTTCCAAACAGAGCTGTGTATAATGTCACAGATAAGCCACTGTTTGGAGATGGTTGCCTGGCAATTCCCCCCCCCAAAAAAAACTGCTCAGGCTGGAAGCACTGGAGTTCCAACACAATAATTAAGACAGAAACTGGGCTTGTTGGAATTAAGAAAACCACATTTTAAAAACTGCAGCCTGCTAAGCAACATCTAATTAGAGAAAACTTACTGCTAACATCTAGAATGTCTGCTTAAAGCCTTAACATTTAGCAACTTAAAAAACAATTCAGACTGTAGAAACACTCATGATGGACACCCGGTAGAGTCAAATGGTGACAAAGAGGCTGATAAGCCACCCTGGCAGGCCAAACATAATGAGCTAATGCAAAAAGTATTTGCACTGTTTTTTTTAAAGGACTTTGGATTGAACCAAACATCTCTAGTTTAAAAACTAAATATGTAGATATACTCAGACTTAATCTGAACCTATTTTGATAATAAATTGAGATTTGCTTTTTATGACTTTTTTTGCATTAGACACAGAGCTCTAACTTACAACAAAAATTAATAGCTTTGTTAAATGACAAACTGTCTAAATGTTCAACCAATGCTGTATCTTGCAAGCTGAATGCATCACTACTAGTGATGCCCAAGTCGAGAATGCGAAAAATCTTGATTCCTGACTAAAATGAATTCCCAATTTCTGTTATATTTTATGTCAGTCATATTTAACGCAGCTAATTTAATAATAATAATACTTATTATTATTATTATTATCTTTGTAGGAATAGCCTCCAAATCTAGATAGGTCAACTCATTTACTTGATCTAACAAATCTGATTTTTATCAAAACGTTTTCAATCTTTTACGATTAAGATAAACTTCATTGGGTGGCTCACAGTCAGTCTGTGTCATGTGACTGATTGGTTTCCAACCCTGTGTTGGAGAAACATCTTAGGATTGGTCAGCAAAAATTGAAGTGAAGACAAAATTCAAGCATGGGTATGGTATTGATTTCATTCATTATGTAATTTTGATAAAAATGCACAAAAAAAGACATCCCTATCATTTACAACCACAGATTTTAAAAGTACTAAAAAAAATATGTTTAAATACTCCAAGATGTTCAAACTGTTAATTAAATCTACCAGAGCAGACATAATTCAAGGACTTCCTTTTAACCAAGATGCTGTATTTGAAATAGCTAATAGAATGTAAATAACATCTCTTAAGGCGCAGAGATTGTATCTGGAAGGACGTTGATCTGAAATAGATCACCAAGAAATAGATCTTGGTGTTCAGAAAAGGCTCACAGTCAACCTCTAAACATATTTTGATGTTAGCCCTTTGTTATTAGAAAATACATGTTGCTTAATGTCAGAAATAACCCATCGTAAGACACTGGAGAAAGATTAGGCCACTTTATAGTGCTTTCACTTCCCCGTTTCACTTTATGCTTCATTCCGGCATCAAATTCCCCAGTCTGGTTGTTACGGTCTGGCCAACAGAGACACAGTCACAGGTGAAGCAATGTTTCTTTTTAAATGGAAAATTGACAAAAGACATGATCAGGTGATGCAATCATAGTTTATCTGATGGTAACCCCGGAAGGTTTTACTCTTTTCTGTATAAGGAATTGCAATTCCATTAATTAAACTAACAATTACAAAAATACATGAGTTTTAACTTGAATCTAAACAAACTCATGAATGCTATTGAGACTTGCTATTAATTCATGAACTAAAAAGTGTTTGCTCTGCCATACTTAAGTTGCTATACAAGATGGTTTTACATATAGATAGGTTGATGGTTCCATTGATTTTCAAGCTATGACAACTGCAGTTTATAAGCTTGATTATGAGGCATTATATTTTAATTTCAGATTCAACTATAAAAAGATGCAGCAAATCACCATCTAGAATTATAATCATCCTGTTTTCTTGTGAAAACAAAAGATGAGTCCTTTTTAATTCTTTACAAGTCAACACCAATTTTCCAACATGTCTGCTGGAAGCTAAATCCTGATCAAAGCGCTCAAAATGCAAATGCACACTTCTGATCAGAGCCATCAGATTAGACAGAGAGCCAAAGCGGGATAAAGCTGATGTGATATCCAAAGTACAAAAGTAGAGCTATAAATAAAGCCAGTTTTTTCCCCCAAAGATAAATGAAGCACTCTAAATGACCTCTTACAAAGGTTAAAGTGGATTACATTATAAGAAAATATTCACCATTTTAGAAGTAGAAATCAGCTAAGCAGAATGAGATAAAAAATGACAATGACATTCAAAGGGTCTCTTCTTGTGGGTACACACATTGGAAAAAAAATACTTAGATGAACCAAATCGGTGATCCACATCAGCACTACACAGCCAGATCAAAGCCGGCTTATCATTTACTCACGTTGCTTCTAAGCAGCCTTTTTCTTTTCAAGATAAACTATAGAAATAGTAGCACAGCAGAACAATTTCCAAGAACCCTAAATATGAGCCAGACTTTCACATAGTCACACAGAAAAAATAGAAACTGTCAGATGGCTCCAACAATTCTGTTGTCAAAATGTCTTCAGTATGGCAAACTGATCTAAAAACAGATTTTCCCTGAAGATGCTCTCTAAAGTCTGAAAAATCTATTCTTTAACTTTATGGTTGCTAAACTGGCTTCAATGCTTTTCATACTAGAATATTAACACTATAGACCTCTGCCAAAGAAATCTCAGCTCTGCACAACCAGATCTTTGATAGGAGATGGGGAAGAAAGAAAACATTTTCCTCTGAAAGACTTTGAACTTGTGTGCATGACTTGGACGGCCTACACAGACTCCAAACAGCAGTGAATATTGTTCTTAAAAATGGGCTCCTTTACGCTATTCAAGAAAAACCGAATTCCTGGTTTTAAACTAGTTTATATAAAGAAAAAAAATACTTAACATTTTAAATGATTCACCCAGAACCAACCGTTAATATGTGAGAAATGAATTGAGTAATTTATGTCAGCAGTTTTGCTCAGCAGTCTTGCATTATGGCATTTTCACTTCCCACATAAAGAAAAACAAAAGATAAGAAACTAGAACTAAGCACTTAATTGATTTTTTTTATAATGTCAGACATTTAGAAGTTATTCTGAACGTGGTGTTGCATAAGCAAATACAAATAAATCTCAGGCAACATCTTAAAAACATATATAATTTTTCCCACACTTAGAAATGGATTTATATTAAGATTGCTAAATAACAGAACAAGGATCAATGTTATTGTATGTCTATATTTATTTCTAGCTAGTTGCTAGCATCTAGATAGCAGGGAGGTGAATTTTCCCAAAAGTTACCATTAATTTAAAAAAAGTAAAGAAATTAAATTTCTCATGTCAACTCTGGCTTTTCTTAGAGACATTGTAATCAACAGCTACTGCAGTTAGCATAACATCAGCCTGTCTGTGTATTTTTAAGATAATAATTAATCCATACAAAATTATCATCACTTCCAAGAAATACAAAGATGGAGTCTAAAAGTTCAAAGGGCAACTAAACCGATAATCCTGCTTGCTTTTGCTTAGGATACTTTGACTGTTCTAGTAAACTCAATGACGCTGCTCAGGGACGTGCCCCATTTTTTAGTTGTTTCTTTTTTTGAGGGGGGGTTCAATTTAAGATGGTTTTAGTAAATGTGTACCTTACTTCTCCAGGGTATCTTTTCACAGTGGGACCGTAATAGTAGTAATTCGCCTCTTAGCGTTTTTTTTTCTTCTCTCTTTCCCATAAATTGCGTGTGAATAAAACTTTTACAAATCTGTTTTCCTGCCTTATGGGTTCATGAGAGTTTTTGTTTTATAGTAGCCTGCAGTGCTGTGTTCAGGTCTCTCCAAAGTGGTTATCTCTTGAGTGAGTCACATCAAACCCTCAGGGAGGCAAAAGTGTCTGACTTTTACTGTAAGAATCGATGTAAAGGTTGAGCTTCAGAGTCAATCAGATAGACAAAGTTAATTATATTTAGCACTTTATAAAGTGGATTTAATTTTAACTGCTGAATCTTGCAATGCTGTTAATGTTTTCTGCATCACAGAAACCAGAAGGTCTTATCAATGGCACAGTATCAACTTAAGTAAGTTTTCTCCCCAGTTATTTGCACTACACCAATCCAGCATCTCCCTCTTCAAATGTTTGCATGAAACACTTAACAAATCCCCACCTTGTTTTTTCTCCTACTAAACACCAAGATATTTCCATAGATGGCCATGCCGAGTAAGTAGACGGTAAACTGGCTTGTAGAAAGTTGAAGTAATCCGTGCAATCCCAAAAACAGACACATTTTATATGTCTGTGTCGCCCTCTCAACTACATACCTACAAGCTTACACTTCTCATGTAAAAACAGCATAAATACAAACAACTCAACAAAACGGTCTCTGGATTGGTGGTCTCAACCCAAGAATGATGCCAGCATTTGTTTCATTATTGGATCAAATCAGTCCAAAGATTTTACTGCTTTAGGTTGGACAGTTATTATGCACTCTAGTATATTCTTGTTTTACTGGGATCACCCTCATGTACAAATGAATTTGGCAAAAAAGCAAACTACAGAAATTTAAAATTATAAAGTGGATTCACTTTTTTATAGCAAAGAATTTATAAAGAAAACCAAGCAATCAAAAATAACGACGTCAGGGCCTGATTGGTTCTACCCACGAGACGGTGTGTGTACAACAGTGCACTGTGAAACTGTGGTGCAAACTTCACACAACACTAGTGTGTTAGTGACACTATGTAGCTGCCTAAAAATGTATTTTAATATGAAAGTAAATCTGCATTTCTAATAAGAATATCACGACAGAAGTGCCTTCTTGTTTTTGTCATGGATACAGAACTAGAGTTAATATAACATTGTGGTTACATAAGTGCACACATCCTCATTTACATTCTGCCAAACCCACTGAAAGAAAACCCCTAACCCTAATGAACTAAGACAGAAACAAAAAGCTGAAACTGCATACTTCTTTTATCCTAAAGAGGAAGTCTCATCACTGACTCCAAGTGTAAAATGATTGCAAATCTCTCACCACACACACTCTGCACACAATGACATTTTGCAGTAGTGGGGAGAAGAAACGTGAACAGTGCTTTATAACTGCCCCAGTATTCACTTAAAGATACACAAAAGTGCTTCTCAGTGACATCAGAGAACCAAATGCAGAAAGGCTGAGTTGAAGTGTTCAACCGCTCACTCCGTTTTCTAGATTTCTGATATTGTTTCTCAACTAATGAAGTAGCAGTCACTTGCGTGTTAAAACACAAACGTGATAAAATACATGTGTAAAACACACGTATTTGCAAGTAGAACATCTATGCAGCTGACAGCTAAGCTTACAGAACTAATAAATGTAAGGAGGAAAATCAAGAGCTACTCACTGGACTGTTCTGGCAAGTCCCTTCACCATGATGTTATATCTCATACTAGCAGTGAGAAAGTAGCTACGTTAGCAACAACCCAGATAATTCTAAGGAGTCTGCAGCTCACAAACACAGAGGCGGAGCTTTGTCATGGGAGATGAGAAATAAGACTTTTTTTTTTACATGGTTAGCCAGCAAAGATACAAATGCTTCTAAATTAATTTTACACCTCATCTACAACAATACTGTGTCAAAACAAATGGTGTCTTTTCTTCTGGAGAAAAGACACAAGAGTTAAGAACTTATCTGCAAGGCAAACCCCCAAAATTTTGTTTGACACTATTGGCTCAATTGTTTTATCAGCAACCCTACAATACCTAGTTTAGTCCAAAGCAAACGGTAAAGAATTTTAATATTTTTTTGTTGAGTAACTCGACAGTCATCTTTTCATGTTCCCTCTAGTGACTTGTCTCCTTCACATACTTGGTTCTCTTTCAGTCTTGTGACCTGACATGACGTCTCTGATTTGCTCAACACATAAGACCCTCATCTTACCCTACTGACATAACACTATATAAAAAAACTAAAAACATTTGAGTCCATTGTCTCTTTAATACATCACTTTCATCTGAGAAATGTATCCTTTTTTAAAGCACTGTAGCACTTTAGTTGAACTATACCTTTGTCCAGAATTTACCTCAGAATTACAGGTCAATTTCTAAATTCAAACTCTAGTCAAAATTATAGAAAATGTGGTAGCAGATAAAGTCATGACTATTCTGAATAATCAGAATTTTTTTTAATTTAAATTAGGTTCACTTTAAAAGCCTTCTAAGGAAAACACATTACTCAAAACTCTAGTAACGTGATGTCAGCAGACTCAGGGGAATGCTCATTTTTGTTTTGATTAGAGTCTTTACCTTTGTTTGACACTGTTGATTTTAATTATGTGGTTAATAGGAGCAGAAGATTCAGTGTTTGTGTCAATCAGCTAATGGAAGATTCCACTGTACTGAGGTGGAGTACCTCAGGGCTTTGTTCTGGGACCCATCTTATTTTTCTTGTATATTCACCCTCTGGGTTCCATCTTACAGTTCAGTATTATCAGTTCTATGTTATGCAAGATATACTGGCATCAACATCAAAAACAGTCAATGGTAGACATGTTAACTTATCTGTATTAGTTCAATGAGTAAAACTGAGTCAATATTAACAAAAATGTTAATTTTTTTTCCCATCTTGTTTGCATATGTGATTCAAGAGGGGAAGGGGATTGGCAATGTGGTAATTGTTCAGTCATGTGACAATGAAGGTGATGCAGCACAGGATTGTGGGGTGCTTAACTTACGCAGAGATGCAATGTACATGATGTGGTTGCTTTTACAAAGTGTAAATGGTGTTGGGAATTATATCTAATAACATTGGTAGTTACAGATCCTAAAAGCAGTATTAAAAATTGGATATCGGCCCTAATTTTCATATTGGTGCATTCCTAATCTCTGCTGATGATTTTCAGTTCTACTGTTCATTCAAAATATCTGGGTGCCATAAACCTCCTCAATTTTTTTTAAATCTTAGATCAGGACTCAAGGCTGGGACACTAATTAGTGCAAAGGAATGATAAAACCACTTAGCCACATTAAATAAATTAAAATATGCATTTCAAAGAAGCTTGTTTCTCACATTAGAAGTATAATCTTTAAGCAGAGATTAAACATACTTTTTTATTAAGCTTTGTACTAAAAATATTTTTTATTGGTCTGATGTAATATTCTTAGATGTGTTTTCATTAGCTGTAATAGTATAGCTGTAATATAGTGTCTGAAAGAGTTATTAATGTTTTGAGTGTTTCTCGCTTAGAAAACTGCCGTGGCCTTTTGTTGTCTGCGGGAAATTTAGAATGCTGCTTTTAACCAACTACCTGAGATATCTCTTGACTCCTGATTAGGTATCAAACACTGCACTAATTACCTGTTTATGTTACAGTAGTTCCATCTTACATCTTTGACACTTTCCACCTCCTATTTCTGCCCATGTATTCATGTCTGCAGGCCAGAAGCTGTTAGTTGTTCACCACAGGGAGGACCAGAAGGGTTTGAGCTCATCATAGCAAACTGTGGAACAAGTTGACTCTGTCAATACTACCTCTCTCCTTTTGATTCTACGCACTTCGATAAATAGAAAGCGTTAAAATAGACATCATTAAGGTGATGTGCTTTACTGTGTTTATATGTATTTACATGCATCTTTAATTGTTCTTTATTGAAAGCACTTTGTGATTTTATATCTATGAAAGTGCTACAAGAATAAATCTGAGTTGACTTGGAGAAACAAAGTTTCTTCAAAAAGCCATCATGCATGGGCAGTCATAAGAAAAGATGAAAAAAGAAGATCACAAAAGAAAAAGAGGAAATGGAAGACAACTTTTGCAACAACTTAGACTGTGAAGACAACATAATGAACAAAATCCCCATTTCACCACGTGGAATCGATTCCTCGGCTAGAATTTAAACAGGGAAATTTTTGAGCCACATTTCTGGCTCTTACTGAAATGCACAGTTAGCACTTTTTCTCTCAGCTTTAAAAAGGACAGACTTGGCCACTTCAGGCCACTGATATCATCATCACTGTATGCTGTTGTTATTTTCAGTCATGAAAAGCAACAATTACAAAACAAGTGATTCAACAGGACATCTAATTACACAATGCCACCGCCATTGTCATTACAAGTGTCTATAGCTGCTTAACTGCGAAACCTCAATTGTGCACAAAAACTGACAGCTGACAGGTGCAAGTTTTCCAAACAAGTTGCCCCGTGGCTATTTTTGGACTTCAAATATGAAAATAAAACAAGTGCCTTCAGGCATAAAATATAATAAAAAGAACTAAAGGGAACTAGTTCAAATCCATCACAAGTACACCCTCCTAAAGGCAGCTGAGGACAACAAAAGAAAGCATACACCACTTTATTTTATGGTGTATGCTAACAAATCACAGTTATGCATTTATCCACTATTGTGCTCAAACACATAGCTTGTGCTGCTTTGGATGGCAGTCAGCACCATGGCAGTTCTACTGCAGTAACAACTGGGTTTAGTCACTTGCCATAACGCATGAAAGAAATTTATCAGACTCTCCTCCAGTCATCAGAATTTTCTGCTGTTTGCATTTACGTCTGTGAATTTGCAAGTAATTGGCTGAAGGACTCAAGCTTTCTGCTACTGACTGAACAACAGTGTACTTATGGTAAGATAGTTAATGTATAATGACATTTAATGCATAAACTGTGGAACTGCAGCACTGAAAAGTGTTACTTAACACTCTAGCCTTTTAAAATCTTTGCTTTAGAAGCCTTACAAAGAAATCTTGCATTGGAGTGAAACATGTTCTGCCCTTGCATCTCAAATGTAAACATAAATTCAGGAACTTTGACTTTGATCAGAAAGCCCAAGACCAAGAAGTAAACATTACATGTTGCTCTAATAAGAAAAAGATTAATAGGCCTACTTCTAAGTACAGTGAAGGATCTGTAAAAGGGGTTTGTTATTCTTACAAAACCCCTGCAAACCTTGTGAGTGTAGACTTTTAGAATACCAGGAGGTTTCAGGTGATCTGATGGGCAATCCGAAACAACTGAACATGGAATGTCACTAGGTCTAATTGTCATAGGAAATGCCCAGACACAAATAAACCTTCTTCCATTTCTATCACACTCCCTAGACATAAACTATGGAGTTTGTGAACCAAGCTGAAGAGAAGAGAGCGTAAGGGACAACCCAAAACTGTGTATGATTTAGAAAGAGAAGGTAGCACAAAATAGTGTATTTTATTTGTACACTGAAGTTGATCTTCCGAGTTCTTAGTCAGAAATATAAACAACGCTCCCTCATGAAGTGAAATTCTGGTTCAATTAGAATCAAGTAATTTTGTTCAAATGTATCTTTTCTACATTTAATACGTGTGTATACAATTTTCAGTGTGAGATTAAAATACTGGAATAAAAGGTGTTTTATTTTTTCCATAACCTCTTAGTGCATTTTATTATTGGGGTCCCACAGTGGTTGGGATCCTGCATGCATTAGACATAATGCGGTACAAATGCCTGAGCCTTATCTTAAGCTATGGGTAGATTATTCTACCCTACATTTTTACAATTCATAGCATACCAACTGAGAGAAGGGAGATACTGTCCCATAACAACAGAAACACACTGACAAATGCCACTAACTACACAGAGAGAATGTGTAGCTTGGTCCTTATGACGTGTTGATAAGGCTTGTGATGCTGTGCAATTTATTTAAAAGGTCATAAAAACATGAAAATCTTGCCAGAAACACACACTCATTTCATCCATTGTGTAGCTAAGGCATGACATTTAGTCCGTCTTAGATTAATAAATTCAGGAACAATGTTGCATAAAAAACACGGAGCTCCTAAAATACAAACTAGCTGCATTAGGCCTCCAGCTGATGGTTTCACATGGTAAATGTGACTGTATAGTTACCTACTTTCAATTTCAGACATGTTTAAAATAAAAACAATTCCTCAGCGATGTTGCCTGCAACACCAATCTACATTAGATCATTTCATCAGTCCAAACATGAAATTTGGGGAAATCACCTTGGCTTCCAGGAAAACTATGATACATACCATTTACTGGCTTCTTGAGGTCATGATGATTATTCAATTGACTGTTAAATGTGACAAAAACATGGTGGAAGGAGGTAAAAGGTGATGTGGGTTTTATTAATACCATTTCACCGTATTATAGCACACATAAGTACATAAAATGTACTTTATATTTTTTAATATAGTTTGCTGATACATAGACTAAAGCCAAATATCAGCATAAACTAGGGATGAATGATATATCGGCATAAGCATTGGTATCGGCATGTGGTATTCTTTTGGTCATGTGAAGTAATGTAGCACAGCATAGTGGGATGTTTAAATGAAACAGGTTAGCAATATCAGAATTGTGGTTTTTAAATGGTGCTAAAAGTGTTGGAAAATACATAATCTAAATAATATTGCTTGTCAGCAATACAAGGGAAAATTTTTCATAATGGTGCATCCTTACAATAAACACTTTCTAAGATCAGTATTAGTGTAGGCTTATTAATAATGCTAAGTGTGCAGAGTACTCTATTCTGCATTTTATAAAGTAAATTGGGAGTAAAACTGCACAATATTACACAACAATGTACTATTGTCAGTGTGTGAGATATTCCAATAGCAAAGGACTGTTTGAGCACAATAATTGACAGGTAATATGTTATAAACTTTCATTTTACACATCAATTTAATATTTAGAGTTTCAGGGTAGCAGATACACTGGATACAAATTACATACCATCATAATATATTCCAATATTATCGCCATTGTGACATTTTTTAACACTGAGCAACCCTAATTGGGAGCCTAATCAAGCAAAATTAGCCGTTTAATTTGCAAGACTGCCTGCTCACCCTTCAGCTACATTATTAAAATGTTATTCATAGCTTGACCTTGTTTAGTTATTCCCACCTGATTATCTTTTTTTTCTAAATTTGACTTTTTTACCTGAATAACGTAGTATTTAAAAGAATTTAAATTATGAAATTTTGTGTGATTTTCAAGTCAAATTTCACATTCATGTTTTCCTCCCAAGCATCTGGATCATATATGTTAAAGTTTAAATATATCTAAAAACTAAATTGTACCAAAGGAAATAGGAAGACATTTATACACATCAACTAAGTGCATTAAATTTACATAAATACAGCATACCTATTGATTAGAGTTACACAATAGATCATCATTATGGTATTAATGTGTGTATTATTTCAAATCACACAAAAATGTTTAGGTGCAATATTTAGTCAGATACTGTATGGCAAGTGCCATGTATTTACGTTCTATGACAGTAATATATTTGGTCAGATGAATGGACTCTACATACACATTTTAGCAGTCGAGTTGTGAATGGTAAACGGTTGGATAGTTGTGATAAAAAGAAAAATGTGGGTAAATCACAGTGTACTTCATTTCTGCAACACACATTTCCCCTTTGTCAGAAAGGTAGCTTACTGTTACAGTTTGTAAAGGCATCGAATCTCAACATCTCAAAAGATAATTCAAGAAAATTACCTTTTCTTGAGTTAAAGAAAAGATCATTTGGGTAAACAATGTAAAGAGTCTCTTGCTTTGGGTTGTGATATTAGATCAGTTCCCCAATTATCCCCCTATACTTCATCACTCAACTGTAAATATGGTTAAAACAATAGCATAGAATAAAATATGAAGTGATTTATGGTTCAGAGGATGCTTAGTCCTTGCATGTGTTTTATGATTCCATTTGTCATCTATAATTATCATGGAAACTTGCTTTTTTTCCTTCCATCCGATTAAGCTGAAACCGCCTTTCATGAAAAATATTTTGAAAATCTCTCAAACCTGCCTACCTTATAATAACGGTACAAACAAAAAGCCACCGTGCTTACAAATAGAGCATCTTCTTCATTTTCAATCTCAGTCAATGAACATAACTATGCTGAAACAAGACAGATTTAATGTATAGCCAGGATTTGTTCCACTCAAATGTTTGCCTTTTATGTCAAGTTAAGCTTTGCAGTGTGGAGCCACCCAACTTGGTTAATGTATCTGTGAAAAAATTCAGCAAACATCTCGTTTTAGAGTCGAAATTAATGTTAACCCCTTTGTGGACTGTATATTGGACCAATGCGACAAAGCAGAAAGGTTGGCTTTCTCGGTTTGTGCCTCGGTTACCTTTTAGCTGTTAGCCTGTGTGGGTTTCACGGTTAGGCGGAGGGGGAGCAGGAGAGGAGTGCGGCTGCAGCAGAAGGCAGCCTGGCACATTCCCTGTTCAGTCATGCCACGTCTTACCTGACTGCTGATGGCCACCTCTTTCTTCTTATCTCCTTTTAAATATAGTGTATTAACGCAGGCGTCTCGAAAAGGATGCTCGCAACGGATGTCCACAGTCCTCGCAAGCCGGCGGCCAAATATTTTCTTTCCCAATCCGAGAAGCTAGCCTAGCTGACTAGACGCAGCGCCCCGTTGGAAAAGCATTTCTGCATCAGACCGTGTCAGAGCTCAGCGGCTAGGCTAGCTAACTAGCTGAAACCGCTACACAGCAGTTGGGAACCCACTCACATCCCCGCTGCTCCTCTGTGATTGGCTGCGGGAGGACAAGACTGGGTTCTGAATGGACGAGCTCGCTGCCAATCAATGCTACTGCAGCTGTTAATGTTCTACATTCCCATAGAATGTCCTCCTGAATTTTGCCTTCCAAGGGTAAAAACAACCATATCAGCATAAGATCATCCTCTATCAACTTCATAAGGACTGAAAATTATTTTTTATGTAGTGTTTTCTGCCTAATTTTTTTTTCATTTTATTTACTGCTTAAATAAAATAAGCAATTCAATGTTTAAAAAACACTGAATCACGACAATGACAATATTTTTTACAAAAATGTATCACCAAATGAACACAGAAATTATTCACCAGAGCAAAACCAAAATTCTTCAGTGTTCATGTAAGTTCTCAAAGCTACATCCAATATGAAACATTTGGAGAAAACTGAAGAGAAGATGGAATAAGAAAAGACAAAGACTCTTAATCAGAGACACAACATAAAGTCTTTTCTTGTAAAGTTTGTTCAACAATTTGGAAATTGTTGGCTGCAAACATGTAAGACTCTTACGTGTTGCAGATATACAATCATTTACAGAATCTTTTTTTCACAATGTTTGGCGCGCCTTTGCAGAAAGTTTGGACACAACTGTTCTAGTTGGATTGTGAGAAGAAGAACTGTCAGAAAATTATTTCTCTGTATGCTCCAAACTTGTGAAATGTCATAGCAAAAGTGTAAATACTGCTGCTCTGCCCAAGAATGCTCTACAGAGAAAGCAGAACTATCAACAATTGTGCCACCAGCAATTTTGCAAAACACATTCATTTCTTAACAATGTTTTTGTTTTTGCTTTTACAGATCTTAACCACGGGTGCCAGTAATTGCGCAGGGTGATGTATTTCAAGGTATCCACGTTTCATAAAAATGCCCAGTCATCTGTTTTTCTCACTACAAATTCCCATAATAATGCAAATATGCACACAGATCATCAAATTCCGTTCAGCCATAATGCATCTTATAAATGTGTCTGTGGTTAAGAGAGTTGCAGAGTAATTTGGAAGGTTGTGCAGCTCGCTGCAGGATGCAATCTGTTTCCTGCTCTAACAGATGGGCCTCCTCTACGTGTCTTCTTCGTTCTGCACCCCAAAGCCAGTCTCCAAACTACTCAACGTGAATTGTCAAGCAGGATTCTCAGTTTTGTTGAGCTTAATAAGCTCTGGGTCACGATAGAATTTATTGCTAAAAAAGCGAGTAAATGAGTGCCGGTTGTTCAAGTTTTAATTGTAAACAAACAAGATTTACACACATCTTTTTTTTAATTACAATGACAGTGATTATTTGCAGATGTGTCCAACATTAAATTGAGTCACACTTATAACAGCCACCCTTGTCATACAGAGCGTACACATCCCAACATGACTGCTTCTGCTGAATGAATAAAAAGAGGAAGTGTGATGTGTAATTTGTACAATTGTTGTGATCAAAATGCTATCTCTTCCTGACATAAAGGAAATGGAAGTAACACTAACAAGCTTTATCCTTTGGCATGAGAACAATTTAGGTAGGGACACTTCCAAAACCTGAGATAATATTTGTTGGGTACACAAAAACTTAAGCCATTTATAGAGGATTTCAGGAATTTTATTATAGTGTTGTGTAGAATCGGATGATGCAAAGCGATAAATAAAAATGCTATACGAATATTAAATTGAGTTATAAAACATATCATGCCAAGTAAATACACACTAGCCTCAGTGGCACCACTGATTTCAGCTTTCACTCCTGGCTGTCAGAAACATTAAGTAGGTCATGAATGCCACCTGCTGGGCTGTTGGTGAAGCACGTAGGTTCTGAATCAGCAATGTGTCCTCATTCATGGCAAGCACTTTTTTCATCACCATTGTGTCTCTATTTCGTTCCTCGGAAGTTCCTTTTGACCCTCAAGGCGGCATCTTAGAGACTGTTTATCTTTGCTCGGTTTCCTGAAAAGACTAAAAAAAAAAAAAAAAGAGGAGACGTACCCGGTGAACTGCTGACTTAACTGATACAGAAAAAGAAACAGCAGATGGACCAGCATTGTTTAAGGGGGGCTTTAATTCAATTCAGTGCGCTTGCCTCAGGGCATTAGTTTGACATACATCTGAGAGTAAACAGAAGCCACAGTCAGAGAGAAAATCACGTTTGTCAAACATAAACTAGCTAATGGAGTCGAAGATGTAGCTTGAACAGAATAAATTGCTCAAGTCATTTATTCTAATTTGGGTTTTTCACACCTAATTTTAAATTTGCCTTATTGAATCCAATGTAATTCTGGAAAATATTTATGTAAACCAAATTTACATAGTTTCTCGGTTGTTTTGAAAAGTGTTGGAATTTGGATTGCATGGAAGTATACACAAAAATTTGTGTATTCATATTTTGAAGTAAAACATAATTATTGTTGCTGCTTTTTAGGCCCTTGCAGCCCATGATTTGAAATTCATTTTTTTATTTTCACAAGCACAATTAACTTGTCACTGTACTTTAAGGAATCTGTAGTAAATGCATAGTTAAGAGTTTAGATAGAGCTAAGTTAGTCCATGTGCCAAATCAAAACAGTGAATTAGCCCTTTAATAACCTGGTGAGTTGAAAACTATCTTTAGCTTTGTGTTACTTTGGGATTTGTAGAATAAGAGTATTTTGGACTTTTGTTCCAAATGTTATGTAAATATAAAAAAAATCTAAGAGAATTTAGTTTTGGAGCATATGGATTTTTGAAATGGAAAGTTTGTAAGAACCATCTATTCCTTTGCTAGTTTAGCTTTTAAAGAAAAACATTATAGACATGGGATTCTCACAAAAACGCTTAGCAAAATGGCCACGGTTTGAAATGATCACTCTGTTTACTCAAAAACCAAAAACAGAAAATATATGACATGTTTTTAGCACACATTGCTCTTGCTTGTTAACTTTACTTTCAAAACAAATTTATCTCAATAACAGGAGTGATAGTTATGATTGAGAATATTTTTGAAACAGCTAAATATGTGTTTATAGGGAATGAGGGATAAGCTCTAGCCTTTTGAGAGACAGCTGACCAGCAGTGCACAGCAACACATTGGGTGTGGGGGGCAGTCATGCTCTGTTCAGCTCACTTTGACACTTCCTCTGGCTTCTCAGTTAGTTTAAAACTTAGAAAAGCTGTGATTGTGAAATGTAGTTGTTTTGAAACCAACTATTTAGACCATGGTACTTTTACACCTGTAAACGGCCTGTGCATAAGTCATTGTGTTTTAGTCTCTAACAACAAATCAGGTCTTTCAGTGAAGCATTTTATTTTTGTCTTTTTTTATTCCTTGTTACAATATGAATGGTTCCAGGGCTGACATTTACACAGTTTTGGCAGTGTGACGACAGAAGATTATATCAACACCTTGTGGCGTCATAATTCACTCGTGCCCCTTTTTGCTGACATTTTAGTCTGTGGCACAATTTGACATTAAAGCACCACTATACGAAAGGGAAATGGTCACAATATTACAATTGTCTTTTATTTCACACATAAATATTAAGACTTTAGTTACACAAACTGGCACTCTGTTCACAGCACAACAATACAAAAATCATCAGATGAAGATTCAGACATTCTTTTGATTGCACAACCAAGCAACACTGTAAACTGATAGACTGACAGGTTCATTTGATAGGCGAGTCTAGGATTTCTTGGTAATCCTGTCGAATGGCCCTGCTCACTCTGTACAGCTTGACCCCGGTCAAAGTGAACACGCTGACCATGATGACAAGGCCTCCAATCACATCGTACACTGAGGGGATCATCCTCAGCACGATCAGCTGCAAAATCATTGAAACCACGATCTCTAGGTGCTGCACGGTGCTAACTAAGGCTGGATGGAACTTGTTTAGAGCATAGTAGACTCCAAGGAACGCTACCGTGGAGCAGATGCAGATCCCAATTAAATAGCCCCAGGTCTCCCCATCCAGGGGAATAATAGGCTCCTGCATTATGAACATGGTGGAGGCGCCCCAGACAGTGCCTGTCCAGCCGAAGGTAAAGAGTGCTGTCCACATGCTGACACGCTCCTTGATGGCTCGGTAGACAATCATGGAGAGGGCGGCAGTCAAGCCTGCCATAACTGTCATTGTATAGCCAAATGCCTCCTTCCAAAACCCCAGCCTGGACTTCTCCTCGTCTGCTACATTCGGCACCATGACCAGACACAGGCCGAACACACTTCCCACCACCGTGACCACGTCGGTGTAGCTCAGCCTCTCATCCAGCAGCAGGAAAGCCAGTATGGCACTGAAGACAGTGGTGGATGCTCGCCACATGATGGTACCATTGCTGGGGGTACAATGGCAAAGGATGTGTAGGCGCAAGTGATAGAAATGACGTTGCACACACCATAGAAGAAGAGACGGAGCCGGTAACCCTTGGGGCCGAAGGGTGCCTCGTGGTAGTAGAGGACCACCAGGATTGACAACACTTGGATCACAGAGCGGATGAAGAGCAGCTCGAGAGAGGGAACCTTAGAGCGATCTGCTGCCAATCGGGTGATTAGCGCCACACATCCGTGAGCTGCTGCTGCCCCAAACAAGGCCATCCAGGTCACTCTGGAAGCCAACACATTAGCCTCGCCAAAGCTGGCCAGCTGACCCTCGACCCCCTTGTCTCTTTGCACACTTGGCTGCTTAGGCTGAGTCTCCATGGTTCCAAAGAAAGTCCTGCTGCCTTTGGCATCAGACACCAGTCTCTTTCCAACATTTGCCTCTGCAAAAGAACCGAAATCTTCAAAGGAGGGTGCATCGTCGTACCCTTCGTCCCCAGGCTGGGGGAAGTGGGTGGCATATTTTACTGTGACTGTGTTTGGGTGAATTTTGACCCGCTTCTTTGATCCAAACTGCAGGGAGGCTGAAGCTGAATCCATGATGTGTGAGGTATTTAAATAATGTTATCTGGAAAACAGTGAAGTAAAAATGATTATTTAAATTACACAGACACATTTAGGCTCTTGCATAAATATTCATATATAATCTTTTTCACATTTTCTCAAATTATAACTGTTAACTTCAGCATTATATTGTGGTTCTACTCAGTACACCAACAGAAAGTGATGCATAAAGGAGGATTGCAAGGAAAATGATACATAGTTTTGTATTATTTTTTACAGTAAAAATATGAAAAGTGTGGAATATTTAGATATCCTCTCAGAGTCAACACTTTGTGGAGCCAACTTTCACTCTCATCACAACAGGAGGTCTTTGGGGGTATACGTCTACCAGATTTGCAGAAAGTTGTGTCCATTCTTCTTTGAATGTTGAGTCAGATTGGGTAGAGCACATGCAAACATCCATTTTGAACTCTTGTTACAGATTCTGATCTGTGATTAGATCCACAACTTCACTGGACTGGTCTAACCCATGAACATGCTTTGATATAAACTATTCCATTGAGACTCTAATCTTCACCCCTGTCCTGAGCGTTTTCTAGTCTTCATTCTAGGATGGCCCCCCCATTCATCTTCTCATCAACTGTGACCCCTATTAAAGTCCATAAGTAACAAAAACATTATTTTAGCAAAAATGGTGCCATTGCCATATTTTGCTGTAGGCGTGGCACATTCAGAGGAATGAGCAATGTTAGTTTTCAGCAATACATAGTATTTCATTTTGGTCAGTACAACCAGATCACATTTTTTCACATTTGCTGTGTCCCCTACAAAGCTTCAGGAAAACTACAAATAGGGCTTTTCTTTGGTGTAGTGAGCATTTAATAGTTACCCTGTCAACAGACTTCCTCACCTGAGCAATGGATTTCTGCTACTCCTCCACAGATCTATAATTTAGGCTTGTGATTCTGCTATACTCTTAATTTTTTTTTATATGATGAATTGAACTGCGTTTCAAGAGATGTTTAAAGCTTTCATCTTTCCCACATGGTTGTCTCTGATCTGTCGGCTGTATTATTTGGTCTTGAAACTTTTTTGCTCACAACTGCTCTTTCAAAAGGTTTTATGAGAACACATTTACTACAATGCTATCTCATCCACACTTGAACTCACCAGGCTATAAATCACTAACATGGTGATTTATATTTACACTGAATTTCTATGTAGAGGTGGCAGAGCAAATAGGGATGAATGCAGACTCAAGTCACATTTTTCCCATTTTTGATTTTGTTTTCATTGACAGCCATGTATAATTTTCCATCCAAGTCACATCTATGTACTACTTTGTGCTGGTCTATCACATTAAATCTCAATAAGAGAGACATTTGTGCTCACAGAAGCCAAACAGCAAACACTCTGAGGCTGATGCAGTCTGATGGGAATGAGATTACATAACAAGGAATCCACAGAGGGGGCTGATGCATAAATGTAGGCCATGTACGAGATGAATGGAGAGGCACACCATAATTAAGCTACATCTGAATAAGCTGTGTAGAATGGATGCAGGAATAATCATCTGAGAAATTAGTTTGATTCTTTACTCATCACATTTTGCATCCCGGGGTCAGATGAGTCAGTGATTTATATTTTAAATTACATATATTTTACATAAATTCATATTTTTATTCCTCCGCCCATATTTTGCAGTCAGTCCAGCACTAATTTTAGAATCACATTAAAAACACAGCATGAGTCCAAACCACAAGGGGGCAGAAAGATACTTCTGACTGGTTGGTCCTCTTTCATTAAGATGAAAATTAAAATACAAATTGATGAAAAACGGAAGTTGGAGAAATGACAAGATAAAAAGGCATCTAAATTAAGGCATATATACGAAACGCTGCAATTAGTGTTTTTTTTTAATTGCCCGTGAGTTTAAAGGAGCCAAAGTCGTTTCTCCTCACGAATTGCAGGATAAAAATACGAGCAATTCTTCTAATTAACGAGCACCATATCAATCATAATATAATTTTAAGGGATCGCTAATCCATATTTTTTCTGACAGTCGTTTGCATCAAATCCCCCCCATTTTTTTTTTTTTTTTTTTTGAGTAAGAACATTTTATTTATAAAAATCATCTTACCTGGTGTTCTTTAATGAATTCCTAATGATCCTGGATGAAGCAGAGGTCTGTGTCATAAAAGCAGATTTGGTCGGGATTCCTCATCCTTGTACTTGCCCATCAGCAGCTCCCAGTCCCCCATGTTCCCTCCCCCTGAAGCGGAGCTTCTCTTCAAGACGTCTACAAGACTACTTGTTTTTTTCTTCCTTTCTTTTTCCTCTCCAAACTGTTTAACCAACTCTTCTGCCTTTGCTTCTGCCGCCGATGAATCTGAAGCTGCTGTTGCTGGTGAGGCGGGTGATGATGGTGATGATGATGATGATGGAGGGGGGAGGAAGCAACGGTCGCTGTCACAGCCAGCGGTTTCTTCTTTTCTGTCTAAATCCCACCCTTCCGCCCCCCTCCAGCTACATTTGCTTTCATTCGTCTTATAGTGGCAAAATAGGAAGAGGATGTACGTTGGCCGGCCGCCATCATAATAATAATAAATAATAATATTGCCCGAAAAAAGAGCACATTCATTTGCTTCCTTCTTTAAGATGTTTGTTTCAAAAGAAAAAGAAAAGGGTGTTCTTCTTACATTTCTAATATGAATGCGGATCTACTTCCTCTTTAAAGCCATTTGTTGGAGCTGAATTTGAATATTCCATTCAGTTAACTAACTTGCTGTTCTGTTTTTGTGTGCAACATTCATTTTTCATTTTTGCTCCTGTCACTTAACAAAAAAAAAAAAAAGATAATAAATACTTACTGTTTGAAATTCCTGAACTTTTTTCTACACTGTCATGTGACAACCACTAACTTTAATGTATTTATTTGAGATTTTACATAATGAGCTATCAGAAAGTAGTTACTTGTGAGGTGGAATTAAAACGAAACATAGTTTAAACTTTTTTTTATGTGTGGCTTGAAAAGTTTGGCTTTCATTTCTGCCCTATTTAATCAGATACCCCTAAATAAATCACACTGCAAGCATTTGCTTTCATGCACCCATATTTGAAATCAAATTAAGGTTTGTGTAAAACTCAGATAGTGTCTGGAGGAAAGCTAGCTCTGCACACCACCCTGAACATGATGACTTCCTCATTTTCATTTCCTTTATTTAACCAGGTAAGCCCCATTGAGATCTAGATCTCATTTTCAAGGGGGACCTGGGGAGAAGTCTACACACAACATACACACACTCACACCTAGGGACAATTTGGAGAGGCCAATTAACCTGACAGTCATGTTATTTGACTGTGGGAGGAAACCGGAGTACCCGGAGAAAACCCACGCATGCACAGGGAGAACATGCAAACTCCATGCAGAAAGGCCGGGGGCCGGGAATCGAACCCAGAACCTTCTTGCTGCAAGGCAACAGCTCTACCAACTGCGCCACTGTGCAGCCGTATGACTAAAACTCATGACTGAAACATGGTGGTGGCAGCATCATGCTGGGATGGGTATTTTCTCTGCAGTCATCAGGGATGCTGGTTAAAGTTTAGATACATATGTCTAAGGGCTGAATATGAAAGAACTACATGTTTAATCCCAGAGTTGTGTTTGTATCTAAACTCACTTGAATTTCAGGAGTCCTGAAATTTGCTTCAGGATGGCCCTCATGGGAAGTTCAGCTTGTTTGACTTCCCATGAGGGAAGTACCTAACACAACCATTCTGCCATGGACTAAACAGATACTTTGGGGGGAAAAATGGTAGATGCTTGCAGCAATGAAAACAGCAGGACCACAATAAAATAATGCAATAATGTCATCTCTTCATGCAGCAGGTTTACAGAACTTAAATTAGGTTGTGAAGTTTACCCCCCAGGCAATGCACCAAGATTCCCAACTGGTAATGTAAGACTGTAACGCCACCGGCTCTGAAACATGACAGCGATTTTAATTATCATGGAGGACCACAGAAGGTGATTTGCAATGCTGGAGCAATTAACTCTGTGTCAACATCTGCATAAAGCTCCATGCAATCACAATAAATCTGCCAGTAGGGAATGAGCTTGTAATGTAATTGCTTATTAATGAAGGAAATTGTGGTCGGAAAACGCGTGTAATTGTTTTCTGCACATGACAGGTAGCACAGTTACAAACTGCGAAACAAAAACAGTTGAGTGAACCCTTAAAGTAATATTTTAAGGTGGCATTATTCATTTAATTTTTTCTTTTTTCTCTTTTTTTTTTGGTTTGTTGTAAAACTGATAGTACACGTCACCGACACTGCCAGAGCTTCAAGTTAATAATTTATGTTTTATGATTTGGAATGAAAATACAATTTTATATTCTTCAATTCCTCAATGAAAACAGCACCGTTTACGTGGGAGGCACTTGCTTTCAGAGGGTAAATGAGAAACCTCCACTCCTATGCTGGATAGTTGGTGTGAGTTTGTGCTGATATGCTGTATGTTGTGCATATTAGTCAGACATTTCCATTTTTATCTCATCTGTCCTAAGAACCTTATTCTATAAATCTTGGTTCATCCAGGCAAACATTATGTTCCCCATCATTTAATATCCTCCTCTTTATGTGGATGTACTTTCTTTTTGACATGACAGCAAATCCTGTTGACCAAATGTTTTCATTCCCACTGTAGATTCCTCTGAACAGAATTAGAGGATCCTCATCCCGAAGGGAATACAAATTCAGATATTTCTTACAAATAGCCATCCATCTGGATATTAATATGTATGAAGCCATAACAGCACAAGCAATTACCCATCCTAGGGCTGTTTGAGCACTTAGTGCTTGAGAAATTTAGAAAAAAAAAGCATGAAAATGTCCACTGTAAACTCTGCATGGCCTCACAGCTCATTGAACTAATATGAGAACTGGGAGGCAATCATGCCCTGTCTTCTCATTTTATCATCCAGGGCATGGGATTAGTTCAGACTATTGAGGAGGTGCTGAGGGGTCTAAAATACTGGAGGTATTTTCCAATCTCATAAAACACCCCAAATTGTTTCTACAAAAAAAAAATCTCTGGTGATGTAAGAGTTAGGCTAGAGGTTTTTATTTTAAGTACATGTTTAGGTTTACATATTCTATGTTTGATAGTTCAATCAGACATTGCATAAGGAGAGACAGCTTTAAGCTGAGGTGTTAGTTAAGTTGTACAGTAGATACTACAAAGCATCATTTCTAATGTTTGATCTATTAGGCTTGAGTGAAGTGCAATAATTTGAATAAATTTTGATATTAGACATGATCTGACAAATCAGAACTATCTTTTGAGAATGAATCCCAAAAGAATCCTATTGACCTGTACCAGACTGTAGTAAAACTCATGAAAAAATAAGTGATTCATGCTGATGGTGGTGGTGTACGTGTAGTTTTAGTTGACTGTGGGCTGCATTGTGCTGTTGACTTCTCAGCTAAACAAAATGCCAGACCTGATGTAGCTTCTAGAAAAAAAACTGAGTGAAAACATAAAGTTGAAGCTGACAAACAGGCAACAAATGCAACATTGTACTGTACCAGCATTGCAGTGTTGCAACGTTGTGCTAGTATTGTCTTCCACAGATCTCTGTCCAGCAGAGCACCTTCGGCAACATAAAATCCCCTTCATTGCATGCGGTCAACAATTTGCAGGAACTGTGTGATGATATAGTGGGAATATGGACTAAAAAAAAGTCCAAAAACTCGATGAATTTACATTGAAAAGGATTAAGGCAATTCTCAGGGCAAGCAACTATGTGAGAAGTACCTGCAGCAGATTTACGGATGGACGGATGTTTTTCAGTGTTGTATTACTCTGTCTATTTCAGTTGAGCTATTTTGCTCCTTTTTGTGTAGCACACCCCTCTCTCCTGAGGTTTGCATGATAAACAAATATGCAAATGCCACATTGGGATTTTCAGTCGCACAAATGCTCTTTTCCAGAAAAAGTTGCCTCTATATCTGAGCTTTTGGAGCAATTAGCACAAACAACACTTCACAGACTGAAAGAGATAAATATAGCAGTGTAAATGTTTTTTATGATCCCTGTGATTTAATATCGAAGCAAACAGTGAGACCTTGTCCAAGGCTGGAATTCGAGGCATTTCTGTTCATGAACCCTGAAGCTTATTTCTTGCTTTCAAATGCTCATGCTAAGAGGACCAGCTTCAGTCACAGTAAACACAGACAGTAATTCCTTACCTGCAGCAGCAGCAGCTTTACTCAATATATTCCAATGAGATGCTCTCAGCTACGAATGGAATTGTAGATTACTCCTGCAGGCTATTTGGGAAAATGTGAGAGCCCCCGAACGCATTTGTATTGATTGCATGTGGGTTTTTATTTGCTCGTCAGTATGCTCCCTCCTAAATGTTACAGATGTGGTACTTATTCATCACCCATTGTAAGCCTCAGCCATTTGTCATCGATCAGGTAGTTATACTGTATTTCTGTTGTCACAGCGCAGGAGGAGAAACTCCAATCCCTTCTTGTACTCTGACAGGCTGAGTTGGAAAATTCATAAGGTGAGAGAAGGCTCGTCACTGACATGAAGCGAACATAGAATACTTTTTAAGCTTTTGGAAAACAGTGAAACTGAGTTGTTTGTGGGTGGTAAGTGAACGCACGTGGTTCCTGTTTTGTCAAAGCATGCGGGCGTGGAAACCTGCCAACTGTTGTGTGTGTGTGTGTGTGTGTTTTTTTAACGAGATAACAACTATTGTCCATCGTGTAGCACAAATGATTTTCCAAATCACATGATCTAAAGTTAAAATAGTACAGCTTTAGTTTACTATAAAATGCTGCTTTCCAGTAAAATGGGTCACCGTTTCCTCTGTCTGAATGTGCACCATGTTAAGGTTCCACCTGCTGTCTATGTCAAAGCCAGACTTTCTTCTGCTTGAAGGTACCGACAGATATCGCTCCTAGAATAGCTCATCCCCGGGAGCTAGCTCTTGGCACTTTTGTTTTTCGTGTACGTACCATGCCACCCTCCCTCCCCCCAAAATCATACAGTGCCTCTTACTTACTTATATGAATACCAAATAGGCCAGGGCAGAGATGTGTTCTAAATGGAGCATTTTAAATTATGAATGAGCTGGGGAAGTTTGAGGCACTCTAGATTTGATGCTCTCTTTCACCCTGTCTAAGAATAAAACAAATGAAAAGGATGTCTTCTGTCTGGCATACTGAATGAAACTAAAGCTTGGCGTTTTTAAAAATCTTTTTACCTTATTAGTGGTGTCAGAAGATTTCAATGCAGCATTTCAAGCCGCGTCAGAACAAATGTAATGTGCACCCTCCTAGCCCAGGGTACAGGAATCCCTTCTTTCTGTCAGGGCTGTCATAATCCTTCATGACATGGACTCAAAAAAGTGTCAGAAACATTCCTAGTCCATATTGACAGATGGCTTTACAAAGTTGCAGGTTTGTCAGTTGCACATCCACGGTGGGGATCTCTTGTTCCCACAGTCTTAATGGCATGCGGATGGATTGAGGTCGCTGACTATGAACGTTGTTGGAGAAGAGTGAGTTCATGATCAAGAAACTACTTTAAACAGCAGTAATCAAATCACTGGAAAAAAAAAAAAAAAAAAAAAAGAGAGCATTTTGGATTTGGATAATCTGGAATTGCAAAATTAGAGCTTTGGCCAGTGCAGAGCTTGCAGACACACACCCTAAAAGACTTGCATACCATTCTTCTCCAATATGTATTTGAAGAAAAAAGAATAAAAGTTAAAAATGTATCTTTTTTTTTCCTTCCTGTTCCATTTATTTACTACATTGTGTTGGTCTGTCACATAAACTCCCAATAAAACTCTTTAGAGGCTGATCAATTTCAAGAAGCTTGAAGACGCTACACATCCCCAGCAGCATGAATCAATGTACACATTCTGACATGACAGCTGATGATAAATGTATAATTTGTCTATCAACTGAGCTACGTTTTGTCTCTTTTATTTACTTTGAGAGACAGGAGCTGAAACGTTGAACCTTTTCTCTGTGGGCCGAAATGACAGCTGCGCCATTAGCTGCTGTGTGTGGGCTGGACAAACCGGAAGCTGTAAAAATATTATAAGAGAGCACTTAAGTGGATGAGACATTTTCGAATTTCATCATGGATGGACGTTCGTCTGTCCAGTCAGGCGTATGGAGTGAGTAATCATCCCAGCATCTGAGCCCAAAAGAAAGGTTGTTCATGTGTAATACTGGGGACAACAGACACAACAACAAAGCTGCGGTGCAGTGGAACCAATAAGCAGCTTGTGTAGGAGTAAAATTTAGGCATCGAAGATAATAATGGAGCTCCTTTAAATCTGATTAAGCCTTTCTATAATAGAAACCATAATGAAGTTTTCTCTCAGTCTTGGCAGTCGTTTTGTGGAAAGTAATAAGTAATTCAAAATCAGATGAGACACGGCTGTGAGGAAGAGGTCGGAGACATTCACTCTTTCAGCACATGGTAGAGGGCAAAATAAAAAAAAGAGGTAAAAGTGGTCATTTTGAGGACTTAGTCTAATATATATATCTAAAGACCCCCATTAGGTCAACTTAATCTGTACTCATCACTAATCTCGCCCTCTACTTAACCTTACATTAACAGCGAGGATCCGTGCATTAGGGTGATCTCACCCGTGCATTAGGGTGAGATCAGGCCATGTCCACTTCTGGTCCTGACTGACCCGTTCCCATTCGCTTTCTGACTTCTGCCACAGACCGACTTGATGCAGTAGCAGCAGTTGTACTTAATGCTCCTAAGCCACACTGACTGTGAGAAGAACACCACGGGCTGTCAATGCTGGAGAGACTCAGAGCACCGATCACTGTGTTTTATTAGGACCCTGCAAATGTCGAGGTGTGACGGTGCAAATTGGAAACTCAGACCTGAGACAGGCTAAAACGAAAAAGCTAGGAAAAGAAACTCGATCTGATATTTTAAACAACAGATGATGAGTCTTTAGTTTTAAAAACAGTAAAGCGTGTTATGTCCTATGACATGATTCAATCAGTTTTGCTGCCTTTCACTATGCTAAGCTAACAAACTTTGATTTGGTTTCTACTTGAAGAAAAAAAGGGGATGTGAATGATATGCAGGCACATTTTACAGGAACACTTCACACTGCATGTTGCATCTTGTTCTGTACTTCCTCATATGTAATATCTAACGTCTGGACACTTTATTAAAAAGGAGAAACATAGTAAAACATGGCTTTTAATATGGTTATATCACAGAGGACTTGGAGTCAGTTAATCTTTTTGCCAATTATTTGCAAATAAAATGTTCAAAGAAATTAGCCAAAAAAAATTACAAAATCATTCCTGGAGCTTGAAATAGGAAATAGCGATTATGCAAATGACTAATCCCAGACTTATGTGTTTACACAAATTTTGTGATGTCTGTTCTCTCTGTGGTTACTTCACTCTGATATTTGCGTTAAAGCAGGCCGTTGGTACCGAGAATGAAAATGCAAAATTATTATTTTGCAATCCCTGTACATGGATCTTCTGTCTAATTGAAAGTCCGCTGCAGTGCAACAGTCGAGGCCTTGAATGCAACCAGACTCAAACAAAGACAGATTGAAACCAAATTGACTTCAGCTCCTGAGAATAAATGTGTCCTTCGAAGTCAGTTGTGCTCAAAAATAGAAGCTGCTCAGAATCGAGCTATTGATCATCTTCATCATTTACGCCACATTTGTTCTGGCCTGACAGCAACGTGAGGGCATAATAGATGCCTCATGATGACTTCTTTCCTCAAACTGTTGTGTTGGTGCTGAGACATGAGACAGTAATAACAGTGCAGACTAAAGTTAGATTGTTAAAGCAGCGTGATGCATTATTTGATAGTGGATTAATCACTGTCTGTTGCAAAGCTGTGCTGTCTGCTGGAACAGGGGGAGTAAAGAAGGTCGGATGTGAAGGTGATTTATTATGGTGGATAACGGCTTGACTAGAAACATCATGTTAAACATACTGAATAAAAAAAACTGTCCCATTTATCATTGTATGCACTCCGGCTGTTATTACATAACTTTAAAACAAAGGAAGAATAAAACATTTTTGGATTGGAAGTAAAGCTTCCAACACGCAGAGCGACTGTGGCTCTGTAGGTAGAGTAGTGTCTTGTGATTGGAAGGTTGAGGGTTTGATTCCTCCTGCTACATGTCGATGTGCCCCTGGGCAAGGCACTTAACCCCAAAGTGCCAACCGATTTGTGTATTGTTGTATAAATGTGTGTGTGAATGTGACTCTAGTGTAAAGTGCTTTAATGCCAAAATTATTGGGAAAGTTCAGTACATTTACTAGTGAGCAAAAATGTATAGCATGACCAAAGTAAACCATCAAACAAAAAGTATTTACCCACCTGAACTTTGTTTCAATAAATACACAAACTTTAATACACTTTATTGTGATTTATGTAATAGATAGACAGTAATAGTCGTGAAAACATGTAAAGACGGACTCTGAGGTTTGCCAAGGAACATTGGTGACAGGACACAAAACCTGATGAAGACTGCAAAAGAGTTGGAGGTTCATCTTCCACCCAACTAAAAAAACACTAAAACATAAAGTGAGAGCCACAAAAAAAATATGTCCACAGTATTTTCAATTATACAATAAATCTCAGCTTCTAATTCATGACTGTCAGCGTGTTCATGTGTGTTAGTCACAGAACAAACCTTCCCGGGTGACAGGAGATCAATGCAGACAAATTAATAGGCTTAGTTAATTAATCAAGAGCCACTGCTGTTTCAGTCTCTTCTGTCGGTGAGAGAAAACAAGTCATAGCTGTAATATTCTGTTTCTTCCTCACCACTAGCTGCAGATGTTTTCTGTCCAGCTGTCCATCTCCAGATGATCCCTCAGTGTTTTAGTTCAGGGCTGTTTGGGTTTAAGTTTAGTTGAAAGGAGCATTTTTTTTTCAAACAGCACTTGTTGCCTGGTACCGCATGGTATTGATTTAAAAGCCCTGGCCGAGCCTGTTGGCTTTACCTTCACGAACACAGTTGCCATGACATAAAAGCCACCGCTGAGCCGATGTGTATGCGCTGAAAAGGTGAAGGATCCAGACAATGAGAGCTAAATACAGTCACTTTAGAAAGCAAATGTCACTCCCGCAGGGATAAACGATGTAAAATCTGCTCTGTGAAGCTGTGGTCAGCAGCAGGCTAAACCACAACTTCTGCAGATGCTACTGCTGAGTCAGATTTATGAGGCTCTGAGCATAGATGCAATTCAATCACCTGGTTTAGACATGAATTCAAGAAGATAAATCTGATTTATTTTTAAAAACTGTAAAAAAAAACAAAAAGAACCCCTCCACAATAGTGAAACTTTTTATAAATCTGCCACAAGAATGTTTCAGTTTGCTATCCTCAGGCATTTCTGGCAGCTTCTTTTAATGAGGCTAAAAATATAAGTGTCTCAACACCACCTTCTCCGTGTGTTCAAATTCCTTGCTGACAGAACATTTCTCAAAATATTTTAAAGCTTAATTTGAAAATAGATGTGTAACCGACAAGACTTGTTCATTTTATGCCATGTTACTTCTCTTGTGTAACCATTGGGCTCCAGGGAGTAGTTTATCATCATTCCGACGCCTCCGCATCGGAAGCCAGACAAAATTCCTCATCGACCTCCCGAATACAGGCTACGGCTCCTCTTATTGACCGCCTTGCCTCTCCCGGTGGGCATTAGCCTTTCGCGGGCTCGTTACCAGATGGAGCGAGTCAGCAGTGGTGTACAAAGTAACCCTGCGCTGTCTTTGAATGAACAGATGGAGCATGAGGAGATGGGTGATCTCATACGGAGCAAGGAAGCAGGAATTACAGAGGGAGGCTTGCTGACTCTGTGTAACTAGGAAACTCGACAATGAAAACTGGGGAAAATGAAAGGACAAACTGGTTTTTCAGAGGCAAAACGCGAAGTTACAATAGAGTGATATGTCAGTCAAAGGATCTTCTTGTGGTATAAAACCTTCCTCAGAGTTCAGAACCAAGTTCAACTGATAAAACGGGTCAAAACTTTAAAAGTTGATTTGAGCAAATCCTCTCCCTTCAGTCTGAAAGAACCTGAGATACAGACTCTGGATCTGCAAGCAGGTGAGGACATTCTCCAAGAGTTGCAACTTTACCTGCATTTAATGAAGCATATGAAGTTGCTATTTGTAATGTAGCTTGGCACCTGCAGTTCCTTCTTTATGTGTCTTCCTGGCGTTATTGGGACCATTGGGATGGCACATTCTTGTTCCAGAATTGTGCCGTTTACACTGGCAGCATGTTGGAGTCGCTCTGTTATATTAGCTCTGATTTGTTCCCTTTTTAAAAACAAACAAACAAAAAAAAGAACACATGTTCATAATTGTTTTGCTTGTGACATTTTGCCAACTCCAACATCTCTCTGCTCGACTTTAGCCATATGGCCAGATAAAAATGTAAAAAGGAGCAGCAAAAGCAAACAAGGTGGATCAGAAATGCTTGCTAACAATTCGTGGTGCCATTTGGATATGTTGCTATGGAACATCATCTGTGTTGGACAGAAATGTAGCTGTTAGTATGTTAGATGAACCAGCACTGAATGACTGTAGCAGTATTTGCCTTCTGTGAGGAGATTAGATGAATTTATTCGCCAGTCCCCTTAAAAAATCATCATGGAGGACTCTTGCACAGCAGGAGAGATTTCTTTTGCTCTCACAAAGGCATTTTCAGGAGCTGCTGGAAGAACTCCCTGCCCTAATTTCTGCAGCTCCTCCTCTTGGTTTCAAGCAGCGTCCTTAGCACATGTTAAAACCAGACAGATCCACACCCCACCAAATGCTCTGCTCTGCAACTCTCTTCCTCTGGTTCGCACGTTTGCTCTTCTCCACGAGGGCCTGGCCCGGAGGATGTCGTTTTATGTGAGCGGAGCAGCTGTCAGCAGAACAGCAGAGAGAGCAAACAGCATTCTGAAGTGTCGAATATGCTATTTCTAGGATTTTTTTTTTGCAAAATACAAAATTAAAGCCCAGGACAGGAACGAGCCCTGCCACAAGTAATTGTGTTATGCTGCTTGATCGTGCTTTCACCCAGACCTCAACATATCCCTCTGAGAATGCCAGCTTTCCTGATTATAATGTAAACATTAGCTCTTTTTCTTGTGCTCAAAGACAAACAATGACAGTGAACAGGATGAGGTAGAGTTAGTTGTATATTTGTGCCAAAGTGTGCCGGTGCCTTCAAGAGAGCATTTGGGACAAATGTGGGAGAGAGTGAGAGGAGAACAGAGAGTCACGACAAAATAAGGTATGAGTCATATGGTGACGTAGCTAGATGGGTCAGGCAGCACCCATGTGTTGTTATCACTGACCCCAGAGGCTGAAGGGAAGCAGCAGCAGACGCGTCCCGGGAATTCAGCACCAAACTGAATGTATAATTTCATTGTCCATTGAACATTGGCTAAAACTGCAGAAATTGCTGCAAATCCAAGGGAATAATGGGAAAAAAATATTTGAATGCTTAATGTTTGGTGCTGGTGATGTCAAAACTGCTGCCTTCTGCTTTATGGTCCAGTGTTTTCCGGCTCAAATGTCATTGATTTAGTTTTACGGCCTGAAGCTTTACTGTTTTTCTGCTCGCATCGGCCGTCATCGCAGTTTTATGAGGTGTTTTCTGCGAGACTGGTAGTAAACATCATAAAAGCCAGATGTCAGAAACACAGATTTAACAACCTCAGGAACAAATAAGCACAACATTTAGTCATTTTTAGTATCTGATACAGACTAATGTAAATGTGAGCAGGGTTGCTGGTCGCTATATGTAATATTTAGGACTATTTACCGCACTGTAAAATGCTGCAGTTGAACATTTATGTGTGAGGACTTAACATTGAGTGCTAAAATTAGATGTCAATCCATCAATCACTCTTTTTAATATGATTTATTTAAACCTTTTAACTTTTTCCTATTACAGCTTTAAGCTTACATGTTCTTAATTAGGTTTTTAGACACACAATTAGAGAAAAAAATAGAATTTGTTTTTAAAAGTACATTATGCATAAAATTTATCCCCCAACTATGCATATTTTAAAACCACTTTCTGCATCAATCACAACTCCAACCTCCCCTGGGTATATCTCCATCAACTTTGCACTTGTAGAAACTGTTCTAGTCTCCTGTTCTGTGAAAATAGCTCAGTTCGTCAGATTTGATTGAGTGCATCTCTAATAATCAGTTTTCAAGCCAAGCAACAGATTCTCACTTTGAATTGGACCCATTTTGAGACACACCAGCACATGAAAATGCTTCCATCTTAACCTCTCAACCACACATTTAACTGTGTGTTTCTGGTTAATCTATCTTCACATCATGATCTTACTGGGCTCCCTGCATCTTCCTGAAGAAAAGCATTTTCACAGCATGATGCTGCCACTATCATGTTTCACTAAGGCTAAGTTCAACGTACCAGCAGTGGTAAAAGCAGCTGTATTTCTGCTGAATGAATGAATATCTATCTATGAATCATGTGAAATGTTATTTAATGTGTATGAAAAGGGCTGAATATGTATGTACATGATAATTTCTATAGCGTCATTCAAAAAACATGTATCGTATTCTCTTCTTTTTTCAAGCATGTATTATTTGGTGTTACGTTCCAATAAAAATCTAATGAAATACATAAAAGTGAGATAAAGTAAAGATGTTCTTTAACATGCTGCATGTGTATCTAAGAGCATACTGGCTTCGGCTTGGAGACAGTACATCTCCTTTTCAATCCCTGACTCAGATCTTTGAGGGATTTAGGACAGAAAAATAAATGCGGAAAACCGTAATAAAAATAAATAATAATGCTGTTGACTCATACGCTTTCCTGCAGAGAATCGAAGCTTAACGCTTAAGCAGCTTATCTACAGGTTCCTCAGGTTGCATTCTGGATGCTCTTTTCAAAATCAAACATTTTTTTTTTAAAAAAAGTGTTCTATTTGTGCAAACAACACTCTTATGTGGTTTCATGACCGAAAAGTCACAAGATTTGCCTTTTTGGTGTGTTTTAAGTTTTCTGCTGAATTTTATCATCGTACAGGAAAGTCTTCCATTGTACAAGAATGAGAGTGGTTATAACATTTAGATAACTCTTTGCGTTTAGATTTTTATTAGCTATGGGTTTCCTCCCTCTGCTGCTCATGTTTGCATACGTGGTCTGTCGACTTCGCAGTCATTGTGTTATTAAATCAACAGGCAAGATAAAAGCCTCCCCTGCTTGTGCTGAGGAGCAGATGACGATAACAGCTCCTGGCAGCAGCCTCAGAGCAACGTTATCACAGAAGACAAAACCATCGGCGAGCAATTAACAAGAGGTAGCTTTTTTTTTTTTGTAGATTGCAACCTCTAAACAACAGGATGTAGTAGTACCTCTATTTCAGGCCAATAAGAAAACATGAAACACCTTATATTTAGAAAATGTTCCTCTTCTGCACAGTAGATGGTTTGAACTTGTACAAATTTTGCAGGTCCAAGACAGCTTTTGTGTTACGATGATTAAAAAATAATAATAATCTTTTTTTCTCTTTGGTCCTCTCCAGCTGGTGCAGTTTACAAGACAGATACAAACAGACGTTGTCTACATAGATAAGAAATATCACATGTATCAGATTATTATATCAGAGATCTGAAACAATAGTGCAACTTGTTCATGTAGTTCAGTTATTACAAGTGATTCCTAAAATGCTTTAAAGACTAAAACTACTGAATGTTGGGACTAAAACCAGACATTAAACAGGCACAATGTGTTTAAACAGTGCTTTGCACCAAGTGCCAAGTACTACTAAAAGTATTGTTGTCTGTCTTTTTAAAATAATAATAATTATTATTACACATTGTGAATGATCCTACCTTTATACTCTAGCCACTTAACCTCGAATGCTACCAAACTTCACATGCCATATGGGTGTAATTTCTGAGCTGGAAACATGATATTTGCTCTCACATCATTAACTGTAATTGCATGTTGCTTTTAAATGTCACAATGTGACTCAATGCAACAATCAGCAGCTAGCAGCTGGCTAACTTCTGAGCACAATGTTAAAATTCCCACCCACCCATCAAGCTAAATTACACTGCAGCTGCAGCAAAAGATCAAATCAAATCATATGGTTTTAAAAAAAAAAAAATGAACAGCTTACTGCTCAAGAGGAGCAGTAAGCTACTCTTGACTGTGTTTAGAAATGTTGTGGTCCTTAAAGCTGTGGTTCACGAAAGGAAAATAAGGGGGTGGGGGATGATGTGCAGGAAAAAAAAACATTCAGTTAACTTTTCATGAATTTTTAGACACAAAGCAGAAGCCTGTAATTATGTCCTGCGTGGCAATTTTCAGTTGCCATAGGGACACAGACAATGAAATTAATTATAGCTTAGTGTCGAACCATGTTTTTCAAGAAGGTAAAGGTGGAATGCTGGGGAAAGCTGCTCTTCTAATAGTTCAAACACATGTCCTCATCTCCCCACTGAATACTTGAAAGCTAATTTAGATGACAGGGAAAGATTAACATGAAGCAGAGGAATTAGTTAACCTCTTTACTGCTGCTGCTACCAAAAGCTCTCCATATGGAACATGAAGGGAACATTAGGTCTCCAAGAGGGATGCAGCTTGAATCAGTGAGGCGCTCCTTTGAGTGCCTTCATCACGTCTGTGTGACTCGTGTATCTGTAATGGCCCAGCTTAACATCAGCTGGTAGCCACGGGTTCTCCAACAACAAGGAGGGAAACAGTAATACAGCACCAAGGGAGGACAATTCGATTATTTAGTTTTATTTTATTCCCCAACAGAATAAAATGCTCCGTTTTCTCTTAAAAACAATAAAAGTATTAAAATGTTCTAAACAGAGTAACTAAAATTGTCCAAGAGGGTCAACGTCCACAATGTCCGGTTAGGACGGCGAGTCCCGCGCTCCGTCCAGCCTATCGCAGCCTCAGCGCCACCGCCTCCTGCGGTTGTTCCAGCTCTAGCTGCTCCACCTAAACAGTCGTTCCACTGGCGTCTGACCAGGCAGAGTTCCCCCTCTGCCCACTGACGGTCCGACACGTAGTTCCCACTGCTTGGATCCTCTGCGGTCAACCCCTGGCTCGTTCGGGGTCGCAGTCCTCCGTCACGGACCTTCAGGGGTTCTTCTTTTTCTCTTGCCAACGCGAAGTCCTCTGCCTTTTAAAATCCACAGCGTCTTGCCAGTTCCAAGTAGCTGCCGACGGCCACGCCCACCCCGCACAGGTGACTGGCATCAGCTGTTAGTTCTCGGAGTCCACAGTGAATAAAAACCAAAACATGCAGCGAAAACAATAAAAACCGTACTTGAAGGAATAAAACAAATATCCACTGTGTGACATCTCCCCACATTTTAACTGTGCCAGTCCCTGGCACATTATTCAAAGTCTATACCGTGCAGGGGCTGACCAAAGTTCGACCTTGTTGAGCGCCGCAGGTCAGGTAATCCATCCTGCAGAGCTGGAACATTAGGAACAACACAATAAAATGGCGGTTCAACCAGGGTCTGCACCTCCTGGTTATCTTCTGGAGCAGGTGTGTGGTGATCCGTTGCAGGAGTAATGCACAACTTTAATGCGTTCCGATGAAGGACCTTTTCCCTCCCTCCCTTTTCTGGATGTACCCTATAAACCACACCCGTGTCGCCCACACGTTCCAATACAACATGTGGTTCAGGACTCCAACCTGGATGGAGCTTTCCTTGGCCCCGTCTCTCTCGATCTTTTACCCACACCCTTTCCCCTGGGACTAACGGCAAGGCTTGAGCCTTCCTGTCATAAAACCTTTTATTTTGGGTGGCTGCGCTATTCTTGTTTTTCTTTGCCATCTCGTAGGCAAAAGATAACTTTTGATGATGATCCCTAACCCACCCCTTCAGATCATGACAGAGGGGCTCTGGGTCAACACCCAGATTCACATCCACTGGCTGTCTCAGATGCCTCCCAAACATCAAATAGGATGGTGCGTAACCTGTAGCACCATGGACAGTGTTATTGTATGCTTGTAGCAGTTCTGGAAGGAATTCTGGCCACCTCTGTTGTTTCTCAGCCTCGAGTGTACGAAGCATATGCAACAGAGTCTGATTCAACCGCTCGACCCCACCATTCCCAGCAGGATGATATGGTGTAGTTTTACTTTTTGTAATACCATAACACCTGCATAACTGGTACATCAAGGCTGACTCAAAACTTGCTCCTCTATCCGAGTGCAGCCTAGCAGGGCAGCCAAATGTTTGGATCACATGAGCCCATAGGGCATGCACCGCAGTCTGTGCAGTTTGATCCTTTGTGGCCACTGCCCACGCATAGTGGGTGAAAAGATCTGTCATGACCAGAATGTTCTGATACCTGTCTGTGGGCCTCCCTAAAGTAAGGAAATCTAAAGCTACAACCTCCAAAGGATAAGACACTTTAATAGGGTGTAGAGGAGCTCTAGGTGTCTCTCTATTTCGCAGGCTACAGACGGCGCAACCCAGCTGGAATTCATGCACCTCACCTTCCATACAGGGCCAATAGAAGAAGCGACGTATCCTGGATAGAGTCTTCTCCACTCCGGCATGAGCGGCCGCTTCATGGTACCTCTGCCACACCTCCTTGCGTCTTTCTGTGGG
The DNA here is from genome assembly GCA_033032245.1 of Poecilia picta. Taxonomy (NCBI): domain Eukaryota; kingdom Metazoa; phylum Chordata; class Actinopteri; order Cyprinodontiformes; family Poeciliidae; genus Poecilia; species Poecilia picta. The sequence continues at coordinate 15,977,137 of CM065372.1, read as the reverse complement.
ACATAGGATCTGAAAGTAGGTTTCGTGTGTCCTTGCGTCCATCACCTCTCTACACAGCACTCCGTCCCGAAGTTGGAACCGCCTCCACTGTTTTAGCCACTTCTGTACAGACTCAGGCAGTGCTTTCCTGGTTGGGGCATCGGGGAGAGCTCCCCGTTCCATATAGGTTCTCAACATTTGCAGTCCATCATCTTGTTCTTGAGCCCCCTTCCAGTCATCCCTGTGAAGCTGAGGTTCTTGTAGATCTCCTGGAGGAGTAATCTCAGTGGTTACTTGGGCTGCTCGACAACCTGCTGGAAACCTGGAGAGAGCATCGGCGTTAGCATTTTCTTTTCCAGCTCTGTATTTCACTTCAAAATCAAATGCAGCCAGCTGTGCCACCCAACGTTGCTCTGTTGCCCCCAAACGGGCATTTTGGATGTGGGCTACTGGACTATTGTCTGTAAATACAACAAACTTGGCCCCCGTCAAGTAGTCTTTGAACTTTTCTGTAATTGCCCATTTAAGGGCTAAAAGTTCTAATTTAAAAGAGCTGTAATTCTTGTCGTTCTGCTCTGTTGGGTGTAAACTTCTGCTGGCATATGCAATCACATGTTCTTGACCATCTTGTACTTGGGCCAACACAGCACCCAAGCCGTGGTTGCTAGCATCAGTATAGAGCACAAACGGTTTTGAAAAATCTGCATAGGCCAAAACGGGGGTTCAATCAGGGCATGCTTCAGACGTTCAAATGCTTCCTGGCATTCCATGGACCACTGGACCGGTGCGTTCGATGAACGGTTAGAACTTCCGTTTAAAAGGGCATTTAAAGGTCGAGCCAATTTAGAAAATCCTGGGACGAAACGTCTGTAGTAACCTGCAATCCCCAGGAAGGCTCTGACCTGGCGGATAGTAGATGGAACGGGCCAATCCTGGACTGCCTGGATTTTCTCTGGGTCTGGTTTCACCCCCTCCTGGTCCACCAGATGTCCAAGGAACTTCACTTGTTGCTGGAACAGCTTGCATTTATCCAACCGCAGCTTCAACCCATGTTTCCACAACTTCTGGAAAACACTCTCCAAGTGCTGAAGATGGGTAGAAAAATCAGGTGAATAAATTATTATATCATCCAGATATACCAACAGAGATTCGGAAAGGTGGTTGCTTAAACACCGCTGCATCAGGCGCTGAAATGTGGCTGGGGCATTACAAAGCCCAAACGGCATCCGATCAAACTCAAATAGACCTAATGGAGTAGTAAAGGCAGTTTTCTCCCGATCTCTACTATCCATTTCCACCTGCCAATACCCACTGGCAAGATCTAGGGTAGAGAACCACTCTGCTTTGGTTAGGCATGTAAGAGTCTCTTCAATTCGAGGAAGTGGAAAAGCATCTTTATGCGTTACTGCATTAAGCTTCCTGTAGTCCACACAGAAGCGCCAGCTACCATCCTTCTTCCTCACCAAGACGATCGGGGAGGCCCAAGGGCTACTACTCTCCCGAATTATGCCTTTTTCCAACATGTCTGCAAGGAGAGACTTAATCTCTTTATACATCAGTGGTGGTAGGGGACGATACTTTTGTTTAATCGGTGGTGCGTCACCTGTGTGAATTTGATGTTGGACCAGGTCGGTTCTTCCATGATCCTCTTCATCCACAGCAAACACCTTCTGCCATCTGTGAAGTAAGGCCTGCAGCTCTGCTTCCTGTTGTGGAGTCAAGCTCTTACAGTTAAGTAGTTGGCTCACCTCTGTTTTTAGTGTTGTAGGCTCCTCCATCCCAGCTGTCTCCACCACAGCAATTTCCACCACACCATCTGAACTCATCGTCAGAGTAAGGTCATTGGCTCCCTGGACATCAGACTCGTCCACCTGGTACAGCTGCCCTAGTTTCTGATAACGTCCAATAGTTACTTCGTAGGGGTGGGGGTTACAGACCCTGATAGGGACCCGTCCCCTTTTAACTATGGACAAGGTCCTCGCTACTCCCCAAGGTTCAGCATCAGACAAAGCTTCCACCAGCACCACTCGTTCAGCTGGGCTCTTGCCTTTGGATGTTCGTCCCCAAACCATAACTTCACAGTTTGGGGCACCCGGACTCCTCTGCGACCAGCAGAACGGACGTAGCCCAGAAACCCATCAGTCTTGGTGGTGGCAGCCTGTTGGCAAACAGCAAAAGCCTCTTTCCAAGCCCTATGGGATTTCAGTCTCTGAGGGGGAAAAGATTTCCCTCTGGTAAAAACATCATTCCAGCACGCACTGATGACATTCATTCCTATTATTAAAGGATGCGTTGAACAGTCGTTTCTCACGACCACAACCCCTTTATCTGGTACTTTCACCCCTTCAACTTCAAAGTCCATGACAGCGTAGCCTGAATATGGTATGTCCAGACCATTTGCAGCTTTTAGGGCAAAAACCAAAGGTGCATCAGTTCTGTCCACTTCTGGGAAATGGTGATCCATCACCTGTTGTTGCACTAGTGTGACCTGAGAGCCAGTGTCCAATAATCCAGTCATTTTGACTCCCCCCATACTCACTTCTATAAGGGGACATTCTCCAACAAAAGATGTGATGGCCCCTTGTTTATTTAACATACATTCCGTCCCCACCGCCTGGGCCTCAGCAGCAGGGTGCATTAGTTTAAAGGCGACTGGTCTGGCGCATCTTGGCAAAACCTAGCAATATGCCCGACTTTCTTGCAGTGGTGGCATATGGGTTCACCATCTTTAGTCCAGCGGCTCATGTACCCAGGTCGCTTTGGTTTAAACCTTTGCTCACTAGGGGCTGAACTTTGCTGTTGCAAAAGAGGTTTAATTTCACTTATGACATCTTTCACAAGGTCTCTCATTTGAAGTTTAACATCCTCCATAATCTCTTCTTTAAGTTTTCCTTTCCAGTCCAATTCAGATTGCGGTCTACTAGATCTGGACTCACCCACTGTAAAACAGGTAGTTTGCAGGCCCTGGTGTCCCAGCTGTTCCTCCTCCAAGTGCAGTGCCTCCTGATGTACTGCTGCAAAACATTCTCCTGGATGGTGACGCACATAAGCTCGCAGAGTTTGTGACAGGGGACCCTCACATAAGCCCAACAGCATCTGCTCCTGAAGGCTCCCTTCAGTGGGTGCATGAGTGGGGTCACGCTGCTGCAGCCTGCAAAACAGCTCCCTGAGTCGTAATGTGAAGGACTTTACAGACTCACTGGGTTTTTGAATACAGCCAAAAAACTGTGCCCTCAACACTGCTGTAGGAGTATTGTCACCATATAGAGAGTCCAAATATGTGAAAATCTTTCTAACTTGGTCCCTCTGTCCCTCTTCTAGTACCCCAACCTGACGCTTAGCTTCACCACCTAGGGCTCCAACTAAGATGTCTACTTTTCGCGCCTCAGCTATTTCTTGAGCATTTAATAGCCCTTGTATTTGTTCTTTCCAGTCTCCATAGGAGACATCAGAGTCTGAACCCTTATACTTTGGTACCCAAGGAGCACCAGGATACACCGGCATCATCATTTTTTCCTTTTTTTTTTGAATCTACACCTTGGGTGCTGAACTGTTCCCGAGCTTGTTGCCCTGCCAACAACGCCAAATTATGTAATGGCCCAGCTTAACATCAGCTGGTAGCCACGGGTTCTCCAACAACAAGGAGGGAAACAGTAATACAGCACCAAGGGAGGACAATTCGATTATTTAGTTTTATTTTATTCCCCAACAGAATAAAATGCTCCGTTTTCTCTTAAAAACAATAAAAGTATTAAAATGTTCTAAACAGAGTAACTAAAATTGTCCAAGAGGGTCAACGTCCACAATGTCCGGTTAGGACGGCGAGTCCCGCGCTCCGTCCAGCCTATCGCAGCCTCAGCGCCACCGCCTCCTGCGGTTGTTCCAGCTCTAGCTGCTCCACCTAAACAGTCGTTCCACTGGCGTCTGACCAGGGCAGAGTTCCCCCTCTGCCCACTGACGGTCCGACACGTAGTTCCCACTGCTTGGATCCTCTGCGGTCAACCCCTGGCTCGTTCGGGGTCGCAGTCCTCCGTCACGGACCTTCAGGGGTTCTTCTTTTTCTCTTGCCAACGCGAAGTCCTCTGCCTTTTAAAATCCACAGCGTCTTGCCAGTTCCAAGTAGCTGCCGACGGCCACGCCCACCCCGCACAGGTGACTGGCATCAGCTGTTAGTTCTCGGAGTCCACAGTGAATAAAAACCAAAACATGCAGCGAAAACAATAAAAACCGTACTTGAAGGAATAAAACAAATATCCACTGTGTGACATATCTGCAAACAGAGATGAAGAGCTGCAAAAACTCGCAGCTGTGCAGTCAGACGACACTGGATGATCACAGTGGAAAGTTGCCATCAGCGCCTTAAAAAAAAGGAGAGAGAGAGAGAGAGAAAGAAAAAAACACACAGAAACCCACACAGAAATTCAAACACACACACACACATTGAGATGCAGGCAGATGCTCAATGTTCCTCTTCGAATCCTGCTTTTTTTTTTTTTTTTGATATTGACAGTGGGTCATCTGCTGATGACTCAGTACCAGACAAGAGACGGTACGACTCTCTCTGACTCACCTGATCCCCGTCTATCACTGTAAGTGGAGACTCGGGTCGAGGCAGGAGGACAAACCCGCCTGTCAGACTCTGTTTGCAGGTCGCCAGGTAAACACAGTTGTCACTTTGTGTGTTTGTTTCGTCCTGACACCAACATAGTGAGCTTGGCTGGCTTTGTTAGGGAAAAAAAACATAAACTATATTCACACCTATTCATAAAGCAACTTAGCAGTAGCTAACTGTGTGACAACCCTTCAGACTCAGACTGGCACAGATTTGAATCGATTACATCAGTTTGAATTTAATTTTAAGCATTTAACAGTCCTTAAAATATTAAATTTTTCTCATCACATTACACACCAAATTTAATTAAATATTGATGTTTCAGATTTGACTATAGGTCCTTTTAACTTTCAGTTGCAATAGACTGGAAAATAATTCAAGAGTCTTCACTGCTCGTAGGAAACGACAAAAAGTACTTATCTCACTTTGGGACTTTCAAGCATGAACTTGAGTCAAAGTGCAAATAGCAAAAGTAGCACTTACGCATTTCCACCACTTTGTCACATTGCAACACCAGCAGGATGACTCAGGCCTGCCAGATCAACAGAGACGTTTACTGCAGTGCCTGGGACCTTTTTGCATTACAGTCACACACTCCAATGGATTCAGGTGGGGTGGGGGGGGGGATTGAAAGTGTTAGATCAACACAGAGAAGCATGCAGTCCTGACATGGAAGGAATCTGATGCTTGGTTTTTGAAATGTTTAGTAGATATTTGAGAACTGTGCCATGCGTAAATATCTACCCCACTTTGCTTTGATGCCCTTTAAATAGAATCCAGCCGCCAAATACCTTTCAAAGCTTTGCTCAGCAAACGGTGTCCGCATGTGTGTAATTTAATGACCTGTGAAGGCTTCAAAGGTCCCTGAGAGAACATTTAGCAAGCAAACGGCAATGTGAAGACCGTGGACACATTTTACAAGGCACTGCTCAACAACACAAGAAACCATTTTTTTTTTTAGAGTCTCTCTTATGTGCAATCTGGTTGTTTTCACCCAAATTCTCACCCTGCATCAACCTGATTACACTCCTCATGGTAGAGTGGCTGCTTTTTCTTTTTAAAGCTGTGTGCACACTGGGCCACATCAACAACTCTGTAAATCTAATCTTTAAATCTAAAAAATTGTCAACACTGGGTTTTTTTTTTCTTCTCCCATCTGCACACTTCTGATAACACCATAGCATAATTCTGCATTTTATTTATTCGACTGCGCCCCCATGTCCTCTTAATCGCCCTTTCATTAAACATGCTCCTGAAAAGCTGATGTTCTTCCCCCCCCCCCCCCCCCCCCACCCACCACATGCTGCGACGGCTATAACCTGCAGGGACAGAACACACTCACACACACACGTTCTCTCTGCTCTTATGACGTGATTTACCGATGCGGTAAGAAGCTGTGTGGTGCCCACGTTGTCAGATTCAAGCTGTCGTCTGTTTTTGAACACAGGGCAGAACCAGAGCTGCAACTGGAAGCAAAATGCTGGAGCCGTTTCCGTAAGCAGGCGATCAATCACACAGATGCAGAGGGATTTTTATGTCAGCACAAAACAAATGGCAGGTTGTTTCCAAGAGCAGAGGCTGGCACGGGAGTAAATGTTTCAGATGTGGGCTGTGCAACAACGACATCATCCATGGGTTTTCACGCAAAATTGAAGTCGATTTATTTGACTTGAAGGCAGAACTTTGTCAATGTCTCGCAGCCCCCCCCCCCAAATGGGTAAATGAAGCTGGTAAAAATCTAGCTAACACAAAATGTCTCACTCAGATTTTCATGGCATTTTCTATGTGCTGAGGATAATCACATTACCAAACCATTCTCTTTGTTTTTAGCTTCATCAGTCAGAGAGATTGCCTCACTTTGACCCCCCCCCCCCTATGATGTGACGCAGAGTTCATAAATAAATCACATGGCCAAATCTTTGACGTAACAGAACAAACCTCATCCTTCCAGACAGAACAAGCCTCATCTCCTGTCCTGGGTGTTCACTAAGCACACAGCTTCAGTGATGGACTGTGTTTGTTCAAGTGGCTTTGGGAGGTGACGGGGCACCAACTGCCTCTGAACGGCATCTGCGTAAAAGCAATAAAAAAAAAGGTGTTCATTGTGGAAAAAAACAACAAAAACAAACAAAAACTGATGTATTTCATTTTCCAGAGAGAACAGTTTGCATCAGGCAAGCCGTCCGTCAGAGAAAGCCATGCCGTATCTCACTCATGCAGGTACCTTTTGTGTATATTTTGACTGAGGAAAGCATGGCTTTCCTCTAAGGGTTGTGATTAACTGTCAAACAAAGATAACTCTGAGAGACAGCGCCCCTACAGGGTCCAAACCCAACCTGGGTAGTGGTGGGCTTGTCACACCAACTATGTCACAAACAGCAGGAAAGGGTGCCGAGTCGTGCTTCTCCATCTACTCTCGTTCACCGTGGGAGGATGAGCATTTGCTGCTTCTTCTAGCCAAAACATAACATTTTTTTTCCTCAACACTCAGACTACTTCAGTGGGCAGAACAAGTTCAGACTTTACGAGACCGGAACAGCTTGAGATTTAATTGCATTCAAGTTAGTTTTCCTGATTTTGGTTTTGTGTTGTCTTACGGATCCGTCTTTGGTGCAAAGTAGAGAAACAAAGCCTCCAGACGATTTAGAAAAACGAATCAGTTTCCGACTGCCAGGATTTTGGACTGATCTGAACTGAAGCGAGCCCCATAGAGCAGCAGCGAGAGACGACTCGTACGATGAACGTTGCTTCTGCAGGTTGACAGGCAGCCGCAGCAGCACATGGGCCTGGACTTGACATCAGCAGGGACATCCTGACAGCAGAACACTGTCTGTTGTCTTGTGGGGCTGTGATCCTCACCCCAGCTGAATGGCAATCAGTAAAGCAGGGCACTACTGGGCATTCCCACTGACAGCGGCTATCTGATTTATCTCTTGCTGTCTTCTCTGGAGGAAAATACTGTAAATTAGACAAGATCACTGCTCTCTGTTGTACAATTTACATAGCTGTAAAGAGAGAAATGTCAGGATTTTTGCTGTTTTATGACATGTGTTTTGAAATTGTTGCTGTCAATGTTTTTTGCGATTGTTCGAGGGTGTTATTGAGGTTTCATTTAATCTTAGTTACACTAACTACTGGTTATACTACTGGACATAAGTTACACTATCTGCGCATGTAGAATATATGCAATCAAACTGTAGGGCCCTTGCAAAAAGTCGTACCGCTAACAGGATCTGTCCCATGTCGCTGTGTTCTTGTCTCACTTTCCTGTTACACATCATAAAAAAAAATCAGAATAGGCAAATGCGAAAAAGATATTTTCAATTCATTAATTCATAATACATCATTAGGTGATCCTCATCTTGAGCTGTACATGCAGACACAAAGCAACAACGGAGGACACGGAAGCTAAACATTCTGCGAAGTCTGTCGTTCTCAAAAACTCCAAATGCTCTCAGTCACTGTTGTTACAAATCACCCACATGTGAGCCTTTGTTGAGCTTTTGATAGCCGGTTTTCAGCGTCCTTGTAGCTCACAAAATGAAGTCTCAACAGCCAGTCCCTTTCTCAAAAATGCATTCGTATTCCAAATGCTTTGGGAATATGTGACGTTGTCACCAAAGGGTAAATCTGAGGAGAGCTGGTGTTCGATGGGAGTGAATCCAAAGCTTCTCTACAATACGGAGCAAAAGCGCTGTTCTTTGGAATCAACTGGAAGATATGCAGATCAAGCTCCAGATGAATTCAGGACCCCTCGCAGCGACAGACCTTGTGCATGAATGAATCTAATTATGGCCTGTACATTGGTGGTCTGACACGGACAAGCACTTACTCAGATCATTCCCTTTGCTGTGCATAATGTGTGAATCTTGTATGTAAATGCAACTCTCAGCACTTCCAGATACGGCTCCCATCTTGTCAGAGTGTCTGTGATGAGGGTGGGGAGGTGATAGAAACAGACAAAAGAAGTCTGGAAGTGTGGGGGCAATTTGTTCCCTCGCATATGGAGGAAAACACGATTTTTCCTTACAGTTTTGTCAGGTTTATAAACTGCATACACATAAATTGCTAGGCAAACATTCAAACGTGCCAATAGAGATTTAATTAACACTGAATGTTAATGGAGCTGCTGGATGAAGTGCTTCAGCTGCATTTTTCCCCATGTTTCAGCTCCCAGCTCTGTTTGCCCCCCCGTAGATATTCCGTTTCACGATTTGTCATGCTGCAGCGCGAGGCTGAACGTTGGTGCCTGTGAGCTGAGCCTCTCAGAGGGCTGAGATAAAACCAAGCTGACGTGTGGGTTCAGCTGCGTCACACTGTCCTCCGACTGAAACAGTGAAATAGAAAAGGAGAGCAAATGAAGGGAAGACGTGCTCCTCCAGTTGTGGCCTCCTGTTTTTTTGGTAGTTCCCTCCTCCTCTGCTTCTCCTGGCACCTTGCTTTGAACAGCTGCTTCAAACAAAGCTGTTATTACAGCTGTCGAATCCAACGCAGGTGTAGGAAAACACGGCCGAACTCTGGACTGAAAGCTGGTTGATTTGGTAAATTGAAAGAGATCGTCTTCAAACATCTCAGCACTGAAGGTGAGTCTTCAGACAGATTGAAAGGCAGATCTTCACACAAGAACTATAATCTCACTGGTTTGTCTCCCTGAGAATGTCACTCCATCACTGGAGGAGAGAGACAAATCCATCTTCAGGCTTTCCTTACCATGATCCATCCCCCTCTAGCTCCCTCTCAACTGAGGATCTCCTTGTTAAATAATTGAGGTACCCCCCACCCCTCTCTGCTTTAGTGGAGCTTCTCCACTTGATGATTTTTCAGCTAGTGGAGCCAAAATTGGGTTCTATTTGCTGAAACTTTGAAAAAGTTTAAAGGGACATTATTGATTTGAAGGTCACATACTGATTGGACAGTGCTGTGTGGTTGCAGACGTCTGCACAGATTTGTGGTTTTGTTTGTCATTTCTGAGATCTCTCGTTTCTGCAACCAAGAAAATAATGTAATCTTCAGCTTTCAAATGCACAAATTTTGTATCCAAACACTTGATTTAACAAACAGATTCCTTGGTTCTGCAGAGCTAATCCATATCTGAACAAAACATTCAAAGTGCTTCTCCATTCATGACATAAAAACGTGATTATTGATATGTCATCATTTTCTCCAAGCTGCAGTGGAGGGAAACGGCATCAATCGGGAGGCGTTTGCTGCCCCCTGCTGTCAGGAAGCAAAATCTCACCCCTGTTCAAGCCTCTGTTTAAAACCTGAATTGTGAAAATTATAACTAAAGTTTGAAGGAAGGAAATAATAATAATAAAAAAAATACACCTCTTTGTTTACAGCTCATGCTTTTAGCTCTATTTCTGTATCACAAAGCAGACCGCTTCTGCCGAGTCCATGAAGATGCAAGAAGTCTGGCAGACAGGATCAACTTGCGCGTAATAACTCTACATCAGGTTTTTTGATTATAAACAAAGCAGATGTTGACATGATCAAAGTTATGATTTTAATTCCACATCTGGAGGGGATTCCTCAAAACATTACAAACAACAAAGATGACACTGCAGACTGTAAAAGTGGAATGATGTGTCACTTACCTGATTCCCCATGTAACAAAAAAACATCCACTAATGTTCAAATTTTACTGCATTGTTATTTTGTCCATGCAAATATGCTACTGAATGTAGTATTGAGGCCTTTCCTAATCCTATCTGTACTTTCCAGGAATTTAGAAACTACTTTGTAAAACTTTTCAGGAAGATTTATAATATTTACCAGGTTCTTCCTGGAATGTCCATGGAATTTACCAGGCACTTTTCTGGAGCCTTCATGGAAGTTTTATGAAAGTTCCACCAAAGTATCTGGTAGGTTTGATGGAAGTAGTTGGTGACTTCCATGAAAGTTCCATAAACATTTTAATGTTCATAAAATGTCTCTGATAGTACGAAGTAAATTCAATGAATGTTTCATAAAAGCACTTCAATAATTTTGGAAAAAACAACAAACTTCACACTTCAGGAAAGTACAGGCTGTAGTTTTAAATTATGTTGTAATTTTAGAAAGAAATGTGTCAAGTCACATCCTGCTAACTTTAGCTAATGAACAGAAAAGAGTTTTTAGTTCTTTTGGTCATGCGTTTCAGTGTTCGCTCGCTAACTTCTCTCAATCTTCTCAGATTAAGAATTATGTTTTTGCATGGATCATTAAGTCTGATGTTTCCTAGCTGGGAAAAAAAATGAACCATCTGTAAAATAATGCAACCACTTCCATTTATTATTATTATTATTATTTTAATATAAATAAAGCTTGAAACATAATTTGACATAAAAACCTCCAGAAAAACAGGAGCAGCATCCCACGTTCCACTCATCTACACCAATCAAAACTTTGATGTAAGCACTTGAAGGCAGAAAATATCAAACAGTAAATGCCTGACAATTAAAAAAAAATGTCACACTTGCTCCTCCCTAATGGAAAAATAAAACCCGCATTCCACAATGCCAAAAAATAAAAAATCCTGGCCTTCTTCTTACAATTTAGCTTTTTTTCTTTTTTGCAACAACTGAACTAAGGCTTCATTAGTGAAATCTTAAAACAAAGCTAAGTACATTCATGATGTTTTACCGTCTGTAATTCTTAACAGTCGACACAATCTTTTTTTAATGTGCAATGCAGCATGCAACAGTGGCACTGGTACAAATAAAAGGCTTTTCAACTTAAAAACAGGTCCAGTGATAAGAGTTTAAAATAAAAAAAATTAAAAGAAAGTAGCATTTTTCCATCACCGTGTGCTCTTAATCCTCTTTCTGCACCGTTCTCTTTGCTACTGCAGCTATTTAACTGCCTGATGCATCAGGCTCAGTCATCTCCTGCTCTAAGCGATGGCCTGAGCTGAAAGCCTCTGGGTGAGGATTCTGCATCTCTGGGAGGATCCCCACGCTCTCTGTGGTGTCGTTGAGGGCAGCAGCATCCTCTCTGGGACTGCCGCTAAGATTTGCAACACTCTCTTGCAGTGCTCGATGAGTGTCATCTTCTTCCTCCCTCTCTTGAGATAAAAGCTTTTGGTCAAACATGGAGTCATCTAGAAAGGATAATTATGCATGTAGTCAAACGGTCGAAAAAGTTTAGCACATCAACTAAAACGTCGATTTCCGTCTGTCTGTTGTTGAGTATTAATATCGGGAATCCTTACACTTAATGTAAATGTCACGTTTATTTTCTGTGCAAAAATAGAAAATAGTGCATCTACATCAAAGGATTTAATCACTTGAGAGCTGGAAGCTGCTGAAACTGAGCTTTTTCAACCAAGACTGTATAATAAACATGTAATTGTTCCATCTAGTGGCACAATGTAATTGCAAGTGAAATGCTTACCAAAGCTACATTGGTCATGCGCGTCATCTTCATAATTAGCAACCACCGAGCTGTGGCCTTCGTCGTTGGTGGAAACGGCTTCGGATAAATCTGAGATTATGGCTCCAGGAGAGATGGAGGCATCTGAAAGCAGCACAATGCAAAAGCTAATTATCTGGTGTGAAAGTACAGAAAACTCAACGCAGAAATGCAATATTGTCACTTTTGCAGTGGATATGTAGATATGTAATATTGACACATATCAGGTATCAGCCACAACAACAATACCAATATTGGCCCAGACTGTCCTGTCAGTTTATCTCTGGAGAAAAATTCAACAGATTTGAATACTTTTTTCTAGGGAAGGTAGCTACCAATGTCTGCAGACTCCTGCGGAAGTGAGATTTTGCTCAAATCGAGCAGAACTCCTTCAGCTTCAGGTAAACCTGCTTCATTAGTTGGGCTATTTTCACTCAATAGAGGCACCTGAGGAGACAGAAACGCGGACATGAAAAGTCACATCGAATGGAAAACGAAGCTGTAACAGGTAAGAACAACCTGTACCTCACTCTGACCAGACGAAGTCTCCACTTCTCTGCTGCTTGTATCTGCTGGTTGAGGAACGTTTCTGTTCTGGACATTTGGGTGAACTGGATGAGACGGGATTCTGTGCAGATAGCCGTAGCCAATCCCACAGCCCAAGCTGAAATACATTTAAAAAAAAAAAATGGAAACACGAGTCATGCATGTGCTTTCATACATACATAAGAAAGCCCAGCCAAAATATATTCACATCAATTAAAAATGTATATTTAGACTCCATTTTACATTAACAAAGCTATTTATCCTTACTGTAAGAGATGAGAATTAGGAGCAAACAACAATGAAAAACCTTTTTTTTTCTTTCTCCTTGGGCTAAGAAAGATTTCTTGGTGCCTTTATGGTCTGCAATGTAATTTATCTTTAACTGATCAAATTTAGATCTGGACTCAGATCTGATCTGATCAAATTTAGATCTGGACTCCACCAGAGCCACTCAAAAACCTTTACCATCAATGATGCTGCTTGAATGAATAAGCATGTCGATGAGGCTTGTTTTTGTTTCAATGGGATAGTGAAATATGAATCTTGACATACAGAAGAGTTCTATTGGTCAGCAAACATCCTTAATTAATACAAATCTGGTTAATTAATTACATCAATCAAAAAGCTGATCACCAACCTTCCCTCTCCTCCCCAGGCTCCATTAGGGGTCACTACAACCTCCCTGCACTGTTCGGTCTGCGTGTTATAAACTAACAGCTTCAAAGGCTTCCCCTCGTTGGCTTCAATTAAGGAGAAGAAATCTTCAGACTGTAAAGGCACATGAAAAGCAATTGTGCAACTTGAGTCTTTTTTTTTTTTTTTTTTACCTTTTCTGAAGTTTTTAGAACAGATAAAAACCTACATCTTGTAACACCTGGTCAGCCCCGACAATAAAGTCGTCATGTGCGATAAGGCCAGCGAGTGCTGCAGGGGAATTCTCCTCCACGTCCTGAGCAGGAAGAAAAAAAAAGAGATTAAACGGATCAAACCATTTTAAACTAAATGTTTTTGCCTTTGTGACGTTCACGGGACGGCCAGAGTTGAAAAGATGACTCTCGAAAACGAGGAGTAGCCCCGACTTACCAACACGTGCCACACGTTCTCGTTGACTCCTTCAAAGCTGCAGAAGCGAACGCTGGCGCCCAGCAACCCCTGACCGCCCCACATGTTACTGGGCGTCACCTCCAGCTCCCTCACCCGCTGGGTTTTGGAGTTGTACACTTCAAGCCTGACGGCCTTCTCCACATTGGCCTTCAGCAGATCTCTCAGCAAGTCGCTCTCCTTATTCTGGGGGAAACAAAGGCACTACCTAAGTCAGTGCTAAAGGTCAAAAGTTATAGCTGCACAAAGAAAAACTGGAGCCAATTTATATGTAAAACAAATGTTACATTCCTCAATAAGTCATGAAGATACTGGTGAGTTAAGGGATGGACCTAAAACAGGACAATTCTCAAAGAAAACCTGCTGGAATCTAAAATATTTAAGATTGAGTTGGAGGTTCCAACCATTCCATGATACTAAAAACATTCAGAACTTCAGCATAATCTGTTTAGCTTAGCTTTAAAGTTAGCGCTAAGGATGATGTTCACTGATGCTCTCAATCTGATTTCAATGACTTTCAGCTATATCTACAAAGAACAAGGAAAAAAATTTAATCTATTTATGTGCAAGACTGGTAGATGAAGCAACTCAAAAATATATAACACTGTGGTTTCACAATGAATTTACTCCACTTTTATTTCAAAACCATCTTCCTTCCACATCCTACTTTATGCAATACTTTCTCTGTCACACATATTAAAATACACTGGAGTTTGTGGATGAACTGTATGGGTAGTTGGATGGATACTGTAAGTCAGTTGGATAGTAAATAAAGTCTCATTATTCAAATATCTTTTCCATTTTTATCCAGTATCAATGTATAGAATGTTTCTATTAATATAATATGACATTTACTCACAAGTCTGGTGTTCCCTATGGAGAGAATGAAGTCAAAGAAAGGCTCCAGACCAGCTTTCAGAGCAGGCGAGTCTTCTTGAACCTGGAAGGTAAAACAACTCATTTTGTCGTCCCCGTGTGTCTGTTTTAGGTATTGCATGTGTCAGAAAAAAATAAAGTCTTTGCTGAAAGTAACAAACACAAAGCTGGCGTTTCTCGGGGTTCGTCCCTTGGCTTACTTTATTATTTATGCCCGGTCATTTTTCGGAAGTTGGCACAGAAAACACTGACATTACATCAGGGCTAAATAACAGGTTTGGATTGGTGCCAAATGCCACCTCATCATCATGACAGTGTTGGGCGGCGGGTGCCAACAGCAGACTTAAAAAAAACACACATCTTCAGCGTTCTAAGATAAATATCGCATACATTTAAATCCAATTAAATATATTCAGAACGTTCTTAATGCTAAACTGAACTGTAAACCCGTTAGCAACTAAATTTGCCGTAACGACACATGTAACCTTGCACAACACGTTACAACAACGTACTCCGTGAACATGATAGCCACTGTTACTTCCACCGTCCGACAGGAGGGAGCTCTGCGATAGCCCCATTGTCTTCAGCGGTTACAGTTCGTGTTAACTGTCAATGAGGTAGAGTAGTGATGGAGACCATTGTAGGAAGGCATGTAGTACACCAGGAGACAGCTAGCTAACGCTACCATGAGAGGCAGTTTAACAGCAGGTGCAACACAGAGTCAGCATGGCTAAAAAGAAAGGATAGCAGATAAATCGAGCTGGTCTGTGCTCGTCTGCTGTGTGTACAAAGACAGAGGAACATCTGTACTTGATTAGCCGTGTCTTGAAAGGTTGCTAAGGAACGGACAACAGTATTTTCATTCATTAAAATGGTTTCTGTGAAATTACAAGAAATGTAGACTGTGCATAAAAAGCTCTGTGTTACTTAAACTATGTTTTAAAATAACAGTTTTATTATTAAATAATAATAATAATAATCATTATTAATAATAATTTATTATTAATATTTATTATTTAATAATAATGTATTGATAATTTATTAATACTATTAATAATAAATTAATAATATATTATTAATAAATTAGATGATATATAATAATAATAATAATAATAATATAATAAATAATAATAATAATAATAATAATAAGTCAGGGAACATCTGTATGTGATTAGCCATGTGTATATATATATATGAATATTTGTGTGTGTGTGTGTGTATATATATATATATATATATATATATATATATATATATATATATATATATATATATATATATATATATATATATATATATATATATATATATATATATATATATATATATATATATATATATAAATTGCCTTCATTTTAGAAATAAACCCCCTCAATATCCATCCATCCATCCATTTTCCTACACCCTTGTCCCTTAGTGGGGTCGGGAGGTGCTGGTGCCTATCTCCAGCTGGCGTTCCGGGCGAGAGGCGGGGTACGCCCTGGACAGGTCGCCAGTCTGTCGCAGCCCCCTCAATATATATATATATATATATATATATATATATATATATATATATATATATATATATATTATATATATATATATATATATATATATATATATATATATATATATATATATATATGTTGTGGTGTTAAATTTTGTTGACTTTACATCTGGAGAACATTTTCTTTACTTTAGCTGCTGCTAGAGTAAACTGTTATCTTGGACCTTTTTTTGTTTGACTCACCTGTCTCACAGTGGGTTTAGCAGAATTTCTTTAAATGTGACTGGATGAAGTCATGTGACTTCATCTGGCCTTTTCCCAGCATATCAGCACATGATAAAAAGAAATAAGTTCTTGTATAAGTAATGTTACTTCTAAGTATAAAAATGTATGTATATGCATGAACATGTGTTGTAATTTGGGGCTAAATTTTGTAACTGAACAACATAAACATAAAATGTCTTATTTTGTAAACCATTACAGTTACTGTATGTTGATTCCCTAGTTTGTGTGGAGAGCTCACCACCCTGGCTGCTGATTGGCCAGGTATCTAAATATGTGTAACTCAGACAAACCTTTTGAAGGTCTTCCCTTGTGAAACTGATATAAATACAGTACATAAAAACAAACTTCACTGAGTATTTAATACTCCAAAATGCTTTGGCTGATGGTTCTCCTGTCCTGCTTTGGTATGCATAGACAACATTCACTTTTGTTTTTAAACTGTGAACATTAACGTTGTCACTATGTGGCTGCATTTATGATTGTGTGTTTTCCAAAAGGGCTGATTTGTGCGAATGAACCTTTAAACTATAAAGTAAACAACGGAAGGGTCATAGGAGGCAGTGATGCTAAACCAAACACCTGGAAGTGGCAGGTAGAGTATTATTGAAGCTTCTGCTGTAAAATAAAAATCAAATACCGCATACAGATGTTCTCTCTTTGGTTTCTCTCAGATTTCTCTGCAGCTTGATTCATACAATGAAGGATCCTTCAGCCACATCTGCGGAGGCTCCATTGTCGACAGTTTCTACGTCATGACGGCAGCTCACTGCATCATAAGGTGGGAGTTTCTCGCACTGGACGTCTGTAGGTCTACCATATCCTCTTTGGTGCTTTATAAATAAGCGCATCTGATCACATTGTGTCTTTTTTCTCTCTGTGTCTTCATCAGCTCGGATGTCAGTCAGTACCGTGTGGTGGCTGGTGAGTACAGCTTGTTTGAATACGAAGGCAGTGAGCAGTTCACCTCTGTGGAAAAAATCATCATCCATCCTGACTGGAATGGCGATCTGGCCAACGGGTAAAAGAGCAGTTAGCAATATGTGATCTCTCAGTTTCACCTCAAATCCGAACAATTAAGTGTGAGCTGTGCTGTAATAATGAAAAAAAAGCAGCAAACAAGGCAGGTGAAGTGTTTGTTCAGTGACACAATGACCAAGAGAGTCACAGTGGGGGGTTCAAACCAGCAACCCACCGGTTACAGCACAAACTCCTGCCTCCTGTCATACTCAAATGGCATTTTGGCATAATGACATTTTTTTCCCCACATTTATTCATTTTTGTAAGTTAATAAAACACTAGGCATGCATAACATAAAATATAGTTGAAATAATATTAAATGTATTGGATACAAAACATTTTTAGGTAATATTCCGTTCGAACATCCAAGAGAAACTATAAGTGTTGGAAAAACCTTCATTTGCAACATTTAATTTCACTCTGGGGTGAAGAACGTATTTTTGAATTTAATTGAAATAAAATTTATCAAATTAAAATTAAATAAAAAAACAACAAACAATCCAACAAGTTAAAACAGGAATTAATATATTTTATATTTGCTATAGTTGCTGCTGATGTCTATTCTTTTCAATATATATGCATATATATTTTTATTGCTACTGCATTAGTAAGGCTAGTTATTTTTTCTATTTCCCTCAGCAATGACATTGCTCTGTTGAAGCTGGTTAATCCTATCTATGACAACGGTTATGTGGAAATCACAAACCTTCCCTATCCGGACCAGACTCTGCCTCACGGCTTCACCTGTTACATCACAGGCTGGGGATTAATGGACTGTGAGTAAACAGATTGAATGTACAAATTACAAATGCACAAACAGCCCATAAAAAAGAAAAAAAAAATATATATATATATAAGTTAAAAAAATATATATTTTTATGCTTACTAACTCAGATAATGGAAGCATCCCTTCCAAGAAACTGCAGGTGGCTCCTTTGGATGTGGTGGAGCATGTAGTCTGCTCCCACCAGAGTGGTGGGGCAGCATTGCTCTTAAAACCATGGTGTGTGCTGGAGGCGACGGTGTCATATCTGGTTGCCAGGTTTGTAGACAAAGCAAAGGGTTAGGGTTTTATATAATATATATATATATATATATATATATATATATATATATATATATATATATATATATATATATATATATATATATACATTAGTTCATGATATAAATCATGTTCTAATGTTCATGATTTTTTCTACAGTTTATACATCATGATGAAAATATAGACTATGTACTATATGGGGGAATGGCAAGATCATCAATAAAAATAAAAACTTTGTAAGGGTTAATGTCTAACATCTGGCATTTTGGTTCTCCTAGTTGGAGGTGGAGCCCCACACTGTGGGTCGTGAAACATGATATTGAGGCAACCCACGGCAAAAGCAAAAGCAAATTTGGTAGCACCCTAGGTGTCAAACAGCAAATCAACAGTCCAAACCGATGTCAGTATGACATGAAAGTGCACCTAGTTCACTTTTAATCTTTAATTAATCTTAAAAAATGTTGCTATAAAATTGAATTGAATTGAGATTATTGTTATCCTGTTGTGGAACTGCTCCCAATACTTTGACATGGATTTTAGGTCAACAACCAGATCAAAATAATATTCCAAACTAATTTCCATGATGTGATTAAATATAATATTGGTTGTAGGTCTCATGTTTAGCTGAGTGTTATGCCTTTATTTCTTTTTCTAAACAGCAATGCTCATATATGTCCACTATTCGTATTTGGGGCTAAAAGTTTCTGGAAATTTTTTTGTGGGGTTAGAAGCTATAATATTTTGGAATCACCAGTCTGTGCAGAGTTGTGCACTTTATGAACTAAAAGTGTTGATAATTTCCCAGGGCGACTCTGGAGGTCCCCTGAACTGCTTAACCGATGGAGTTTGGAGAGTCCACGGTGTGGTCAGTTACGGTCCGGCCGGCGTGTGCAACCAGAAGTTCGAACCAACTGTCTTCACCAGAGTTTCTTCCTTCCTTCACTGGATATATTCGGTAAACAACATACATGAAGCCACCAGAACGAAATTATATTTACCCAAATTGATGAAAGCCAGATCTATTTGACTTCTTTCTTTGTTTTTGTTTTTTCAGGCGATAGATCAAGCTTTTTAGAAAGAAATATGTGGACTTCTAGCATGCATGTGGCATTAATAAAATAAAAAAAAATCCTCTTATGTCTCAGGCTTTTACTTCAAATTCTTGAAAACTCCAAAGTGTGTCATGTTTTCACCAAACAGCACAACATTCCTCTTTGTGTTGCTGCAAGAGCCTTACACTCCTTTTACAGTCTCAGAAATACATTCATCAATGAACTTATTGCATGTCCTGTTGCTATTTTTGGCTCACAACCAGAATGTAAATAATGTAAACCAGAATAAATGTTCATTGGTCCAGGACCAACAAGCTTATTATGATCCTGATCTCCTGACCTCCCAAGCTGCAGTCTGAGATGATGGAAAATTCCAAAGGATGTTTTTAAACCAAAGATCACAGGAAACAGGCGATTTTCACTTAAACGGCATGTAGGTGAAATCTTTTCTTGAGTTGTCAGGATCAAGGAAAGCTAAAAGATTTGTGCAATTTTCGCCTTGGATCCAAGCGATCATAATTGCGACCAAATGTGAGCTAAAAGCAGACACATACTCCCCTCCCCGCCTGGAATTTCTGGCCATATGTTTGCGGTATTCTGGGAGACTACAGCATGACATCATATTGGGTGTTTTTCCCATTTTCTTCAGACATGGAGAGCTTTAACAGCAGATTTTAGGGTATTGTGTGAAAAATAATTTTTTTTAAGGAAGGTGAAATAAACTGAAAATGTTTAAAATGGCTTGTGCACAAAATAGTTTCTTGGCCTCATAAACTTTTTGCATTATTAACTTTTATAGGTCAGGTTGACGTCTGCAGTGAAACATGACATTTTACATCTGTTACATATTAACTTAGTGTATATGTTTTTTGCTTGTGGCCCCCTCTGGTATGTCTTTTTCAGCTTTGGACATGTAGAGACGGAACATTTTGCCCATCCTTTTTTGCAAAATAGCTTGGCCTCAGTCTCATTAGGTGTTTGTTAATGACAGGTTTTATATTTTTACCACAGCTTTTATCTTCTTGTTAACCTCGACCATTCAGAAGAAGCTCTGGTTGTATGTTTGGGATTCCTTCCCAGCCATAAGTCTTTTGCTGCCTCTAAGAGGTTTTCTTTCAATCTTATTTATCCTGAGATCAATTTAGTTAGAGGTATTAAAGTTATGGGGACTTTTTATGAACACACTTTTGTTGCTAACATGTATCCTCTCCTCACTTCTATTATGCACTACTTCTTGTTGGTCTGTCTCAAATAATCAAAAAAGACATGTTGCAAAGTGAAAATATGAATAAAGTTAAAGAAAATAAAACGTATCCAACACATGAAAAATCACACAAACAACTAGGCATTTACAAAAGAATGTTTTTTTATTATCATTTGGAGGGACAAGCTGTCAAAATGGCTTAGATGAAAGAAAATGATTTTGAACAGCAGATTAATGTGTGAATATGTAAAAAATAAAGCAGCTTTGTTTGCTCTGCAGGACCTTTTCAAGCAGAAATATGCACAACACAAAAAGGCAAAGAAAAAGTAAGACACATTCTTTTGAAATAATAATAAACTGTACTGTAATATATTACACTGATAAACACTCACTGATGTCATTTCTTCATGAGACTGATTTTTTTTTTTTTTACAAAAGAAATTATGTTTGCTGGCAAAGAATGGTGCCAATCATTATGGCATACGAACATATACAGGATGAAATTATTAAAAGAAAAAAAAAGGCAAAAAGCGAATAATACATTTCCAATGTGCATTCTGCACTTTAAAAAAAATACAATTATTCAGAAGAAGTTTTAACAAATAGGACCTGCATGCATAATTTCTAAAGGGTCCAGAAAAGGCTGCTGAAACAGCCGTGGAAAGGGTGAGGATATGTACATCAGCTCTCTAGTGTCCCTCAGCTCAAAAAAAAAGTCTTGTTTGATACTCAATGAGGCAACTCTTCAAATGTCAGGGTTCAGGATTAAAAACTGTATAATATATGCAGTTTTTAATACACTAAAATACAAAAAAAAAAAGAAAAGAAAGAAAAAAACCTTCGCATTTGTGTAATTTCTAACATATTTTAACCCAAGTCATAGACTTCCAGAAATACTCAGAGTACAATCAAATAGATTTTTTTTTTGCAATTTACGTTTTAGTGGCTTTTCTCTAAGATATCCAACCATTCGGCTGCCTATTAAAAATACTTCAGAATGCACTAACCTTCATAAGCATACATTTTCTCTATAATTCATATATTACAAAGGTCGTCTCAGATTGAAAATTATTAATTTTGCTTTCTTAATAAAATATTCAATTTGTCAGTGATTAGAATTCTTTCATCCTACATATATTAGAAAATATTAGTGTAATTTTTCTACGGTTATATTATAGGCAGCAATACAAATAGAACCATCATTTTCTTTATTTGTTTCAGTGATTAGGGAGATTCCACAGTTTTCAGTCCCAAAAAGCTTAAACGGAAGCACTGCGCGCACACCGCTGGTCGGCATGGCTCCCCTTGATAAACAGGCACATCCAGTAAACTTCACGACGGCCCTCGTTATTGCCAAATGTCTTTAAATTAAATAACTCATGAAATAAAAGACAGAATAACTTAAAACAAAGTGTTAAGAGAATAGATATTAAATACTTTCGGATGGACTTGTGGTCCCATCAGTGGCGGTTCTCAAATGAATGACGTTCTGTGCAAGCTCTTCTTTCTGCCAACCGATCAAAAACACACAAATCCAGCCAGGGTTGGATCAAATGCAATGCAGTTCTTCATAAAGCACATAAACTAGTCACCCTATACAGCAGGAAGAAGGGGGCACTCTCCCACGACTGCACATGCACGAAAGCAATATAAAACTTGTTCAGGGCAGAAATGTAATATTTTCTAACAGTTTCTCAAGTGCTCCCCTTTGTAATGTCACCCTGGGCAATTGCCTCTATGAAACATCAAAAACCGCCACTGGGTTCCGTTTCCCATAGCAATACCTTAATGTGATAATGAAAAAAAAAAAAGGAGGAAGATTGCACTTTAAGGTAAACAAACCACAGTGCTTTGTGAATGGAGGCTTCATCTGAAATAAATAAAACCATAAAGGAAATAATTTAAAACAAAATAAAATACAGATAACAGCTTCTCTCTTTTTTTTTTTTTAAGAATATGAGCAACAATCCCAGCCCATAAATAAGAAACTCCATAATTTAGCATCAAACTGTTGAATCCATCCCAAATAACCAAAACAATGCCTAAGCATACATAGTTATTTTTTACAGATAAAGTGCGGATCGAGGAGCTCTGAGAGGGATCTTTTTTGTTTTTCTTGTACCTTAAAAAGACCTTTCTGGGATGAAGACCTCAGCTTTTCTTTGCTCAAGTCATCTCCAGAAAGGAGGTGGGAGGGGATGCAAACAGAACTACTGTACATCTCAATCTGACTCGGGTTTCGTATGAAGGCAATCACAGCAATGGTCACCACACATTGCCTCCAAAAGCTAGAAAGCTAGAAAAAAAATTGAATTCCCTGAGGTGAACATTCAGCTGTGTTGAGATTAACGCCCAACCTGGAAACAGTTTTAAGGGTGATTCCTGCTCAGCGAGAGCGGTTGGTGGTCTTGGTTTGGTTAAAAGAGCTTTCTTAGGATTCTCTGGTTTCTATTGGCCTGGTCAAATTGATCTCTGTCCACTTTTAGCCCCTAGCTGCCATCTCACACAGCAATCATCCCAAACTGCTTTGCTAACATTTTGAAGGCAAGTCTGGAATCTGAATATTTAATAGGCAAAAAAAAAAGAGGGAAATCACAGCTTCCTCATAACACATTGACATCGTATGTGCATTTTTCAGTTCTCTTCTAAACTCCCCCCACCCCCAACCCCTCTCTCTCTCGTGGGTTTTTCCTTTCTTACATAGTTCACATATTTTGTCAAACTTTCACAGACTCCATCACAGACAGTTTCATGGCTTCCTCCATCAGCTGATTGTCCGTAAACGTAGCAGGGGGCTCCGGGACGGATTCTGAGAGGCCGATCAGAGATTCCAGCAGGCAGGTCCCTGTGTCGCTCGCTGCGGGAAAACCGGGGTAGCTAGGCAGCTGAAACTGGAAATAGTTGTCCATGTGCTCGTACTCCTTCAGGGAATTGTAAAGCGAGCTGGGCCCCAAGCACGGGAAGCCGTCGAAGAACTCCAGGTCTGACTCCGAGGAGAGGCTCAGGTCCATGTCGTAGCTCGCCGAGCGATCGATGCTGGGAGAAGGCGTGTGCGGCACGCTGCAGCTATGGAAAATGCCGTTTCCCTGGTTGGCGTTTTCGTCCAAGAGTTCTGAAATGGCCGTCGCTCGATTGTCCGTGTGACCGTCTGTGGATTCCAGCAGCGCAGCGTCTATGTTGTCATTTTCGTCAGCAAAGTCCACGATGCTAAAGCTGCTGAACGCCTCTGTTGTTGGCTGTTGCTTCTGCTGATTTGGGCAACACGTGTTTTTACTGTCCTTATCCTCGCTATCCCCGCTATTCGTATCGTTGAAACTCAAAATCCGGCTCAGGCCTTTCTCGTCCACCTCCAGCTGGCTGTGATGCTTGCATTGGCTCTCGCCTGCCTCAGAGTCCTCACTCTGACCAGATGAGTCCGATGAGTCCGTCATGTCACTGCTGCAGCTGTTCTCTCCGCCTGCCATCAGCTCCGAGCTGAAAGGGAAGGAGGGCACCGCTGGTAGCTGCTGGGTGTTTGCGTCCGTATTGTTTTCCTCCTCCTCCTCCTCTGCGCTGGACTGCTCCTCCAGCCTCTTCTCCAGCTCCAGCTTCATTATAGTGTGGATGTAATGCGTCTGTACGCGGTTAGAGTTGAACTCAATTCGGCCCTCTGTGTTGCCGCAGCCGTCTTTGGTGCAGCCACATGGGAAAGAAGAGTGATCCATCTAACAAGGAGCAGAAAGAAGCTGTGAAATATTCGCAACGAAAACTTTCATTTGAATTCTCTTTGGTCGCAGTTACGGGCAGGAAATTTTAGGTGACCATTTTATTTTTTTGGTTTTGTTCTTACCTGACATTTGATGCCCGCCAGGCTGCAGCTGCACGTTTCGGGCTCGCAGAAGCCCTGGCAGTCGCAACCGCAGTTCTCCCTGGAGAGCCTCAGCTCGTGCAGCTGTCTCTTCTCTTCCTTGTCGATCTTCTTCACACCAGCTGCTTTGAGCAGTGCATAGCGCTTCTTAGATGGGAATGGCTGGAGGAAAGAGCCCTGGTCCAGATTGGCACTGCTGATGTCTGTGTCTTGCTCTGGGACATCGTCTACCGTGAGCCGATCTGCCTCCTCGTTTTCCTGGGTTCCGTTTTTTGTCAGCTGTAGCAGACAAAAAGGAATCATGTTATTTGCTGCCACAGACAGGAGGCTGAGCGCCCAGTTAGTAGATTTTTAGCTGGAGGCATTTCTCACCTTCATTTTCATAGCTTCCAGCTTCTCTTCCCTAAGCCTATTGAGGAACTTTTCCCTGCGCAGGAGCCGTTGTTCCGCAGCAAATTCTGCAAGAGTGTATGAACGCCGCGCGCTGTGGCGCTGCATCATGCCAAGGGTGCATCCTCCTCGACTGGGAACGCTGGTGAAGCCCTGGCACCGTGGGAAGAAGAACACAGTCACCTGGTCGAATGTGACGTTGCCCCGGCGTGCTCTTTTGGATTTCTTCAGAATGGATGTTGCTATGGAAGGACAAAAAGAAGAAGATTAGAACACATGAAGGGTGATCCTCCATCATTTTCCACCACTAGATGGCGTACTGCTCCACATCTTTGTGCTGATGCTGCCGGACGAATTGTAAAAGGACACCTCTGTGATTCATTGACCTGGCCTTATCATGTACCAAATTAAATGATACGGCCAAGAGCAATCCGACATGCGTACATCCTGTAAAGTGAAACCCAAACTGCTGGGAATCCATCCAGCTTTACACTAGCGTGCGACCAAAGGACGCCCAGCTCAGGAATTTCCCCTTTTGTTAGTGGTGAACGCGGTGGAGGAAGCACCAGGGATCAGTACATGATCAGTAAAATCCCTGGGGCTTCCAGGTGGGATGGAAACCTTCGCACCTGAATCGTGATCCGCACATTTAAAGGTCATTAATGAGCTACATCTAGAAATAAACCACACTGGGGGGGTTAGGGGGGAGTGGAGATGAGTGCAGAGTTGAACTTTAGTGTAAATTCTTCTTACTCCATCAAGGAATTTTCAGCTATTAAGTTTCCTTTAAAGACAAGCAACCTTTCCCACCGCTTAAGCTCCAGCAGCCATTTTTAATAAGAGTAGCCTATGTGTTTAAAGAAAAGTCTGGTAATCCCCTGCCCATCTGGTCCCCATTACCTTTGTTTTATGGAAGGGAACTCCATACAGAGTCCCTGTACAAAAACAAAGAAATGCACAAAAACCAGTAGCTTTTCTGTGACTTTTCTATGACATTTAAAGTGGAAAGTTTGGATGTTTTTTTAAGTGACATTCTTAAAAGATATTAATCCATTGTAGTTTCCCTTGTATCTAGTAGAAAGTTGCTGTACCAAAGTGAGTTTGTAGAAAAGTAGAAGGTAAATGTCAACAGCTAGTTGGGTTGGTTAGGTTGCACAGTTGTGGATTACCGATGGAAAGTTTTGCACTTTATGACTACATGTTAGCCTTGTACCACCAGGGGATTTTGCTCCCACAGTAGACAGTAATTCTGTCTACATTGGGTAATGGACATATTACTGACGACTTCAAAGCACATTAAATTATCCCAATAATGTGGAAAGTTTATGTGAAAAGTGTCCTTTTGCCTCAGCATGGACAACCAATAAACACAACGACCTCACTGATTTGTCTGATCTGCTGCCAGGGTAATACAGATCAACCCTACTGCCAGGTTCAGCTGCGTATCCATCCAAATCACAAGAGACAAACAGCACCCACTCTGTAGCTTCCAGGTGAACTATCTTTGCACAGTGTTCTCTAGCAAACAACTTTCTGTCCAACACAAACGCCTAATCATAAAAGTCCACTCAATCAGATCTACTAAGTAGGCTTGCATGTCTGCTTCCTCCACCGCCCCCACACCTTTTTTTCTATCCCTTCACCCAGTTTCTTCCAGCACCTGTGTTGGGTGCACGCCCAGGTTTCAGACAAGGCGCTTGTGTGTTTCCAGCCTTGGCAACCTGCCACGCTTCTCTTCCTGGCTTCCTGCCCCACCATCCTGGAAACCTTGCAACCTTCTCCCCAATACACAACACAATCCCCCTCTCCAAACTCACCACCAGTCCCCCCTAAAGACTCAGCCGCGTCCAGACAGACGTAAACACCCTGAAGCTGCTCGACCTAAATCTCTGAAAGGAAAAGTGAAGCAATAGGCCTATCTTGCAAGGTTCTGGGGAGGAAGGTGGAAATAAAACCGAGGTGAGCCACCCCCATGCTTAATGTGATTAACTGTTTTGCAGCTTTAGGGCATAAAAATCATCAGAGGTGTTCATTGTGAAAGTCTGGACTCATTTCTGCAAAGTGTTTCATCGGATGCCAGTGGCATGAATTGCTAAAGCCGTCTTGTATAATGTTTGGGTTGCAATCAGAGTTTAAGCGGATGCTGAAGACAAGCTGAGAGAGTGCTTGAGAGGAACACTCACTGTTGAAATTTGTTGCTGGGGAGCACGGGTTGCTGGGATTGGAATCCAGGGTGTCCGAGTAACAGCTCTCCCCCTCCGAGTCCCAGGCCGAGCAGGCGGAAGAGAGGGAAGAGGGCGAGGGAGACGAGTAGCATGGGTCCTCGTCCACCTCCTCAAACTTCCTCTTCAGAAGCCCAGTCATGGCGTCTTAGCGTGAAGTATCTGCATGAATAGGCAGAAAGACAAGGGTTATTAGCACATTATCCACACCACTTCATAAAAAGCAACACGGGTTCCATCTTAAGAACAGGATGTACTGCAAGTATCCACTATGCTTTTGTGTGTGCACACAAGACTTTTGCACAGCCAGAGCAGCGAAACTGAGTTCTGTGTACTGCCATCTGAGAGTGTCCAGGGATCCACGTCTCATGCTGCAAATAATGGGAGTTAGCCACGTCGCAGGAAGCAATCAATCAGTCCTTATTTGCCTAAGTCAACAATTACTGGACCCTTCACCCTCTTACAAATCCCATCAGTTCAGCATTGATTATGCAGACAGACCACACAAAGGTGACCCAATCGTCTAACCACCGGTATTCTCTTCAAGCAGGTCAAGGCTGAGAGGAATTTGCCACTCGTCTTGTTTGTCTTCATGTGGAATTTCTACATGCAAAATGATGCATGGAGGAATTATTATTTTTGTTTTTTTTCAGATTGTTGGTATGCAACTCGTGCGTTTCTTCACAGCTCCCACGAGAGAGTCTGCTGGCTCAGCGATAAGAACAATAAATCTTTTAAAAATACAAAGGGAGGAGAAAAAAAAGGGAGAAGAAAGAATGCCATTTATCTACTAATCTTCCATATTATTGCGTCACACTGGTCGAACCTGGTTGATGCGTTTAACTCTGAACCCGCTAATAAGTATCTCAGAACTCAAGCAGTTGTAGAAAGACATCAAAGCACCTTAAAAACTCGCATTATTTGCTGAGATGGCAGGGTATGACTTGTACATTTTATATTTATGCGACAAAAAAATGTCCCCGGGGTTCTCTGCCAATTCTGAAAAGGCAGTGGTGGATGCTGTACAGTACAGGTCATCATTTTCACAATCTGGGACTGAGCCTAAACTAGGAGGGGAGGAGAGAGGAAGGAAGAGGGGGGGAGTGGGAAGACACCACTGGGCTCTGTTCCAGTGCAGACACTCCCAGCGACTATGTGGGACGGAGAAGGAGATAATTTCATCAAACTGTTTTCCTTACCATCACCCAAAAAAACAAATTACAGCACTCTGGTTGAGAGTGTGTTAAAGTACCGGGTCTCAGCTACAAGAGTGCCATGTGGAGGGCAGTGAAGGGAGTGAAAGAGTAATTGAAAGGTCTCTACTTCTGTATCTGACTCAAACTGATACAGGAACATCATCAGAGACTCCCTCACACCCTGTCTGTCACCTTTTTTTTTGTCACAAGGCAAACAGTAGCAAAACCTCAACAGTACAAGACTGCTAAAACAGCTTGTTGCTTTATGCAACAAGCTGGTGCAACGCTGAACACCTGTTAATATTATACCATACTTCATATGATTACTGTCATTTCATGTTGGTTTGACTGTTATCACACTAATCAGATCAGAAACATTATTTCTTTACGTTTATCAATTGTATCCAATTTTCTCCCCGTGCAATCACTGCAGATCCTCTTCCAGCTGCTCCGACTTAAGCTAAGCTTGTGGATGTGCCTCCATTTTTGGGGTTATTTACAGCTCTGTTTGCCCTGTAATGCCTATAATTTAGCAACAAAAACTCAATTAAAAGGTAAGGTTGTGATAATTATAGAGATGGGATCCTTTGCACTTGCAAGTGAGCTAAATTTAAGTCTTACCAGGCCAATTATTGTAGGCTAGGTGACAAACGGCAGACCCGTCATGTCAATGAACTACCATAAGTCGTTGTCGCTCTTTGAAGATGCCAAAAAAAAAAAAAAAAAAGGCGAGACAGTCGGTTTACATGAACTTCCACTCCACCTTCTTGTCCTGTCTTGTACGAACACTGTACGAGAGTCAACACTCCAAGAACAGAAGGGACGGAAAAACAACTAAGCAGTTAGAGGAGAAAAGAGTTTTTTTTCAGCATGCCGCAGAGAAAAATATGCAAAATCAGTGGTCGGTGGTGACAAAGATAAAGATGCTAGAGTCAAGGGCAAAAGGTACAGAGATTTGTTGTTGAAAGGGGGGGATGCTATTATTGTCTTTGCTGTGGTTGTCCTAAGTACACACATGACGAATGATTCACCTTGCAATAGGTCATGCCGGCTTGCAACAACTACAAATAAAAAGGCTTCCACCAAACAGTAGCTAGTGAGAACACAAGCCACTAATTTCCCCCTCTGCGAATGTGTTGGAGCACAAAAATAATCTCCAAATGCCTCGTATCCAAAACATAGGGGGTGGGTGGAGGGAGGGAGGGAGTGGATTTGCCTTGAAACAATTTCCAAACACCTGGATGCAGCATCTGTTGCTTATGTGTTCACGTTATCAGACAACATGTGTGTTCCAAATGTTGCGCGGCATCAGCTCACCTCACATTTTACCATCAGTTCCACCCCCCAATTTTCAGCTTAAAAAAACAACCAAAAAGCAAAAAAAGGAAAACAAAGCTGTGAGGCATCCTCCAGGGAGCACATAGCGCCAGCTAAGCAAAGTCTTTTTAATTAAAAGCTGCAGTGAGACAGAAGAGGGGGGGGAGAAGAGGGATAGAGGTGG
The DNA here is from genome assembly GCA_033032245.1 of Poecilia picta. Lineage (NCBI taxonomy): Eukaryota > Metazoa > Chordata > Actinopteri > Cyprinodontiformes > Poeciliidae > Poecilia > Poecilia picta. Next base: position 15,947,383 of record CM065372.1, on the reverse strand, counting down.
GAGGATGAGGAAAAGGGGGGCAGTGGTGTCAGAACTGGGTCATTGTCTCTTGACTGCAGTCTACCTGACACATTGATTTGTTAATCCTGTTCAACGGGCAGAAACAATGGCGAGAGGTTAATCCCGGCAAGGGACGGCTTGTAGTCAATCTGGAGCTTCTCAGCCGCTGCAGCCACAGAGCGAGGCCAAGGGAGCACGGATGGAGCAGGAGACCAGGGGTAAAAGAAGAAGAAAAAAAAATCTGTCTTGTAATGACTCTTTTGCAAAAGGGTGGAGGGCGAGGAAGGAAAAGAACAAAGATACAAAAAAAAAAGAGGAGAATCGAGAAAAGGCAGCGCCTTTGAACGCCAGCCGCTCTAAATGGAGAATGGATATGATCGGACAGCTGAGCCAGAGAGAGGGAGCGCAGCATGTTTTCAGCGAGCACTAAATTATGCATTGCTGTCATTCCATCAAGCCACACGCGGGCAGACAGATAAAGGACGCATCCGCCGAGGTGCTCCCCCAGCCAAGTTGTCGCAGAGTTGGGGAGATAAATCTCCGGCGAGGAGATTTGTCACCAGAAGTACTACACAGCTCAAGTCAGACGCAGAACTATGTCAGTGAGATGAGATGATCTTGATACACGCGCAGCTGTGTGCTGTTGCGTTTGACTTTAGAATCCCTTTACCTTATCTGGAAACATTAGTTATTGTCCCCCTAAAGGATTTGTAAATTATTTCATCGGATGACATCTGGATGCAACCAAAAGGCTCCAATGATGAGCACAACGCACACCTGCGCTTTTCGTTCAAGCAAATTCTGTACAAATGTGAAAGTGGCATTTAATGACTTCAATTCTAGTTCAAATTTCAGAAAAGCTACTTCAAAAACAACCAATTTAATCTTGGCATTCAAATTAGCCGGAACCTCCGTCCAAAGTACACTGAACTTCGTATTGACAGGAGATATTTCAATCCAGATGGATGGATGGATGGATGGATAGAGACACTGAATAAAACCTGGAAATACAAATGTTTCCCACTCCCTTATGTCTTTTCTCATATTTATGCCGACAGAAACCCCCGACTCAAACTCCAGACCTTTCCAGTATTTCTACTTGTCACAGGAACTCCAGAACTGGAAGCCTGTTGAATCTTACCACCCCCCACCCCCCTAACCCCCTACCCTTCAGCCCAACAGGACAAGTCACAGTTGACTTTGCCCCTTGCACCGTCTGTCCAGCCCCCTTTGCAGCTGATAACAACATGGGTGGGAGCGACAAGTTGTGCTAATCTTGGCCCGCTGAGAGCATTTACATGGCACACTGACAGCCTCGCAGCGTCTGAACGACTGACTGAGTGCTCATAAAATGTGATAATGATGAGCCCGGGAGTCCTTCCTGCGTGTGAGGGGAGTTGTGTCTGGGCAGGTCAGCCCCCTCCTCCCACAGGGCTTCAGGGTACAACACCTCTCAGGTAACTGATCAGAGCCCCCCCACCCTGTTCCTGCCCAGCTGGGTAAATTCTGGCTCATTATTTAAAGCCCAAGCTGTCAGTCAGAAGTGCTCCACCTGCTGGAGCAAAGCAGGAAAAGCACATCTCCTATTTTTTCCCCCTTCTCCCTCTTCCTCCTCTTTGAGCCTGTTGTTCTCACTGAGGGCTCGCTGTGTGACTGTGCCACAGAAACATTCTGTTCCTCTGCTTCGCCCCGTGCGCACAGCGATTCCAAAAAGGAGAGGTGGTGGGAAGAAGGGGGAAGGATTGTACAAAACAAATAAATAATGTCATGTCTCCAATCCACAGGAATTCCACTCTGGCAGCGCAGCTCCAGCTGTAACAGTGGGAGAAGAACACAGGCTCTATCTAACCCAGATGTGCCTTTTGCTTCTAAACGATGGAAAGTCCTGCTCACTGAGAAACATGAGCTTTTTGCTTTTCAAAAGCCACACCTGTCAGGTTGTGTGCTCACACACACACACGCCCTCGAGTTTGGTTCAAATTTAGAAGGAATGGTCCAGTGATGCACACAAAGTATGAAACCTTGACTTAAAATGGACGAGGCACAAGGTAAACTTGTGTTAGTGAGCATTATGGCTGGCCAGCAACTTTTGACAGATTATGACATGCTGAGGTATGCGAGCATTCAATTTAAAACTGATTTATTAAAAAAAAACAGAGGTATTGCCAATTAATGAGCACATAAACAAGCTAAATGTAAATGCATCCGAATTAGGGCTTCAAATAATCGGTAGTCTCTGTGCCGGATTTAAACAGGCATCCAGTTACCAGTTTCAGAAGTTTAACTGATAGAAATCTGTTTTCTGACGTTTTCTATTTGATTGGTTTCCTGTATGATTCACCTCTTGCAAACTGAATGAATAGTTCCATGGTTTGATCACACTGAGCAGCTAAAAATGCTTTAATGCAGTCGTACAGAATAAAAGTAAACCCTTTTGAAGGAGGAATTTGGTATGCAAATAAGGAGGAAGAAGAATGGGGGAGGAGGAAATGCTCAAAGAAAAACGTCACATCTAATCTGATGTTGAGGGATTTTACCAAATAGTCTGACTAGTAACTTTAAAATCTAGGCAAGGCTGTTAAGGAACACGCAGACCTGAGAACATTTCTATTGCTCTGGGTGTGTGTATGTGTGCAGGGAGAAAGGGAGGAGGAGGTTGTGGGTTCAGGGGTCATGCTCCAGTCTGGGACACTTGCCGTACGGAATGCTGGGAGAGGACAAAGCCAGATGGGAGCTCTCTCTGTCTGTCTCTCTCTCTCTCCACTGCTGCTGTGTTCAAGACTGTCAGCCGACTCCCCTCGCTCCTACCCCCATCCCGTCCTCTTCCCTCCTTCTCCTCTCTGTGCTCCCAGCACAAAAGCGTGGGGGCCCCAGCCTCGCCTGACCTCGGCTTTCTTCTGCCGCTTCTCTCTCCCAGCTGGCATGGAGTGATACCAAAAGTGTGCAAGAGCTTCCTGAGGTTGTGAAACAAACAGAGAGCGGTGCACAGGAAGCGGCCATCCAGATTGTCTGATGCGCCTGACAGCTGCAGGCACTGCAAGGTTAACTGAATACAAGATAACAAGATGGACACGAGGCAGTTAGACGGTGGATGATATTTGCCTTGGTAGATTCAGAGAGGCCATCAAGGGGATCCAGAGGAAGCAACAGTCACCTCTATAAATTTGTTGACCTCTTTCCACCTCTTCCAATGTTCATAATTTTTATGCAAGAAGGGGGGGAAAAAAAGACCATTGATAAGGATTTTTTTTCTTGAGAATTTCAAAAGACTCAGTCTTGATATGTTGCATTATTAAAAGAACGGGTGTGGATTCCTAATGGGGCTAAAATTGATGATCCAGTGAGACCCAATTATGACTTTCACCACAATGCCCAACTGATGCTCTTCAAAATCAGAGATCTAGTGTTGCACGTGCTAGATAATTGCTAGAATATTTTTCAGTTTTTATTGGATCTTAACCTTAAAAAAAAAACAACAATGAGGAGAACCACAGCAATTAAAAGCTCATCGACACTAAACTTTGTGAAGCATGTTGCAAAACAAGAAATTAGCTTAGTGTATTAATTCTAGCTTCCGCTGTGACATATTAAACAAAAGAAATGCCAGAAGTTCTGTTAAGGCTTAGTTTTGGTCACCTTCCCAAGATTATTACTGGCCCCCTTCTGGCCACTCTTTGTAAAAAAAAATTCTCTGGCAGCAACCCTGGTGAGGTCAGGCAGCATTTAGAAATGAGACCCATATGGAATAGAAATTGTTTGAAAAAGTGGGCCCATATGGATCTGATGTGTTGTGCTGCATGAACTAAAACATATAAGGTGGCCAACTGGTGTTGCCTGCAACAGTTGTGTCAAATCAACCCTAGTGAGTCACACCGCTGAGTGTCCGTCCAGTTTAAGTTAAAATCCATGTAGTCTACAGATACTGGCAAAAATAATTTCCCTCACAAACACAGAGCTTTTGTATCACCACTGCAATATTATTATGTTTTTGTTAATTTGTTTTAAAATTATTTTATCCTTCCACAAGATGAGACAACAAGTTATTTAACACGTATGAGCATTAATATGAAAAGCATGCATCAATCAGTGCTGAACAGTAAGGACTAGAAGCCTTTCCTTTAGACAAAGGATCATTCAGACCAAGTCAAAAAAAAAAAAACATGATTCCAAAAATGATCCGGGTGAGGTCGCACTAGAGACGATTTTAAACTATCTCTGATATGCATATGGCTCAGATAGCATTCGGGAGAACAATAAACGACATACAAAAAAAAAAAAAAAAAAAAAAGAAGCGACAACAAAACGCATCCAGCACATGTAAGCTGATCATCTGCAAATTAACTCACGCGTTCAGAAATAACCGCTTGTCGTCATGCAAAACTGTTGCAGTTCAAACAAGAACGTGCTCATTGAACGTCCACCTGCCACACAGCATTCACTTTAAAAGAAACAATATCCTAATCAAATCAATCAAGAATCAATGATCAAATCTACTCTGCACATGCGCAAACAGGGTCTCTCCCCCCCCCCCCCCCCCTCTCTCTCTCTGACCCGATCATTCCTCATGATTAATGCTAATTCTAATGACAGCAGCCCTGTCAGCTGGGCGCTCACATGTAGTGCCTTCAGGAGTCGCTCTCGTTGCAAGAGGCGCACCAGCACCACGGAGGTGAACAACTCCACACACACACACACACACACACACACACACACACACACACACACACACACACACACACACACACACACACACACACACACACACACACCAACTCAATACACAAAGCCGACCTCATCAACAGTTCATATAAATGAAGCCACAAGCAGAAAATACGCTATATAGTTGCGTTCAAATGAGAGCTGCGGAGTTTCTGTGACCCAGAATAAGAGCATAAAGGAAGCAAATGAATGAATACGATTGGCTGGAATCGCGACTCGGTCAACTTATTATTTTTAAAATCTTTGCCGCTACCTTTGTTTGTTAATTTTTTAAATTGTTTTGCGTCAATAAAAAAGTAAAAATATGTTGCTAGATTAAAACTCACTTTAACAGATTTAAGGGTCCAAGCGCGTCACAACAATAAATCGACAACTTGAGCGACAGTCGTTCTTTTAAGAAAATGCAGCAAAGACGATAAAAGCCCTTTTAAAAATAACCAGTCACAACGGTTCCCTTACGCAAACCATGTGGAAATACTTGAAGCCGATCAGACAACTAAAAACATTCAAACAGAATAAGCAGATAAATGACGCCGCTCAGTATAGCGATACTCACCAATTCAAGTATCCGATCACCATTGGGGAATCAAAAGAAGGACTGGATAATCAATCGATGGGAGAGTAATCCGAATAAGCACAAGAAATCAAATATGTGAATTTAAAAAAAAAAAAAAAAAAAAAAAAAAAAAAAAAAAAAACAGTGCGCGAATCCCCGCATATATAGAATAGTGTGTAAGTATAGACAGCTCTCGCTGCTATTGTCTCCTGGGCTCCGCACCAGCCGAAGCGCTTCCCTTGTCTGAAGCGGCTGCCGAGAAGCTCAGCCTTTTTCGTCAGTGGAAAACTCCCTCCTGGCGTCTGGTGTGACGCAGGCGGTGACACAGGGAGCCTGACTGCCCACGCTGCTTCCTGTCCTCCCGTGTTACTGTACCCCGATTACCTGCGTGAGAAAATAAAACAGCCATATATTGGCTGTATATTGCTTCATTTTGCTGCACACAAACCACACCAGAGGCTTTTTGGGTTTTTATTGTTTTGTTTGTCTGTTTTGTTTGAGTAGGATATCTTAACAGGAGTATGAAGCCGTGACTCTAGCGGTGAGTTTGTGCAATCATTTACAGATTGACAGCGAAACTATCTTTTATTAAGGACTGATGGGATTACTCAACAGAACAACATCAACTCCATTGAGTTGCTAAATTATTATTGGTGTGGCCAATGGTTGCATTTCAGGGAAAACACTGACTAAGCTGTCTGAGAGTATGAGTCACGTTCTTCACAGACAGAGCGCACAACTGAAGACTTTTTTTTTTTTCAGAGGAAACTCAATCATTTACCATAACAAACAGGAATTACCTTAATGTGAACATTATAAGGGAAACGCAGTGCTTTAACAAGAATTGAAATGGAAGAAAGAGTGAAGAAGTGTTACACTGGAAGCAAGACGTACGTTGTAAAAAATAAAAATTTGGATTTAGGCAAAAAGTTTTATAATGCACAAAGTATTGAAATATTTAATCTTTTTTTCATTACTTGTTTTAGGTCGTGAATTAGAAAGGTTTTCCAACTGCTGGGCAAAAGTTGATCAGTTTTACAATACCCTCCATTGTTGCATTGCTAAATGCCTTATGAAAGTATCAGAAAAAGCATGTGCAAAAGTATAACTTGAATTTAGAAGCAAGAAGGTTTTTGTTTCATTTCCTAGAAATTCATATATATGGATATATGAGGTTTTCTTCTGACAGTTTCACTATGATTCTAGAGCTGAGGAGCATAAAAACTACATGTTGACAACATGCTTTTGTTCCGTTTATCTTCCCTACGTCCCCAAACATAACTAAAAGAAAATATGAGTAAATCTGTTTTTTCATTTGACTTTTAATTGATCACTGTCAGGTGACTTTTAATTAGCTACCCCTGACTTTCTTTGCTCTCTGGAGTATAAATGTAAAGTGACACTGAAGTGTATTTCTCAAAGCCACTCTTTATATCAAGTAAGACAAGAAAAGAAGATGTCATTTTCCATGATATTTTCATGCTTTTCTGTACACATCTCCCACAGGTGACCAAAAGGAAAACCATAAAAACTGTAAACACACTTTAATAAATAACCAATATGGTTAAATCTACATCATCCTTTGCTTTTTTATTTTTATTTTTTTATCTTTGAGCATATTTCCTGTTGTCAGATTGATTAAGTGATTATTTTTTTCCCCACAGGTTATGTTATAATCAGATCTGCGTATGAGGAGATGAAATTTAACTCAGCTCTTCAAAAAAACGGTGGTCAATCATAGTTAATTCATTGCTTAACAAAAGGAAACTGCCACACAAGAACAATATTTTAAATATCTGTATAATTATCAAAAACATGTAAGGGTGACAAAAAAAAGCGAAGTATGGAAAAAAAATCTGCATCTTTTTTTGCAGCACTGCAAACATAAAAGTAATGTAAAATTGTAAAAAAAAAATAAAATAATAAGACTTAAAAAAAAAATCTAGGAATCGTTTCAGAGACAGGAAACAAACATGTGCACATACCAAGTAAGGAAATGACAAACAAGCAGCCAGTCTTCTGTAACGTCACAATGTGATGACGATACAGTATGCCAGCATTTGTGCTTTCGTTCTTACTCGTCCTTCCTCATTTTTCAGTAGGGCGTCAAACGTAACAACAAGTAATTCAGACATTGACACGTGCGCAGGTGCAGCAACAGGACATTTATCCTTCCCTCATATTTTATGCTGTGCAAATTTACAGATTGAGAAAAAAAAATAATTGAACAAACGAGTAGGCCAAACAATAACTGCAGAATTTATTTGTAAAATACTTCAAATTTATTGGAGCTTATGGCATCCCAACATGATCTTATGCTATTTCATAAATAGTGTTATTTAAAAAAAGTTATAGGTCTGTCTATAGAGAGAATATCTCAGAGCAAATTTGCAGGCTGTATCATCTTGATCTAGAAAGTTTTATGTTACATTGCTTTTATTTTGCACACACCTACTGTACTTACCTATGCTTGCAGGGTTGCTGGGTTGTGGGCGGGGCTGGTGATTATTAGCCTATTATTGGGTGAGAGGCGGTGTCAGAAGTTTATCACAGGGCAACACAGAGACACACCAGGACAAACACCAATGAGTGCACACACTCACAACTAAGGACAATTTAGAGAGACCAGTTCACCTCACAGTCATGTTTTTGGCCTGTGGGGGGAAGCTGGAGTACCCAGAGAAAACCCACACAAGCAAAAACCCCATGATTAAAGACCCAGGCCGGGATTCAAACACAGGACCTTTTTGCTGCAAGATAACAGTGATACTAGTCCGGTTCTGAAACTAGATAAATAGATAAAGTGAGCAAAATGGAGAGAGAAAGAGAGAGAGAGAGTTTCCACACAGTCTAGTTAGTTGGGTTTCTCAGCAGTAGTTGATTTTCAGACAAGTTTCCTTGGAAGAACTGCTGTAGGTCATTGAACTTAGTTAAAGAATCAATTAAAAAAAAATTCCTGAATGTGATTTAAATAAATTGTACTTCAAATCCTGAGTATGCCTGAATCTAGTATTTCTACTCACAGTTCTAAAGCCATTGTTTTGGACAACTGGAATTTACAGTTGTGTTGTTCAAAACTATTCATTAATGCACATATAACACTAAAATGTGCAATGGTGGTTTATTTGTTAAACCCTCTCTGTAACAAATAAATACATACAGACAACAGAGTTCTATACTGTAAAGTACATCTGTAGTTCATCAGTGTATTTGCCGTTCCACAGTGTTGCAACATACCAACGTGATACATTTGCAACACTTTCTGTGGAAATGCCAGCGTCACTCATCCATCCCTCCTCTGATGTGCTCCTCCCAGGTATTTTTGAGTGACCGTGCCCATGGACATGCGTTACTTTCTCTGCTGCCTAGCAAAGCATCCTGGCAAAATCAATAAGAGGGTTTTTTTTGCTCAGATATTTGGGGAGATGTCTCCCAAAGCTGTGTTCCTAGTCTCCTGCTAATTCCTCCCAGCTAATAAGGGAGCCTTTTTCTCAACAGCTTGTTGAGCCTGAGGGTCTCCTTGTTTAGGGCGTCACCCTCGAAGGCAAAAATAAGCACCAAAGCTGAGTAGGAGCAGAAACAGCCGCCGACGGGGACCGACAGTGTTTGAAGTGCCTTCTGAAATTAATAAGTGACACACCATTATCACATAACAGGATGCAAACATGATTTACTGCACGTCAGCTGTTTTCTTTGGTAGTTTCGCTGGAAACATAAATCAGCCTTTACACAGGTTTCTGTGGTAATCGATGGGTCAGATAACAGAGATCATGGCTCGTCTGGAAATTTATTCGTTTGTTCTGGTGAGTTAACTAATAAATGTGTGTAAAAGTGACACACGTACAATGCTTAAAAAAAAAGTATATTAACTTTACTATAAATATATGTTTCATATTAAATAAAAAGATAAGCTGTGTTTTTTAAAAGGTTGAACAAAGTCATAATGATGGAAATTGTCTTTAAAATGTTATTAGCTGGTGACAGTTATAATGCTTTAGTTCTTCTTTCGTTTTTTTCTTTCAACTCAACAATTTTTCTATGATTTTATGTGAAAGACCAACAGGAGACTTTAACTACCTCAAATCCATGGGGCATTTAAAAACATGTATTGTATGTAATGATACTCCATGTGATTTCTGTTTACTCTGCCCAGACTCCACGTGCTGATAATGATACTCATCCGAGTGGCTGTTTTGTGTTTTCATGTGTCTAAGGTGTGCCGCAGAGAGCAGATGAGGGTGTGTGACGGAGCCTGTGTGTCCAGACAGTCTCCACCCCAGCCTCGCTTTCCTGTCGCCCGGCAACCCCTTAAGACACAACAATGAACCATCCACAGCCCGAAGGAAGAAGCCGACAGTCACATGAACAGCCGCAGTCACAGCCGCTGCTGAGGAATTTTGCTCTCCTTACCAAAAAAAAAAAAAAAAAAGTACCCTAATAATCAGCAGTGTTAACAATTAGTCCTCTGTCCCGGAGAGCTTGGAGACATTCTTACTCACTCGGCCTCTTCTGTGGTTCACTGTAGTGCAATGCCTAATTATAGCAGCGGAGTTGGCAAACACCGGATCACCGGCACAAGTTTGACAATGTTGTTTCAACAGGCTAGCGTTATGTAACCGTCAGATCTGGGCAGCAGTAAAGAACTCCTCGTGAGTTTCTGGGACCGTGATGAAGCCTCCTTCATAAACTTCTCATGAGATAAACAGGAAATGTCTTGACCGTATAGGACTCCTGCCTTTCATGCTGCCCCTTTGAAGTCCCTTTTGTCAGGCCCATCAACTGCTGAAAAGTTGTAGGGAACATTGAGTCTCACACATGTTTACCTCTCTCTTCTGAGAAAAAAAAAAAAGTAGCCAAGCGAGTGTGGATGCCTGATGGGGGGATGGTAGTGCCAAAGCCGCTGTGAATCAGGCCTGAATACATTAGGGCCACTCTCTTTAAAAGTGTGCCAAAGAGTTCATAAGACGGCCCTCAAAGAGCGCAATAATGGGCTTCAATGCTTTCCATCTGCAGAGGGAGAAAGAGCTGTGACTGCACGTGCTGCGAATGGTGGCCTCAACAGCCAAGCGGTTTATGGCCTTCGGAGGCGTCATAAACGTGATTGTCGGATTAAGATGTGGACATTGGATGGAGAAGCTAAAATTCAAAATGTGAGGTAAACAAAATCAGAGAAAGCCACTGGACACACGAGGTGCTCTGCCTTGAGAAAGTATTCTTGAATCTGTTCACATTTTGTGTCGAGCAAAGTTCGAGCCGAGTGTGGGAATGAGCATCACAACCCAGATTACATGTGTTCTTAATCGCATGTCGAAAATGGATTTGTAACGGGAAGCGACATGTTCGCTAGTACGACGTGTGACAGTGGGTTAATGTGATACAAGTAATCAGAAGGGATAACAAACCTGATACTTTTAATACCTGTTATATACCTGGTAACAATAGATTACAGGGATGTGGGCCGCATCAGCAGCAGAATCAGAATTATTGAATTAAATTGACTTTGTCCAGGCATTAAGTGCAATAATAAAAGTTTTAGAGAAAGTTAAAATAAGAACAAAAACAACAGTTTGCACGTGTATGTGTACACTCAGCCATTTGTTAATCAAACAAAAAAGGTAATGTGAGAAAATGAGAGAAAGTGCAATGGGTATAAATCCATTTCTTCCCCAGAGGATGGTCAGCCCAGATGAGGCAGCCCTGCGATGTTTTCAGTGGTGTTGTGGTGGTGGTCAGGCGGAGCAGACGGTCACAACAGGGCTTCGGGGATTGGGGGAACTGGGGGGGGCAGCTTGCTGATTGATGGCTCCAGCTGTCCCTGAGGAGAGGAGCACAGGCAGACAGCTGGTCACCTGTAGCCCCAGACATGAGCACGATGGAGGCCCATGGCATTGTGTTTCACTGCAGAGGCCAACCAGTGCAATGCGGAGTTCAGGCCGCTGTTTGTCACCGTCATGAAAACAAGCCAGAGGAAAACAAGCTAGAGGCTCATTTTTTATTGGATTTCAAACTGGAGAAGCATCGCAACACTTTCAGTCTTTTGTTAACAAGATTGCTTGCATCCTAAGGAGAAGGCACGCATCTAATCACCCACTTGTGCCTCTACGTCCTCCAATTTTGCCTGTAATTATGAGGTGGAATTTAGGAGTAATTGCAGAAGTTACGAGAAAGGCAAGAAATAAAACACAAAGATGAGCTCGCTCGCTCAGGAACAGGGATTAATCCAGAGGCAAGAGAAAACGAGAGAGAAAAAAAAATCACCCTCCCCCCTCTCTGAGACCAGCAGCCAATCAGCATGTGGAGGAGCTGGTTTACTTAGAGACCAAAGAATCTGTGTGGTGATATGACATCATCAGCTGCCCAATAAAAGGACAGGTCACTTTTCCTTCCCTCTGTCTGCCCCCCTTCCCCCCAGCCCTCCCACCTGTGACAACGAGCAGAAATCCCAAAAAACATGTCGCATACATTTTTTATTTTCTTCTTCCTTTGTCTTAATACAAACATTTGATTCTCATAGGAGCACATTCCAATGTTACTTTCAATAATTGTCTTTTAGTCAAAACCTCATCCACTGGGTCTCTGCTGCTCTGCACTGAGACAGGCACGATTTCACATATTAAGCATCTTCCCTCCACTGTCTTCTCTTTGTCTTGTCACCGTGACAAGAAATGTTCCGTCTTGAATGCCTCCATTCATCCACTGACAAACAGGCACTATGTTTGGGCTCCCCTCACCACATACTGTATGGCTTCTCTCTGCTGGGCTACGTGCGTTTAGCTTCAGGGTCTAAAAAAAAATACAGAAAAAAAAGAACATGTTGCCAATTTCTTTTTATTTTTCAACTTGGCAATATCACATGAGTATCTGACTAATGCACTATGGATTGTCTCTGAGGATACTTGTTCTATGTTTTATTCATTGGTGTGGTGTGCTATAGACTACCCCTGACAAAATCATATTGATTTTTCTGATAGACAATTAAAAGAAGAGCCATACTCAGGACATTGACAGCTTGGAGTGCCTTTATATCTGGTTCATAACTGTTAAAATGAAACAATAGGGAAGCAATGAATAGCAGGTCTCGGTAGTTATCAATCAGCTTCTTGCCCCTGTATCATTTTCACTTGCACAGCACGACATTTATGGCGGCTGTTCTAATATTAACTTGCTTTTATTAGGACTGAGTAGTTTTCAAGGCTCTTTATTTTGATTGCCATCCTTGCTACTGTATGTGGTGTCAAGTTGAATGCCTTCTTAAGCTTTTCTCCTTCAGTTTATGTGGACAATTTTAGAGAACCTGCTCCCTAACACATGAAGATCTCTAAAGTGAATGACAGGTTATCTTGGCGCTCAGTTTGACAGGTGTCTTAAAAACATGGACTTCCATGTCATATCATTCGACTAGCCCAGATATTTAGGAAGTTAAATTCTTAACAGAACAAGACACTTTCTAGACAACTTAAAACTAATTATTCTTTAACACTGAAATCTTCCGTACCCCACTGATTACATGTTTTCAAAACACATTTATTTTGAGGACTTTTTATACATGCACATGAAATAATATTTTGTCATCACCAGGAAGCCCAATTAACGTAGAAGGCGCTATACTTTGTTTTTATTTCATCCATCCTGTCAGAGCAGAATTGACAGTAGGAGGAGTTGTGAACGATGACATTGAGTTTCTGTGCTGTAATCTGTAATCTGAATTTAATTAATCCTTCTCATAAACTACGTAAACATATCTGTATACGTAGCCTAAATGTCAAAGCTATGTAGGCGGATACAGAAAAGATGTAAAATGTTGATTTATGCGGAAGAAAAAATCTCAGTTGTTACAAAATGTAGCATAGTAAAAAAATTGTTATTCTACTAGAGCCAAATGAACACATAAATTACTATGAGTCTTTATGGTGTTCGAGCAGGTTGTTTTGGAAGAATGTGTCTCTGTATTTGTTGAGATCATTATAATTTAAGCTGAAGGAGAGTGGAGAGCACTTGCAACTGAAGGTCATTTACAGAAAGCCTGAAGCCCATTCTGTACAATAAATATAGTAGTTTTGTCCACTCTGAGCCACTCATTCCATTTTTCAGAGGTAATTATGAACAACTAGTCTAAAATAGGAAACAAAATGAAGGATGAGGACCAAACCTGAAAGAATACACTTCAGAACGAAGGACAAAACCCTTTTAAACACCTAATACAAGAAATAGTTGACTCATTTTCTAACCTATCTGTCTACTGTGTGAGAAGTTTTCATCTAATAGTTACTAAAGTTTGTTGCTCTTTCCCAAAATGCAATATTTGATAGTTTTCACAGATTCAACCAAACAGATTCATTCAACAGATTTTTCTCCTTAGTTAATTTATCCACTTTACACCAAGTTTCCAGCTGATTATTCTTCGGAATCCAGAATGGTATTTAATGTATGCAAAACGATGTTATCTTTGACATTATTGTTTGATCAATTAAGCAAAAAGGGAACATGCTGTGATTCTGTATAGCCATTACAAAGCACCTAAAGACACTCTGGGTTCTTTACTTAGGTGTCCCTTAAGTGCCGACACAAGACTTATTCCTCCCTTGGGTTTAAGTCCCTTTTCCTCACTTGAATAATTCATGCATCATTGTTGAGTGGCTTCGCAAATCGGAAAATCAATTACTTTGATAAAAAGGGAACAATGGGTGGATTGAAAACACATTGAAACGCGGAGGAAAACTCTAGGAGGTGTTCAGAAAGTTGTGAGAATGACCAGTCAGAGATAAGGTGGCCACAAAGCAAAATGTAAAACTGGAAAAATTCCTCAAGAGATTTTGATAGTGTGCATGTTACATTTTCAAGGTTTCTGTATCTTCTTAGCTCCCCATACAAAATCTGGAAAGTATCTTTGGAAGGACAAAACCATGAAAACGTAAAATGTTTTAACTTATTGGATATCTGTGAGCTTTATTTTGAAAATCTGATCTATTTTTTTCATCAGCACTTTAGTACCATTGACTTGAGTACTGCCCTTTCTTGAAGCTAATACTAAAGCTTTTTTTTGAAAGGCTATTTTAATTGTTTTTTTATTTACCTTTGTGAGTGGTTTTAGGTAATGAATGTAATGTAAAACTTAATTTAATCCATCCTATGATAGATTTAGACATATTTTGAACCGTATCTGTAACATTAATTTTCAAATTACAGATTAGTTACTATTTTGATCATTAGTTCAAAACCAGAAAATGTCACCAATTACACTCATAACATGTTAAAAATGTTAAATAGTAAGGCATCCAAAATAGTCTCTTTATATTCTATTGCTCTGGTTATAATTTAAAATATTATGTATAAGACTGAGTTTTTTTTATATATGAATTAGCTTTTCTTTGAAAGTCCAAATGAATGCACTTGTTGATTGCATGTGTCCAACAATTAGTAGTTTAAAACCCACTATTAAGACTGACTTTTGAAGATATTTTGTTTGCTTTATTCTTAAAGCAAACAAAACATAAATCTCTTCATCATTGCTGGTCACAGACTTTACATCTTTCTTCTGATCTCTCCGTATAAGAGAGTGACGTTTATCTGGGCACTTTATCATTTCAAACCTGTCATGTTACTACCATGTTGACTACACGTAGTGTCTCTGGTTGCCCCGGCGACACTTACTTTTTCTGGAAAGCAGGCATGAGACAGAGAGAAAAGGTGCAAATAGCTCAGGTATATGTGAGTAAATGGAAAACCTCAAAATAATCCGTAGAAACTCCGGTTTAGAAGATCAGAGGAATTTTCCCAACAAAGGACTATTTGTTCCTTTTTCTTTGCAATAGTTTCCGCACTCACTTTAGTCTGATATATAATGTTCCTGTTGCCACTGAAAGGTCTAATCATAACTGACAGCCCCTTTCAATCACTCGCCTCAGCAGTATCTTGGGTGATGAGTCACTGGACTGAGTTAAACCTCCTTTTCACATGAGCCCTTCAAACAGCCCACTTCATCACCGAGAAGCTGTGATCGTTGTAGACCTCTAAGCTGTCATCGCACGCTCCTAAATGGTTGTGAAACCACTGTCAGTCTGTGCTTTGAGCAGCGGCGTTGTTGGAACACATGCCTTCCAGAATTTACTACTCCTGATGGCTCTCTGCTTTGCCCAGGAAATCAATATATGGCAGCTTTGTGCTTTATGACTGCACAGCAGTTCTACAAGACGTAGTGCAGGAAAGAGCACTGAGATATGAGGTGAGATGAGAGTCAGACAACAAAAGTGAAACCCTACCTCGGCCTATTTTCCTTTTTTGACTGCAGCACTTCCTCATTGCTGTGTTTACATGCGGCTCACGTGTTTTCAAAGAAAGACAGAGGGGAAAAAAATTAATCTTCTGAAACGGATACCAAAATATTAAGAATGATTGAAAACAGAAACAGAGATGAATTGGTTATGGGATTTAGACAAAATTCCAATTCAGTTGCAGTTCTCATTAAGTCTCAGATGATCATTTTTAGGATTTTAGAGACATTAAGCTTTTTCTGCTTTGTCATTATTGTAGTTTATTTCTGTGTGCCGGAAAAACAAAACCGACTTCTGAACAACTGGAGATGAGATTCTACCCTACTGTAGTGGAAACCCCTTTTCGTCACAAGGAGAGGGAAATCACACTCTGCCGTGTTTCCCGTTACAAACTTAGCACTTCCGTCTTTTGGGTTTTCATTGTGTGTGTTGAAATTTCAAAGCGCACAGCCTGCTACAAAACGGCAATGCTGAGAAACAGAAAGTTAGCTTACTGGATTCACAGAAACTGATTTTCTGTGTGTATTTAGAGGAAACTTTGGCCTTACGCTCACAGGTATCCCTTGATAAAGCTTCCAAGAGGAACTCCCTCAGTAGATAAAATGCAATAAACCAAATTGTTAATAGTATTGCTTTCAGAAACGTATCTGGAAATTCTTTTGGATTTGCCTTGCACGACATGTTGAATCGAAATGGGAACGCATGCAATATATTAGTTGCAAAGGACAGATTTTTTTTTTGCAACATTTGGTGTTGTCATTTTTCAAGTGCCATGCATTCACACTCTGCATGCCAATAACTTATTTGGCCAGTTGCATGGATTCTGATCGCCCACGCTCGATATAGATTTTAGCCATTGAGATTCAAAAAATTCACAGAGAAGTAAGTGGTGATAACATGATGTTGATGAGCGAACTCAAAGGCATTTAAAGTTTCACTGTGGTCAACACTGCATTTAATCCTTGAGCCATACAGCAAGATGTTTCTTTAAGAATTGATTAGCATTGCCCTGAACTGCTGGTGAAATCTCCATAATATTAAAGTTTTTATAACCTCAGAATGTTGTGCAGAGGAGTTTTCTCTGGACACCTGTCAATAAACTGCATGATTTTCTTATATAAATGTCCTTATTTTAGTCATTTAGAAATTCAAGAAGCTTTGAGATATACCCTCTTGTTGTTGTAAATTTGGACTGAAGTATTAAATTCAATTCTGAAAATGTCCTTTAAAATCTAGGTTTCAGACCCAGGTTTCATCCAAGGTTTGAAACCTAAGATGTGAAAACAACCCCTGTCATAATATAACATTATCCACAGTGATTATTGTTGACATGTAAATGTACTCTATTAGAACATTTTTGTGTTCTATTTGGTTTTGGATCACATTGGGGAATTTCTTTCATAGTTTAATTACTGACTGTTATGATGTTGGTAGTAAGAGACCTGTAACTATTGATCAAAATTAAATCTTTCATCAATTTTTTTTGAACATGTAATTACTCAGTCAGTTGGGAAACTCCCTATTTCGGCAGTAAATACTGTGTAAAGTAGAACTGACATTAGCAACTCTGTTTTGAAGATTTGTTTGTCTTTGTTTCTCTTTCTGCCAAATAACCCAGATTACGTTAATTGGTAGTTACAAAGGTTTTTTTTCTTCTAATCTTATTATTACAAGTGAAATATAGTCATTTTAGTATTGATTCTTAATAAATATTCATCTTAGAGAATACACGGAATTTTCTGTGCATTTTGTGGTTGTAACAAACGTTCTGTAGAATGGTATAGAATTCACCCAATCAAACTGAAATTTATGTACATATTTTGACATGCCATATCAATGCTTCCACAACTTTTATATATGATATGAATTTATCAGAATAATTCGCAAACTGTAAAAATACATCTATATTATATTTAAAAAAATGCATCTAAACATATAGCTTGTCCTACTAATGAACTCACACCTGAATCTAAATTTCCAAATTCTGACTAATCTTACTGAAAAGTTACAAAAATCTGATTCAATACTGGCCACACCTGAGCCCCTGGTTCAAATGTCAGTTGATGATAACGACTCAACAAAACTCTACTCAATAAAATTCAAACCTTCCCCACACACACGTGTAATAAACTCTTTTTTTAAAACCTGTTTTTGACTGCATTGTACCCTACAGTGTAACCATGCCATGTGTTCACATGGGCAATCAAATTGGCTGTAACTTGTTAAAATTTCATCTTTTTTTTTTTTTTGTGCAGCAGTAGTTGTCGTCATCAAAAAATAATAACATAGCTTTTGAGGAGGGACTTAAATGTATTTTTCATGGAAGCAGGACAATGGGTTGGTGGTAATGTGGGAACTGCAGGGGACACATAGGTTGGGGGAGGTGGGTACATAGAGGGTCTGAGGCGCAGGGAATCAGCATCACAGCGAGTTGTTGTTACCACAGCTACAGGGACATGCAGGCCAACTGCAGGTGCCCGAACGACAATGGAGGGAGGCCCATTTGAGCCTTTGAGAAAAGGGAGAAAATGAAAATTAGCAGCATAATGACATGGGTAAACTAAGCTCTGAGACATTTACTGCCTTGTTTGTTTGTTGGTGTTTTTTTTAATGGATTATAAGAAGTCATTACTTTCGGTAATGAAAAAAAAAAGAGCTAAGAGTTTTATGATAACCAATTACAGAAAAAAAGTAAAGACAGTAAAGTTTAAATTGTTTATTGTGCATCTTAATTTTCTTTTTCTCTACCCTTCATCGTGACACATAGCCGAGAGACACACTTCCCCCCTCTGAGAACAACGACCGGACTAGTCGGTACTGAATGGCCACAGAATGTGAGAAAGGGACAAGTAGCAGTGTTTGCTGAGCACTACTGTCCACACATCCGTTCCCACAATGGCCCCATTGAGGGTGGGCCCAGGTTAAAGCCTATTTAAAAGGCTTGTTTAACACTGAGACGAGGGGGCCACATACCCAAACCGCAGGGAAGAGGAGGCTGGGAGGGTGGGTGGGGGGGATTGAGGCTCCTCATCGTCCACTCCCTCATTTTCTCCAGTGCTTTTCTTTTCTCTCTCTCTCTCTCTCTCTCTCTCTCTCTCTCTCTCTCTCTCTCTCTCTCTCTCTCTCTCTCTCTCTCTCTCTCTTTACTCTCTGTTTTTCCTCCATGTGTTCATAAAAACATGGTCTGCTCATGGTGTCTGGGTGAACCACATGTGAAGGTAACAGAGTGTTCTGAGCAGAGGACAGAGGCCAAAAAAAACCAGGGGTGAAAAATAGGTGGGAGTATAAGTAAGACTGAATAGTTCTTGGAGGGAAAAAAAAAAGAAACACGGATGGGCAGAGGAAAGGAAAGAGAGTATAGGACAGCAATGGAAATCCCCCCCCCCCTTCCTCAGCTCTCCCTCCTTCCCGCCTTTCTCATGTGAAGGACAAGCCTGGCGGGGCTCAGGTCTAGCCCAGTGATTGTGTACGGCGCCTCGCGGTGCCTCACACAGGAACCCCATTAATCACTGGAGCAGGTCTCTCACTCCTGGACACAAAGACCCCACACGACTCCTCTGCACACACACTCGCGCACGCAAACATGCAGGCACAATGACTGCTTGCATATCTGCTTTGGTAACACGAGAGAAAGAACAACAGGGCTAGAGAGAAACCGAAGGAGACTCCGAAATGTAGTCACAGAAGTACACATAATTATCTCTAAAATGCTTTGGCAGCGCTCAGTAGAGAGAACTGAGAACGGAATGCCAAAGAGTTTGGAGTCGGACCAAGACGGCAGACTTGAATTGGTTTAGCATTTAGTCATGGAGGAAACTAGTTTCTTCAAAAACAGTTGATGCCTCATATTAAGGCATTTAAAATGCACTAAGATCACTGTGCTGGGAAGACATGTGAATTTTAAAGGCATGGATCAGATTTAAATAAGAATCATTTTCATGTTTACAAAAAAGGCAGTGGCCAGGTACCAAGGTATGTTATCCGTCCAGAGCCTATACCTGCTTGTCACTGGAGGGTTGCAGAAGGGATGGTGCCCGTCTCCAGCGTTCATTGCACAAGAGGCAGAGTGTATTGTCGACAGATTGCCAGTTTATCACAGGGAAAAATAGACAGACACTTATGGCTATTTGAGAGTAATAAAGTGAGTTTTTGGACTGTGGGAGAAAGAAGGAGTACCCAGAAAGTCTCCGGATCAGGATTTCAACTTTTGATTTCAATGGTTGTTTGTCAGTTCATCTTTGATGATGAGTCGCATGTCTTTGTAGTGAGCCAAAGATTAGCTCAGACTCTCTATAAGATTCAAACTCAGACTCTAGTTGGGACACAATCTCAATATTTCTTCCAATAAAATTTAAATTGTCAGTGAAATGGCTTTGGCTTTAGCTGTAGTTATCAATTTGCATTTCGTAACTGTTGCTTGTCATCGATAAAACATCAGATCATGTTGAACAATTTTGTTTGGA
This sequence comes from Poecilia picta, assembly GCA_033032245.1. NCBI lineage: Eukaryota > Metazoa > Chordata > Actinopteri > Cyprinodontiformes > Poeciliidae > Poecilia > Poecilia picta. The sequence goes on along the minus strand of CM065372.1, from coordinate 15,927,374 downwards.
ATCTTTTGGGGTAATATCACGACTCTTCACAAAAGCTCCTCATACCTGGAGAATGACACTGTCATACCAGCCAATGCATAATGCAAAGACTGGAAGAAAATACGCATATTTTTTTTCCCCCACAAGTCAAACAGGCGACGCTTTCCAGGTCATTTGGTAGAGAAATTCCTGCAGCACGTCTATTTTCATCAGGCTGCCCCAGAGCTTCATGTGTGCAGAGTCCATCTACAGCAGGAGCCGAGGAAAGGACACATCTGAGGTCACCTCCTATATTAAGGCTCCAGGCTCCTTTTTGCTGAAACATGCAACAAAACATATCCACAAAAAAATGTTGCTGTGCAATAAAAAAAATGCACTTCCACATCTCAATCATCTTCAAGCTTGGATGGCTGCAAAGATTTGCTGCATTAAACTACATAGATGCTTATTCTCAACTGTGCGTCAGCAAATATAAAAGAAAAAAAAACCCACAAGAACAAGAAACCTGATTGATTGATAGCACAATTTGTGGGGTGGGAAAGGAGGAGCAGTAAAATGCAGAGCTGTCTGGCATGCGAAGAGACAATCATCAGTGTGGAAATATGTGCGTGTGTATGGGTGCGTGCATACGTGTGTGTGTGTGTGTGTGTGTGTGTGTGTGTGTGTGTTCTTTTCTCAGACTCTAATCCCAACCCCAGCCACTGTAATTTACTGCCCCATCGGTAACTAGCCATGGATGGGGAATCAGATGGGGAAGAGCAAGAAGGAGAAGGCAAGAGCCAGAGGCAGGCTGAGGGTCAATGGCTGTATCGAGCACATAAACCCCCCATGTAATGAGCAATATTTGTGTACCAGGAGGAAGGTCATCTGGGTGAAATAGCAAGGGAGTTGTACAGCACATCCAAGCACTAGGAAGGAATCCATTCACCAGGAGCTCAAATGCAGTGAAACAATTTATTGACATGTTAATTATGCTGAATTCATTGAGGTAATGTTTTAATTGTTTGCCTGATCTGTACTGCAACAAATCTGGGATCTTAATGAGACTAATCTAGATAAGCGAAGATGAAACTGGAAACAGAAGTCTGGGAGGACGGTTTGTTTCTTCTTGAGAGCAGCCGTTAGCCGTCGTGAGCAGTAGAGAGAATCATTATCCTAATTATGTTGCTACATGATCAATGCATATTAGGTGATGAAGCAGATTATTCTTATCTCAAATCATGTGCACAACAAAAAGGAAAAATGCAAATGATGGTTGACGCACTGAGCTGACTGCCTGTAGAGCTTATAAATACTTCTTCCTGGTGTGTGAGGTTACTTAGATTAAAAGAATGCAAACACACACACACACGCACAAGCGCGCATGCAACAAAGTGAATCCAATCAGTGCTCAGCAGCTGACCTCAGCGTCTGTAAACAAATTTTATGTCTTTAGAAGGAGTCGAAGTGTGTTTTTAGTTCATGGAAAAGCTGAGGCTTTCAGTGGAGATTAGGACTGCGGATGATGTGTTTGAGATTTGATGTGGATTGTGGCCACTTTAATCATCCCAGCCCTTCTGGGACATCACACTGTTCCAGCAGACCCTACATATGTAAAATATGGAGCCTTCCAGCCGCTATCCTCTCCACATTCATCCATCCCCCGGTGACAAGATCCCCGGCTGAGATTGGCCCATCGAAAGTGATGGGGCTCATCGACGCTGAATGACGGACGGTGTTTCACTGTGATTAAGCGCCGCCGAGACGAGCTCATCATTGTGTGATGCATCACACCTGCAGGTACTGTTAATCATCTAAGCAACACACAGTTTCTATCTGTCGTCAACAGCTGGTCTGAACACATCATTGTCATGAATCCGTCAGTAACGGTCTCAGCATCGTGGGGTCGTTTCATGATAACCACAGTCGCTCCACTGATGAGGAGGGATTATACGGCAGGGCTGGGTGTGATTGCAAGCAAGTTGAGAGTAAACTGCTAATGCTAATGGCACCTTGATAATCCAGTTGACCCAAAGACATGACTCTTTAAAAGTGCCTTGCAAAATTATCTACATCTATTTTTCACATTTTTGTTACTATGCGAAAACAAAATTAGATCTATTGAATTGTGGATTTGTGTTATAGGACAATATATGGTATATTAGCAAAGAGTATATATATATATATATATATATATATAATATAATATATATATATATATATATATACATATATATATATATATATATATATATATATATATATATATATATAGTAAAAGGGATGAACTCAATGCATTTTCCTCTAGTAACATTCACCCATTCACACACACTCATACATTTATATGCAGCTTTGCCCAAGGGCACATCAGCATGAGGAAGTTGGAATCGAACCTACAATCTTCTGCTTGAAAGACAACTTCTCTACTCACCAAGTCTTTCAGTTTTCAGGGAGTTTCATATCTATATTGTACCGTAGTTCTGGTGGTTTGTGTAGGGTCATTGTCCTGCTGGATGGTGAACCTTAACCCCTGTCTTAGGCTTTAGCATCCACTAACAGATTTTCTTTTGGGGTCGACCTCTATTTACCTTAGTTCATCTTCTGATCAACTCTGACCAGCTTCTCTGTCTTTCCAAAAGAAAACAATACCATTCCCATGTTACACTGTGATAAATGTACTTTCCATACATTTTAGATATGGCCTCATATCATTTCATATTTTGTCTGTCCCCAACTTGGCTTGTGGAAATCTTTATATGGCTTTCTCTCAACAATGACTTTCTTTTTTCCACTCCTATAAAAATGCAAAATTAGAGAAGTGTGTTACTTCCAATTGTCCTGTTACAAACCTACATGAATTCAAGCTGTAGATCTGCTTTTATGACAGACAGTTAGGGAAGTCTGCAAATGTTAATGTGTTCATATACGACATAAGAATCAGAATTTTGCATACATTTCATCAAGTGGATGTAAAATTTGTTTTCTAGAAGAAAGAAGCTCCTGTCCCATGTCCAATCTGCTAAATTCAACAACAGTGGCTTTAGACACGAGGGGGTTTTACAGAATAACATGTTTCCTTTCTGTCTGATTAATGCATCAGTGACAGATGCTGAGGGGATTACCTCTAGATTAGTATCCTTTCCAAAGAGCCTGTTTTCCTCCGCCACGTTGCCTTTCCAATGGTCCTTTTTAAGAAACAAACAGAATCGGCTTTCCTTGTTTTCCCCCCCTCTTGTGCAGTTATTGTTGCTTTTTAGCTCAAAAGATTTTTTCTTTTCACTGTCATAAATTGACCACTGGTCCAGACTTATTGACTACAAATTGACACAACAAACTATGCTGAGACCAGCTTTGACGTAAGACAAAATACTTGTTTCCCTTCTGGTTTGGATGTTCCTGGATTCTTGCTTTGGAAGCTGGGTCATCATTTCACCTTAAACAACCAGCATCATTAGTTGTTCAGAGCAGATCACAGCAGGAGCCGTGAAGTTGTGTTTTTGATGCTGAATGTGGTAATGCCATAAACTGCTTTTGGGCTAATGGTGATGAATGTTTTGTTCTTTTTTTTGGCCAAATCAGATCAGTCTGTCAGTGACAAGCTCTTTCCTTCATTCAGGTTCTTTCCTTCACTGTTGAGACCAACAACCAGGCCCCTAATGAAGTGAATGTTGGCCATTTAAAGGAACACCAGGGTGTGTCTCTTCCCCTCTAACCTAAGTAACACCACTTTTCCCAGTTCTGCCTGAAATTGCATTCACAAGCAGATGTCTCTGGCAGGGCCTGCCAGATAATGACAAAGGATTTAATCGGCTGATTCTCACACCGCCTGCCCAGCGTGTTTGTCTACCCTCTTTAGCCTCAATTTATGGGCTCTGCAGAGCTGAGATAGATTGACTGCTGGAGTATAAGCCTTTGAGGAATAAAGAAGAGTGCTAATCTGCGAAGAATAATTCAAATATGAGGCAGTGATTTGGGATTAATGGAAATGCAAATTTTGCTAAAATGTGATGGAATGATCTTATATATATATATATGTGTGTGTGTGTGTGTGTATGTGTGTGTGTAGGTGTGTGTGTGTGTTCATAATTTGTCAATCTGTCTTCCTGAAACAAGGATTGCACCTGTTGCAGCACCTATAGTGTATGCTTCAATCATTAACCTCGTCATGATTTGGTCTTAAAGATAGCTATTGTAGAAAGGCGTAAAAATATCTTGAATTGAATAATTTGCAAACACTGTTAATAGGTTTGGAAGAGTGAAATGCAGCTCATATAAGCAGTACATAACCAGCTAATATGGTTAGAAAGCCACAATTATATACAGTTCCCATTTGTTTAAAAAAACAAACTATTTTAATAAGTTTTATCAGTTAAAACATCTTTAAATGACTTTTAATATTTTGCAAATGCAATTATATTTGGCTTATTAGACGCCCCGATATGGTTTAGTAGCTTTAGAAAAAATGATCAATGGTTGCTTTTTTAGTTTTTCTGATGAAAGCTCGAAAACTAAATGAAAAAAGAGCTTTTACATAGCCTATCTGTTCCCCACATTAGTCGCTGTAGCAACAGAAACACTGGGCCCCTTTGGCTGAGGAATGTACATACGATATGCAATTGTGGCTTCAAGAACTGTAACATGGCTAGATAACTCTTTGTAGACTCCACTGGCTAAGATGATAAGATTGATACCACCGGAAACTGATACGAGCAGAGGGAATTTCATAACAATTGCCAGGAGAATTAAAACGGAAAACAGAGAAGTTCAAAAGCGAGTGCGGAGCGTCAAGAGTCATTTCCTGGATCTGACCCTTGTGGCTTTTAAGATCCGTCTGTTCCTTTATAAGATTACCGACAGCTTTAGTTGATTCTACTAGGGAAAAAAGTTGCATGAGCGTGATTGTTTGGTCCAATAAACTTGGATAATGTTGGAACCAAAGTCAACTACCATTGACAAATGAGCAGAAAGACATAATTTTATTTCAAAATTTAAAGGAGAACGACTTTTATCAAGTATTTACAGGCGACCTATTTGCCTGCATATTCTCAGTTCAGTAGCTGAGTGTTGGCCACAACTCAATAACAGTAACCCTACACAAATGTCATAGAAACAACCTGATATTTTGGCTGTGATCCTTTGTCAAATAAAGACACGGGGAACCGCTGAACTTTTATCTAGCACAGAGGAAATCCTTATTGCAGAAACTCTGTGCTTTTTCCCTTTTGCTCCATCAAACACACTTTCAGATTTACATTAAAAATGACCTTCTTTCGCTTTAAAGGAAGCAAATATTATGTGACAAACGTCTAGACAAACAGGATTATGCTCTTGTTAAAAATACACCCGCAGTCTTCAGAAGAAGAAAACAGCACAAAAAAGGCTAAAATATACGGAACAAAGCCCATCAGATGCGATAACCTGCAATTTGAAGTCAAAAAAAAAAAAAAAAAAAAAAAAAATATATATATATATATATATATATATATATATATATATATATATATATGACTGTTAGGTTAATTGGTCTCTCCAAATTGTCCCTAGGTGTGCGTGGTTGTTTGTCCTGTGTGTCTCTGTGTTGCCCTGCGACAGACTGGCGACCTGTCCAGGGTGAACCCGCCTCTCGCCCGGAACGTTAGCTGGAGATAGGCACCAGCAACCCTCCCGACCCCACTAAGGGACAAGGGTGTCAAGAAAATGGATGGATGGATGGATGGAATATATATATATATATATATATTTTGAGGGGGTTTATTTCTAAAATGAAGGCATTTTTTCTCTAAACACAAGGACTTTGAGCACACACTATTTTTTGTTTTTGTTTTTTGAAGTGGATGATTTGTGTACCAACCCTGGCAGACTATCATTGTGTGCTTTTTAATGGAGAGTCCTGGAGTTTTGTGGATCACCCAAAATAACACAGTGTGTTTGTCATTTAGGGGATAATATAGCTGACTGGCAATGAGGAACAGGACAGTGAAGCAACAATTAGGGAGCTGTTCTCTCCGGCTCGTGAACAGGACACGAGGGGAGGTCGCTGTTTTCATTTGGCTCTCGCTGCTCGGGCGCAGTGTAATTATCAACCGCCGGACTGCAAAGCAAAAAGCAACCAGAAGGTTGAAATCACATGTTCGGAGTGTTCATTCCAGGATGGAAAATTTGGATCGGAATCATGGATTTGCATTTATGACAAGCATTTACGGTCTTAACTGTGTTGATGTAGATTTCCATTTATGATGAGAGGCGACACTTTCCGACAGAGTGTGTGTGATGCGGAAAGAATCCCGACAATCCTTTTCTTTGTTTGCAGTAAACTACAGCACTCACCTGTGACTGCAGTGGCATTGGCTGCCGTCCAGATGTGTGTGGAGGCTTGTGTGTACTGTGTGTGGCATGTGGGTCTTTCTGCGTACGAGAGACGGAGAGAGGGCCAGTCAGGCGCCTGTGCATTGGTTTGCCTGTTTCCACACAGTCTGGGCCCCAGAGGAGGATTTGCAGACCAGATAGGATTAGGCTCCTTCTCTTTACACAACAGTGATGAGGATAAGGAGTTTGCAGAGCTCAGGAGCACTCCAAAGCCCCATTAATACAGCCGTACAAACCACATAGATGAGTACCTTAAACAGCTGAGCCCAGCCTCTCCATCTTCAGCTAGTAATGATCTGATTGTACACCACCGGTCAAATTTATCCGGACGCAGAAATCCCGGGTGGAAATTATTCAGAATGCATTATCAGAGGTGTCTCTGCGTCACATCGCAGACAGTTTTCATCAAACACGTCTCAGTGATTTGAAGACGAAAAACGTCCTGGTTCATACAGTACTGTACACCATTCAAAATGTCTTTTTTTTTCTTAGCTCTGCATTTGGATCCACAAATATTAATATCTAAGATAATCAGAATATATAGAACGAGCAGGACTCAAAGGCAAGAAAGAGAGACAGAGGACTATCTCACGCTGACCAAAAAAACTTAATGAAGGTATTTTTTAATGAAAGACAAAGTATGAAATAATAAACTTAATTGTGCATTAGAGGCTGTCTTGCTCTGAAATATTCATGTTTCGTAATATGCCAATAAAAATATATAAAAAAAACAAAAACAGAAGAAGTCTGAAAGAGGGCAAATCGCAACTCTGTGTATTGTCGTTTAATAGAAAATCATTTGTCATGGCTAGCATGTGATTATGGCACTAAATGACTATAATGTTTGGTTCATTTAATCAACACGTAGCTTCTGCAGCTTCTTCAGACACAAGATACAGTATGACCTGCTATTTTATCACCGAGTCCAGCACTCATGCACACCTGTCAGTCGCTGTGCATCTCAAGCGCACGTCCACATCCACATCCACATCCACATCCCAACAACAACTTATTTTTTCAAAAAAAGAAAGGTATGTTATCGGTGAGCTGTCTAAATGAGCCCATTCCGCAGGAACACTTCCTGGAGCAGGTTACATAAGTGTGGGGTCTTCTGTGGCCCTTTGAGGGTTCAAAGAGCTCTAATCTCATTAAGGCAAACCACTTATTGTTGCGTTCAGTCTAACTGCAAAACTGATCTCAGATCAGACCTTTCATTCAAGCAAGACACAGTGTAATTGACATGTTGTTTCACTTTGATGTATACCGCTGCACTCAACTGTTCTGGTAATCCTCAAAGGAATCAGCTATTATTCACTTCACCGGTACTCTAAGAAAAAAAATGGCTTTTCATAAGAGACTGTCATTAAATCGTGGTTCATCTGGTCCTGCTCCTCTAAGCATTAGCCTCGTCTTTCTAATCTTATCCTTATGTGTTTATTGCGTATCTCCTTCATTCACTGCCCCCCGCTGAGCTTATAGATCTCCCCGCAATCTCACAGCCTCATCTTAATCAGCGGCTTATTGGAATACAATATTGGACTGGAAGTTACAGAACAAAACATACCGTGGCTTGTTCACAGCTTTAATGGTACTTACACATAACAAAACACCATACCGTTCCAATTTTAGCTTTTAAAGCTGTGAAAGTGTCAGTTTCATGGGTGATAATTTAAAAAAAAAATTTAAAAAAAGTTTATGCAAAGATTGTTGTACTTTCATCTGATAGTACCTATATATTGGCAACACTTTCAGGCACAGCACATGGTTCTCTTTGGTAAAAAAGGCTGGACCACTTGAAACAGAATGATGATGTGTTGACGCGTTCCAGTTCAATCTCGGTCAAATCGAGTTCACGTCAAGTTGAAAAAGCGTTGAACTTCTGAACCTTATTTGGCTGGACGTATCTGCAGCGAGAATAAAAAAAAAAAAATCCCCCTAATGATCCCATTAGCCCAAGCATAAATTGTAGGTTAATTGGTTGTAGAGACTCAGTCTGAAAAGCACAGTGGATCAGTGGTTAGCACAGCTTTGCAGCCAAGGCCGGATTCTTTCTGAATGGATTTGTTTTTTGTGTCTGCGTGGTTTCCTCTGGGTACGCTTACCTGACATGGAGAAGGAAGAAAGTTTGCATATTGGATGTCACCTCTCTATAAATTTTGCATATTCATCCTGTTATGTTTTTTGGGGTTTTTTTTTACTACATCTGCCTGCTTTGCAACAATGTTAGCCTAATTTGGTGGCTAGAGGCTCTCAAACTAAACAACCCAGAGAAGTCAAAAACTGAGCCATTACATCCGTATACAATGAGTGGTAGCTCACATTAGTGATGTTTACTGAGGTCACAAAACTTTAATTTTCAGCAATAAAACTACGTATAACTAGTGACTCTGTTGGAGCAACTGCATTGTGTGACTTGTGTAGAGTCTCTACAAAACACATTAAAACTACTGGGGTTTTTTTATCAGTTTTGGGGCAAGGCAGGAGGACAGGTGGGTCAGAGAAGAAATAAAACTCACTTTTGGCAAGTTTTTTAGTCCAAACACATGAGCTAAAAGTTTTTTTGGGGATTAAAAAAGTCAAAAGGTTTTTTTTGTCAATATTTCATGCTGTTTCCGATAGCAGAAACTTTAAAGTCAAAGCAGCAGGAGGACCTTAGGAATTAGTGCCACTCGTTTTTCTAGCAGTCTCTATAACTTACGGCTTCACTGGCAAATGGGTTAACTCAGTTATTCGCCACACCACATAAGTTTTACAACACTATGTTAGCTAGCAGCATCACCAGCATGTCCAACTGCTTTCAAATATACTGCTGTAGAAATGGTCAAAACAAAACGGTCAGTGTGGTCCACTTGGTCTGTACTGGCAGCTCTAAATAACCTCTTTTATGTTGAGCTTGGTTGAACCTGCAGTTTCATGCGTGTCATCTATTTTGTGAACAAACAAACCTAAATAAAAAAAATATATGGAATTTGGATATTGATTGAATTGTTTGTTGTTATTGTTCTTTTAGTTTAATGGACATTAACTATTAGTAACTTGTCCAGGTTCTTCAACTGCCTGACATCAGTCTTTACTAAATCCATTTGTATGACGCCTAATCCAAAATTTCATACCATGAAATTACTTTTTGGTTGCAGAATGCTGATGTGCAGTATTTTTACTCGATTTAGCCAAGAGGCTGACATGCAGCCAGTTAGACTCCACTCTGTTGAGATAACTGTAACTCTCCCAGGATGTTTTGCCATTTGAGATTAGGAAAAGAAACAGCCAACTCTTAGGAAAAAAAAAAGGACATTAACAACCAGAGATGCACTCAGGACTTAATTTCAACACCTCCTAAGGTGTCTCTATCAGCATGTTTAGAGCTGATAAGGAGGTCCAACTCAGAATCCAGAAGAAGCAGAGAGAGGGTGTTTGCTCTGAAGAAAAACAAAAAGCGGCAGGTCATAAAGAACCCCGTTTCCGACACCACAGACTGAGTCTCCCGTTTTACTGGGTCTCTAATACAGAGGTGGAGCTGTGTCTGAGCGAGTGGGGTTACATCACGGTCATGGACGTTTTCAGATAGGAGAATATCAAGTCAAAACAATGACTTGCACAAAAAGTCCAAACCTGAGAGCTCATTAAATTTCACAGCTGTGGGGAGGGAGATAGTGGAGGGGAGGGGAGACAGTAAATAATCACAAAAGGGAGGTAAGTTTCCCTGTCTGTTTTCTGTGTGCAGATCTGTAGATGGTAGAGGAGAGAGAAGGAGGGGAGGGTGGTGGGGGAGGGCAGCTCTATTTAGCACGAGAAGCTTCCTGTGCGTGGGCCTCATGGCGCCGAGCGGGGGACAGGATCCACAGTCCAACTCGCTGTCTCCACAGAACACCCTTTTGCTACAAAACACACACCCTCTGGCTCGGATTCTGCTCTCAATTTCCTGCCTGTAATTCTGGCTGCTGGTCAGAGAAAAGCAACTTCCTAACAGCAGAGATAACCAAACAATGTTACACTCCGCGGATCACATGGGAAAGTTTCCCGTGCTTTTGAAACGAAATAGATTTTTCAGTTCTGTTTGAGAATTTGCGAGTTTCATAAATCAAGGTCAATTCTTGTTCATATGTCTTCTCGGAGTAGCTGACAGGCTCGCATTGCAGTATAGAGTGAATGCAAGTGGACATAATTGTGCACAAAATTCCAGATTCCCTTTATTGTGTCTAATAATTTTTTTTTACTATTATTGTAAGTAAGTGTCCATCAGCATTCCACATCTTGCCTTGGTAACATTTGCCCAGTTTACCTTTCAAGGGTTTTCCAAATCTATCTTGTACACAGCTTATTTTTTGTCAGAATAAATCAGAATCTGATCAGAATCAGTTCTGGATTCTAGTTTAGCCATTCCAGAACTTTGTTTTTCTTTTGATTCTAAAAAGTAAAAACCTCTTCTTCGTTTTCAGCTTTCTTGCAGAAACGTGAAGGTTTTGGGCACGCGTTCAAACTTTGACGATCAGTGAGATTGATGTACAAAGACCTTGACAAAAACCTCCAGAGCACGATGCTGCCACCACTGTGGGCTTGGTGTTCTTTTGGAGATGTGTGATTCCTTTTTGGTACAAATTTTGTTTCAGTTCATAGCACATGTTCCAAAATGTGTTTTTTTTTTTCTAAACAAATTAGAGTATACTGGGAGTGTACTTTGTTAAAATGTGTGTCTTGCAACAATACTCCTGAGACTACATGAGACTGATGTCACATGAACATCAATGTTGGATTGATGTATTTTGGATTGATTTTTGGAGAAATATAAAATTTTTGCAGCGTCTTGTTACTCCATATTTGACTGGCAACAGCCTTCGCTGCACCATGGTGCGAGAACACTGTGTACATAATCATTAGTAAAGTTGTGTTTTTTGAGAATTAATTTTACTGTGGAACAGCTAAAGAGCTCTCAGCGAATCCAAAATGTTAACAAGCTTCAGACCTGAATAGTCAAAAAAGTAAAAGGTAAATGTTATGACTTTCTTGGGAGAATGTCTGCAAGCACGCAGAATTAATTTGATGAAAATTAAAATGTTCCCAATATTTGTTTATTTTAAAACAGACAAATGAAATAAAAAAAATGACCTTTTGAAAACAAAAACCAGAAATCAAGCCTTGTTTTCAGTGACAGTCGCAAGCTTTCCGTTTGGTTCCCAGCCTGCTCAGAGTGGTAGACTGTTTTAGAGCAAGTCACTGTAAATAGAGATTGAGAGGAACATGAAACACCACATGAAAAGTGGGCTTTTCGACAGCTATTGACTCCTAGTACTGCTGTGCTCTTAGAGATTGAGGGCTATCGACAAGAGTTTTTTGTCAAAATGGGAAATTGTCACAAACTGTGTGTGCCCGTGTTGCCCTATCACTCCTCTCCCCTTGGGCCTAGGTGAGGCTTTCATATTTAAAATAAGTTGCTGCGACCAATGCAAATGCAAATCAACTATTGAGCACAACAGAAACTACGGCCTTTCAGACTGTAGTTTCTGTTGTAGTTCACCCAGTTTCCCTCCTGTGCACCACCCAGGTCTGCAAAGTTCTCAAAAAGCTTCCGGTCAGATAATTAACAGTGACATGGCCATTCTTTCATCTTCAAGGTCTTTTGGTATCCAGTGAAGTCTGTCAGTGTGACAGAGAATTGTCATGCATAAATTTTTGGTATCATTTTTATATCTCTGGAGAAATGTAGTTCCACTCTTTGGAGAATTGTTATAAGTCAGCCAAATTGGAGGGTTTTTGAGCAATAATGTTCTGTTCAAGGTCACGTCACACCAATCAGAAGTAAGCCTAAACTTTCACTTTGTTTTTTTATTTTTCTTGTGGACTTATTGGTGTGCTTTTGATAATTGTGCTGCTGCATAACCCAAGTATGCTTAAGCTTAGTGTCACAAACTAAAATCTGAACATTCTCCTTTAGAATTTTCCTGTTGGCAAAATTCACTTTCTTTAGATTCCATTTTTAGACTGAATCTTGTCAGAAGGGCTCTATTTAGCCAATTTCTCCATTGTAACATTTTGATAGAATTTGGGAAGGTTAAACTCACCTGAAAAATATTAATAACAATTCTTTAATTACTTAGAAAAGAGCTTAAGCTGGGTTAAGCCCCTTAGGAAAGGTCTTAACCCATTAATTAACCCATCAATGGGTTAGTTAATAAACCTATAAAATTATCATTTGAAAATTGTTTTTTGTTGGTAATTGTTCATAATGTTCATAATTATTTATAATTTTGAGTTACTGACAGAAATCCAACAGATATATGTCCAGTTATTAAAAAATAAAACGCACTATTCACAGTATTTTATGATGGGGTTCATACACTATGCATTCAAAAACAAGTTAACCTTTTCTCTTTAAATGTTTTTTTTATGTTCTTCAGTAAAATGCTTATTTTTTTTGCATTTAGAAGGAAAAATGACATATAAATATTCTTTCAAAGTGTGAAAGTGTGATCCACTTAATCCAGAGGAGGGATGGTGTGAATTCTTCTGTGAGAAATGTGTTAGCGACACTTCATTACACATAAAGTCGAGAGCAAGTGTTTCCCACAACGTGTAAATCATGTAATGTAATGCACAGCACCAAGCATTTATTAATGACAGGCAACATATTGCAAATCTCCAATTAGCTTAAGATCTTAACAATAATAGACATCTTATTGAAGAGAGTCTTATAATTAAAGCCTACGTCCACATCTTTTAATGCACAATTTTATGTCCTCTGTGCCGCGATATGGTGGCCATGGCTGCCAAAAACAATTCCCTAATTCACAGGCATCACATGGCTCAGAGGATGTTCCTAATTACAGAGCATGTGCAAACCAAGCTGACCCATGTTACCCCTGAAGGGATGAGAGCGCATCGGCATTAGACGAAGTTTCACTGTTCTTACCAGGGTTGAGAAGAAAGAAAAACGGAACATGAAGGAAGTCCTACAGTAATGGGGAGAGCAGGAAGGAGAGAGCTACAGATTGGTTTAAAAACTCATAAAAAAAATATCTTTAAAAACAAGTTTGGCTAGTGGATTTGGGCGGTTTACATTTTTGAAAAAAAAAAATCAAATTTTCAACAATGTTTTCTAATTTGAATAAGAATAACATGCAACTTTTGGAATTATATTTTAAGACCATGGATATTCTATAAAATGCATGACTCCATAAATAAATAAATAAAAGATGCATGACCACGTAATGCTGTTAATAAACATGTAACGTTAACTCCATAGCATGGAAAAAGTGTGAAATGTATGAAAAACAATCAGATTTCCAGTCTTGATTGCAAAATTCCATCCATCCATCCATCCATCCATCCATCCATCCATCCACATTATTATAAAACCTGTGAACATTTAAGAGTGGAAAATAACAGGCTGTGCCATAACTAATATGTAGGAACCGTGTTATGTACTCTTAGCTCTGCTTTGACAGATAAATAGGGAGCAGTACTGATAAAGGCTTTTTCAAGGTAAAGTATTTATCATGCACTGAAAACAACCTGACAGTTTGTTTTTCTTTATCTTTTTTTGTGTGTCAAGGCTTTCTGCACGTCCCGTAAACATTCTATTAATTTCCCTCCATTTGAAATACAAAGTGACAAAAACACAGGCATGACTGAAACATGTGTTAGTTCAAATAAACAGATCAAAAAGAAGAGACAAGGCATTTATTTAGGTTTCTGTGGAAAGAAGTCTGAGGTGAGACAACCACACAAAAACAGATCCTGTGCGATCTCTTATCAGGCAAATTTTAGAGTAAAACAAACCCACATTAAACTTAAAGCGCTTTAAAAGTAATGGGCTGAACTTATTTCCAAATACTATGTTCCGCTGGTAATAAAGACGCCATTTATTTCAGCCAAATGAACAGTTTCGCAGCCAAGAACAAGGACAGCGTAGCATATTGATTCCTGCAAATGCTTATCAATGTTCTCTTAAAATGTAGGTCAATAAGGCTGCAGACTCGCTCAAGTGCAGCTCCAGTCAGATATTTAGGTCACACCCCAATTACAGAGAGGCAGAGAGAGAGAAGCTTTGCAGGAGAGATATATATTTATGGAATGAAGCCATTCCTTTTGAATATTATTTTGTAGTTATTTTTGAGGCCGAGCCCTGGCAGGGGCTTAAAGCAACAAGCAGCGGCGGCAGAGAGATGACAGCTCGGGTGATTGAGTTTGAAAGTGGACATGTCTAGCCTCTATGCTAATGCTCTGGCTCCGAGACAGTCTTCTGGCTGGCAGAGAGCGTTTGGGAACAAGCGACATGAAAGCGAAGTTGTCAATTTATACCTCGTGCTGCTTCGCGGGCTCTCTATTGTTCTCTTTCGCTAGACAATTTCTCTCGTGCATTTGCATATTATCACCGCCGCTAAGACCTGATTCGCATCAGAACGAATCCTTAAATTTGTCTCACATCCCGAGACTCACTGTGAGGTTTTGCAAGAAGCAAAAAAAAAAAAAAGAAAAAGAAGAATAACGCTGGCGAACCTATTTCGTCTTTCTGAGGGAAGTCCTGGGAGAGTAAGCAGGCTGAATGTAAAGTCAATACCGTCTTACACAAGCTCTGCATGTGGTCTGCGGCGGATCAGTCCTGGGAGCCGCTCTCAGCCAGGGGTTTGATGGGAGGGCTCATTTCAAATTCTGGAATTCACTAAAGAATTTAGAATAAGATGCCATCAGTGTGGGTCCTTTTAATAAGACAAACTGCCATTTTAAACAGTGGAAAAAAGAAACTGTAGTCAAATTATTTAAGAGGATGACTAATTCAAAATGCTAGGAATAGTGTGACAGGTTTAATGTATTTTAACAAAGGAATTTTGCCCTCTGTTTTGGGGGTGTTTGAGTTTCATCTCTTTTCACAGCTAGTTGGATGATGGTAAAATATGAAATAGCTTACACAAACCATTAAATGCAAGCTCTATACATGCCAGCTTGCAATATCAAATGTTTAAACTGACGTTTACACATTTGGCTGAGTTTACTATAAGCAGCAGTTTCTCTACAACTGGAGAAATTAAAGTGAGCAGGACAATGCAACGTTTGATTTTCCTGTGTCAAGAACAGGAATTTTTAACATGATGCTTGGAGCATTTTAACTTCAACGAAAAGCAGTTGTTTTTCTTCTAGTCCAGCAAAACATCACTGAGCGAGATGGAGCGGGTCTCTTCGGTGTCTCATCGGTGGAAACATTCCTAAGCAAGCGTTTCCCCCCCAGCTTAGCAAGGGAACCTGTTTGGTGGAAACAGGTAAATCTGGCTAGTAAATCTCGTCAAGCACATGGCAGGTGTATGCACAGCTACTTTTGTAGATATCTTCTAGCAACTTTGTGCAGCTTCACAGAGACGTTTTATTTTGCTTCATCTTCACATGAATTTTCACAAGTGTTGAAAAAAATTTTTTTTTTTCAATGCTGAAGTTGAATTCTTTTTTCATTGGTAGTTTCAGAAACAAGCTCAGGGGAAATCCCTCAGCTTTAATGATCAACTTTGTTTCCGTTCAGCTGTTACTGTCCTAGTCAGAGTTTCAGAAATGAAACTGAACAGCTCTTTCGGCGTTTCAGATCTTGCTGCCATCCAACTTGTGTCCTCACAACTGAGCATACAGGAAATAAAATATATATATTTATTTGCCAGAAAACATGTGTTTGGGCGTAGAACTTCGCCATCAACAAAATAAATCAGGATACAACCAGAAAAACAAACTTTTTTATCAATAAAAAAGCAGACTCGGTCAGAGAGAACTGATCAACCTGTTGAGATATCTCATGCAAATATGTTTTTTTTTTTTTTTTTTTTTTTAGGAATATTCATCTATTTTTGTGTCAAGTTTCTTGAAGATCTTTAAGTTTTCCATCATACACCTTTAATCTCTAGACACCCAAAACCCAGAAACCCCAAAAAGCCCAATCGATTCCAGGGTTTTGACCAGACCTCCAAACTTTGTCTCAAGACAAAGAGACACAGGTTGGCCAGCTGCCAGAGTAAAAAATGCAGATTTATGCTACACAGTCTACATCAGATGAAATAAGTCACTATTTTCCAATCTGTTGCTATGTGTCGGGTATTGAAAGATGACGGATCAAGCTGGTTCACAAGCCTGGTTTCCGTTTCCTCTTTCCCAATTACTCTTGGATTAAAATATATAATAAAAATAGGCCTGAAAATCTTCCTGCATTTTAGATTTTGTTCCTAGAAAAAAAACCTCTCCTTTAATTTTTAATTGTAGAGAGGAATTGTTGTTGTAGTTAGCAACATTGTTTTTGGTAGCCTTTTTATTTCTCTGCATTTGGTTGTCCTGAAAGAAAGAAGACACATTTAGTGGCTTTTCTAACACTATCTCTTAAATCTTCTCTAAATTGTTGCTGTTGTTACGACTGTGATGCCACAACTATATAAAGCTTTCATCAAAGTCCGCTGGCCAGTAGAAACGGTTGAAGAAGCTTGACAAAACAAACAAACAGAAGCATAACGACGGCACTGACATGACAAAAATTACAAATAATTTTGTGTGCACAGGTGAGAAAAACCCACCAAAATGCACAATGACTTCACATGGATTTCGAGTTGTGTTTCTTACGTGACATTGTACAGTATATGTAATTGACTCACGATTGCTTACATCATCCTGACACACTCACAAGCTTGAGCGTATACTTCGGGATCTGATTTTCACTAAATGGAATGTATGATGTCAGCGTGCAAATGAAGGACAAACCTATCCACAGGAAAATGCTAGACCAGGCCCTCAAAGTCAATGAGAAGTCAACAACATGACAAGGTGGGGTTTTTCCCGGCAAACACCACCGTGTTCATTTTGTTCCCATTTCTGCTGATGGCATGGAAACTTCAAGGAAGTCAGAAAATAAAGAGAGAGAGAGAGAAACAGAGAGAGAGGCAGAAGGGATCTGTTTTGTTTTTCCTCTGCCTGCTACCTGGCAACTTGGCAAAGTTTCAGTGAAAAGAAACTAGAAGTCTGCAGAGCAGGAAGCAACACCTCATTCCCAACATCGGATATCCTGGTTGTTTCTACTGGCACTTGGTCTGATAGTTTTGTGTGATTGGAGGCAATTTTATATCAGATTGATTATGTCATATGGCGACAATAAATTGTAATAAATCAATGAATATTTTTTAAATCTAATTTCTATTAAGAAGGCACACATGTTTTCCATATCATAGTTTTTTAATCAGGAGGAGAAAACAATGAAATTGGGCCATTCAGATGTCCGAGAAAATATCGAAATTGGGTCGCAAATACCTGGTGTGTACAATTATACTTACACAAATCATTTGCATCATTTGCATGCTAAAATCTCATGGATAATTTGACTTAATTATAGATTTTTTTGGGGCAAGTTTGTTAGGAAAGCTGAGGGATGACATCCTAGGCAGGTCAGTAGTCCATTCCAGGGCAACACACAGGATGAACAACCACATTAAATATGGTTGGAAGCCAGAGTACCCAGAGAGAACCCATACAGGCAGAGGGAAAACATGCAAATTGGGCAGAAGAACCCCAGTCCAGGTATGCACTCAGGATAATTTTGTTGCTAACCACTGCTCCATCATGCAGTGGTTGGTAGTTGTTAACAGACTTGACCAGCAGCCATTTTAGCTAAATGATTATCTTCCTCTGTTTGTTTGTAACAGTAACAGCACAAATATCATTAAAAATAACTAAAATATTTAGTTCTCTGGGATCTCAAGATCCCACTCTTTTTGATTTGCAGCCCCTTTATTGGGGGCCATTGTGGTAAAGGAAGGCAGTAAATATTAAATGATCATGTTCTCTCACTGGCCTTGAACGGCATTAATATATTCCTGCTGTCAACCACCGAAGGTGACTCCTTTGCTTTTTTTTTCCTTTTCTCTCCTTTCCTGTCGGCACACCGAGCTGACATTTACCATCTTGATATTATAAAACGCTTAGTGTGCCATCTAAAGGCCCTTAAACATAGTCTCTATATGTCTATGAAGCACCACAGAGGGAAGGAAACTCTATCATTACAAATGTAAACATGACATCTAAAGCACTCAATTACAGAGGAGGGAAGGGGAATGAATGGCTTGGCTTATTCGCAGCTCCATTGTGCCGTAGAAAACAAAGCAACCCGTTTCCTAGCGTCCATTTCAACGCTCATTCTGCAGTAAAATAGCGTGACATTCAAGATAAATCACAATCAGCAGCTTTAATGATTGGAACTGGTGATTGCTCGAATGTTAAGTGGCGATTCACGCAGAGGAAGGCGCGTCTATCGTGCTGCACAACTTCTGTTGTCGTCAAACAACTTGTTTATGATGAGAAAGGTTCCCCATTCATTTCGCACACAGACACAGAGGCCTCCTCATGTTCCTTTGATGCCTCGCTATTCAGACACATCAAAGGGAGGAGACCCGAGAACATCCATGCATTAGGGGCAAACAAGCTCCTCCACAGACACAGTGAACGTTTCTTCAGGTTAGTTATTTTAATGAAGGCTTCAAGCACCGTCGTCTTCAAGCATTGTCTGCTTTCAATATCCCACGCGGGTCAAAAAGAAGTGCGCCGTCGTCGTTGCACTCTAATTAACCGACGTTTTATTTCCTTCATACACATTCAATTCAACTTTATTAAAGACGCAGAATAGGTCCATAGTGTGAAGATCTAAAAAATTAACAATAATAAAATAATAATAATAAAACATTTAAAATTATTATTAAGATTGCAAGGTTACGGTTAGACGACTCGACGTCGGCAAATACTGTTTGGTGTTTTGCTCCAGGCTATATTTATCTGGCTCTGTCGTGCTTCCGTCAGTCATGGCGTTGAGCTAAAGAGGGAGGTGGGGGAGCTAGCAGCTTGTGACCAGGTGATGTCCAAAGAAAACGAACAGTGTTTCACGTTCTCATGGTGAGTCTCCAGACTGCGCTTCTGAGTCTTACAGACAGAACCAGTGTTGTATGGTAACGAAGTAAAAACACTTCACTACTTTAGTTAAGTATATTTTGGAGTACTTGATACTTTCCTCGAGTATGAACATTTTTGATAACGTTCACTTTTTCTTCACTATATTTCCGAACTTAATTGCATACTTTTACTCCGATACATTTTCAATGTGTGGTTTAGTTACTCGTTACAAAAAAGCGAGAGAGAGAAATGCTAGTGTTTTGACCCCACCTACTGATTGACTGCTACAAATTTGGACACAAATGGAACCCCATACAAAATGAACCATATATGCATATGTGATTCATGTCAGAAGCTGGTTCAGTTGTGAAGCAGGTTAATTTAACCTTGTGCTGTAGGTGAAGCATCTAATGTTCTTAACTAAACGATGCCTGCAGGTATATCTTTTAGCAGGTTTAATTTTGCCTGCACTTGGTTGTGTACATTATTTTAAGTGTATTTGACAAGTTCACCAACATAAAAAATGTATTTCAAACTGCATTTGCCTTGTTTTACTTTTTACTCATACTTTTCATTACATTACTTGAGTACATCCATTTTTACAGTAATTTCCATACTTAAGTACAAGACGTTTCAGATACTTTAAGACTTTAACTCAAGTAACATTTCAGTCAGCGACTTGGACTTTTACCAAAGTCATATTTTGGAGAGGTACCTACACTTTTATTTCACTTTGAGATTTCAGTACTTTATACAACACTGGACAGAACCAAATTTGGATGTGCTCACACTGAACAGGTGTTGTTTACTGTTCCCAAACCGTCGCAGGTTATGCTTAATAAGTGGGCACAGCCACTTCCCTCCTCACAGCTGCACCACTGAGACTCCAGCACTGTACGACATTCCTCACCGAGTTTACCCCCAGGTCAGGAAGTTTTAAGAATTTTCACTGTGCTGTCCTTTGAACAATAGGGACTTGTGCAAAGGAATGTATGGAACACTTAAGGTGACTTAACCCAAATTAAAGAGAAAGTATTTTTCACATACATTTATCAGTAAAGAAAGATTTTATAAAAAAAGGGCGTCTCAATATTTTTTTTGACTGAAATGTCATAAATTGACCGTGTTTACAAACAGAGATATTTAAAAGCTTAATCAGCTCTTAATTAAAAAGGCTTCTCCCAATTATGCTAAAATCCCAGCTTAAATCAAATGGGCTCACATCCAATTTTCATTCATCGCAGTGCTTTAATTATTCATTTAAGTACTAAAAATTAGTTTAAATAAAACTTTGTAGTTTACCACATCGTTTAGAAAAACGGAGAACAAGAAATTTCTACCGTCTATCCACTTTTACGTGACTTTTTATGCCTGAACATTCGCAGCTCAGGTGGGTACCTGCACACATTTCAGATTCTGTTGTAAAAAACCTGTGAAATCTTCTAGCTCTCGCTTACAAACTACTATGTGCAGCTTTAGCACAGTAGACGTGAAGAAAATGCATAGTTTTTGATCCGACGTCACAAAAAGATGTCCAATCTGAATGGCCTTCTCCCACCATAACACCCTTCACAGGCTATTACACACACATCACACTTCAATTTCATGACTGGACAGACATATAGAAGCTCAATTTGGCTTTATTTTTCCTATGAAAAGAAAAAATATGGTGCTTCTGCAGCACATGCTCATTTTCTTTTCATCTACTGCCGGTGGCCGTGAACCCCTAAAGAAGAATGAAATGCATTCTTCTCAACCTTAACAAACTAAAACCCCAGACTTCTAAATTCCCCATGAGTCTAATTTGGATGGGTTCAAGCCTTACTCTTCGAAGAACGTCGATTAATAACTCTCTCCCGCTACTCACCCCCCCCCCCCCATTGTTTTTGAGCCTCTGCAGGTTTTTGGCGCTTGCTGAAAGGCGCGAGGGCAGAAGGAGCCCCACTTGGCAAGACGGGGAGATGATTCCCAAGCAGCCTGTCGACTTCACTCCCTAATGCTCTTTCGCCTGCCCCACTGACTGAGATTTTAATAAATGATGACATGTGGTATAAATAAACCACAAGGCAGTACTCCTGCCAAAAGGCAGTGAGAGATACCAAGGTAACACACAAGAGGTGATAAATAAGTCAACAAGGACTCATTTTGCTCCACTTGTTTTTTTTTTGTGATTATGGTATTGCTTTGAATAGATGTGAGATGTAGTAAGTATGTCGGTGTAGTTGCTTAATTTCCTGAAGGAACAGAACGAATCAAAGTTGTGTTCCACATCTGCAGAACTGCTGGATGTAACTTAAAGCACTTCACTCTGTTTGCGTTAATGTTTTATGCTTATTAGGGCTCTGATTATTCATTTTGGTTTGACTGTTTCACAGATTAGACCTGCATCCTGTTTCGTAAACCTGCAGAGTTACACTGCATACCATGATCAACCAGTAAGAGATGATTTTCATTGAAGATTTCAGAGAAAAAGAAATTGTATTTAATTTTGATTTAGTTTGATATTATATAAAACAACTCCAACTGATGGGTTTTAGGGTTGCTGGGTTGTGGAATTAGTAAAAATCTGATTTATTTTGATTAATATTTCAATCATAATAACGTAAAACAATTCATTACTGAGTTTGGGGGAAAAGCAAAACCTCTTGCACTTGGAGATAAGTGAATTGTCTTGAATCCAACTTTTTCCTGATACCTTTTTGAAGAACCTTCTCTTAAAATAGGACATTTATTAAAATATAGGTGATTATATATAAAAACATCAGACAATGAACAAAGAATTAAAACACAAAGAATAATAAATGATAAACAAGTTATAAATGGAAAAAAAGGCTATCATCACAAGTAACAACTAGATACCAAGTGTGAGGTATGCTGATTTCAGTCATGATAGACTTAACTTGGACTTGGAAAAAAAATACTTTTGAAGTTCTTTGCAGCACCTCTTAATAGATAATAGCCGACTTACTTCCAAACGACATGCATAGAAATTTTCCTGCAAGTTCAAAAACCAAATTTTGAACTGTTACCCTTTAAGTCCACAATGTTGTTAAAATTGAACAATGAGCAACTGAAGTCCACGGTGTTAATTCAAGGTTTGCATCATATCTTTTGCAACGAGCAGCTGAAACATTTTGTTTCATCAATAAGTGATTGATTTACATCTCAGGATGTATTAGGAGAGACCTGGCCCCTCTGTCTTTAGACGAGCAGCAGGAGAACAGGAACGTTGTGCAACCCAGCTGCAGACTTTACTCCAGCTCTGTCACTTCTGTTCCAGTTATGGTCTGCAAACACAGACAAACCTTGTCCTAGATTCTGCAAAGCTGGCAGAGACTGAACTTTCAAAGTAGGTGAATTTGTACTTTGCAGTGAGTTTTTCACTCAACAATCAGGTGGACATCAACCTGCTACCAGCACTCTGAGCTGTGTTTGTGTTCTTTTAATTTTTTAGTAAAACAAACATCATCAGTTGTTTATGAAGTTTGAATCCAAGTCTCACATGGAGGAAATTTACAGGAAAAGATGATTGAGGTAACATTTGACAAGACTAGTCACTTCTGTTTGGAAAACAAAAGCCTAAAGGTGAAATTTGTGTTGTTTATCGAGGTTTAGCTTCAGTAAGTCAGGCTAGTATGATGAAAAAGGTGATGAAAGGCTGGGGTGGAAAGCTGAAATGTAGTGGTGGAGGGGGGGGGTGAGGGGGCTGTTTAAAATGCCCTCCATTTCATCAAAGTGATTATTGGGGGTACTTGGTAGCTTTCATATGATAAAATGATTAAGGTTGATTTGAAAACTAAGAGTTGGTGTGGCTCCGGTCGGTGGGAGGCTTGAAATAAAAGGCACTGGTGTGCAGGAAAATAATGAGGCTTAAATACCTTCCAGAGAGCAGGATACGTGGAGCTTATTTTCTCCTGTCGTTGCTTCTACCCACTTTCAGGTGCCGTCTATTGTCATGTTTCTTCTTTGTGGACAGAGATCCATACAAAAGAGAAATAAAGGCAAAGTGGTCATCAAAACCATAAAAAAAAAACTTTAATCAACTCAAAATATTATGAGAAATATCAAATGACACCAAGCACTGTGTTTTGTGAAAAATGTATTCTGAGTTTGAAAGCAAGATTGTCACCTGCTGGTTTGCTTTATGACATTGACTGTTCCTTAGCAACAGGTAGCTGTGTGACATAAAAAAAAGAATAATTTCAGGGAGGCTTAAGAGTTGCCTCCTGTGTTGCAACTTCAAAAAGTTGTTTTGAAATTTAAACAAATTTAATGTTGCAATTTAACAGCTTCTACAACATCTTTTCAAAAATATTAACAGAAGACATACGGATATGATGTTAAAGAAGACACCTCTTTTTAATGTCTAATTATTGTATTATTGCTTAATTATTTATGCTGCACATTAAAAACAGAACTGTTTTTAATGTATATAAAGACAAATAATCTAAGACAAAAAATACACAGTTTAAAGACAAAAAGTCTGTTAATCTGAGAAGCATCTCTACATTTCTTACTTGTAAGATAATTTAGATTAGTTTACAAGTAAGATAATCTAAATTAGATTAGATTAGCTAATCTTTTAAAATATCAAACATCTTATCTTTTTTATAATAAAAAGATAAGCTGTGCTACACAGTACTGGAATCACAGCACTAGCACTCCATAAAAAGGATATTAAACACTGGGGTTTGTTATTTAGTAATTTAATCATCGACTCAGACTAAACAAGAAATCTGGCATTTTAATTTCACAAACTTGTACCAAATTATGTTACATCTCTAGCAAACATATGAACAGACAATTATAAGTTTTTAATCATATTGCAATAGGAAGCTGTTGATATCAATTAATGGAATGTTTTATAGAAAACATTATTGAAAAAAGAAAAAACCTTTTAAATGCAACGCAAATGAAGCAGGGAAAAGCTTTTTTTTTCTAGGTGGGAGCTTTTAATACAGAAAACCATCACTGAGCTCCACTTCCTAAGCCAATTAAAAAGGCTTCTCTCTTTCTTCTTTTACTATTCCTCCTGTAAGGACATGCTGTGCACACACAGAAAACACAGCAGTCAGCACATTATAAATTGTTAGGCTCAGTAAATGGTACACGGGAGTAAATATTGATTGATTGATTGATTGATTGATTGGTGTCTGAATGTGACTTTGCTTGGTTGAATGTTATTGGTAGCTAACAAACGTCTACTGAGGCTCTGCCTCAAATGATTAAATATCTACATCATGAACAGTGACTTAAGGTAATAAAAATTAGAAGAGAGACTATTGGTGAGACGAGACTGAAAGAGCATAACATATTATGTAAGCCGTAATAAAAGGACTGGGCATTTCTGAGAATGTTTTTAAAATCCTTCATTACATTTTGGCTGGGCGTTAGCTGCATGATAACGATTTAACATTATAACATCAGTTGATCTCCTAGCGCCTGCTGAGAAACAGTAAAAGTCATAAACCTTGCTACTGAATTAGTTTATGTATCCATCTGTATGTAATTCTATACTTGTAACACACAACTCAATAAAATGTGTGTATTTCTACAAAAATGTAAGGGACTGTTTATGTTTCAGTTTTACTCTATTTTTTTTTTTTTTGGTTTTCAGAATTTAATGTGTATTTCAGTGTTAAATATGCAATTTTTATTTCAGATGTACATCAAAACACAATTGTCACATATTGTCAGTAATAGCAGGAGTTTTTTTTTAAAGAGACAGAGGCCCGATTTCAAGGCGTTAAATTATAAATTCAAATGTCTTATAAATCATATGTGACAGGATTTTTATACCAACTGAAGGTAACAGTTACCTGACTGCGCTACAAAATGGCACGATAAACTTGGAAAACACATAACACTGCCCCTTTAAGGCTTCTGACGCCTGGAATAACTTGTGCAATTATGTTTCTCTCCCCAACACAGGCAGGTATGGGATCACTATGTCAATGGAGAGCTGAGATTCATCCCAAGAAAATCACTTTTCTTCACCACCATGTTTTCCTGGTTTTAGGAAAACTAGTGTATTAGGGTAGAAACGACTCTAAAACACCCCAGCATACCCATCCCAGCATGTTTCCCAGCATCACATCGAGGCTATAGTTGTGTAATGCAACCACAGATCCTAATAGAAAGCCCCCAGTAAGACTTCTATTAAACTCCTGAAAATGCTGATAATGCTGTGTAATGAGACTAAGAGGGATCCTCTGTGTTTGCCAAGTTTGACACCGTGGTTAGCTCTCGCACTGACCCTGGTGGTTGTTGGAAATCCCAACAACCACCCACGTAGACACAAATTGTAGTGATAATGTCTCGAGCAGGCAGTCTAGCCATTTGCCACCAGGTCACCAGATTAGATGAAATGGGACAGTAACTGTTGAAGCTTGAGGGGTTAAACACAGGATGTCAAAAAGCTTTGGGAACCAGAGGGGCTCTGTGCTGTCCTCACTTCATTCACACAGAGATTCTCCCAGGGGACAGAGAGGCAGTCAATCACTCCTGGCAACTAGGGCATCTTATCCCCGGATCACCCTGTGTGGTTGGATGAGCTCAGAACCACAGGGTGGAAACGTGGGGAGGGAGGGGTCCCATCCTGAAAACCAGGCTTCTTTTACGAACAGATGGCCACTTTGTCATTTCAGAAATGTCTGCAATCAGTTTTTAACAACAGAGTATAAAAACGTGTATGTATTATCATAAGATCTTGAAAGGATTAAATTACGAGCATAGAGCTATTTGTCTATACAGTTTATATTGTTTATAGCAGATAAGTCAATTTCTGAAACAAAATGACGCTTTAAAGTGAAACCTGATAAAAGAGGAAAGTATTACCACATATAGATGACATTTCATCCTAAACTGCCTTGAATCATCTCTCTGTATGCGTAGTAGACAGGTAACAGCTTTTATATAGATATATTTTTTAACTAAAAATAACATTTTAAGAGGAAAAGTGCCAAAGGGACTTGTGGCAGTTAATTTTACAGTCTATCCGTCGGAAGCACTTTTTTGCTTTCAGGCTATAAAATGATTAAAATCACGGATTTAAGGGAAGCAACAACCCAAAGATGAAGAAATAGGGGACACAATGCAATTCATGCCAAACAAGAACAGGGTCAAAGGCCAGACCACTGAGTCAACTGTATTTATTATTTTGAGCATAACACTTTCTTTAATCAATATTAAACTGTCTGAGCCAAACGAGGAGAGGTTTAAATTAACTGTAATGTTTATTGCTTGTTTCATAATTCATAACTGTATGATGTTTTTAGAGCATAAGGCACTTTTGAACTGAAATGTGCTGTACATATAAACTTGACTTGACTTAACTTCCGCTCCACCATGTCTAGGGATTTTTTTTAAGGGACAAGCAAAAAATTGTTAAGGAAAAACTCCTGACCAACAGACTTGTAAAGTTTGAATGGCGTGACAGATGGTGGAACGTTTTGCTAGCTGCATTACCGTAGTGTGGCTAAACTGAGTATGTGAATGAAAGTGAAACTTGCAGGATCACTGCATGGCTTGCTGAGATGAAATAGGCTGTTTTAATGACACAGGTGTTAGGGGAGATTTTGAGGGTTGCGGCTGTGATTTTCAAAGTAAGAATGCTAGTCAGAATTAGCATTGTCATGTATATGTGAATAGAACTATAGTTTTTTTTTGTCACTAGTTGTTATTCAACAACACAGACTTATCTAGAGGATGGTTTTCATCGCCATGTGGTGCTGACTTGTTGCTCTCAGACAACAGTTTTCCTGACATCCTTCTCCTCTGCAGATAAATAAATCACCCCACCTTTATACACAGTCCAGTCACATTAATGTGACCATCTGTCAAAAGCCAGAATAACCACCTTTCGCAGAGCGAACTGCTACGAGACGTGCAGGAAGAGAGTCACTTAGGTCCCTGAAGGTCTTCTCTGGGATGTTGAGCCATGCCGACTCTAATGCCGTGGCCAGCTGCGCTAGATTACGCGGTTGAGGATCCATGGCTGCGAACAACTCGATCGAGATGGTCCCACAGATGCTCGATTGGGTTTAAGTCAGGTGAGTTTGCTGGCCAGGGGAGGACGGTAAACTCATCCTGGTGCTCTTCGAACCACGCACGTACACTGGCAGCTGTATGGCACCTCGCATTGTCCTGCTGGAAGATGCCATCATCCTGAGGAAAAACAATGCGCATGTAGGGGTGGACATGGTCCGCAAGGACAGATGCGTACTTGTATTGATCCATCGTGCCTTCCACAATAATCAGTGAACCCAGAGAATGCCAGGAAAACATTCCCCAGACCATAATGCTCCCGCCTCCAGCTTGGACCGTTCCTGCAATGGTTGCAGGGTGGTTCCTTTCAGAGGTTTCACGCCTTATACGCCAACGTCCATCTGTCCGATGGAGCATAAAACGCGATTCATCTGAAAACGCTACCTGTCGCCACTCAGTGGACGTCCAGCTGCTGTACTGGCGTGCAAATTCTAGCCTTCGTCGTCGATGAACACCAGTCAGCATAGGTGCACGAACCAGGCGTCCGCTTCGGAGGCCCAGACGCAGCAATGTTCGCTGAATAGTGGTTTGGGAGACACTTGTGGTAGCCCCTTGGTTCATTTTAGTGGTCAGTTGCTCAACGGTAGCCCGTCTATCTGCCCGAACGCATCTCCGCAACCGTCGTTCGCCTCTGTCATCTATGGCCCGTGGTGCACCACATTTGCCACGTCGTTGATTTTGGACAGTCCCATTTTGCCATGCACGGTACACTTTTACCACGGCGGCACGCGAACAGTTCACAAACTCAGCCGTTTCGGAAATGCTTCCACCCTTGGCCCGAAAGCCAATGATCATGCCCTTTTGGACGTCGGATAAATCGCTTCGTTTCTGCATTACGCCAACGATTGAAATGTTTTCCGAAGCCCACACACACCCTTTATATACGCTCAACTGCACTGTGCTGCCACCTGCCTTCTGTGATTGGTTATTTAACTCTGAAGTGGAAAGTACGTGGTGGTCACATTAATGTGACTGGACTGTGTATAATCAAGAAAGCATTAAAGCAAAATATCATAGTGGGATTACTTTGGTGTTGGGTGCACTGGGTGTAAATATTAATGCCCAAATTTAGCATTCAAATGTAACATCATCACTTTTCATTTTATTTGCTTCTGGTTTTAGCTGTCTTCCACTTACTTTTTTTTCTTCTTTTATGTTCTTTTTAAATTTAAAACTGCAGCCTACCATTGGGAGCTACAAGTCTTAATGCAGCTGAAATGGGAAAGTTGGTGATTAAGATTTCAGCTTTTTCTTTTCATTCATGCAATGTTTTCCACAAATTGTACAGCTTGACAACAAAACGAGACCATACATTCAATTTAACTAATACTACTCTACTCCCAGACCTCATCAATAAGTCAGACCTTTTGCACAAGAATTTTATGTCGGAGCCTAAAATAATGTCGGCTAAAAGGGAGTCTTTTCTACCCCCCACTCACCCCCAATTTAAAACGATTCTTTATGTTTTTGTATTCGGGGGTAACTTAGGAAAAAAATGGAAATCAGAAAAAGGAAATTCCTAACATCTTTTTCCACAGAGAGCTCAGCGTTGTCTAGAGACAGTGCAAAGATCTTCTACCAGGGCTTATTAATTCACCACTCTCGTCTCCCCGAGCCGGCTATCATTACAGCCCTATATATAGAGTCGCGTGGGGAATAGCAAGGGATGCTCACGCACATTAACATTAATGACTTTAGGCTCTGCTCATATGCCCTGGGTGCTTAGACACACTAGCGTGTGCAACTGTGAATTAAGGAGAAAAAAAAATATGTTCACATCCCATGAAATAAACATTCCTTTGTTTACAAACAAAAGAACGACAGGTTTCCCTTTCACCGCTGTCGTCTGCCGCTTTGCCTCTGATTGCGCGGGAGATTAGGCTGCGGGGCAGAGGCAGAGAGTCCAGGATCTTCAGCGGATTGCTTGACTGTGAACTCCTACTGAGTTTGCTAATGAACAATCATCAATGCCTCCCCTGTGGCTGCTGTTAAGGACCGGTGCGCTGTCTACCGCGTTGTGAAAGCCGGATTACACGGTGTCGGCCCTCGTGTAGTTATTCCATCCCGAGCTCAGCGGGAGGCTGCACAGCCCATTTCATTTTCCACTTTGTGTTAATCAGGATCTAATGTCCGATACTGCTTCCTAAGATTTTTGTGTACAGGATACATTTGAGAGCTGGGGCTAACACCCCTCCCTCCTTACACACCCACCTACCCTGAAGCACCCCGTTCCTCAGGCTCCATCCTGGGTGACTCGGTAGCGGAATAGCAGATGGCGCTCATGGAGAGGGGAGGGCAAAGCACGAACACTCCTGTCCCTCTCCCCGAGGCCTTGAGGGGGTTGTTTGCAGCTAGCAGGAGCTTCCACCCTACAGAATGTGACCCCTCTCTCTCCTCGAGGTGCCCGCAGGCCTGAACACTGTCCAGCACACAGCAATCAAAGACGAGGCCGGTGCTCTTCTGCTTGACAAACACTAAAGCGTGCAGTCACAAGGGCTGTAGGGGAAGGGTCGATTCCCTGATACTCCCCAACTATCCAGGATCCGTCTTGTTGGTGAATGTCACTCACACATTGAAGAAGAATGAATGATTTATCTGGGGGTGATCAATTGTCAAAGTTGGAAGGTATCAATAGGTGTGTTTTTTTTTTTGCATTGCAGATGAATCAGACGATTTGTTACTTTAAGCTAATGTTTCCTCATACTGTCACAAAAATAGGAAGGCAGACACATGTGAGAGGAAGTGCACAGCTTATGTAAATATGTGCCAGTTAATTTGAGAGTATGGAGAGGATTTAAAGCTCTCACTAGAGAGTCTAACACAGAAGCAGAGGACTGTGGATGGTGGGGGCGGGGGGCTTCATACCCCTGAGCATGGTGGCATCAGCTGTCTGACTCCAGGCAGGAATGTAAAGGGGGGGGGAGATAGAGCAGCCTGGCATCTGGATGCAAACCATTCAGTGTGGTCTCACACACCAAGTAACACCAAGAAAACCGTAATAGTGAAATGTAATGTTTTCAAATAAAAAGAGATCTTCAAAGTGTGATTCTTATTCAGCCCCCCCTTTTTTTACTATATATAATAGTACAAAAAAAAACTAATAGTAAAAAAGAAATGCCTTCAAAACTGTATCACTTTTGACTTCAGACTCTAACTTTAGCCAAATTCTTTTGAAAAGAAATCTAATGTTATTCATCTAAATTAAACATTGTTTTAGTCTCTTAGAAGCAGAGGAATTTAGGTTTCAGATTAAATTTATTGAGACTGATCTAAGCTGTGACAGCTGACGCGACTGGGTGAATTATGACTGCTAATGTAAAGTAGATATTAGTTTAAAGAAATGAGCGGTTTAACATTTTTGCGCAGTGTGCTTATTGTATGTAAGCTTTACTTCTAATAAATTGAGTTCTCTCTCAGAGAGCATCTTAAAGACTTACCCTAGGCATGCTGATGCCCTCTGGGACTTTCTGACACATTCACCCAGAAGCGTCATATGAATTTGAATAAGCGCCCATTTAGATTATTTAGCTATGGGAATACAGCAATGTTACACAACAGAAACCAGTTAATGAGGAAATAAAGCAGCATTTAATTTAAAATTAGCGAATAGGGGGAAATAAGTGATTTACGTGCGCAGATTTTGATTTAATTTGCATTGTCTCGGAGTGAAAGTGCCACACATCAGACTGCACTGAACTGTGCAACAAATGCAATATAGGACTGAGCTTGGGCTGTTCCTGGAGGCACTCTGCATGCTCTCGTGTCAGTCTCGCTCACTGCTGGCAGTGACCAAATCCATCATGACATGTGGACAACAAAGAGCTACAAGAACGCCCGCCTTATTGTTCGCCCTCACACATCACAAATACACTCCGTCTTAGTGCACTATCTCTCCAGAACACAAGCCTATCCCCATGCACGAGGAGCATAACATGTCACAGAACACTGTGAAATCTTTAAGCACCATATCCAAATGTTAAAGCCGCTGCACCCCTCCTCCCCCCCCAACCCTCCTTGTCAAATAGCTGCCGCTCGACATGAATTGCAGTCAAAGCCATGGATGGTGTCGGAGCGGAACTAGTCAGCCAGTCTGGGAATTTTCCAGATAAAGCTTTCTGGGAGAAAAGTGGGAGAGTCCAGTCATCAGTATGTTCCAGGCAATTCTTTAAATTAGCCTGAGATTAGGGAGTGCACGGTGATTAAGCTCATTTGAAGTATTGAGGATCCGTCTGGGCATTGGCAAAAGCCGCACTTTAATTAATCTGGTAATGGATGAGAAAAATAAGCACTCTTATACGCACATATCAGCATTTTGCTTAACAGGAGGAAGTGGGGAGGATGGAGAAGGGGGGGGGGGGTTGGGGTACGTAGGGGTGGGGTGGCTTTTTAAAGGCAGACACTGGGAGTGAAATGGAGCATGTTGCCTACAGGGAAATTAGCACTGAGTGTAGTTTGATGAATGCCCCATTGTATCTATGTTATGATGGAAAAGGGAGATTGTATGGTGTTTTTCTTTTTCTTCTTCTTCATGTTTTATCACTGCAGCCCTTGTTCGTGAGTTTTCCCTGGAAACAAGAAATCTGTAAAATTATTGGATCATTCAGAAAAAGTCTACTTGACCATTTTAATTATAGAAAATTATTTTGTTTCTAAGAAACTATGAGGATATGACTACTTTCCTTTTGATTGCTTGCTCTGAAAATAGCCAGTTGTGTTCTGACTACTTGTCTTTTAACATAGTTTTTTTTTTTTAGTTTTACAGAAATGTGTAGTTTTTATATTTTACTCATTTGTAAGGCTGGACAGAATTGCAGCCTAAAGTTTCAACGTTAAGTAATATATTTACATGACCATAGAGCCTTTGGATGGCATACATTCAATGAGGTGTCAAGAATTGTCTTCAGAGATTTTTGTCTATTTTGACATGACAGCATAAAGCTGTCAAGCAAAGGAAAAATATTAAATGTTCTAAAAAGATATCACTAGACAAAAACCACTGTAACATGTGCTAGGTGTGCAAATCTATGATGGCATCCCACAGGCAGTCTGCTGTCTTAAGATTGGGTGACGGTGATGTTGTCGTTGGGTTCAAGATACAAATTTGAGATCCCGGACTTTTTCATGGCACATTATTTTGCAGGAAGTAGCTATCAGAAGATAGGCACAGTACGGTCAATGGACCAAGTAAAAGCTTTTCCAATCTATTACTTCACAGTATTGGCGAGCCTCTGTGTAATGTAACCAGTTTCTTGTTTTAGCTGACTTGAGCAGGCAGCCTGTGTTGTCCTCTGCTGCTGTAACCCACCTGCTTCAAGGCCCCACTTATGCATTTAGAGATGCCATTCTGCAAATCTGGGTTTGTAACAAGTGGCTTGTGGAACTGCTCTCGCCATCGTTTCAAACGGGCTCCGTACTCTGGGACCACACAGCATCCACTCAATTGATGTCTCTCTATTTTCGGCTCATTCTCAACAGATGTTAGACATGGTTATGTGAAAATCCCAGGAGATCAAAAACACCCAGATCAGCCCCTCTGGCAACCAACAACCAAGCTATGTTCAAAGTAACTTAATTCCCTTTTCTTGTTCATTCTGTAATGGACACTTTGAAACTTATCTAGATGCGGGGAAGATTACTTATCAAGTAATCTAGATACCAAAACACATTGAAATGCTGTTATGTAGTTGGATGAATTATTGTTTGTGTTGACAGTTACTTCAACAGGTGTACACAATGTGATGGCCTGTGGGAGTAGATCAAAACAGACATCACAGTGGTTGCCAAATGTTTGCGAAACGTACCAACCCTTCAGTATGAATCCTTAAAATGTAAAGGTAAGGGTCAAAGAAAAGTACAGGACGTTGTGAATTGGGATTTTGGTTTTATGAGTACCCATCTTAAGAAAACTGAAAAATATTTTCAATTAACAACATTTTCCAATGTAGTGTAATTGGACTCACTCCTGCTTTGCTCATTGGCACTCATTTTTAACCCTTCAGCACTCTGTCCCATATTCTTTACACACAGACATGTTTTCAGAGTATAATTGTAAAGCTACAATAATCACTGAAATGTTTAGTTTGCTATCTTTTTTCTTAATTCTATAATTGCATCTATAAATAAAACGAAAATAAAATATTCCCTAATTTTTTTCAACTGTCATTGAATAATGTTGCCTCATGCTAACTAACATTTTTAGTTTTTCTAATCCAGAAAAAATACATTCTTAAAGTATATTGTCACAAGATCAAACACACAAAACCACTGTAACATCTGAAAGATGTGCTACATAGTACATGGTATATACTGTATATATATATATATATTATATATATATATATATATATAATATATATATATATATATATATTATATATATATATATATATTATAACACAAACACTACAGTCAGCTATACATAAACCTCCTATGGTACTGAGAGATCTATGATACACTCTCAGAAACTTTAAATCTGTTTTATTTCAGTGACTTTGAAACTTCTTTGATGGTATGATTAGGCTCACTGTCTTTTTTTTCCTCCAAATCTAGCTAGCTTCTACATCTTCTCACTGGACGGTTTTCATTCTTGGATATTTGAAAACTGTTCTGACTTAATGTTGAAGTCATGGCTTCCTCCTCTATGAGGGACCTTTCAGTCCATGTCATAAATGAACTTTTGTCAAAGTGGCACCTTCACGAAGTTCACATATTTTGCACCAAAAAACATATTTGGGTCACAGAGCCCACCTCCTTTTTAAACTATGTCCTGGTAGGACATTACTTTTACAGATAAATGTGGCACCTTCAAAAATCAGGCCAATAAAATCCATAATCTAAATTTAATTAAGGGCTAAAGTGGTGAGGATAAGTGTGAAAACATGGTGATGGTGCCAGCAAGCATAGAAAGCACTGCTGCATACATACATACAAAAAAGATACAAAACATATGTATCCTGAACACATCAGTACTGCTTGTGTAGAATGTGTCTGTAACAATTAAAATAGGATCAGGTTGTTGTAGTAATGGTCATTTTATAAAGGAATACTTAATCACTTGCGATTTAAAATGAAGGGGAGACAGAGAAATCTAGAGTTAGACGTAAAACAAGGAACTGGAATTGGTCAGTCCAGTCCCTGAACTACACTAACGCTTTGTAAATTATTTATGTATTCAAAAAAATCCCTGGAGAAGGCTAAAATAGCCTGCAGAAACCGCGATGTCTCTACGTGGTGGTCGGGAATACATCATGAAGGTTCCTCGCTCAGCGCTGCCCAGGAGTGGACTTCTTTGCCTAATTAGGCTTACAGCCCTTTAACATTTAATAACGGCCAGCTGGATCTACAGTTCAATATTTAATCCAAGTCCATACTGAGGGATTTCACCAAGATTATCAGGATTAAGGGACAAAAGAGTATCCCTCCATGGTAGAAACCCCACCCCAGTAGTTCACAGATATATGAGCAACTCTCACGGCACTAAGTGGAGACATAAAAACATTCACTGCCTGTAGTTTCCTTTGTTACACCGTAGAATCTCAGACGTCAGAGAAGAACAGATGCGTGCTCTGCATCATGCAGCCGGTGAAATCTGTGTCAGAGCTGTGAAGGTTATGAAAAGCAGTGAATAGGATATGTTCACAGAGAGGCTGTCCTGAAAAACCTCGTCGCATATGGGGAGGTCAGTCGACCATCTGCTGACTGATTGTTATCTTGGACAGCTTTCCACATATCTGACCATAACATCGACACACACTAAAGGCATTCTCTCAACTGCTCTGATTTGGAAATGAAACCAGAAGCCGTAAAGGAAATTTTATAGTTCTTGAGCAGGAGATGTCGGGTTCAATTTCAGGGAGCTCACGCAAACTTAAACCTCAGAGAATTAGTGAATCGGCTGAACTGAAAGGAAGTGTAAATTTAACAACAGCATTCTGGCTCGGTTCAACAATGCCGAGATTCCTCACCTGTCTCTAAGTCCTTGTTGGCTTTCATCTGAACTGACTTCCCACTTGAAAAACAGATAACGCTAACATGGCCTACTTATTTTCCCCTGCCTTTGCTCCTGTGTGTAATCAGTAGTGATGGCATGTCCTCTTAAGGGAGCCTAACACTGAACGTGAGGAGGCTTTGTAGCAAAAGGAGAGACAAGAAACAGACACACATCTAACAAAGAGGAACCTACATATAAATAAAAATAACTGAGATCAAACATATTTAAATGGCAAAAATAATGGGTCCAGTGTCATAACTCTGGTTGAAGAACTTTCCAAAACAACCTTGCTAACTGTTACGTACTGCTATCTCTTTTCTCATTTGTTTTACAACTTCTATGTTTTGTTTGTTTTATGGGAGTAGTTGAGAAAAGACAACAGGACAATAATAATGCTTTGAAAGAATCCGTTTTTATTTAGCTGAGTTGAATTTTTGTTTCAACTGGTTTTATTTGCTTTAGTTTTAGATATTTGGTCAACAAGGGCTGCACAGTGGCGCAGTTGGTAGAGCTGTTGCCTTGCAGCAAGAAGGTTCTGGGTTCGATTCCCAGCCCCGGCCTTTCTGCATGGAGTTTGCATGTTCTCCCTGTGCATGTGCGGGTTTTCTCCGGGTACTCCGGTTTCCTCCCACAGTCCAAAAACATGACTGTTAGGTTAATTGGTCTCTCCAAATTGTCCCTAGGTGTGCATGGTTGTTTGTCCTGTGTGCCTCTGTGTTGCCCTGTGACAGACTGGTGACCTGTCCAGAGTGAACCCTTGCCCAGAACATTAGCTGGAGATAGGCACCAGCAACCCCACCAAGGGACAAGGGTGTCAAGAAAATGGGTTGATGGATATTTGGTCAACATCCTGTTGGATTTTTTCTATTTTATGTTAATTTAATGTATGTGGTTAAATGTCTTACTCATTAGTTGTGATTTACTTCACACTGATTTAATTTAATTAGATTTCCATTCATCCATCGATTGTCTACCTCTGCTTGTGCTTGGACAGCCACCAGTGATTGGGTGGGGTAGTGTTACATGCCTGCCAGGCTGTCTGTTTCTCCTTCCCCTCCCCCTTTTGTTTGTCTCCACAGGTAGTGTGGAAGTGAGGAAAGCTGGCGGCAATCTCCCCTAATTGGTCCCATGGCCCAATCAGCAGCAAGGGGGGGCTGTATATAAGAAGCACAGCTGAAGAGATCTCTCTGTCTCTCTAACTGGCCCTGGTCTATGTCTTGGTTGTTTTTGAAGGTTTGTGGTGGGAGATAGTGGGCGAGGTAAGTTTGGGGTACCCTGTACATTTTTCTCACGTAGGTGTTTTCTGTTAAATACACTAGGTAAGCAGGTGGGTGCCACCCATGTAATGTTTTGTTGAAAACCTTTGTTAGATTAGGTAGGCAGGGTTTTTGTTTTCTATTTCTTTTCTATAGACTAGCTGGTAGGTAGGCCCTGTTTTGTTTTATTACTTTCTTTGATTTGGCACCACCTAACCGCCCCTTCTCCCCCACAGTGCGTCTAAGCCTTCTGGGATTTTTTTTTTTGTTTAATAAATTCTCTTTCTTTAAAAAACATTCACCTGGACTCTCTCAGTTTTTGTGGTTGTCACGTTACCCCTCCGTCCTCACTAAGGAGGGGGGCCGTAACAGGTAGTAACATTTAATTTAATTTTGTACATTTTGATTGGTGCTTAGTCATATATTTTTCATTTGATTTATTTTACTTCAGTTTGATTTGTTTAAAGTTAAAATGACTAAAAGTAATCTCACACGTCAACCATCGTTGTGCAGTGCAAAGCAGGAAAAGAATTCACTGTTCTTGCTGCTTCTTCAAAAAGCTTTGGACCTCCTTGCATTGTAACTCTTTCTAACAACTCCAAACTGAATTTCTTTATCAGTAGAAAAAAAACTCTATAAGATGCTGAAAAAACACAACTTTCAGAGAAAAAATCTCTAAGCAACTCTAGCAAAAGCACAACAGATTTGAAAAATGTTATTATTAGAGTAGAGGGCATAAATGTTTTAAATCAGCACTAATAAAATTAATTATTATTGAAAAGACTTGGTCTACACAAAAGAGAAATAAACATAAAAATACATTTTGTAAAAGTTATTTATTACTTGACCTCAATCTGGCCCTGAATGCAGCAGTGTAAGGCAATACAATCAATGTATTCCTTCCTCAGAATGAAAGTTCTTTGAGGCCAGAGTGACGTTCTCCGATCCAAACGATTGTCTGTTTGTACTGCTTTTAGCTTAAGAGCATGGAGATGTTTTGATGCCTGTGTTTTCAGCAGCTGTTATCCTGAAAAGTCACTCAGCTCCCTCCTCCTGTCTTTCAGCTGGGGAGACCTTTGACTTTTGTTTACTGTGGGTAAAATCCTGACTCCACATTATTACCTTAAACACACACACTACTACTTGACAGTGACCGCTGGACTGCTCTCATTTTTCACAGTGATTTTTTCTCAGTCCTTTGGGAGCATAATGTCAACAAGCTCCTCCAACTCCTCATAACGACCTAAAAACAACTGTGATGTCAAAGTCTGCGTGAAATTATTGCGAAGTCACGTATCCTTCTTTTTCCACTTCACAACTACTCACTAATTTGTGTCGGTCTACTGTGAAAAATAAAATGACATAAAAAATACAAATTGGTGTCACAGTGGCATTGACTGTAGTCTGAAAAACATGTTGTCATTTACTTTTAATTCAGTTATAGTCATGCACCATTGCAGATTGCTTCTGATTTTCCATTGAGGATAACAGGAGAGAGGAATGGCTCAGGAACTTTCTCAAAAGTGTTTCATGAAGCAATATTGTTCTCTACAAGCTGCAGAACTGATGTAAATTTTAAAAGCATGCTATACAATAACAGTAATATCCTAACATCAAACATTAAACTTGAAGTCAGATCAAACAGATCCCAGAAGAGACTAACTGTGAAGAGTGAAAATGTATTCATGCATGCATAAGTATGACAAACAGCTGAAGAGGAAGTTAAAGTTTTGCTGTGTGAACAGGTCAATTAAACCTTTTAATAAATGTCCTTATATTGTATGACGTACAGCAATGCTTTCTTATTTTCTTATTTATGAAAAAAAATACTTCACAATATTTTCAGCTACTGGTTTTAGTTTACACAAGGGGAATTCAACAATTTGTTCTTGGCTCTTTTTTTTATTTTTTTTTTACAGAATCCAGTTACACCTGAGGATTAATAACTTTGAGTTCTGCACTGTACCCACAGGACCACGGACCACAAAGCTGTAACCACTAATGCTGAACAGATGTTCATCAGCTGCTGAAATGGGATGAACTCTTCCCGCACGGTGGCTGGTTTCCACTGGGGGCTTTGGCTGCATTAAGGCGTCACCGCAGTTTATTCGCCTGCTGCGACACACACACACACACCACACACACACATACACAAAAAATAAAATATTGCGTGATTACAAGGTAAACGGTCACGACCCAGTTCCGTCATCAACTCGCAGCAGAAAAGACGAGTCTGAACATGAGACAAATTCAAAAACAGGATATGCTAATATGTGTGGGTCCTCGTGTGAGCCTCTTTGCGCGTGCGTGTGTGTGGGGTGGGAGGGGTATTAGCATTAGATTGTGTGATGTGTCTTCGATTTGACCGAGATCTGCTAACTGATTGGCAGGTTGCTGTTTAATCGCGGAGCAGAGTTGCTCCTGTGACCCAAAAAGGAGATTGAAACAGGAGCGGTTCCTCTGACTAACCTGGCAACACAGATGGGCCGTGTGGGAGGACAACAGATTTCTGAAAACTACTAATAGATGGAGCGAGTTCTGCTATGCCCAGAATAGCACCTAACCTCTGCATCCCTTCCTGTAAGAGTCAGACAAATTGGGGCCTCGCTTTCCTCCAACACAAACGTACGTTTAGCATTTTTTCACAAGGGGAGTGATTTTTCAATCCACATAGTTATCAGTGAGGGGAAAAAAGGAAGCATTAATGAGCCAGGAGATACTTGAACATATGGTTGTCTGATGAGACCACTATTCGCCTGCTGACTGAGATCCATATCCTAAATTAAGATTCCTCTCCCCCAGCAGGAGAGGGACAGCGACTGGAGGAACGCGGCAGTCTTTATATGTAGGTTATGCTGCAGGACTGTTTTATACAACAGGCTTGTTATGGTGTGTTTACGTAAGTGGTCCAGGCAGTGTGGGTCAGTAGACCTAATCCTGTGTGTGGAGAGTGGCTGTCTTAACCAGAGCCATTTGATGGACTTAACGCTGCATGGTCATTTGCTGACGTGGGCCATAAAGTAGCTCCGCGTTGTTTCATTTGAGCGTTCGCGTGGAAGTAACGTCGAGTCTCTTTCCATCCTTGGTGGCTTTTAAATGAAAAACAAACGTCTGAACCTTCACTTCATGTTTAGCATAAAACATAAATGGGAAGATGTTTTGAATTCAAATTTTCACCAGGCCATATTTTCCAAACATTTAAAACAGTAAAGGCCATCTCAGATTTTGTTGTTGTTGTTGTGCTTAGTAGTTTGTTTGACATATGTGACCATTAAAGCAATATTTACTGAAACAGCTTCTTAAGTGTTTTAAGCAATATATAATGTTGCTTAAAACACCATCATATCTGTTATTAACTTGAAGACTAGGCCTGGAGTTTTCTGAATGCATGTTTACTGCAATAGTCACAATTGAGGCGGCTGCTGCTCGGCATATGAAATGAGCAATAACCAATATTATGTCATCGTGTTCCGTTATATTATCAGGATTTATGACTAATAAGTTCATTTGGAGTCCAAATACCAATATTTTTAATGACAACAGAAGAGTAAGAACTGTGATGACAAGTCATAGGATAGTGACTATCTCCCACGACTGGAAATTCATACATCTCCCTCTTCCAAATTAAAATGAAAAAAATTCAACAGTGACAGCTGCTAGTCATCAGATTACATATTAAGTGTTAATATAATCCTGCATTAAAAATGTGTGAGAATGTCGCTTTGTGAGAACTCGTTCATGAAAACTTGAACTTTGTACAGACATTGAGGGTTTATTGTGAAACTGTAATGTTTTGCACGGTTCAGAGTCACTTTGACACATTCTCTTGCAAGACTGGGTTGCTGTAATTGCTTTGTAATGCACTTCTCTCAAAGCTTCCGTCGCACTGTATCTTATGTTGCCATGTCTGTTGGCTAATATAAAAATACATTTTATGTGGGTTCAAACATGAAAGAATGGTGCATATTTTGTAAAGCATTAAATCCCGTCACATCTTTGCAGCTAGTATGTCAAATAGGATGCATCCTTCCTTTGTTTTGTGTTTTGGGGTCAAAGTTTTAAAGTATACAATGTGTGTCTGCATTAGAACAATGCTACTTTTAGCCAATATTTTCAATATGCAATATTGTTTTAGGGTGCTACACTTCCTGAACTCAAGCTCTGCATGTTGACATTATATTTTACCACTTAGTTGATTTTTAACAGCTCTGGATGCTCAATCCCAAAGGAAAATATTTAAAATAACTGAGATCTTAAGGCCCAGAGAGAGCGGGGGAGACATTGTGTAATGGTAAAGACAAAACAGAGTCAAAGAAGTATGGGTTACTTGCAATTTTTTGCTTCTATAAATGTTCCTGATCTCACGAATCTCTAACTGACAAGAGCATAAACATGCTGAAAATGAGATGTTGCTAAAATACACAACTCACTGTCTGGTTGTTAATGATGTGCTTCCCTTATGTAACTTTTGAGTTAAGGTTGTTGACTATGACAGTAATGTTCCTCTTCGGATGTCATGTTATAAGCACCGGTTAGTGTGGTTTCCTGCATCTGTAAACAGAGTAGTCCTCTGTGGGATTGAGTTTCAGCAGACACTCAACCAATGAAATGTTAAACATCCCTGTCGTAAACTCTCGTTATTGAAAGGATTCAGTTGATCGGGGCTCATTCACATGATCTTAATACTTCCAGAGTTTTCCCTATTTTGTACGTCACAATTTCCGAGCTGGAGGGAGATCCTGAGGTAGACCCAGAAGTATTTATATCTTCTGCAGTGGGGATGATTCTGGATCCTCCATGAGGAACTGGAAAGTGGTTCTAAAGAGAAAGTCTTCTTGGTTTCCCTCCTGGATCGAGTTGCAGAGAATTGACCTAAACAACTGCACAGAATCCTTAAAACTTTCCGTATTGATTTTACCTGTTCTAAGTGAAAAATATTGTGCTTCAGCCAAGTAAAATTTGCTGTTGCAATATGCCTTACTTTTTCAACTTTGACACGGATAATGTGCAAAACAACAACCAAAGAAGTGACAGTTTCAAATTTGTGAGTTCAGATGCTAATTTAATTTTCCAGCAGTTTTAAGGAACCAGTGGCTACCTTCTTGTTTTCTGACTCCCCAGGGGTGTAGGTGCACATTCCTGTGTGTGCGCTTTTCTCCTGATTCACACATTCCACAGGCTTTGAGAGAGGCCATGATGAGCATATTTCTACAGTGGTGTGGCAGCTCTTTGTTTACATACCAGACATGCTCCAGGGAGAAGGAGATGAAACGGGCTCGCCTGGACAGTCCGTGCAGTCACCCTGCACGTTGCAGTTTCTCAAAAAAAAAAAAAAAAAAACAGAAGAAGGAAAAAAATAAAACAGAAACAGGATAAATGTTCAAAAATGGAGTGTATCAATCCCAGCTCGAGTATTACCTGTCATAAGTAACGGGATATGTAAAATAGACAGTTAATCTGGGCATGAAAATCAGGAAATCAGGAGGCAAAAAAATATAAAAAAACACCTTTACATACTATAAATGTTTTCCCCTCAATGACACGGGTGATTGAAACGTTAGACCGACTATTGGTGGAGACAGGTGACCTTTGGCCTAGAACACTGACACCTGACCTGTTTCTTTGTGATCAGCTAATTGAAGGAGTCAGACAGGCCTAAAGGCTTCGAAGGAGGAGGATGAAGGGAGAGAGAAAAAAATCAGTTCTACTTTACAAGAAAAGATGGAATAATTCCTTTTTTTGCAGCTATATAAACTGAACAAACACATTTAGGAATTTATCCACGCAGGTGTGGCGCCACAGGCTGCATAAAACACCCAGTCGGCAGAGCTTTAAACATTTCAGCCATCAGTATTCAGACAGTCTGCACAGATTTATGAACCGCAAGATTGCAATCCCTTTCACAAGCAGTTATCTTATGAATAATACACATAAGCCATATTTGAGGAGCAATCCAAAGGCAACCATAAAATGATTTTATTTGCAATGCAGAGTCTGGTCTGTAGTGGCTCCTGTTCATAAAACTGGGATCTTTACTTCGCCGAGTCGAGTGAGGTGACTGCACCATTTGGATAATGGTGCACTAATATTTTACATCAGCTCGGGGAGCCCTGGTTTCCTGCAACATTGCGGGAGAAAAGCTCATGCTGTTACAACACTGCTTCGCCTCCCGCCGTGCTGCTTGAAAGATGGTTATGGAATCGGAAACCTGAGCACTCTGAAAATGACGTGATTTATTTGGCTTGCAAAGCTGGTTTGCTAAACTTGCGCATTTTGACCAGTTCTTGGCGTCGTTTCTCCAGGCGGTACGCATTTCATTGATTATACAGAAAAGTAAATAAATGCCGTTGCAAAAGGCTTTTTTCCTATTTCATATTCCACAATGTCACATGTCTTTTATAAACAGATTTGTGTGATGAACCATCAATAAGTGAGAGGGAAGTGATGCCAGATTTTCAATTCTATCAGTAAAGAAACTCGTTTGTGTGTGTTATTTTTTTCCAGCCACCTAAATTGATACTGGCCAAAGCCATTGTTTGCGGCACTAAAGCATCTGTCAGCACCTGTCATGAAGCGTGGTTGATGGTGGTGAGGAGAGACGCAGGACCCAGGTTGTAGATGAAAGAATGAGTTTAACGATAAGTGTAACACGAATTAGCGGAAACAGAGGCGCTACACTGGTAGCACTGAATTACCAATGACTGACATATGTGAGCGATCGCCGACACAGGACTTTAAACAGTTCTACTGTGCCGGCACACGAACTAACATGGACAGGACTGAAAGTACGACTAACGAAGATGAGGATCTGAGGAAGGACACAGACAACAGGTGAGACTAAATACACACGGGGTAATCAAGGGAACGAGACACACCTGGGAAACAATTAACAGGGAAGACGCAGAGACAGGACTCACAGGGAACAGGACTACACAGAAAACTAAAAAAAAACACACAGAAACACAGACCCTAGCAGCACCAGTCTTTAAAATGGTCAAATTCTCACCTAAATATTGATGTGGACTTTGGGTTATTCTGCCACATGAATAATAAACAATTTAATTTGTTACAGTTTTGGCTGTAGATTTATGAATTAAATTGAAATCAACTTATTCACTTGTACATTGAATCTGTCATTTGTGTCGTCATTAAGTAGAACATGTTGGACTTTATTTTGAGTATCGGCTCATGCTTGAAGGCAGTTACAAATATATCCCAAAATATATTACCCGGAGGTCTTGTGCAACTTAAAATGACTTTGTGTTAAAGATTCTCGAAACAGCTCAAGTTGCAAATGACTTAACCCTGAAATAAGAACGAAAGCGAGCTTTGCACCTAAGCCGTTGGGTTTTGCATGTAGTCCAGAAGTTCAGTTTCAGTCTCATTTGAGCAGAGAATCTTCTTCCACATACTAGCTGTGGCCCCTGATATTTTAGTGCAAGTTACAAATGAGACCTACAGTTGATGTGTATGGTTACCTTTTATGCATGGTAGGTTTATACTGTTGTTTTAAAGCTTTAGAAGTTAAGCAATGCCATTTTAAGCTTTTTTAGCAAACAATCTAAAGTCAAAGGACCTTGACAACGGTGACATACAGACTAAACCACATACTCTGGCTACTGATGATCCATTCTGTATATTTAAAATAAACTCAAAAATAAAAAGGTCCTAAATTTACTTATAAGCCAAGCCGGAGGGAGCCCGTTACGAACCCGTTTCTGATCAACTAGATAACCCCATAATGTGAGTGTAGTAATCCTGTGTACACACACGCAAAAGTGAGCTTACTGATGTGTGTGAAAGCGCAAGCACGTCACACCCAGCTGCAGCCTGATACAGCCAGCCTGAACTATGACCTTTGAACTCCAGTGCTGCAACAATCTGCCTTGCCTGCCAGAGACTTGCATGCCTCTCAAACAAACACACATAAAATTATGGTGACTCAAATATTTAGGCTTTCAAATTCTATCTTATCTTTCTTATCTGTGTCAGCATGTGCACACAGTCAATGCAACACAATTGTTAATAAATTAAAAAAAAAACAAAAGGTTGGAAATGCATCAACGGTTAATTATATCTTTTCTTATAAAATATTTCCTTGACACAAATAAAGATAATTTTCTATTTTTACTTTGTTGCATTGAGGAAATGAATGGATATTTATTACAGATTATCAACAGGGTACAGTGCAGTGGAAAAAGTATACATTTCTTAAATTTTCTCTTATTTCTGACACTTAAATGATTCAGATTATCAAGTAAATTTTTATATCAAAGGTAGAAAAACCTCAGAAAAAAGTCTTAAATCAAAACACAAACATATCCAAACCAGCTTGGCCCTGTCATAAAGAGAAATTGTTTTCAAACCTCATCACTGGCTGTGCCACTCTTTGCAGAAAAACCT
Source organism: Poecilia picta (assembly GCA_033032245.1). NCBI lineage: Eukaryota > Metazoa > Chordata > Actinopteri > Cyprinodontiformes > Poeciliidae > Poecilia > Poecilia picta. The sequence goes on along the minus strand of CM065372.1, from coordinate 15,882,461 downwards.
CTCTTGTTTTGTTGTTGTTTTGTTTTTTGTTTAGTTTCTTGCTTGAAGAATTAATTCAGCCACATTAGAGTGTTTTCCAGTATGGGTCCAGACTTTGAATAGGCCACTCAAGACCTCAATTTTGTAGTTTTTGAGCCATTTAGACATGTACTTGTTCTGCTCTAGAGCTTTGTTCTGCTAAATCATGAGACACACATCTCTTAAAAAGTTTCACTTTTTTCTGTTCATTCCACTGAATATTTAAACAAAATACCAAGAGTTCATCAAAGGCATCCTTTGGCAAATGTGAGGCAGAGATGTTGTATTTTATTTATTTTTTTTATTTATTTTTTTTTATTTGTTTTATTTTAGCTCAGCATTGGTTTTCAACTTGAAACTCTTACGTGCTTTTTTCCAGCTTCACTCTTGTTGAATCAGCGTCAAGTGAGGCAAGTGAGGTCGGTAGCTTTAGAAATAACTTTTAACACTTTCCAGGTTGATGTTAGTGACTTTGTTTCTCATCTTGTTTTGGATTTCTAATGTCTTCTGAGATTGGTTTGCCTTCTTCGTGTTCTCAGAAAGCTTCTATTGAAGTTGGATGGAGGATTTATTACACAGGCGATACAGTAATCAAGTCTGGAATGGCTCATGAAATGAATTTGGTTAAACATATTTTTAGCTTTTGATATTAAATTACAATTTTTAAACAGCTCTTGGCATTTACAAGCCTATCTCTACAATATGTTGCTTTTACTGATTGTATTAATATAAATACAATATGATTAGTATATAACAATATCATGAAAAATTATAATTGCACGTGTGGCATTTATCTTGTATCTGACCATGCAAATTAAATAGATAAAATATGCACGCTGTTTTTATCTGGAGATCAGAAATAAAAGTTCTTGAAAAGTAATAATAGATGTGCACACTGCTAATTCTGTTTCGCACTGCACCAGGCTAATGCAGAACTGATGAGAAAAGCAAGGAGTTGGCCAGCGCTCGCTGAGCCCACACCACCATGGAGGAGGCATGTGCCGAGGCTGAGTCACAGAGTAGCCAGAAATCATCAAGTCATGAATCCGTCTGTGTTTGGGCGTACAGAGGCACATATTAGTCACGGCAGCGAGAGAGGAGGGAGGAAGGGGGCTGGAGAGAAAGAGACAGAGTACTGCAGAAGCAAAGACAGAAGACGGGCAGTCTTGGGTCACGCATACATTAGTTCCACTGAGTCGGCCACAGCGACAGACAGACAGAGTGTGAACTTAAAGTAAACCCAGAGACAGTGGGTGACACCATTTCGCCGCCTTTCCATTCTCTGAGCTTTTGTTCCTCACCAAACATCTCGGTTTAATCCAAAAAAAAAAACACCAGAAGTTACTGTGGAAACTGTGAACTGCTTGATCTATGTCCTACAGTTTGGCAACACTCTGAGACTCTCTGGCCAATCTGTGTCAAGGCCGCTCAGAGCCACAAGCACAGAGTGCAGAAAGAAAGCCTTGAGCAATCCCCTGAACAATATTTGTCACTCCGTGGAGTATCTCCATGGGGATTGACACTCTAGCCAGGCGGTGTTGTGCAACTCTCACAGTGGTGGGGGCTTCTGTAGGTGAGGGGAGAAAGGGTGCAGCAATCAGTCAGGAGCAGCTGAGGCTTTTGTATCATATAATAGGTTAAAGCCCTTCCTTACCTTCTGCTCCCACCTGGCACCGTTAGGAACAAAAGGAGTGGATATTTTTTTTTACGATATTTTCTGCGTGGCTTCATACTTACCTAATACTTTATTTATGTTACTTGAAAATTTGTGATAAGCTGTCTTAACTAAAGCAGTGTTTTCTTTTTAAGAGTTTTCTCCCTAATGAGCAAAAAAGGGAAGTTGGTATTTCAGTACTGAAGGGAACACGCTGTTTGTTCTGCCGATGCTGCCCTTCTGTTCCCAAGGAGTCCCCATAGATGGTGAGGAGTGAGTGGTGCGTCCCGAGGGCCTATCACATTTCAGAGCAAAAACAATCCAACAGGTCTCGGCCAAAAGGAATCACTCCTCGCCTAAACCTCTCATTTCCAAATTTCTTCGCTGATGGAGGGTTTGTTTCCATTTCTCTGTTCTTTATGGAGTTATATTGTGATTCATATTATTAGATTCTGTCATACTTGGGGGAAGATAAATAAAAATCCACCTGTTTCTACCTGTTGTCAATCAGAAAACAACAATTAGCATGATATGTGCTTATTTGTATGCACGAGTAAAGGATAAAGAGTATTTCTACTTTTATTATATGAATAAAAATCATAAAAAATTAGTTATACATGTGTTCTCTAACAGGAAAATGAGAGCACAAACAGTATCATCAAGCACAAGACACGACTGTCCAACCTAACTGAGGACTATTCGTCAGATGAGCAACACGGGCTCCCATGGCAACTCTGAAAGAATTACGCAGACCCACGGCTCAGATGAAATAATATGTCAATCTTTGTCACGGACCCCAAGAATCTTGTCTTTATGGAAGAGTGGAAAGAAGGAAGCCACTTTTGGGGAAAAGAAAAACAGAAGAAGTTGCATTTAAAGTTTGTCATGAAGGCATGTAGGTGAAACATGGTCTGGTAAGAAAACCTGATCCTTATCAGTGAAACATAGAGGTAGAAGCATCACACTGTAACGTTTTTCTTCATGAGACACAGGGAATGGAAAATGGATTAAGGTAGTTACATGTGAGTCCCAGAAGAAGAAAAAAAATTAAAAGTTGGAAGCTGGTTTAGGTCAGAACATGTTTTTGTGTAAATATGGTTCAATCAAAGTCTAAACGTTAATCCAACTGAGGCACTTATGTCAGACTTAAAAGTTGTGGTTTTCTGATACTTTTTCTAATTTTAAGCAACTTTACACAAAGACTGACATAAAAAAATAGATCTGTAGAAATGCAAACTGCTACAGACTACAAACCTCCACAGACTTTGGTGAACAGTTCACAGGGACTGATTGCAAATGGACACCGTGCCAGATGCTTTTTAATTTGTAAAATATTTTGAAAACCATCTGTCATCCTGAGTGAACGTTACGATTGCGCAGTAGTTTTTGTTGGCCCGTCACACAAAACACCAATAAAATATAGTTTGTGGTATAAGAAATGTGTAAAGATTCACTATGTTTTGTACATGGTATTCTGAAATGGCTGTAGTGAATGTTCAGTGGCTATATCATGCCCGCTGGAATCTCTACTGTTTCCTATTTATTTAGGAGTCATGTTTTTGTGGTCATGTACGTGACTCACTGAGTTCCAGCCGCAGCAACAAGCAGTAACTAACACTGTGCTGCTCTGGTTGGGAATAAAAAAAGAAAAAGTCTGCTGTTGCTGGCATCGATATACAAAGCATCAGTTCCTATTAATAGGCTCATTCCGAGGACATAGAGATGACATAAGTATCTCCATCTACCTCAGTGGTGCAGCTTGTTTCCTCTTTTAACGTCTCTCTATTTATCTATTACCACATATGGGGGAGAGAAGCATGTGGTGCTGATTTCATCCTACTACAAATAGAGCGGACAGCAATAGCGCATGCAGCTAAATGTTAGTGATGTCACTCCGTAACATGAAGCGTCCAGAGATAAAAGTGAAGATCACTGTCAGGTTATCGACCAGCAAACAACCTGCATGCATCACTTTTGCTTGCACCAGAAGAGACGTCTCCTGATGCTCTGCTATGACTAATGCTTTCGTCAAAGACATAAGCAGACCCTGTGAACGTGTGCCTGATTTGCTTCTACAATTAGGTCAATAATAGTGAGCGTTTCTGAACACGCCGCATTCACAGAGGCACACATTTCCTGTAGCGTGACTCACGTACTCTACCAGAGGATGAGTGTGAGAGCGGAGGACCTTCATCGTTTTTTTTTTTTTAAATAGTGAAGCTGATCTCTTGCTGAGTCATGATATCTGTGCCTTGACATGTTGGAGCTCAACTACAGGTTCCTAAGTCCCACTTGCTGCTTGTTGTGATTTTCTCACTGGGGGGGAGTTGGACTGAGGATTTAACTAATCAGATGATTGATGCGGCGATCAATAAGCCAAGGATCAAAATCAGCTGGTTCTCTTGATTAAATACTGAAAAATTTGATTGTTTTTATTCTGAGCTTTAAGCACATAAAAGTTAAAAACTCTAAATTTTTCAAGTTTTGTATGAGTTTTAAAGGTTTGGGGCAAATGCTTTGGTGCTTAATTTGAAAGAAAAAATAAAATAAAATAATATATATATATATATATATTATATATATATATATATATATATATATTTTTTGTTGGTGGAATCAAAGCCTCAACTAAATTCTCTTCAGTTTAGTTTAATTTAAATAGAGTTAATTAACAGCAACTTATGTTTCTTATCAAGGGAAAAATATAGTATTATTTTCTCATTGGTATTGCTCAATGAAAACCTGGTGAAATATTGTTTCTAAAACACAGTCCCCCCCACTCCCCACCCCCACCATTTGCAAAACAAAATGTTTTTCCAAACAGCAACACAAATGTCAGAAAACAAAGGCAGGTTATTCAGAGAATACCGTGTTCTTTCCGTAAACACATTTCCACTGCAGGAAACTTTTCCATCAACATTAGTAATTTTCTATGGTGATTATTTTCTTTCTGTTTTACCATCATCTTCATTACTAAGTTAAATTTAGATTAGCAGGACAGAAATGTACTTGACACTTCCAGGGTTCCTATTCAGTATTGAAAAGCACAGAAAAGCAGGGAATAACTTCTCCTCTTGTTGTCCTGATCTAGATAATTATGTGAAATTAAAAAAAATGAGAATGCAAAATTGCTTGCTTTTTCACACTGTTTTCTTTCTTCAATTTTTTACTGAAAAAAAGCTAAATAAATCCAGTGGTTGTAAATTGGCACAACACATTCATTTTATTTTATTTTTTGCATTTTTTACATTGTGACTAAAAATGCATTCATTCAGCAATAAAAAAGGCACTTTTCACTACATGTTTTGATTTCTAAATCACTTCAAATTGAGGTTGAACTGAAGCTGTGGTTTTCAATGTAGGCCTAAATTACCAAACAAAGCACCAAAACTACTCTCTTTGCTAATTTCTGTGAAATAATGCCACCAAAGTTAACAAATTCTGCTTTAAGAGGTAGACTCAAGAAAAGGTGATTTTGTTGGATGAGTTAATCCAGATGCCACAGATGTTCCAAAAATTGGAAACCAATTTTAATATGGTGATGTTTTATGATTTGTGGAGCCTCCAGATAATTAAATCTAGCTGCTAGTCAAGCAGTTTTAAGCTCAGTATTTTATATATAAATTAATAATTAGGGTTCATCAAACTCTTTGTTTAGTTTGTGAAAGGGACAAAAAATACATATTTTTTTCTTGTTCTCTTCCAAACAACTGATGCCTTGGTGACACCAAAATGCTGCTGTGCTGCAGTTCTCTAACAGTGAGCTTTGTAAAAGAAATATTTAACTCCCTTACAATCCTCCTCACTGTGTGAGAAGATGAATTTGAGTCCTTGTCCAGCATAGTGGCTGAAACAGAAGGGTCTTTGTGCCCAATTACTCCCGAGGGAAGCAGGATATCATAGATTCATATTTAAAATTATAGATGCTTTGATTAAATAATAAAAACTGCCTCACTTTCTGTTTCTAGTTTGTAGAAACAGTTAAGTCTGCCAATGTACCACTTTCTTCATTTTAGCATTTACATTTTTAGTGTCGTCTTCCCCTTTCCTTATTCTTTATTTTTGTAAACTGATTCTTCTATAAGCTGATTTTAGTGACGAATGTTAAAACTATGGATCATATCATTATTGCCATATCTCTGACTGTAGTTGTAGTTAGGACAGCTTAAAGTTGTCCAAACAGTTAGAAAATCTGAAGCAGACAAACTGTATTAAAACTCACAAAAACTGACTTTATTTGATAAAATAGCTTCCTTTCGACTTCAGAGAGCTTAATTAACAATGTATTCAAATTTGGCTTATGTTTTTTTAGACCAGGATTTTCTTTCCTTTCCTGCTTCCATATCTGGAAGCAGGAAAAATCCTGAGCATAACCCAATCAGTGAGTGATTTGTGCTTCTTTATTGCCCGTCTTCTTCAAGCCTAATAACTTGATACTTTGAGAGTATGAGATACATAGGGAAATGATATAGAAAAACTGAAAACTCAAAGATACATTTAATATCTGATAAAGTGTTACAATGAACTTACAGGTCAAAGGGAGTTTTTTGTTGGACTAAAATGGCAGAAATTGCAAACTTATGCCCTTGCTACTCAGCATTAAGAGCAGATATTTAAGTCTGAATTTTCTGAAGACAGCGGCATTACTCACATTAAGGAAATGAAATGCCAGCACACTCATATTAAGCGCAATGTTGAAAGTGCAAGTTTCAGCATGACTTTCATTATCACTGAAAGATTAAAACCAGAGAGCAGCACATTAAGAATCAGAAGGAAAATAATCCAACCAATCCTTCACCGAGCCCCCCCTTCACAGGACTTGGCCATCTGCCCTATGACTTTCTTGACTCCGTATCACCTAGCAACCACCAACTACCCCACCCCAAATCCCCCGACCCCATTACAGCTTTCATGCTTCACTTTGCCTTCTTTTATGTCGTGGTTTCAACAACAACCATATGGCCTTGACACCATCATCCTACTATTGCCTCTGTACCGTATCAGTACCAGAGTTTAGAAACATAGCAACAGGTTATCTGATGTAAGAAAAAATTAAAGCAGCCTATTACACATCCACAGATTATTTATTTTAAATATAAATAATGACAGTAAATTAATTCATGGACTCATATAAAGGTGTTTGGTTTTTTTTTAGGGGGAACTTTTGAGAAATTATTGTATGAATAGTTGAGGAAATCACTTTAGCGGCTCTGTCATCAGCATGCTCTGTAATATAGTCATAAATTATAATACACATTATGTTGAGACTCAATTGTTTGATTAAAAATACTAAGAAGTCCTTTTCCTCTGCCTCTAGTCTTACTCTGAGTGGCCTATCACTCTGGAAGAGGATAAATCTGGACTTGCTTATTCTTGACTCCCTTTATGTTGTGCACATAGAAACGCTATCACTACCACTATTAAACATAGCCCTGAGTTTTTATTTTTCTTTGATTTGACTTCACCAAAAATTTAAGTGCTCACTGATTATGGTCATTCTGGGTTTTTTCTCTAACCAACAAAACTTTTTAGTTAGAGACAATGGTTTCAGTTAATGCATTGAACAATCTCAACCCAATTTTAATAGTTTCTGCAATTTCCTTAGATGTTTTCTCCGCTTGATGCCATAGGATCGCACATAGGGGACTCACACCTATTTAAATTCAGGTAGAGATTTTTTAATTTTTTGTGGTCTTGCACTGCGTTCAGTCCATTTATTTTCTAACTTCCTTAAGAAGTGAGCTGTGCTACAGTTCTAACTGAAGATGGTATGTAAAAATCAAAGAACAAGATGTATGTGCGCTTTGACTGAAAGGCTAATTTACTCAGTTTTCTATATGCAGAGCACTAATTAGAAGATCGAGTGGTAAGCTGTTTTTGAACTTCAAAGAGCAACTTTAATGCTTGTGCTTTGATTGTTTTTCATAAATAATCAGGATTAAACAGAATAAACACCTAATCTGAGGTGTTGGAAAGCGTGATTTAAGTGTTTTTGGCCGATAAACTTGTAATTATGTGTGTTTCTGTCTTTGTTACCTGGCAACACATTTTGTGACAGCTTTTACATTGTCATATAAATTCTTTTCTTTCATCATCAATCCCCAGACTATTTAAAAAAACACTTAAAAAATAGCTGTTTACGAATTAGGTCGCAAACTGTTGAAATCAACGACAAGAAAGGATGCCATATATCATTCTGGATGATAAATATGTGCTATCAATAGAAGTCACAATGAAATGTATGCTCCTGAGATAAATGGCACAGTAACCAAGAAAAGAAAATGCTGACCATGTTGAAGATTTGCGAAGCCAATGACGTTAATATCAGATGTTCTTTGCGAGTCAGAAAATGCTGATGCTTTAATTTACTCTTTCATTACCTATTCATAGCTTTGCACCAGTCAGCCATTTTTTTGTCTGACAGCCAGATATTAGATTATCAGTCTGATAAATCTGGAGTTTGTCAGAGACAGATAAGCAGCTGATCTTCTGTGTACAACATCAAAATTGCACGCCTGGAACAATCCCTTTAGTTGAAGCCATTTTCTAATGAGCTACCTCTGTTTTCTGCTGATAATAATCTATGCGAGTGCAAGACCGGTTGCAGAGTTCCCTAGAGGGAGCAAAATAGTGACGGTGAGGACTGTCATGCGATGATCTGCCTCAATCTCTTCCCGTGGAAGACATAATCTTACTAGTTCACTGTGTGCTACGCTTGTTTGCCTGGGAGCCTCTGTCCTCTGGCCGCCAATTGCACACTGGAGCAAAGCTACGTTCAAGTAGACAAAGGACAGGGCATCACTGTTGTCAAAGCGTGGCAGTGCCAAGGGTGAGCCGCCAGCCGGGAAGCCTGCCCGGAGTGTGTGTACAAATAGATAACAATCTGAGAGATCTTTTCCGCTGCCTGCACAGCAAACTGAATGAGGGATACAGGATAGTGTCTCTACAGGTGACGGAAGCCAATACGGCTTATCTTCATCCAGAATCGAGGATTATCTTGGACTGGATGCACTTAATGGTTCGGAGAGTGAAGGTTTGAGCTGAAGTCCACCACACCGGCAAATCGTGGTAAGGCTGGACACCACGGCCCCTCTGAGAGCAGCCGCCGGACTCTGCAGCAAATTACTGGTTGAATTATAGAGCAAACAAAATCCAACAAAAGGGAGTAACTCTAACGTGTGAAAAATTGCAGGATGAGTGAATATTAATATTAAGATTATATTAATCAAATTATCTGCAATTAGAGTAAAATATTATAGCCCAACTCTGACTGGTGTGTTTTTGGTTCTAAACTATATAACCAAATGCAGTAAAAACGTAAAACAAATAAATAAATAAAATAACATTCTTCTTTTAAAGGCTTCAAAACAGATGCTAACTTTGGTGTTGCTAGTGGCTGCAACTTATTTATATTCTAAAAGTGCTTAAAAATCATTTACAGCTTATCTGTTGCTCTGTTTGCATTTATTTTCAGCCAAATACCCAAAAGATTCACACACCAGTTCTTAAACATGTGATAAAGTCTTTATAAGCTTCTATCAACAAAACAACAAAACTTCCTTTCTTGCTTAAAAAATTTGAATTTACTTTGACAATGAATACTAACGCATTCAGATATTCCAAGATTAGGTAATGTTACTTTTTACCCTGAATTACCAAATAATCACTCTGTAAATGTGTTAATTGTTTTCTGTATAAAGTAGTTGTACATGTTGTTTTCTGTCAGGCTAGTTAAACAACAAAGAGCCACATAATGTTTGTTGTCCTAAACAAACTTTTTTGCAATTTTAGCTAAATATTAGATAACTCCACTTGGAAGAATGTTTTTAAACTGCCTGGCCTTAGCTATTTTATGACTGATTGAAAAAAAATTGCCATAAAATGCCATGAAAAGAGTTGAACTTTGATCCATCTCAAAAGATTAATGCCATCCTGCTTTATACGGTTTGTGTTTTGGTTGGGATCACTGGGACACACTGCTGTGTCTATCTTTCAATTGGCTCTCTGTTGATTTGAGGTCAGATTGAACAATCAAGGGATGCTTGTCCTTCTTCCAATATCCATGAGCAAATACAGAGTGAAACAGATTCTCTGCATGACACCACCCCTGCATTTGACAGCATCCATCCATCCCTCCCTCCATTTTCTTTACACCCTTGTCCCCTTGTGGGGTCGGGAGGGTTGTTGGTGCCTCTCCAGCTAACGTTCTGGGCGAGAGGCGGGTTCACCCTGGACAGGTTGCCAGTCTGTCGCAGGCAGCAACACAGAGACAACACACACCATCAACACCACACACACACACACACACACACACACACACCACATCCCACTAGGGGCAATTTGGAGAGGTCAATTAACTTGCCAGTCATGTTTTTGGTAGGAAACTGGAGTACCCAGAGAAAACCCACACATGCACAGGGAGAACATGCAGACTCCATGCAGAAAGACTGGGGCCGGGAATTGAACCCAGAACCTTCTTGCTGCAAGGCAACAGCTCTACCAACTGTGCCACTGTACAGCCCACTTGACAGTAGTAACAGTGTTTTCACCTCAGGGTTTTTAAAACTACATTTCCCAAAGAGAACTGACAGAGAGAAAAGTAGAAAAGTAGAATATTTTGTGAAAGTGTTCATAAGGACATTTAGATATTCACATAAGGAGGAGTGTAATTGATCCATTATTCAGAATTTTGAGCTTTGAGGATCAGAAAAATTAAATTCTTATTTTTAAATACCATTTTAATGAGTGAATGCTTATTTGTTGGCTGTTCTGCTCACACTACAGGCAGCATGGAAGACTGTGCAGAAACTGTGACGTGACGTCATGTGGGTGGCCATTGAGTGCAGTCAGCACTTTTTTTTTCTACCCCACCCTGCTCCTCCTCTTCCTCTTCTCCTTTGCCCTACAGCTGCACATCACAGACTGACCTCTGTGGGGCCCCAGGAGGGAAAGGGCCAGCACCTGGAACCCTGCAGAAAACCTCGAGGGTCCCAAGCTGGAGAACCGAGAACTTTTTAAGGTGATTGAACGTGTTAGTCCGGCGGCCCTGCCTCGCTGTGGTGTCCAGATAAAGTGACAGTCAAAAAAGGGGTGAGAAAGACTAAAAGCTGCAACAGCGACCTGGAGTGCCTGTCTCACATGCTCCCCCATGTGAGAGTCTGCAGAGGGGAAAACGGGCGCTGCTTTATGTAAGTGTCTCCGAGCATCCTGTGGGACGGCTGGACAGCCTCACATGGCTCAGCCAGACCAGGCCACAGGCCGTACCGGCTCAGAGCACTTATCATCTGTCTCCCTCTCTCACTCGTTCTCTGAGAGTTCGCTGTATGCCTCGCTGTTCCTCCTATCAGCATCTACTCATTCATTTTTTTTTTCTTCCATTCATGCCACTGCTTCCCATTTCACCCCAGGGTGTAAGGGCTTGCAGCTGGGATGGGGGAGGAAGGGGGGAGGAGAAAGTGGCAGGGAACCAAAGACCGAGAGGAGGAGGAGGAGGAGGAAAGGTGGGAAAGGAGCAGGACAGATCAGAAGCACCAACTCTTATTCCCAGTCGACATAGCGGAGATCAAACATAAATGCAAAATTCAAACCTTGCTGCAAATCTTCACCAAAGTAGCAATAAGGCATGATCTAGTGAGAACAAAAAAAAACCCTGGCACTTATTAGTAGGCACGCACTGGTACGAATGCTGGAAATATATTGCACAAATGTAACTTCCGATGAGACATTAAATGCATGACATAAAGCAAATGCTCAGCTTTGACTCAACCTCCCCTCCCGCATCCCCCTCTGCCCCCTCCCTCCCCTCTTCTCCTTCTTCTCTCAGGGCAGCTGGCAAAACACAAAGGAGAGAAGTGTGCAACTGGTGCGATAAAGCCAGGAACATCTTGCTATTCAGGCGTCAGCATAATAAACTGGAGGCACAATTAGGAGGAGGAGGGAAAAAAAAATCCCCAAAACCGCAAGAACAACCGCTGAGTGCTGCGGCAGCACTCGGTGCCTCAGCCCAGCTGTGCATCGACTTTAGCAGGAAAAAAAAAAAAAAAAAGAACAACTATGCTGTTCTGTTGCCCCCCCCCCCCCCCCACCACCACACCTCCCCCTCCGTCCCCCTTCTCTTGTGGGAATGCAAATGATCAGATTCAGTGATAACAAAGCGTGTGTGTTTTAAGTTCAGATGTGTATCACTAATACTATTGGAGAGGTCTGACACATCATTGAGCACAAACATAATCCCTTTGTCTAAAGTTCCCTCAGGGAAAACAAAGGCAGCAGGAAAACAAAGGAATATTCATGCAAAAGCAGTTGTCAAGAGGTGTTTTATAACTTTGTGCCTTAACAGAAAAGAACAGAGCCCTTTGCAATCAAGCAAGATTATTAAGGTCTTTAATATCCCTCCCCACCACCCCCCAAAAAAAGCACCAAGTTTGGAGCTCTTTTTTTTTTTTTTTTAAGACTTGGACAGTTTCCTCCCCCTCAAACCTCCTCTCTGTTCTCTCAATCCCCTAAGGAGGCTGGTGCAAAGTCTGCCAATGTCTGGCTGTTCGCATGGCAACCACCAGGTGAGTGGCTTGGAAAGCACGGCGGAGAACATGTGACTCGCTCCACATGCTCAGGCAGCACACGCTCAGTGATAACACTCCCTCCTCCATTCAAAACTTGCAAGAACACGGCACAGTGTCAAAAAACAAAAAAAAAAATAAAAAAAATATATTGTGTTTGGAAAGTCTAGGAAGCCGACAAGCAGATGACCAGTCTGCCAGTCCGTCTGTTTACCACTCTCTGTCTGCCTCTCAGCATGCTGTGACACACGTACACGCACACACATAAATAACTGTGCAGATTTTGTGGAGGTCAGAAGTAGAGAAAGCCGCCCTTGAGCAAGAGGCCGGGTGGGGTGGAGAGAGGAGGCAGTGGTGGGGTTCTAAGATGTGTCACAATCAGTGAACATCAAGCGCAGCGGTGCTTGTGTTGTAAAGTGCGAAGGAGACAATAAAGCAGCAGGAGAAGTTGAGCTTGACAAAGCAGCAGGAGTGGTTAAAAGACGGGCAGCGAGCGAATGCAGAGTGTCTGCAGGTTCCCTTTAAGATCCTCATCACATCTGGATTCTGTAAGCAATTTTTAAAATGTTGAACTTGAAGGGATAGTTTGGAGTCTTAGGTGGCTTTCTGTGAAGCTCTTTTCATCAATAGTTACCTTGGAGGTTGAAAGATGTCATGTAATAGTGAATAAGAGGAGCGATGAAGACGTCCTCATATTGGTGGAAGACAACTATTACCAAGTTCTTCCTGACAGTTGACGTTCAGTCATCACATCTAGATAAAATTTAATTACATCGTTTTAGGAAGATTTTATATTACACCACATTTTCATAGTTTGTGGTTCTGCTGTGTTCACACTACACTTTGAACTTTGTGATTAAACCATAAAACGCTGAGCAACCTCCATCTGCCACCTGTTGTTTATCAGATTGATAAACCACTTTTCTTTACAGTAACCTGTGAAAAAGATGTAGAAAAATATTTTTGAACCAAGCAGGAAAGAAATGATCTGGAAGGACCATAATTTCTTCAAGTGATATTTATAGTCTCCTAAAAAGTATCAAATTTTCATGCACTCACTGAGGCTAAACTCCACAAGGTACCAAACTAAAACATGCCAAACATACCTACCCTAAGTGGAATAAAACAACTATTTCTGCTGGTCTTTGTAATAACAAATCAAGAGGAGAGACAGAATTGTGGAAATGTACAAATTTCTAATCAAGACTTTCAATTGTTTCACAGGAAATTGGTATATTTACAATAATTTAATGAAATGGAAAGTTGTACAAATGGTTTTAAACTTAGGAAAAATCATTAACAGCATTTATGTACCTTTTACTAAGGTGTAATGTCAAAATTTCTTGAACATTACTAATCAAAACTTCATAAACTCTATGTGTATCGTTTTATGTCAAATGGAGGACACAAGGATGGAAAACACAGGAGCAACTTAATATTTCTCCACAGCAGAGTGCCATAACCCCACAGAGCCAATCATTAATCATTAGGTTTACACTCCGACAAGCAACACGAAGCCATTGCTGCTGCAGCAGGTTCGAATAATGTTGCACATCAAATGGATCACTATGCAGGTTATTTATCGCGCTATGTTTACACTGTAGCTATATTGTTCGGCACTATAAGTTACAGGAGTAACACAATCGCAAAAAAAAAAAAAATCACATCACCTCATTGAGCCTCAGTGACAATTAACAGAAAGTTTTCCACTTCCACATATATCTTCACACCTGTATTTAACAGCAGTAATAGAACATTTCCACAGGCGGTTACATTCTCATTACATGCCCAAATTGTTATATTTCAAAATTATTTCATGTACACTGGCGTGTTACTGGAATAGGACACTGCTTATTATTGGTGCTGTTTATCACTGAAAAATTACCCCGTGACGGTTGTTCTGTGGCTTCTTACGCTCACAGCTTCCCTAAAAAAGAGCAGCAGAGTGTCAGCCTCTGGCAAATACCCCCCCGCACCCTCATACACAAAGAATCACCAGGCTATAAAAGCTGCGAGCCGTAAATTTGGCGGCACTCCCTGGCAGCTTTGTGTGATAAAGATGGACGTGTTTTAGGATAGGAAGATTCCCAATTAGCCAGATCAAATTGTTATGATGGGACACAATAGGCAGGCCTGTATCAAGAAGCTCTTATTAAAATGTCAGCAGTGATGAATGAGGTAAAATCAACCCTGCGCAGGTCTCGGCTGTGGATCTGCAGTGGGAAGGAGATGCTGCACCTCTCCTTGTTCATCCTCACAGCTTTGACTGAGATTTGCATAATCAAGCAGATGATAGAGGCCAGCATGCACTCAAGTTGCTTTTCATTATTCATTTATCCTCACCTCTCTGCCCGTGTCCAAATCCTCAAGATGATACGTGATCCCTTAAGGCAAAACCGATGGATAGCGGATGCAGCTGACCTAAATCTGACACCGAATCAAGAGGATCTTTTATTCATGTCTATTGGAAAACTAACTGTGGAAAATATTTGGTTCTTAAATATGGTCACTGTTTTGGCATTTTACATGTATTTTGTTAATAATGATTAAAGTTGTATGTGACCTAGTGATACTTGAGGTGATCAAAAATAAATAAATGTATACGGTCATAATGACTTGTCACTGGTTCACCATTCTGTCGATAATTTCCACTGACTGACTGACGAAGTAAGTCAAAGAAGTAGCCTTGTCTTCAGATTTCATTTACGGCCACTTAATTGTTTATATATATGTAATTTTTGTAAGGATTAAGGCCTTAATTAAATTAGCTTACAATTTAAGGCTGCAACACAAAATTAGGAAAAATTATTCTTGTGGTGGCTGATTGGTAAATATGGGGACATTTTTATTCAGACAGAATTTATTCTCACTTGTCACTTTTGGTTTACATTAAAATTATTTTCCCATTGGTCCAGACTTATTGATCAGTTCTGAATACACTCAAGCAAAGTATTTTTGATGCAGCTTTTGGTCCAGCTTTTAAACAAACTTACGTGTGGATTGCTTGTGTTTGGGGATTTATATATTATATTATATATATATATATATATATATATTATATATATATATATATATATATATATATATATATTATATATATATATATTATTATATATATATTTATTTTATATATTATATATATTATATATATATATATATATATATATATATATATATATATATATATATATATATATATATATATATATATATATATATATATATATATATATATATATATAATATATATATATATTATATATATATATATATATATATATATATATATATATAATATATATATATATTTAGGTTGAAGAGAGATGCGTGAAGCTGGAACTGGGGCCCAAAAGGATTTCTGCCCAGGGCTCCATACATTCTTGAACTGGCTCTGCTTGCATCTGCTTTTATCCACAACAGTTTTCCCCCGTCTAATAAAAAGAAAAACAAACAAAAAAGGACCCCTTCTTTGGGCAGGTTGCAGTTCCTCTGGTCCTCCACAGCTGACTATTTTCTGAGGCAATTTTTATGAAAGAAGACTTCTGAATAGATTGACTCGTGTTGCTGTGGATTCGCCTGTCGGCCTGCAGGCTCTATAAATAGCCTCTGTCAGATATTTTCACTTCTGTGTTGAGCACACTCAGTGGCACAGCAGTGTATTAATATCCACAGTGACCGGAGTCGTGCCTCACCAGTGGGAGAGAGTACGGTGTGGAGGTGTGGAGTGGGGAAGGAAGGAGGCAGAGGAGCGTACAGTCAGCACCCAGCAGGACTGCACACAACCAGCAGGCCCATCATTTCTCCTCCAAATTCCCTCTTCAGAGTCAAGTTGCAACAATGAAGTCTTTATGTCAAAACACTCGGGCGTCCTTCCATTGTGTGCAAGCGCACAGATGCAAAATTGATCCAAAAAAAACGGATGTGATTTAAGCCACCTTTTCACTCAGATTATCTCATGCTATTACTCTGAACAATGTGGCAATTATGCAATCCGACTCGATAAGCTCCGAGGGTTAACCTCAGGGAGGGTTATCACTTTGATCCTAGGGGTCAGAGATCCTTCCGCCGAGTCGGAGTGACATTGCCACAAAAAAAAAAAAAACCTAAAGTCCCAAGTGCACAATAAGAATCATCCCTGAAAACGTACAGATGTGCAAATAAACCCTCGGCTGTGTTAGATTTATGTGTCCAAAATATAACTGAAAAGGTTACCGGAAGGTCACTGTGGATTAAACATCACACAAAAGAAAAAAAATTAACATAAAAGCTGTTAACTAATATCTAAGATATGTGATTCTCACTTTGAAACAAAGTAGAAAGATACTATTTCCCCAACTAAAATGTCCTTTTGGTTTTGGTTGCTGTTCAAGAGGCAGTAATTAATCATTTCTTTCCTGGTCATGTGTTTCCCAACCCTTTGCCACTATCACACACACAAACACATGCACACATCCAGTGATTGCCTTGTGTAACCAGTAGGAGGGATTCTGCATGTGCAGCTGCAAAGCATTACATGTGCAACTGAGCAACCCGAGGTTTATTCATATAGTTACACAAAATGTGTTTAATCTTTTAAACTCTGCATATTATTGTTTGTATGTGGGTTTGGAACTTTATCTATAACAGGTTTTTTTTTAAGACAGAGTTGTTTTCCTCACTCTTCTTATCTGCTTTTGAAGCTTCTTTTCAGTTTACCGTCTTAACAGGAATGCGTATGTAAGCGCAATATCAACTGCAGAGTTGCAACAGTATCCTCCCACAATTGTATTATATTTCTGGAGTATCATTTTCTCTAAGCAGGGATTGCTCTGGAGCTTGCGGAGTAGCGCCCCTCGTGGTGGAGGCTGGAATAACCAAAACAGATGATGCAGAGCGGTGTGATCAACAACTTGGAAAGTATGTGTGATCACGTTACTTGGACAGTGACGTGAGGAAATGGACTGGAAATTAAAATGCAATAAAGAATTAAAGGGGAAACTATATAGGATTACACAAGTTTATTTTTCAGTTCACCCAGTTTTTTAAATGGGATTTTTGCAACAACGGCTAATGCTACAAAAAATCATTTAATTGTAGTTCATCCAGCCATTTTGTTCTAATAAAGTTACATTCACAGGGTTTTTGTTGTTGTTGTTGTTGTTTTTGTTTTTGTTTTTTGGTCATGTCCTTTCAAACCTTTGAGCCTCTCTCTGTCATAAAGACTCAGATTAACTTCCTAGTATTGCAAAGTTTTATTGTTTTTTTCCCCCCAGCATGTGCAACTTCACGGGACTCCAAAATGATTCCTGTTGACACAAAGTAAAACAAATATTTTCTAAACGGCTGAAGCTTTTCCCTTTTCATCTACTTCTTAGAAATACATAATAAAATCTTCTCCAAGGCAATTGCTAGAATAAATCTCGATATTTTCAACATAATAAAATAAGATGAAACATGCAACATTCACAAAGACGCATCCGAAATGTAAATATTGTGACTCCTCTCTGATAGGTTTTGCAGATATGAGCCAATCTGACGGTATTGCAGAACAAAGTGTCACAGTCGGTGATAAGAGATAAGTCCTGGTCTCCGTCTGAGTTTGTTCTGTCTGCGCAGGACATTCCAGGAGCCACGCAGTGTGACGTCTCACACACAGGTGTCACATTTCAGAAGGCAGGCAAACCACATGAACTCTTTTCCTGGTTGCAGATAATTACCGGAAAGACATTAACTAAAACTGTCTCGCTTATACGTCAGATAAAGGAAGGGGCGCACGGTCTTGTAATTCTTTTTTTTTTTTTTTTGGAAATTAAAGTGGAAACTAAACTTTTTTTCTTTTTTTCTGGCTACACAGAAGTATACAGTATCATAAAGGCAGTTTCTCAGAAAATAGAATATGAAAGAAATGTTGCATAGTTAATTACGCAATCAAAACTGAAGTTTTGAAAGATATTCAGCAGATAGTCGCAGACACTGCAAAGAGGAAGGCACAAGCAGTTGATGCGCTAGTAGCTTTCTGTTTGCAGAATGGTGTATCCAAGCATGCTAATCAAAGGTTTAGTGGAAGGAAAAAATGTGGCAGGATGAAGTACACATCTTTCAGGTATGAATCCATTTTCTATGCTATGAGGAGTATTGTCAAAAGGAAGATGAGATACTCCAGGTTTTAATGTATTCTCAGTGAAAATCATCAAATTTGAAACTCAAAGTCTATTTCTCTGTCTGTAATGGATTTATGAGTTTTAGTTTTGGACTCAACTAACTAAACACACTAATTTGCTTTGATATTTAAATCACAGAGATGCACCTATCATCTGTTTCTTAAGTTTTATTATAAGCTTTTATGTGAAAATCCTTCCACTCTTTTATTTCGTTTACTTTCTTACATTTGTACCACACAAGTATCGTATGAGGGTTGAACATTTTTATACAGTGAAGTCATAAATTAACCTCAGACAAAAAAAAAGGGGGCATAAAAATCACAGTAGCGGCAATAAAGGAAAGCTCATTAAATATATTTTAAGATTCTCTGTTGCTCATATGCTACCAATTATCCAAAAGGAGACAGAAATTCCCTCCAATTATAATCACCAAGCAGCTCCTTAAGCCCAAAGGTGACAGCGGTGTGGCTGGTGCATCCTTAGAGAGCAGCAGATAGTGACTCGACGCAGTAGCACCACGGTTGACGGAGAAGGAACAAAGGTTGAGGCGACTAGCACAAACTGTGCACGCAGACTGGAAACCTGATATTCCAGCTCCCGGCTCGTGCTGAGCCTGCAGGGGAGGGAAGAGTGTGTGCCTGTTTGTGATATCGACAGCTGTGAACACCAAGTATCGCAGAACACACTCTGCACAGGACAGGACGACGCATCCATGTGCGTCTGTTGTGCTCCCCTGCACCACGATTAATCACTCGCGACTAAACTGTGGCAACGTGGAGCCGAGCTTTTGCTCCTTTTAGCGGCTGATGAAAACGCCAGAGCAGAGCATGTAGATGATGCACTTATGCGAGATGTGCATTGTGATTAGGAAGCAAAGAGGGGAAGGATTTGGTTTCATCGACTGGAGGAAGAAAGCGGCGCTTGTGGTCGTGCACTGAGCAGTGCAAGGCCTCTGTGGGCCGCAGCTGACCCCGGCACTGTCATGTGAAACCCCGGGCACCGAGCTCCAGCGCTCAGCTATGCTGTCAGCCCCTCCAGGCATGTAGAGAGCACTGCCCTTTTTTCAAACAGCCAGCGAGTGGCTGCCCTCCTAAGCTTTGCAAAGCAGCTTAGGAGCTCCAGCTCCCTCCACTGTGCTTCACACGTGTGAAACGTACTCGCTGACTGGCGCACAGACACACACAGGCCGGTCCCCGTGCGTGTTCACGCTGAGGTAGGCGGGCCCGTGCCTTGTGCAGACTCTCGCGGACAGCAACGAGGACAGAGCCGGTCGCCGTCCCTCCCACCGAGCTGCATGGAAGCACGTTTTTGCTTTTTTGTTGTTTGTTTGTTTGTTTTTTTTCCTTTCTGGAGCACAAAACACACCTGCAGAAAAACATGTAGGACACACACACACACACCACACACACACACACACACACACACACACACAACGCGCTGCTGCTCCTCTGCTCGTCATGCTTTCCTTCGGAAAGGGCGGGGGCCAGTGTTCTCGCAAATGAGAGCCATGTGTTGGTAGAAGCTGACAACATGTTCCTGAACTTTGTGAGCTGGAAACAGAGCGCTTTCCTTATGACACACAGATTCCCATTCAAATCCCAGGCACAGATCAAAATGAGAAAATTCTTCGTTTTGTTTACTTTGCTTCAGCGTTTTCCAAAGCAGATTGTAGTCGGGGTGAACTGCCACGTCCAAGTAGAACACCAAAGGAAAGCAACCTAATGTGATAGAAATGACTGCAGAACAGGAAAGCATTTTTTTGCACACGCACAATGCAATCTGTTGTTATTGACATTATGGCCGTCCATGTGCTGTCAAGTTACATTGTTATATGTACTTAGATTCCAGTTGACAGACCGATACAAAGGGTGTGAGAAGATATTGTTTTAAAACCCAATCCTGTTTCACCATCCTTCACGTCACCCTTGACCTGCTTTCTGCGTTCGTTGGTCTTCATGATGCAGTTCTTACGTTAACATTCTGAAACAAACTCCTGAGGCATTCGCAGAACAATTTTATATGGAGATTAAAGAACACACAGCTAAACTCTGCTTATGAATAAGGTTGACCTCTGGGGGAAATTAGTTGCATTTAACTTTGTTTAGTGCAACCACTTGATTTTTTTTTGTCTATAAAATCCTAATAAAATGTAAAAGAAGCCTGTGTTATAATGTGACAAAAGGAAACCGTTGGTTGGAATACTTCTATAGCAGGCCGCATGATTAGTGTTGATGCTTATTGTGCAAATTAAAGCTTGGTGATTTTCTTCCAAAACGTGGCTTCTGCCCAGTTCTCCTCTGATTCAGCTAAAGAATAAATGCACACACCTTATCCTCACTGTTTTCACTCTACTCCCACTCATTTTTCTTCTCCTCTGCTTAAAGAACAAGCCATGTGGAGAAAGAAGACGGAAAGGAAGGACATGAAGAATTCTCCTTAAATGTATACTTTTATAAGCATTTCTCACTGCTTACTTGAACGTACTGTGTGAAAAGCACCAAATGATTTCTTTTTTCCTTTACATGCTTTTATCTGATCTGACACTTCCGTCTGGATGCTCGGTGATTATTCAGCAAAACTGCGACCGCCAGCTAGTTTGCAAATTGTCTTTTTCATCCTACAAGTTCAGGTGAAAAGCGACATTGAAACCTTGCTGTCAGATACGACTCTGCAACCACAATATCCTCTGAAACGTTCACAGGCAGAAGCAGCGGTATGTGTAAATGTGTTCATTGAATGTCATGGAAAAAAAAAGTAACCTAATTTCCCAAATGCATTCTGTAGTGCTTTGCACTTATGTAGCCACAAATATGCAACAGTCATAGTTAAACCAAAGGCATAGATGTTTTAAATTACACAGTGGCTTACAGTACAATACATAGATTTTTTTTTTTTTTTGTCATTTGAACCACAAATTTTTATGTATTTTATCATAATCGTATGTAATAGACCAACACAAACATGTGCAAGGTTATGAAGTGGAACGAAGACGGTACGATTTAATATCTTTTGCTAAAATAATCTAAATGTGTTATTCATGTTAATTAGAGGCCCCTAGACCACTTTGGTGCAACCAGGCTTCATCAAAAATGAACTAATTACTAAATAGAATGTGCCACTGCTGTCAAAAGACATGGCAGTGGTAGCATCATGCTGTGGGTAGAACCCCATCCCAACAAGAGACAGAGCCTAAACATATAGCCAGGGCTGAAATGGAAAGATTAACATGAAGGTATGTATCTCCATGGGGACGGTTGCAATCCGTTTTATTTAGAGCTGTTAGAGTAAAAGGGTCTAAATATTTTTTTTACATTCGTAAAAAATTTGAAAAGTCATGTATCTTCACACGTAAGCAATACTTTGTCAGACTATCACCTAAGTATTTCAATGAAATACATTTAACTTTATCATCACAGTGTGAACAAACGTGAAAAAGTTTGAGAAACTGAATGCATCTGCTATTGCCTGACTTTGGATTCACACATGGTGCTGTGTTACATCACATAAACCTATCTTGTTTAACGATTAAAACCAAAACCTAGGAGTACAGCATATTGGACATTACTCCTCTGGGTGGTTAGGAAGAATTTTGCAAAGCTGTTGAGATGTTCCTGACATAAAATCCTATATCAATATGAAGTTGAGAGCATGCTGTATAAAAAGGCACATGTTTGATTTTGCATTGTCATCATCTTGAACCTAAAAAGAAAATTGAGAAACAGTGAGCAGTAGCTATGGCTAAAAAATAACCTGTGCAGGTTGATGTCTAGTCTGGGACATTTTAACAATGGCTGCTTCCTCCTGGTATCCATGTGAGCTGGTCAGAAAAGGTGCGATAAATGGATAACATATTCCTTCACGTGCCAAAAATAATGTGCAACCACAAAGCTACAGGTGAGCTGAATAGCGTTATGAAGTGTTTAGCAGCTAGCGCTAACTTATTGAATGAATCATGTTTTCCTACTGCATTCGCCAACACCAAGCCTGTTTTTATTTTATCTCACATAAAGACAGGATCGTTCAGACAGGATCTGAACGATCACCACCTAGATTACCTCAATTACATGTTGGACAGTATCATTTTTAGTAGCAGAGTGAATCATACACACACAGAGACACACACACACAGTGCTGCTGCTGAGTCACGCAGCCACTGTTCGTGCATGTGTCACGAAGCATGCATACATCCAACTCCGACCTCCTCATGACTGCTGGCTTTGTTAGGTGTGTTTCTGTTGCTCACATCCAACCAACCAGCATCACATGTTCTGAAAAAGCCAAACAGGAGTCCTATTTTACCTCCTGTATTACTTTAAATGTCAAAAACAAACTGCTGTTCTGCAGCATTTAGACACTATTAAACATATTTACTCCAATGTCCTAAAAAAATGTTCCTGTGTTCAGAAGTTTTGAACTGCACTCGGCACTTTGACAATATCATCCTTAACCGGCCTGCCTGTGTTCTGACTGCTCTCTGTTCTGGGTTATTTTGGTAACTTTTAAAGAACATAATTTGGCCTTGGATAGCCTCAGCATAATGTTCCCACATAACCTCAGTGTGGTTAAAAAACACTAAGCCTTGTTGTAGTGGTCTCTATCGCCCCCTGCTGGGGAAAAGGCAGTCCTTCTATCCTCATTGTTATTCACTCAAGAAAGGGATCCTCATGCAGGAGGCATAAACACTGTGCTGTTCCTCATGCAACTCTTCATAATCTTGGAGTCAGATCTACTGCTGTTTAACTTGCCCTCAGACTCCCCACTAACCTTCTTCATAAACTCAGGACTTGTGCTGTAAATGCAGACGTGGCCTGTAAAGTTCCCCCTAATAACGGTGCCCAGTTTACAGTCATACAGAGCGCATTGCATATTCCCTTTCATCTCACCAGTGCCTTAGAGACAGAGACGGGAGCTGGTTTGAGAAGCATAAGGAGGGGCAGGAGAATGGAGGAGGAGGAGGAAGAGGAGGGAGGAAGAAGGCGAGAGGGAGGGGAAGCAGCCAGGCTGAATCTCTTGGTTTTTGCCCCAGGGTGTGTGTTGCTGCTGCTGCTGCTGTTGCTTCTGCTGCTGCTGCTGCTGCTGTTGCTACTGTTGCTCTCGCTTTGTCTGAAGACTGATTAACAGCAAAAAGGACCAAATATTGTGTGCCAAAGACAAAAGCACATAGACTTACCTTAAGTGCTACAATGCTGGCAATGCCTCAGAAGGATGTTGGTTGAATTTCAACAGCAAAACCTCTCATTCGTGAATTTGTAAAAGCCGTATCATGCCTAACTGAATTATGTCCTGCTGCAAAAACAATTGCAAATTTAAAATCTTATCAACATGAGGAAATAATAAAATTATGACAATAAATGCATTTAAAGGGCGCTCTACTGCCCTCAAGTGAAAAAATTCCCAAATTAAAAGACTTGTCTCATCAAAATGATGAAACAACATTGAAATCAACAAAAAAATAATAGTACTTGCATGTTAAACCATTAACTTATTTGACTCATATTCATGTGCTCACCTCAGTCCAGATATGTATCTAAATTGTATTTTAAAAGAAGCATTTAGGCATTTTTTACACTCTCAAGTTTCCAAAATTATTCGGTAACACTTTATTTGAATGGGGGTGAATAAGACTGTCATGACACTTTCATAAACATGAATAAGCCTTCATAAATATTTATGACTGTTGTCATAAAGCGTCATTCGGTAAATTATGACATTTTTAATCATTTTAAAAATCATAAAATACAAAGTTGACATTATTCAAAATGTCTTTCTTATGACAACTTGACATTAACCAAGAAATTGTTACTGATATAAATTTGTTACTGATTGCATTTTAAAAATCAGGTAACTGTATATTATTAAAAGGTAAACTTTAAACAGTAAAAATTTCTTGGTTAATGTCGAGTTGGGATACCACTGGGTACAATGTTTTCTTATGCGTTAGTTGTTCAGCTGTCGGCAAAATGAGGAAGCAGACCTTCCTCTTGTTCTTATTTCACCCCTCGGGGTAAAGAGCTCCTGGAATTAAAGGGTGGAGACGAAACTTCCTCCTGGCTGCTTGCAGAAACGCACGCAGACATTTGTCCTGTACTTTTGGAACTAGGAACCCTTTGAGAGGCAGTTGAAAGTGCCAAACCTATAACAAGAAAGTTACTAAGAAGAGATTTTATTCCAGGAAAAGATTTCCGCATTTACTTTCTGCATACAGCAGCAATGATTTGTAGGCCATGTGGTACAGTGACACAGCTGTTTTGATCTTAGGAAGGGTTGCAAAAGCTGATAGTAGAATCAGAAGTTTACATGCACAAAGACAACTTAACTTTTAACACTTGGGGTAAATAAAAGCTCACATATGGATGTGTTTTAATGCAACACCCAGAACACTTTGGGTGTCAGGAAAATCAAATGAAATCTAATAAAACACCAGCAATAGGAGGGTAGACCTTAAGAAGGATTGTACAACCAGGTACAATTTTCACATGCCTGAAGGTGGCACGATCAACTTACAATTATATGTAATCGTATAAACGGTATGACAATGTCCAGCCTTCGCATCATTCAGGAAGTAGACTGTTTCTCCAGTTATTAAAGGGTTTTGGTTGGGAAATATGCAAATCAAACCCAAAACAAAAAGACAAAAGGAATTAAAAGACCTCATGGAGATCCGAAGTGAAGCTAGTAACAAACTCCTGTACCAAGACATGGTGACGTTATTCCACTCTGTTCCTCTTCACAAAATCTTTGCATCTGTCTTTTGTAAACAGTGAATGTGGAAAAATCTTTTTGGGGGGATTTCTACAAATATATTAAAAACAGAAAACCAACAAAACACGTTTACATATGTGATTACAGCCTTTGCTTAGTGGTTTGTTGATCCACCTTTGGAAGCAATTGCCGACACCCAGAGCTATGGCTGTTCACAGTTTAATATTTTTATATATACATATACCTTTACATGTAGGTAGATCAGAAAAAAATGCCCATATTGGTTCATACAAGCTAGGCTATCTCTACTTTGCAGAAGTTTCCGGTCAAAGTTGTATATATTTACAGATTTACAGATCCAATCTACACAGGTAGAGGCAATAAGGAAGTAAAAGGACTTTGCTCCAAAAACGCCTGTTATCATGTGCAGGTCTTATGATGCTGCGGAAGTGTCTCTATCAGGCTGTCGCGGGGAACAGGCACTACATGACATCTGTAAGGTAAACCATTCATTAAAAATATCCTCTGAAGAAACATGATAGATGGCATGATGGTTTTTCTTGAGATTAAGATTATTAATGTGGCAGTATGTTTTCATAAAATGACGTGAAAACAGATGTAAAATGCAAACTAACGGTGAGAGGCTATAGAAGCAATTTATCTGCAGACATTCTGACTACTGCAGAAATGTGTGTTTTGCTGATAAATCATTCATTTTTTTGTTTGACAAGTGCTTGAATACAATTGGAGAGACCTAACCTGCTTTGACTCGACTATGGAATGGGAAAAGGATCTAAGGCGCAGCCAGTCTTTGAAGAGTCTCCCCTCGCAGACTGACAAGGCGATCTGGACAGATGCAGGACTGCAGGACAAGACGATATCTGTGTCCCAGTTAGTGGCCAGGTATAAAAAAAAACCGACTCTTTTCTGTCTCTGTGATAACTGAACATGCGATGACGTGTTTAAAAAAAAGGTTTTAAATTTGATAATGGTGTAGGTATCAAACTACAGTGAAAAGAGGCACATCAAGTCAACCTGCACCAGAGAACAATGTTGAAGGAAATACAAAGAAAACACAAACAGAGGTAAATTAGACATTATGCACCAAGGAAAATAATTGCTTGATGTCCTAGCTGCTGATTTTTTTTTTGTAAATATCTTTTTCAGATGACTTCATCTCCCCTGTACAGTAGGGAGACTCATCTGGAGTCCCTGATGAAGAGAAATGAAGAGCGAGAGAGAGCTCGGTCCACAGCCACCCTGACCCGCAGTAAATCAGTGGGTAGCCTCCAAAACTCCACCAGCAGCTCCATAGAGGCCTTGAAGGCTCTTTTTGAGTCGAAGGCGACAGCAAAGCTGAAACCAAAGAGCAGTTTTAAAACTGGAAACGTAGCATTAGGTCACACTGTGTACGAGCCAGTGGTGAATGGAGAGGCTGAGGATGTGCAGAGCGCTGCAGGTGAGCAGAAAAAACCTGCTGAAAAGAAAACTAAAATGGAGCCAAAAGATGATTTTCTGACTCAAAAGGTAATTACGTAACCCAACTATTTTTTTTTTTTTTTTGGTTATTCTTTTTTCTAACTACCATTAGAAATTCAGCTAAATTAGGTTCATTCCTCTTGTTTAGGTTTGTGTATGGAGCTATGTATGTTACATTTAAGAAACATACATCTTTCATTTGCAAAAGCTGTCCTTTCTTCACTTTGTTTTCCTTGCATCCACAGATATATTTATGAAGTTACAGAAGAGTAGGAGCAATTTAAAAAAAAAACTGTCAGGAAATATAACATATTCACCAAATGATGGTTCCAGTCCCAGAAAAAAAAACAGCTTCTACGAAAGGATTGAGCATAACTGTACCTTTGTGATTGATTTTGAGTTATATTTTGCATTGTTGTCTGGCAGTCAATACCTTTGCGTGCAGAATTTGCAAGAATAAAGCAATAACAAACTTAAGCTATAAGTGATCCAATTAACCTCTTCTGATACTGATAATAGCTTTACTTGAGTGTCTGACCAAAGGATTTTGATATCAAAGAACTGCAACATATAAAAGAGAAACATGTCCTGCAAATTCTTTTGAATCCAACTGAAAAGAAAGTAATAAGTAGGGTAGCACATATTTATCTAACATCAACATCATAAAACAAGCATCAAAATACAGGCTGTTTGTTGAAGCATTTGTAGGCTGAAAATATTTGAATTGCCCCGCTTCGATGTAATTAACATATTATTAGTAAAAAAACAAACAAATTTCTCTGTTCAGAGCTGAACAAGGGATAATTGACTGATCTCTACATGAACCACTTAATGTCCCTGAATCCTTTTCTTAACCTATCAAAATAAAGTAATTGTGGTTCAAGTACTCATTAAGTTATTTCAAGCAAGTAAAATTAAGCTTTGGAAATAAAAACAAAAACAGCTTGCAGACATTGCTGCATAGACGCTAATGCATAGATGCATTGAAGCTTTTCAGAAAGTGCTTTACTTTCTACCGTGGCTGGAACTATTTCTTTAGACTTTAAAAAAATAATAACACATCTCGTTTATCAGCAGTGCTTTGGTTTTGACACCTCCACAGTTGCACCAGGCAGACTGTAAGGCCACTTATTAGCAGTGATGCTTTTTTATTCTCTCTCCAGGTGGTGAATCAGACCCAGACAGAGAGGAACAAAACAATAGCGGGCATTGATTTTGAAAAGCTTGCAGCATCTGAAGCTGGTGAGTTTCACATAACATATTTTTTGTTAGGATTTTATCAAAGTTTTCTCCATGAAAATTCCAGCTCAGTAAATCCAGAAATTAGTAAAATGTTCCAAGTGTTTTACCCATAATGGTGCACCTGAGATCAAACTTGTACCTCTTCGCTAATCAGGTGTAAGATAAAGAACGAAAGACAGGCTGGCAACCAAAAAGCAAAACTCAGCAACAGCCTACATATGACTGCAATTAAACCATGGGCAAGCGGATGCATAATTTATACACTCAGGTCAAAATCCAACTGATAAGAAAGAAATTGGTTTTCACATTGTTTGCTCATGCATTGTGGGCGTGATCCATCTCCATTTAAATCAAAATGCACAGACAACGGAATAATCCACTTACATCTAAAACAAAAAAAAAAAATGTATTTGAAAGCTGAATGCATGAAGATGTAAGATATCCACACGGTGACTACACAAAAGCTGTGATTGACTACACCTTGTGTGGAAAACACGGGGTCACTCCAGAGTGGGACAGAAATAGCTGCCAAGCAGCAAGTCCTGAATAAGTATAGGAGGGTGAAACGGTCAGCTGTCTCCAGGACAGATGAGCCAGAACGAAGAAGCAACACGGCCAGGCTGACACTTTCTTTGATAACGCAAAGCAAAACTATATCTAAGACATTTTATTCAGATTACAAGAAAAACTCAGAAGATAAGACCTAAGGAATCAGACCTTCTGTGAGTATGAAGCATTATTATTATTGAATAGATCTCCATGCACTCCTAAGTCTTTTAATTATAACTTACTTGGAGATGATCTGCCTTTGGTTTTGTTTGTTAGGCCACTGAGCTCTGACTTGTATATTTGACTCCTGAAGGCAAATGGTTGGTCTGGGTTTCGAAAAAGCAGAGTAGAGAGGACTGAAGACAAATGCACGCTACACTGCTCCATTTTTTATTTTCCGAAAGATTTCAAGACCATGTATCATTTCCTCGCAACATGACACTTATAAGCTAATTTATGCTGGCTTGCTGCCTAAGCCCTAAATGTAACCTACATGATTCAACAGGATAAAATGTGGAAAAAGTACCACACAAAAGCAGCTCTCAAACTCAAGGTAGTATAGTGATTATATACAAGACATATCCAGTTTTAAATGGGATCTTTTGAAACATTTTTACTAGCTGACTCTCAGAGAGACAACTTTTTCTCACATTTGCTTGAAGGTTTGGGGGTGTGGGAGGATTATTTATTTTTCCAGTAACATAGAGCCATTTTATATCACAATCAAATAACTATGTTGTCTTGAGTTGTTATGAAAATGCTGTATGCACCAAAAACCAAAAAAAAACTTTGATTTTGCATCTGATGGCTTGGAATTTGCCTCTGTGCCTTTAACAACTTCCTAGCCCTAGACAATCCCCCCTTCAGAAAATAATCTCAACAATCCTTTGTTGTCCATCAAACCAATTCCAACCATTCTTAGGAGAGAGGCACTGAGAAGCAGTTTGTCTGACAAGCTCAGCGGATGCACAGTTGCACCAGGTATTTGCTAATTGCTGTTGCCGCTAGTCTGGAGGAACTGAGTTGGGGAGGAGGGTGTGTGATCTGTGGGGCGAAACCAGAGCCGAGCTCCATCGTGTCGAGTCGCACCGTTTAGGTATTTCAGCTTTCCAAGCAGCATTTACTTTTGAATATTTTTGTTCCTCAAAAATACTATGCAAATAGGCAAATTTTCTGCAAATTATTTGGCGTTACACTCCACAAAAAAGTCTGCAAACAGGTGTATTTGTGAATAAGGAACTGCAAATAGGCAGGGATCCATTATAGCTTGATGTGCATAGTTTAGGCTAAAACTATTCATACCACTTCGCAATTTTGATTTAAAATCATTTTTCTCTAGAAATTTGTTTCTGGAGAAAGGTTTGTCTCCAAAGATAATTAAATATTGTAAAGCAGTTCCACAAAAACATATTTTTTTATCAGATTTTTTTTTTTAAATGAACATGTTAAAGTAGTTATAAATGTCTCAATTTCCAATAGAAATTATTAGCATCACAGCTTCTTATAATTTGTGTCTCTTAAATGGTTTTACTGGTTATCTGGAAATGTATCTTTGGCAATCAGCTGCAAGTCTTTGAGGTTGGAAAGCTTGGACGGCCTCATTGCTTTCACCCTGACAATGTGAATTTACTACAAGCCTGCACTCCTTGTTTAGCTTTTGCTGTGGGGATTCACTCATGCTCTAACTGTCAGCATGTCTATCAGTGGAGTCAAGTATCTTTCCTGCTCCACCACAAGTATACATTTATAACTCAGCCACATGACAGCTGGTAAATATCAGCTCAGGAAAAAACTCTGAGCAAGACCCTAAATTAGTACCTGATAACAAACACAGTGGTGACGTGAACATTAACACAGGAGAATTACGCATTATGTTAGCGGATGACTCACTGTTTCAAACCCTCTTTACTCAATTGCATCGCTCACCAGGCCTTCCCCCCACCCATGCAAAATACTATGTGTGTTAAAGTTTCAAGCTTATGCGTCTAATGTCTCCGCAGATGAAAAGAGGAGGTCAGCTGCTGACTTCAGAGACAGCTCATTCAACCAAAGCAAAGAGATACTGTCTGTCTCAGTCAAAGCTATGTCTGCTCTCTATATGTCAAAAGTGGCAAATAAGGAATCAGCAAACAGGCCTTCTAAAGTGGAAAAGGTCAGTCTGTTAATTATGTTTGTTTTTTCATCCAGGTTAGACTAAACTAGTTTTAGCTATAGACCTGAATCAACATCAACCTCTGTGTTTAATATCATCCATTCACTTTGCATATTTTCCCTAAAAACATTATTTATGTCACATAAACATATAAACATAATGTCTGAACGCTTTGGATGGTATGTCAAATGTGAAGAATCACAAAACTCTACATTCCACTCCACATTTATGTAAACTGTCATTATAAAAGACATAAAGAATGACAAAATAAAACAAATAGTAATAATTTGCCTACCCTGGTGAAGATATGTAAAATTCCTTAGTCAAGAAATTGTCACAACTGTGTCAAGTCTTGCTGTGAAGATATACCAAGAATAATAATTGGAAGCACTTTTACCACCATCTGACTGTCAGGACATTATTTTTAAGTGGTATGAGTGAGTTTGTTCTGTAAGGATGAATCCTAACTATTTCTATAAAAGAAATATCATTATATTTCGCAGTTGATGCTATAATTTTTAAGTTACTGAGTGTCTGGCAAGTAACCATGACCGGGGCACAATAGTCACAAAGTAATGTCTGGCAGAGGAATCATTTTGTTTTTCACATAAGTGTTGTTACCTTTCAGGATCATGCTCAACCACAAGATTCTGGGAAGTGGACCAAGCTAACTAAGGTAAAGCAGCCCATCGCCAGATGTTTTGTTGTTGAGTGATGATTTGATTGGTGGAATTGATTCATTTACATTGTCACAGTAACAATCCAATTCTCCAGTGTTATTTTTCCCCACTGACTGCCAACTGACTGCTTGACCTGAGTGATGAAAATTGCACAGATGCTTTTGAATGAATACAAATTATGTAGAAAGTCAGTCACTCCGCATATATTCTCTGACCATGCGTAATATTAAGATAACTAAGATGAAATTAATTTAGAAAAACATGCAAGTACAAGGGTCTCAGTGAATTTAGCCAGGGCCAAATTGTGATGGCAAGACTGGGCGGTCAAAGGTCATTAATGCACATGGGGAGAGAAGGCTGTCCGTCACCCAATCCATCAAGCACTAATGCTTATTGAAAGGTCTCTAAATACACAGTGAATCATAGTATTTGGAGTGTGGGGCTGCAGGACAGTCAGCTTGCCTATTCTGACCCATGTCCAGCATTGAAGAACCAACAAGAACAGGATCGTGGAGTAATGAAAGATGACGGCATGGGCTAATCAATAATGCCACTAATCTGGATGGCATAACACTATTGCTGATCAGCACGTATTTCATTCTTTCTGCGGCTTCTTTTGTTGTTGTTGCAATGCAAGTTTTTTTCCCCATGTTGGAGTTTTTCCAATCCGTTGACACCCGGCTTGTTGAATGGTATGCATTCATGCCTGAATCCGGTGATAACACGCAGCTCACTTTTATGTCACGTGTTTGCCTTGACCCTAACCCTTCCTCTGGAGCATGGCTTTCATTTAATCGTCATCTCTATCAAAAAAGATGACTTTTGTAAGACCCATATTTTATTCCTCTAAGATGGATGAAAACTCTGAACAAAGGAAAGATGACCATCCATCTCAGCCCCCAGAAGAGCCTGAAAAGGGACTTGATGACATTGCTGAGGGACATTCTGAACAGCTGATATCTTCCCAACTCTCAAGGGAAAAGATATTCCAGCAACGACAGAAAAACGAGCTGAGACGGCTCCTGAAGCATACCTGCCCAGAGATAAAGATGCTGGACGATGTTGTGAATGAGGAGTTTGCTGAAGTGTTGAGCTCTAAATCAGAGTCTAGTGGGGAAACCGGATATGAGGGAGAGGTTCTTTCAAGATGCTTGATATTTGAAAACCGTGGCAGCAGCTACAGCACCCCAAAGATCTATGTAGAAGAGGGAGTAGTGGAAAGACAGGATTATCGGAAAATATCAACTGTTTTGGAAGGGCTAAAAGATGAACCCTACACTAAGAATTGTGAAGAGATGATAAGTGATAAATCTCCTGACTTAACATCAAATTATAATAAAGAAGTAGAGGAACAGGTGGCAAAAAGAGATGTTAAGGCTACCAGAAAGGTATTTGAGAATAAACATTCAAGCACTGTAAAGCCAGATGAGATTCAGGGGAATGTTCCTATGGTTTTGAACCAACCACCTGAAATATCTTCTGCTGGCAGCACACAAGGTGATAACAAAAGTGGAGACAATAATATAGAAGAACAAAAGCTGTTTGTTGGTGCTGTTGGTGAAAGTACAGAAAGTGACTTTTCTTGCAGTGAAGCAGCATTTCCCTGTAATGATCTCCCACCTGAGGGGAGTTTCGTAAGTTTTACTGAATCAGAAAGAAAAAGAGAAATAATAAAAACAAACGCAGCACTTGTCCAAAATAACCCCTTTATTTCCTCTAACATAGAAAGAGAGAATTTTTTAAGCCATGCATCAAACACTCAAAATCAAAGCACTGCAGCAAGTGAAAACTATCCGATTGCCAACGTAAAGGACAGAGCACACCTGTTTGAATCGATACCATTTCATAAAATTAAACGTCAGAATCAGGATGAAATGGAGACGCTGGTGGAAAATATCAAAGAGACGTTAAATTTCCTCCACCGTGTGAAAGCTATTCACTCAGATGGGGCAATTATTGAGGTTAATGAGACAATGATAGCTAAAAAGTCACAGTTCACAATATCGGACAGAGGACCTGAGATAAAATACGATAAGGTGGCTGAAGGTGGTGCTCAAAATTTTATAGTCCAGCTGCTACCGCGGGTAAACCTAAAACCTCAGATAATTTACCTTAAGGAAGATAGACAAGGGTTTATGGAGGCCACAATGGTGGATGCGCTGGCTCACCAGCATAGATTCAGTGTAAACAAAGACACTGAGTTAAAAACTGCAAATGTAGTTCAGTTGGTTGAGGATATCCTCAATCAGGACAACTCCCTGAGAAAAGGTGTGATCATTCAAGAAGACGCCAGAAATGGTGCAGAAGTCATTGTTTATTCCCTCTACAAGTACTTTGACGAAGAAGACTTGAAGAGCTACAGCCCTCCAAACAGTGCAGGTCATGATGAACCTGAGGCAGAAACAGTCTCAGTTCCAAAGAGCAGTCAAGACCAAGCCATGTCAGGGTCAGTTAGGGCCAATGTAAAATTGTTCAAAAGTTGCATCGAAAAGGGTGACTTGGAGTATTTAAGATCACTTCATGATGACGAACAAACCATTCACAGCACTGAACATAGTCAAAGTGAAGCAGCTGTCAGACTGGATGATGAATCTCATCGTCACCATATAAGTAATCCATCTGAAGAGTGTATCCAAGTGGATGTAAAAAGACTAAAAGGCATGTTCTCTGAAGGAACAGGTCCTAGTCACAGTAAATGTGTCAAATCTTCAGCAGTGTCGTCTGGAAACAGTCAATCTCCTATAGAATGCAATACGGGGGCAATCTTGTTTCCACAGTCCAACAATAGTTGTAATGCTTGCTTCAGTCAAGGGCTTAAAGACGTTCTGGCAAATTCTGAACATCAGAATCAAAACAGGGTTCAACAAGTTGAAATGGCAGAAGACAACACAGAGGAACTGTTTGAAATACCCATTGTATCATTGTCAAGAGCAGAAGCAGAATCAGCTCAAGAAATCTCCAGCACAAACGTGGAGTCATGCTTAAAAAAATGTAATAAATCTCCATTAGCTGAAAGAATTTTCTCAGCTTCTGAATCAGACTGGCTACCCAAAAACACAGAAACAGTCAGTGAAGAGGCCAGTTCTATGAAAGAGCACGCCTCTGAGACTTGCAACAAAATCAGTGAAGGATTTAGACAATTAGCTAAAAATGGAAATGTTAAAATTTCTTTTGTTCCTGAACAAATTTCAGAAGCAACACCTGAACAACAAGAAAAAGTTTGTTGTCAGGGCACAATACAAGCAGCGTTGGATTCCTTGGAGAAGTCTAATATCAATGTGGCAAGAGGAGACATTAGGGCAGCTATGATATACAGACAGTCCAACAAATCATATCAGAAAAACTCACAAAGTAATGTTCAAAAGCACAGTACTACAGACTTTTGCTTTTCGGCTGAGCCTAAATCAAATCAAGGACAACAAAAGCCAGAAACACTTAACCAAGAAGTAACAGTGGCAAATGTGGAGCCTCCACACCCAAAAGAAAGCAAATACTGAGCCTCTACACCTAACTGAAGACCCACTACTCCTACACGTGACTGCAGCAAATGCAGAGCCTTCTCACCCCTCTGAATCACCACTAGACCTAAAAGTGACTTCGTTAGATGCAGAACCTCCACACCCAACTAAAGAACCACTAAACGTAGACGTGACTGTAGTAAATGCAGAGCCTCCACACCCAGTTAAAGAACCACTGACGCAAAAAGTAATTGTGACAAATTTGGAGACTCCACCCCCAGCTGAAGGACTAATGGACATACAAGTGACTGTGTCAAATGCAGAGCCTCCATGCCCAACTAAAGAACTACTAAACCTAGAAGTGACTTCATCAGAGGCAGAGCTTCCACACCCAACCAAAGAAACACTAAACCTAGAAGAGACTGTAGTGAATGCAGAGCATCCACACCCACCTGAAGAACCACTAAACCAAGAAATGACTGTGGTAAAGGGGGAGCCTCCATACCGAACTACAGAACCACCCAAACAAGAAGTAACAGTGGTTAATGTGGAACCACCACACCCATCTGAAGAACTAATGAACACACAAGTGACTGTGTCAAATGCAGAGCCTCCATGTCCAACTAAACAGCCACTCAACCAAGAAGGAACTGTGGCAAATGTGGAGCCTCTACATCCAACTGAAGATCCAGTAAAGCTGCAAGTGAATGTGGCAAAGGCAGAGCCTCCATGCCTAACTAAAGAATTACTAAACCAAGAAATAAATGTGGCAAATGCAGATCCCCCACATCCAATCAACATGCATGACGGGCCTACTCAAGGTGTTGTGTCAACAAAAAGCAAAAGAGTCACTGGCCCCAAACCACCAATTCCACCTAAACCAGAACATTTGAAAGAGAAACAAGAAGTAAGTCAGCCATCTGCTACTAGGCATCTGGAGGAACACAAAATTAGTGCTATGGGAACTGAAGAAATGTTTTGTCAGGTATCCCACCCATCAGCAACAACATTGTTTTTAGATCAAGAAGACACTACCAATAAGTCATTGGATCATCATGAAAACTACAATGTAGACAAATCTACAAAGGCGTTGCAACAAATAAAAGGAAAATCTGACATGCAATGTTTGACTATGCTCTTAGAGAGTAATGAAACAGATATAAGAAAAATAAATGGACAACAAAAAATAGAAAACATTGAAAAGAAAGAGATGTCTCAAAGCACAACCGCACATGACATAATATCTGAAACGGATGAAACCCATATAAACTTCCATGAGGCTCGGCAAAAATTCAGCGGCAAAGTTGTGTCATCAAAAAAGACAGCCCCTGTAAAGCCAAAACGAGTGAAACATCTTCAATCCAGTGAAAAAACCCAAAAACACTCAACTGGAGAATGCACTGCAGATGGCACTGTCCACACTGGAGCTGATCAATCATCCAACATCTGTAAAATAACTGCTGACAGTGCAGATTGGCATTACAAGGACACTAAGCAAGACATCAAAGTCGAGATGAGGGAGAAGAAAGCGAGAGTGGAAACGGATGATGAATGCAGACAGCGACTGTCCATACACATGGATGAGATTGTGAGAGGAAACGTAACTGCGGCAATGGAAATCTTTGAACACTTGAGAAAGCAAGAGCAACTGCAAGGCATTCTGAGTCACGTAGAAGAAATCGAAAGCGACACGAGTGAGGTCGATGTAGCGTCTCTAAGGAGAGTGTTTGAGAATGTCCCTGACTGGATCGTCAACACGGACAGAACAGGGCAAAGGAAGGTCAAAGCAGAAAATAAAGACAAAGTGAACAAAAAACATTGCAAGTCCTCAATGGAGCACGTTTATGGAGATCTTGAGCGTGCTAGTGAGGAAATAATAAATCTTAAAGAGCAGACTTTAGCTAGACTTAAGGATATAGAGGACACAATTAAGAAAGCACTTATTTCTGTTTCTACACTAAAGTCTGACTCAGATATTGCAAATTTATCAAATCTGCTCAAAGAATCCCTGGGGGTTGTGCAAGAATCACCACATTCTAGTGATATAAGCAAAACTGATTTAAGCACAACCAAGCCACTACAATCAGAAAAAAGTTATTTTCCACAAAGAAGCAGCTCTACAGGCACTGCAGCAGCTCCCGGCACAGATCAGTTTTCTACAAAGCAACGGCAAAGCCCTCCGTCTTCACCCGCATTCATTTCTATTCAGTCAGCAGAAAGAAAAACAGATGAAACAGAGGTTGTGCCACCAGAAACTTTAATCTGTATGAAGTGTCAATTGAACCCAAGGCCAGAAGGAAAATTCAGAACCACAAAGACAGTGACGTGCAATAGCCCCACTACGGTAAAAAAGTAAAACCTAAGAAAGGAGGACGACAGCAGACTTCTAACAGCCAACAAAATCGAGAGCTTAGTGTGCTCCAGGTCCAAACTGACAGCGAAGGGAACAGCATCAGAGGGACGGCAGTGGAAAACTATGAGAGGACAGATAACTCTGGTAACAGGTCTTAGATGTCCAAAACCTCTGCTTTTGTTGCTAAGCAGCCAGAAAGCAAAACAAGTCAGGCTGTAATCCAGAGGTTCAGCAGCCAGCAAATCAGGTTAATGATTTGGTGTATCTAGACAGATAAGTGTTTGTCTTTCATGTTCTGACAACATATTCATTTATCTACTAAGTGCTTATTTGAGTGCTAAATAGATTGATCATCATTAGTTTATTGCTAAAGGCATTTCTTAGGTTTTTGACTGTTGCTGCTTCAACATTATGTCAATTTCTCTTTGTTCTATTTTGTATTTGAATTTTAGTGCTTTTTACATTACTATCAGCAACTTTCTAATAAATTCTTTTTGTGAAAATCCCTCTCGATCTTGAAGTAAACCTAGTCTCGTTTTTCTTAGCAGTTTCAACCAGCTTCTCGAGAGATGTGCTCGGCCTGTCAGAAGCCAGTTTATCAAATGGAAAAAGTCACAGCAGACAAATATATTTTTCACAAAACGTGCTTCTGCTGCAAACAGTGCAAGAAAAAACTAAGGTGGGATATCAAAATTTGTTTCACCAGGATCTCTTTCAGTTTTAATCAGGTCTTCTTCCTCTTTTGATTCCATGTTTTACCAACATTAACTGCAGGTAGACCGAATATTGTATCCTTGGCAGTTTATGTTTAATGCAATTTTAGCCGACGTGTTTCTTCTAACTGGAAATACTATTAAGATTGTGGTGTGGCCAATATCTCAACTCTGACAGAGAATCTCTGAAGGAAGCTAATGATTAGGGTGATGGCAAGGAGATACATCATAAGTCAAAAAGCTGGTCAGCATGTATTATAAACATTTGATTGGTGTAATGATATTAACAGTTTTCCACTCATCATTGAGTACGGAAATGATTCTTTGGAATGCTACATTGTTTATTAAATATTTATGAAAAAAAAATTCTCAATCGACACTCAATCGATTAAACCTAATTCTGCCAGGGGTATGACATTTTTTTCTTCTGAATTGTATGCAGATTTGGCAATACAATGATAAGTGGGAGACTGATGAAAATAGTATCCAAAAGCAACAGATACTATTTATCATGGCAACTAATGTTAGCTTTAGTATTTTATGGAAAAAAGGCAAAGCAACACAAATATCCCTAAATCCTGTGCTGTTGTTCACGTTTAAGCTACAGCGAGCAAATTACAGTACAACAGAGAAGGAGTCATGTAGATCGCAAACAACACAATGCTTCACAATAATGTTTTTTTTAAAAGCAATCTTCACCTTATGTTATACTTCAATGTTTCACATGTGGAAACTGTCCGCCTTAATGTTTTCTCTTCCAGTTAAAATGTTTAACCACTAAGTAGCGCAGGCAATTAGATTTCCTACTAACTTGTACTTCTTTTTAGCATGCAAACTTACACACCTTTGAACGGCGAATTCTACTGCATATTTCACTACCAACAACTGTTCAAACGAAAGGGGAATTACGATGAGGGCTTTGGACACACTCAACACAAGAACAGATGGCTGTTCAAGAATTCATCCAGCACAGTGGATGATGAATCTGAGGCGTGAGTCTGCAAAATGAACGTGAGTAACAACAAAAGGCAAAAAAAGAGGTCCTAATTGCTTGTGTAATGAATTCAATCATTTTTGTTGTTAATCACTGTAATCATCTTTGTAACCGTGCTCTCTTTGTTTTCTCAGCTGATGGGTGACGATGACAGCACAGAAAATCCCAATGAAGATGTTTGAGGCAGCTTGTAAAGCGCCGTGCAACAGAATTGCACAGGCATATAAACTGCACGATAATTAATGTTTGGCAACATATCGTAAAATCTACTAATTAATTTTTAAATGTCTTGCATAGTGTTGAGACGCATGTAATTGTAATCTGTTTTTCATTTTATATTCAGCCTCATTGTGCTTTTCTCGGTTTAAAACTACAGCAACAGATTACAGTAAGGAAGAGCATAACAGAGAAACCAATTACTGCCTGTAATTACCAGATAATCAACAACATAAAAATATCAGGCGAACGTACGAAGATTTCCAAAGTGACATTGTACTTTTTGCATATTTAATTTCATTCTGCAAATTTCTTAAGAATGCTCATAAATAAGTTAAATGTGTTTTGTAAAGTGATGATTTTGTACCACTGTAAATCATTATCAACTTTGTGCAGAGAGAAAAAAATTAATCAGATAAAATCTAATTTTAATTTCCTTGTGTTCCAGTTCAAAGAGACTTTTGTGAACTGTTGCCTCAATGATCAAGTGTGTTAAGTTGCATTGTGCAGTTCTGTCACAGTTTAAAACTGGGTCTGTTACTTTGCTCCCAGTGCCTTCAGGTTTATTGTTCTCTCTATCTTGAGACGTGGCTCAGCTGATATTTTACAACTTTTTACGAGCTTTCACTTGGTCCACCCTACTGTAGTTTATTGTGTAGTAGAGGTCTGTGAATTCACAGATCTGCAATCTTAAAAAAAACAAACATATCCTGACTTTTTGTAATATCCAGATGTTGAAAACAGTTACATAATCTTCAATGTGGGTACAAAGAAAGCTTGTGTTGAGACATAACACGATATTATTAATATTGTGCCTAAGTGTTTGCCATCACACTGAAATATCTCCCACCTCCCACAAAGGGTTACTCATTTACCATCAGTACAAGACTTTCCCTTCAAGGAAATTCAAGCTAATGCTAAAAT
Source organism: Poecilia picta (assembly GCA_033032245.1). Lineage (NCBI taxonomy): Eukaryota > Metazoa > Chordata > Actinopteri > Cyprinodontiformes > Poeciliidae > Poecilia > Poecilia picta. The sequence continues at coordinate 15,842,628 of CM065372.1, read as the reverse complement.
ACTCTTATTTTGAAGTAAGACAGGAAGTTGTTCTTCTCATTGAACTGATCAACAGCACATGATTACAAAAGCATTACTAAAAAAAAAACCATTCCACCACATGTTCATGCCATGTGTTTGGCAGTATTTTGTGAACTCAGAGGGAACAGGCTGTTTTGGCTGGATGGAGGTAGCACAATCAGACCAATGATGTCATTTACCCAGAATGCATTGCAGCATAAACAACATGGCAACATCTGTGTGTAAATATTTTATAAAAATTTATAAAAATTAAACAGCCTACAGTATTAATACTGTAATTCTTTTTACAAATAAAATAAACATTTCCCCAATAAAGTCTATTGTAACTAATTGTGAATGCCTTTAGAAGAAAAAGTATTCTGCATGTTATATTTTATGTTTATATGGAAACTTTTTGACCTCCCATAATAACATTTACACACAATGAGTACTAAGCGTAGTACTCATTGTGCAGCTAGTGTGATTGGCAGCTATCTCACCATACTCAGCAGCAAAGAGAGTATATCTTCAAGACACAGGGATGTCCGCACATGAGTAAAGTTAAAGTTGTTCAAGACACAAACAAAAGATAGTTGTTTTTTTTTTTATTATTATTATTATTTAATGTTGTGCATTTTCCTGTAAGGCTGTTCTGGACGATTGTCCATATTAATCCATATCAAAATTACTGCTAGTCAGGTTATAACAACATGAAAATGGTGACTTCAAATTAAAGAAGATCAAAATAGAGACAAACACTAAATAGAAACTAAGAATTAACAGATTAGGATGAAGTGCAAGTCCAGAACTCCTATAATTAGCAATAACATTTGAATTTTGCTGCTTGTGGCTCAGAGTTGGCGCTGAAAATCCGGTTAAAGGATTTTCAGAATAAAAGATCCCCCAGACTTAAATAATACATAAGACGGAAAGATTTAATTATTTATTGCGCGGCCCGGTACAAATTGGTCCACGGACCGGGGGTTGGGGACCACTGTTGTAGTGGATAGTATACAGTAGATAATATAAAACCTAGAGAAGAGTGTTATATGTTAGAGCCAAGATGTCTGTATTCAAACAGTTGTTAGTTTTACTTATAAGCCCTCACTCGAGTTTATAAGTATAACTGTTGTCCTGATGTAAAGTTTTGTTTTGTTTTGTTTATTTTGCCACAGTGTTAAGTTTAGGCCTACATGGACAGAATGAAGAATAATTTTTTGGTTGTTTCATTAGAGTCTGTTAAATATTATTACCAACAGGTGTGCTGTTAATTAATATCCTGTTATGTTCGTTTCTGAGGTACAGCTATAATGTTCGTGGGTCATTTTGACCCGGAGTGTTTAGTCATGCTATAGTGTCAGAAACCAAAAAAATCATCCACAACATTTCTGTGTCTGATTATTAACTCCAATACTAACCATTTCAATCAATATTTGTGCAATGATTTTTTTTTTATCTCACAAATAAAGGATCAATGACCACAATGTACTCATTTGGACATAAAAACATGTGATTTACATTTTTTATGCCCACTGAAAAAACCTAAAACACAAAATTACACTAAATATCTTTGAAAGGGACTTTTAAATTTTTTCATATTACATTTAGATTTTTTTTTTTTTTTTTGAAGGGGTGATGTTTATAATTGAATTTGAGACACTTTTCTGCTCTTGGTCAAATTGACCCACTGATTAAAATAAAAGACAAATGAGTCCTGAAGATGATCCTCCAGCTGGATTTCCAGTTTAAACCTGCATGTTCAAAACATAACTGGGTTTTTCATCACATGCTGCCCAGATTTTTATGCCATTTAGCTGGTGTGGAAGGCATATATTGCCTAAATGAGCAGCGACCTCTGAATACCAGCGGTGATCTTTCTGAATGCCACAAGTCTTCCATCCACTGTGACATCAGGGCCTGGATTATAGAACAGGGGAAGTTACAACCCACATGTTCCACAATGTTCTATTAGCTGCTAGTTTGTCTTGTCTGTCGATTGTCAAATCGGATTACTCTGGAGAAAAGTCTCCAGAAACATTATGGTCCGAAATATTATCCTGCCTGTCTCTGCATCCCTTAGACTGGCTGTTGATTCATCCTTTGACTTATAAACTCTGGTCAGAATGAGAACCTCCAAATATGCATGTAAATGCATCTGGTCCAGCTCCTTCCAGTTCTCTCCAAAAACTCGCCTTCCTTTTAGATTTGTCATTTCATCAATGATTTCCTGTATTGCACTAGGCCTGAGCAGCTCAAAGACTGACTTCATGTCTGGGATGTGAGTTTCTGCCATCCTAATCGGCCCGTGATCAACAAGAAGTTCTAGCACTTCCACGGTTGTCATCTTTTTATTTCCCTGCTTCTCATTTCCTGATCTCTGACAGTGACGATATCACATGTACCTTCAGTATGTAATGTGTTTAGGACTCCCTTGCAGAGAGTATATACATTGGGAGGGGAAACATACATACTGTATGTTTCCCCTCCCACTTCTACTGAGTGTCCACTCGGAGTTTGTCCAGGGGAACAGAAAAGGTTCCTGTCAAAAGTTGTATGAACACCTGCTTTCTGGCAGCTTCCTAGTGAAGTAAAAAGAATAGTGAAAGACTGGGTTTGTGTGCATGTTTAGGTGTGTGTGTGTGGTGTGTGTATGTGTGCATGCATGTGTGGTGTTTGTGTGTGTGTGGGTGAAATGTGTCTCATAGGTGCAAGGAAACAAATAGAAATGGACATTTGTGTAACCTTTTTACCCTTCAACTGAATGCCGGGTCAAATTGACCCAAACAGTATCGATGTAACAAATAGACCCAGGGGGGATGCAAATGTGTAAAATGAACCATTTTCATTTTATACATAGAGGGCACCTATTAAGACAAAAAGAAAAGGTTTCATGCAGAAAAAATACTTCTATTTTTTAACAATTTTTGATCTTTGAAAAGGGTCAAATTGACCCGCAACATAATAGGAGGGGGAGAAACTCTGATAGCTCATATCTGACAATAAGGCTTGCTGGTCTGGAAACCAGCAAGCCTTATTGTCAGATCAGGCTTGCTGGTCTGGAGACCAGCAAGCCTTATTGTCAGATCGGGGAATTTGGCTTCTTTCAGAAACGCTTGGTGGCTGCATTATGCATACCCACCATATTTCTGGCGTTCGATGTGATCGGCCAGGTGTTTACAGGTATGAACTTCCCGCATCGGTGCAACACCGACTGGATCTTGGAGCAGGGACCCAACCTGACTGATGAAAGACAAAGAAACCTCACCATACCCACTAACAGCGAGGGAAAGTTTGACAGCTGTAGAATGTTCACACCTGTAAGTTTGGACCTGGAAACCATTGAAAGGTACGGACTTAACGAAACAACGGGATGCATAAACAGATCAGATTTTGAGAAGCCCAACCATGCCTCCAGCATCGTGACAGTGGTAAAAAAAATCTGGAGCAGCTCGACATAGAGAGATAACTTTGGCGAGTCTGCAAAATGCCACATAATTGTCACTGAATGATTGACGCTAAATAAGTGCTGACCTTAGAATACTGATCTGCTGAAAGTGCATAATTATGACACAAAGTACTTCAAAGTTAGTTGACATGTTTTTTTTTTATTATTATTTGCCTTGATAATAAAACAGAACAAATGGCTAAAAATATAATAACATATATTGATTATAGGAGTTTTTACAGACTGGTGAGTAATAGATTTCTAAATGTCACTTTCAAAAAACAACAATACACAATTAAAGGTAGTATATGGCATTAAAATATATATATATATATATATATATATATATATATATATATATAATATATATATTCTTTTTTTTATTTTTTAAAGACAGAATACATGTAAAAACCTTTGAACAGATTACAAAATGTTAAACACCAGAGGGAGGTTCAGAGTCTAGAGCAATGTTTCTCAACCTTTTTTGGCCCAGCGCCCCCCCAGCCCTTATCCAGGTCCCTCACTGCCCCCCATCAAATAATTTGCAGGCTACTTTGCACTGATTATTATCATTAATATTACTATCACTATTGTAGATGTTTTGATTTTTATGCTCGTTTCTGTATACATCATCAAAAATAATACACATAATATAAAAATAATACAGGTGTCTATGAAAAATGCAATGAACCTTCAAGTTAAAATTGGTAGGTCTAACAGCAGCCAATCAGATAGGAAAAATATTCTTATTCTTTACCATTAGTTGTTAAATATTCCACAAAATTACCAAATAAAAGATGTTCAACATGCCAGTTTAAACTTTGAGCTGTTTGCAAAATGACTGAGCTCTGCAACATTAAATCATGGATAGAACTGTAACTACATTAATCATAACTTTTCTTCTCTTCAGTGTTTCTCAGTGTTTCTGTGGGTATCTGGAGGTGCAGCTCTGTGCTGCCTTCAGGAGAATGGGACATCAGAGCATCATCCATAAAATTTCACCCACATGGCATTTATTGTGCAAACCAGAACTTTCAGTGGAAAAACAAAAGTTTCAGATCCTTTTAATGCCATGCAAATATGAGACACAAACATGGATTATATCTTTAAATAGACCTGTGTATTGATTATAGATTAATAGTTTCACTGGACAGAAATTACAAAGAACAAATCTGGTTCTTAATCAAATTCTAATGAGTCAACATCAAAGTGTCATGGAGTCATCAGCCTCATGACATTAACACTCACATGAAAAATAATATTGAAGAAATAAATATATCAAATCTAATTAAAAACATAAATAAGTGACCAGTTCTTTAATGTTATGGTCTGTAAGATATATTTATTCTCAGTACTAGATGTGGTCTCAACAAACCCATGACATTTCAACAATATTATTTTACCTTTTATATGGAAATAGTGTCTGTTTATTCTTGCCATACAGTCATCTGTATTAATTATTGATCGAAAAGTCATACCATACCAGTTTATTCCTCTGTATTTACTTTAGTTTCTTAGTTTATTCTTGCATTTTGTTCTTCATTAATTTCTATTTAGTTTCCTTTGATTAATATTATCCTCTCTTGGTTTATTACTATGTCCACTCTAGTTTCTTTCCTGTTGCTACATTAATTTTATCATTTATTGACGCCATTCACACAGTCTGCTGCGCCGCCTAATCATCATGTTTCACATCACGTGTTGATATTTCTTTCACTGTTCAGCGTCGGATTCTCTATTTTTATGCCATAATTCACATCTAGTTCGTCGCTCCGTATTATGTCCCGCTTCTCCTGTTTCAGAGTTTTGCGCAATGTGCGCCTCAGGTTTTTTTGTTTTTTTTTACCCCTTATGGTTCATTTTTCAGAGGGACACACAGTGAGGGTATCATGATTTTAGCTACCAGTAGCAGGAGAACAGGGTAGGAGCTGGAGCTGCGCCCAGACGAAGTGGGGGGCGGTGAGGGACCTGGATAGGGGCTGGGGGGGCGCTGGGCCAAAAGAGGTTGAGAAACACTGCGTTAGAGCCAAGATGTCTGTATTCAAACAGTTGTTAGTTTTACTTATAAGCCCTCACTCAAGTTTATAAGTATAACTGTTGCCTTGATGTAATTTTTTTTTTTTTTTATTTTGCCACAATGTTAAGTTTAGGCCTACATGGACAGAATGAAGAATATTTTTTGGTTATTTCATTAGAGTCTGTTAAATATTATTACCAACAGCTGTTAATTAAAGGAGAAACTCTGATAGCCCATATCTGACAATATGGCTTTCTGGTCTGTTAGTAATTTGACAGGTCATAAAAGCACACTGATTGCTTGTTCAAACATTAACTTAAAGGATGAGATTCATTCTCTTCTCTTGAAACCACGGCTGTCCCTTGTCTTCATTACTTGCGGAGGACTTTAGGAGACCATTATGAGCAACTTTGGGCAGATCTTGAAGGAGATCGGGGAATTTGGCTTCTTTCAGAAACGCTTGGTGGCTGCATTATGCATACCCACCATATTTCTGGCGTTCGATGTGATCGGCCAGGTGTTTACAGGTATGAACTTCCCGCATCGGTGCAACACCGACTGGATCTTGGAGCAGGGACCCAACCTGACTGATGAAAGACAAAGAAACCTCACCATACCCACTAACAGCGAGGGAAAGTTTGACAGCTGTAGAATGTTCACACCTGTAAGTTTGGACCTGGAAACCATTGAAAGCTACGGACTTAACGAAACAACGGGATGCATAAACGGATCAGATTTTGAGAAGCCCAACCATGCCTCCAGCATCGTGACAGAGGTAAGAAAGTCTGGAGCAGCTCGACATAGAGAGATAACTTTGGCGAGTCTGCAAAATGCCACATAATTGTCACTGAATGATTGACTGACGCTAAATAAGTGCTGACCTTAGAATACTGATCTGCTGAAAGTGCATAATTATGACACAAAGTACATTAAAGTTAGTCGACATGTTTTTTTATTATTTGCCTTGATAACAAAACAGAACAAATGGCCAAAAATATAACATATATTGATAAGAGTTTTTACAGACTGGTGAGTCCTAGATTTCTAAATGTCACTTTCAAAAAACAACAATACACAATTAAAGGTACTATATGGCATTAAATATAATTTTTTTTTTTTTTTTTTTAAAAAGAGAATACATGTAAAAACCTTTGAACAGATTACAAAATGTTAAACACCAGAGGGAGGTTCAGAGTCTAGAGCAATGTTTCTCAACCTTTTTTGGCCCAGCGCCCCCCCAGCCCTTATCCAGGTCCCTCACTGCCCCCCATCAAATAATTTGCAGGCTACTTTGCACTGATTATTATCATTAATATTACTATCACTATTGTAGATGTTTTGATTTTTATGCTCGTTTCTGTATACATCATCAAAAATAATACACATAATATAAAAATAATACAGGTGTCTATGAAAAATGCAATGAACCTTCAAGTTAAAATTGGTAGGTCTAACAGCAGCCAATCACAGTGGAAAACATTTTCTTATTCTTTACCCTTTTCTAGTTGTTAAATATTCCACAAAATTACCAGATAAAAGATGTTCAACATGCCAGTTTAAACTTTGAACTGTTTGCAAAATGACTGAGCTCTGCAACATTAAAACATGGATAGAACTGCAACTACATTAATCATAGCTCTTCTTCTCTTCAGTGTTTGTCAGTTTCTGGTGGAGCAGCTCTGTGCTGCCTTCAGGAAAAGGGGACATCAGAGCATCATCCATAAAATTTCATCCACATGGCATTTATTGTGCAAACCAGAGTTTTCAGTGGAAAAACAAAAGTTTCAGATCCTTTTAATGCCATACAAATATGAGACACAAACATGGATTATATCTTTAAATAGACCTGTGTATTGATTATAGATTAATAGTTTCACTGGACAGAAATAACAGAACAAATCTGGTTCTTAATCAAATCCTAATGAGTCAAATTGAAAGTGTCATGGAGTCATCAGCCTCATGACATCAATACTGACATGGAAAATAATATTGAAGAAATATATCAAATCTAATTAAAAACAAAAATAAGTGATTAGTCCTTTACTGTTATGGTCTGTAAGATATATTTATTCTCAGTATTAGATGTGGTCTCAACAAACCCATGACATTTCAACAATATTATTTTACCTTTTATCTGGAAATAGTGTCTGTTTATTCTTGCCATAGTGTGTCTGTATTAATTATTGATCGAAAGGTCCTTGCCATAACAGTTTATTCCTCTGCATTTACTTTAGTTCTTCATTCATTTCTATTTAGTTTCCTTTGATTAATACTATCCTCTCCTGGTTTATTGCCATGTCCACTTGAGTTTTTTTTCCTGTTCCTAAATTTATTTTATCATTTATTGACGCTATTCACGCATCACCTGCTGCGCCGCCTAATCGTCATACGTTTCACATCATGTGTTGATTTTTTCACTGTTCAGCGTCGGATTCTCTGTTTTTATGCCATAATTCACATCTAGTTCGTCGCTCCGTTTTATGTCCCGCTTCTCCTGTTTGAGTTTTGCGCAATGTGCGCCTCGGTTTGTTTTTCTTTCTTTTCTTCACCCCTTATGGTGCGCAGCGGTCGGGAAGCGTATCGATGGGGAAAAGACAGTCTGACATAAACCTTTTAAAACAACGGAAACAATTTCTGCTTTCTGATTATTGAAATTTAAAAGTGCTGTGTTGTTCCATCACCCGTTTCATACCAGACCACTTACAGCTCCGGTGTTAACGCTATAAAACGAACGGTCTCTATCGTGGCATCACCCATGGAGGGATTTCTTTATTTATGTGGCGACACTAGACGGAAGTTCGGGTTTTATGGGATTTTAGTTCCAATAGGTTGCTCAACAACGCCACTCTGGGAATTTCACCCAGAGAATATTACCTCTTGTCTGAGGCACACAGGTTCGGTTGTGCAAGGATTTAAAACATCTGAGACAGTTCACAATTATAAAAGAAGTTTTAAATTCTCTTAAAAGTGTTCATTTTAAAAAAAGGACACCGAATCAAAATAAATCAAAGAAAATAAAAAAAAACTGCAGCAGCTGAGGTTACCGGCCGGAGGGGGGCGCTATGGGACGACATCCACCAAGCACAGCAAACCAAAACAACCCATTAACACCAGACGCAGTGAGACAATCCAAACTCAAGAATCACAGCACGCAAACGAGGGAGACGCCGTCACCACACAGACACCGCCAGACCTCAGGAGCTGCAAGCAAAAAGAAGACAGTTAAATAAAAAAAAGGAATATCAGCCCAGGCTAAATAAAGAAAAACAAGGGGCTGTGAACAGAATAAGAAATAGAAATCAGACAAAACAAATTAAAACATCAGGACCCGGTGTGGCCCTCTTGTCACGCCACAGCGGGAGATGAGATGGGCGCCGCTGCCGCCCCAAACAGAAACCGGAGCTTAAATGAGTGTTAATTTCTTACCTGCGCGCGCGCACGCACACACACGCACACGCACACGCACACACACACACACACACACACACACACACACACACACACACACACACACACACACACACACACACACACACACACACACACACACACACACACACACACACACACACACACACACACACACACACACACACACACACACACACACACACACACACACACACACACAACACACACACACACACACACACACACACACACACCACACACACACGAGGAAGAGGAGGGCAGCGCTGAGGCGTTTTTACCTATGATCACACTTTAATTGAGATTTTCTGACCACGATCAGCTAAAGTGCAGGGAGGGAGAAAACCTACCACCAGATCATCAGCGCCACACGCACCAACCAGCAATTTGTTGCTTTCCGCTGCCAGAGTCCACCGGACACAAACCACACAGTGTGAGAACAAAGACGACACACCCTGAATGAGCGTTCAGCTCCCTTATATACACCACGCCCACCTTCAGAACCGGAACTCCTCACCTGGAAACTATTTGTGGAATTATGTATATTTCTATACCACCATTTAAATAGGTTCATTTTTCAGAGGGATACACAGTGAGGGTATCGTGATTTTAGCTACCAGTAGCAGGAGATTTCAACCACCTCACTACTTTAAGCTCTAGATACTTGATATATCTGGAATAAAAAGGGAACAACCAAAAAAAAAAAAAAACACATTATGTGAGGTGTACCTACAGACCTCAAAGAGGCAGGCAGCAACATGATGAAGACAGTGGAAGCAGTGGTTTTCCTCAACACAACTTTTTACATGTAGGCTCAAAAGTTTTGTTGTTTTTGTTTCTTCTGATCAGAGAAACTTCTGTCACATTTCTTACCGTTTCAAGAACTCAATTTTTCTTTATGTCTCTTCAATGTTGTTGTCAGTTTGACCTGGTGTGCGACAAAGGCAGTTTCATTGAGGCCTCTCAGTCTATTTACATGGCCGGTCTGCTGGTTGGAGCCTTCGTTCTGGGACAGATGGCTGACAGGTGATGACCACTTGTGTCCAACCATTAACTAGGGAACAGTTAACTAGCAAAATTAACTTTTAGGGACATGTGTAATGTTTCAGCCTTTCTCTCCGTAGGTTCGGCCGACGTTTTGTGGTCCTGCTGTCGCTCCTCATCTTATTTGTGTTTGGAGTGGGACTCAGTTTCTCACCCAACATCTACGTTTACATCGCTCTCAAGTTTGTTTGTGGCTTCTCAACATCTGGAATTGTTGCAAATGCCTTTGTCATTGGCAGGTTTCACAGCTAAATTTAATGAGAACTTTATTTTGAGTACATAATCTATACCAATCAATACCGTAATTTCCAGACTATTGAGCAAACCTGAATGTAAGCCTCACCAACTAACTTTAAGAGGCAAAAAATTGTACATACATAGGCTATATTTGCCTATAAGCTGCAGATGTCGATGTTATAACACAATATATTTACACATAAAGTTGTTGTTTTTTTACATGCCCTACATGCTTTATCCATAACAGTGCCTGTAACATAGCTGCTTAAAAAGCAAGAAACTTCAGGGGTTGACCAAAAAAAGCCACTGATCACATCTTCCTCCTGCACACTAGAACTACCAAAGTAGTCTTCTTCAGTGTCAGAACAGCCTCACACACACTCACTCACTCTCTCTTCCTTTGTTGCTCTCAATGTCACTTTCGTTTCACGAGTAAGCTTGTGTGGTCCTCTTCATCAGGCAGCAGTCCAGCCTTTTGAAAACCTGGGAAAAAGTGTTACATTAGTCACATCGCAGTGTTCAAAGCGCGTGAAGAAGCAGCAACTCAGTCTGGAAATTACGGCACATAGATAATTGATTTCACACTTGTTATAATATTCCTTTAAAGGCGGAGAATGGAGTGATTCTTCAAAGTTTGCTCTCTGCACCATCATCTGCCATGCATTTTTTCCTCTTGGCCTGATGATACTTTCTGGAACTGCTTTTTTCATCCGCAACTGGAGGATCCTGCAGATGGTGCTCTTCAGCCCCCTTATCCTCGTACTGGGAATCTTCTACTGGTTAGTATTTGCACGACTGCCTCTAAAGGTAGCCACAGGTATGATTTTCACAGTATTAACCTGAGTTAAAAAAATAAATAATGGGATTTTATGACTTTTCACCATGTTAACATGATTTAAAACAACTCGACCAGGTTATTTTATTTGAAACAGCTTCTCAATTTCAACTTTAAAACAGTGATACCTCAGTAAAACTGATGGGTGGAACTTCTTTAGTTTCCACACCATGTCTGTCTTTTACCTAAGGCAGGCAGAGGGGATGGAGGCAGACAAACTTCTTTCCTCAAGAGAATGAAACAACGACAAAAATGACTGTGACCAATATGTTTCAAAACCGCAAACTCTTTTTTTGTGACTAACAGAAATATGCTGTATCTTTCAACACATCATGCAGCTGAAAACAGCCACAAAAAATAATAAAAACAAACAGGACCGTTTGTGATCCAGACTTATTTGTCAAGCAGGATTCTTCCAGAGTCAGCTCGCTGGCTCATTACACAGGGCAGGAAGGAGGAGGCCATAAAGGAAGTACGGAGAGCCGCTAAAGTGAACAAGAGAAAAGTGCCAGAGGAGCTGCTAGAGAAAGTGAGTCCCACCAATCACACGCTGACCTCTACCAGAAACCAAGCTCACTAATCGCAGCCACAATTTTTCAGCTGGATGTCATGGGTGCGAACAAAAAGGGGACCATGCTGGACATCTTCAGGTTATCGTACTTGAGAAAACGGGCTCTCATCATGAGCACTGTCTGGTAAGTATCCAGCTGGCACTTTAGTAGCTTTAACTTTATGAGCTCACTTAATGTCTTTGTCACGATTTAACAGGTTCGCGACAAGTCTGATGTACTATGGACTAAGTCTCAATGTTGGCAACTTTGGTCTGGATATTTACCTCACACAGTTCATCTTTGGCGTAGTGGAGGTTCCTGCTCGTGTGGGTATTTTGCCATTCTTACAGTATTTTGGAAGGAAAATTTGCCAAGGAGGAGTCCTGTTGTTTGGAGGCGTGGCTTGTCTTGGCATCCTTGTTATACCAAAAGGTAACACAATCTTGGCTTTGACATGTTCAATTTTAAAAAAAAATCACTATTACCCTTCAGTTATTTTTGCCATTAGGTCATCTAATGGTTTTGGCTATAAAAAGTCCAGCCCTCATTACAGAAATGTAATTCGTTTGCTCGTCAGATCTTCCCATCGTGATCACAGTTATAGCTGTTCTGGGTAAATTTGCAGCCACTGCCAGTTTTGCCACAGTTTACGTTTATACAGCAGAGCTATACCCCACTATTCTGAGGTAAGAAAGTAATGACCTGACGACAAAACTAAGGATCCATCTTTATCATTTTTATGGAAGTGAGAAGATAGCTGACCACTTGATCTTCTGTCCCAACAGGCAGAACGGCGTGGGTCTGAACTCCATGTGTGCCCGAGTGGCGGGAATCCTTGCTCCCCTGATCCGTCTCTTGGATGTTTACCATTATACCATCCCCATGCTGATTTATGGCATTGTCCCCATCGTGGCTGGAGGTCTCTGTGTGCTGC